>CAIGQV010003909.1:19222757-19239086 GCA_903798115.1 Danio jaintianensis
AGATAGATAGATAGATAGATAGATAGATAGATAGATAGATAGATAGAATGAGGCTTTTAAATGAATGCCTTGTTTGAATGCAAATGAAACTTTACTACTAGTAGAAAGTACTTTAGCAAGTTTTGTGAGGTCTGTTCTCATTTGAGCCCAGGGTTCGGCAAGAGGACATGAAGAAGCACTTGTCCAGGAAAAAATGGAAAACGATGGCTTTAGTAAAATGGGGGGTGGGAATCAGATTTCAAAATTGAGGCTTATGAAATAATAAATAGAAATCCCTGCAGCAAATGCTTGCTGGTGCCTGCAGCTGACTAGCTTAAGCGCATGGCATGAGGTGGGCATTGTCTTTATAAGATGGCACCTCATAAAATGGCATTAGCTGCCATTGCTGGGGCTTGAAGCTTCATCCTGCTGGGTTTAGGCCCAGCGTGTTCGCCAGCTCGCATTATTAGAGTGACATCTGCTTTACAAGTCCTGCACCCAGGAGCATACCTAAACAACTCATTTCAGCTCCATTCTCTCCACAGACCATCCCCGCCGCCCCTTCGCAAGCCTCCCGAGCAGAGGGTGTGTAACTCATTTTCTTCTGTCTTCTGTCATCTCTCTCTCTCTCTCTCTCTCTCTCTCTCTCTCTCTCTCTCTCTCTCTCTCTCTCTCTATTTTAATTTGCATATGGTGTCATCTCTCTTTCTTTCCCTTTTTCCTCCCTTCTTTTCCCCTCTGTTTGCAGCCCTCTGGCCAGTGATGAGTGTTGCACAACAGAGGGCTTCACTTTATCAATCAGCTGTGGCACAAACACTTAGTGCATTACAGCGACCATCCTTTATTTCAAAGCTCTTCACGGAGGAGACATGCAAATTGCTACCGCATCAGCCGCCTTGACAAAAGAGCAAATTACCCGACGCGCACAACAATTTCTGAAGGCCTGACGAGGACGACGAGCCTGGCCTTTTTGATTTAATGTTGCCACTGACATGTGTTTATGCATAGTTTATGTTATCAATGAGCTGTAATAATTGCAAAGTGCACAAAATTTAAAGTTAAAGTTCAACACTGTAAATTCTTCATGTTTGGCTGTATGTTTGGCAACTTTCACACTGTCAGTTTGGTACTGACAACCTGGAGTGTGAATCTGGTTAAAGTAAATATGTTTTTTTTACATTCTCAATGGTATATTCTTACAATCTGTCTATCAGCCATCAAAATTAAAAAGAAATACACAATTGACTCCAGAAAACATGGACTGTCAAAATGAGAATGCACACAAGACCTAATTTTCAGGCAAGGATATTGCATTGCCTGCATACAATCATTTCTGGATATTAACTCGCTTAACAACTTAGCTAATTGCTAATTTGTATTGTTTTAAACAACAATAAAGAGCTACGATATTTTACTACAACAACAAAGCATATATCACACTCATTTAGATTATAAAGAACCACATATTTTTCTCAGGAATATTATTCATGAACATTGACTGAGTTCAGAAAGCCAATGGAAGGTTCGATCCTGGGTTTGTCTTTCTTGTTCACCATACATTTAGCCAAGAGGCTAGTTTGCAGAACTGCAGAGAAAATTGCAGAGTAGTCTTTGTTTGCATGTTCTCCCTGTGTTTCCTCCGGGTGCTCTGGTTTCCCCCACAGTCTAAAGAAATGCGGTATAAGTGAATTTGGTAAAATAAATTGGCCAAAGTGTATGAGTACTTGGCTGGAAGGGGATCCATTGCATAAAACATGCCAGAATAGTTGGTGGTTCATTCCGCTGTGGCAACCCCTGATAAATAAGGGACTAAGGTGAAGGAAAATGAATGAAAATAATGAGTTTGTATGTATGTATTTATTTATTTATTTATTTAATTCGATATGACACAATATGCATATTACACATTAAGGAGTCAAATACAAGACTCACAACCATATTCCTTTCCTGTGCAAAAGTGACCTTTGTGTTATTGAATACCTTCACGTAATTTAAATTATAAATGAAAGAAAATGTTAAATGAAGGTTCATGGGTCATCTAAGCTGCCTAGTATTTTTATGTGACGGTGATGCTGTTGTCGGACTGATGGACTAGATCTCTGAAATCCCATGCGATAAGGCTGGAATGAAACAAGCATTACAAACATCACAAACTCTGTGTAAGACAAGCTTCCTCTGATCTGTTTTATCAATCACACACGCACGCACACACACACACACACACACACACACACACACACACACACGCACACAAACACAGTGAGGCAGTGATAGCTCAGCCAGGAGCTCCTTTAAGTCCGCTGTCAGCAGGTATCCTTCCAATTCAATGAAAGCAGCATCATGTGCTGTTTCGCAGACTGCCAGGCTTGACCATCAATAAGAAGCAGTTCTTGTCAGTGTGTGATAGTGCTTCAGGACCCAGAATTTAGAATGGAAATCAAGTAATGCATACAAAAGTAAACATACCTGTGGTATTCATGATAAAAATGGAAATGAACTACACAGGTCCAAAAATGTGCAAAATTATTAGGGACAACTGGGAAAGTTATTATTTTGTGAAAAAAAAAAAAAAGACACGAGTAGAAGAGAAACTGCAATAACCGAAGACTATTTTCATAAAAGTAACATGGAAAGTTTTGTTCATGGTTTGTCATATATTCTGAATTTGTGCTGAAATTTTGTTGTGTTGGACAGAGGATTTTAATTATTATTATTATTATTTTTATCTTTTAGATGTCATGAACCCCTGGGCGACGCGGTGGCGCAGTGGGTAGCACGTTCGCCTCACAGCAAGAAGGTCGCTGGTTCGAGCCTCGGCTGGGTCAGTTGGCATTTCTGTGTGGAGTTTGCATGTTCTCCCCGTGTTCGCGTGGGTTTCCTCCGGGTGCTCCGGTTTCCCCCACAAGTCCAAAGACATGCGGTATAGGTGAATTGGGTAAGCTAAAAAAATTGTCCGTGGTGTGTGTGTGTGAATGAGTGTGTATGAATGTTTCCCAGTGATGGGTTGCAGCTGGAAGGGCATCCGCTGTGTAAAACATATGCTGGATAAGTTGGCGGTTCATCCCGCTGTGGCGACCCCAGATTGGTAAAGGGACTAAGCCGAAAAGAAAATGAATGAATGAATGAATGTCATGAACCCCATGAATAAGATCATCCTGATGTAAACCTCTGGTCTGTCATGTCAACAACAACACCAAAATATGAGCAATATGGTAAGTTCATAATTTTAATTTTGCATTCTGTGTGGAGTCTGCATGTTCTCCCCGTGTTCGCGTGGGTTTCCTCTGCATGCTCCTGTTTCCCCCACAAGTCCAAAGACATGTGGTATAGGTGAATTGGGTAGGCTAAATTGTCCGTAGTGTATGTGTGTGTGAATGAGTGTTTATGGATATTTCCCAGTGATGGATTGCAGCTGGAAGGGCATCCCAAAACATATGCTGGATAAGTTGGTGGTTCATTCCGCTGTGTCGACCCCAGATTAATAAACGGACTAAGCTGAAAAGAAAATGAATGAATGAATGAATGTAACAGCCATAAATACATAATTTGTGGAATCACAGAATCTGCTTTAATTTCTTTCTTTAATTTTTTTAATTACTTGTTGTGTCTTACGGAATTTATTTTATAGGATCATCTTACAAATTTTTTGATGTATTTTCTGAGTCTCAGCAATATTATTGCAATATATGTCCATGTTAAACTTGCTAGCCAGAAAAGGCTCATGACTTAAAACATACAAGTCACCTTATAGAAACCCCTTCCCCAATTAATTTAAACAGTTCATTTAGTTTACAGTGTACACCTGCATAAGTTTAATACTTCTATCTCCTTACCTAATCTTCCATATGCATCTTTATGTACACAAATATGTAAAGCACTTTGTAAATGATAATTCAAAAGCCTGTACTGTACATAAAATACTTCCACATGCATTGGCAGAACTCTAGTGAGCATTGTATTCAAAATGGCTGCCAGAACAAAGCTATATACTTCCCTCTCCTCTGTTTCTGCAACAGAGGCAAAAAAAGATAAGAATAAAAACAATAGCCTCGCAATGTCATTCCCAACATATAGGCAGAAATTTAAATTTGCACACACAAAAGTGAGTGATATATTTCGACATGGCAGATGAGGTCTGCAGCAAAGAAAGAGAGAGAGAGACTATCAGGTTCATTCAAGTTTAGTTAGTATTCCACAGGGAACGGGATTGTTTCCCTGAGTAGCATTCCTTCAATGTCCTGTGGCCGGTGTTCCTTGTTAGGCTGTGGCCCTTCCAATGGAGAAAAGAGATAGATAGAGGGAAATAAATAAATAAAGAAGAAAGAGCAAGCAGGATGAGAAGGGGAGAGAGAGAAAGGGCCGCTTCGCCAACACCTTGACGTAGATGTACAGCTGCTCACATTGCGCCTGTCTCACCTTTAGCCTCGTCTGTCTGCTGCCGCTTTTCATTTTCCGCATTCATACATCAATGAGCTTCGCGTGCTGACACCTCATTTTGCAGGCTACTTTGGTTATGGAGGCCGTGTTTTGCATATCGCAACCCACCCCCCTCCTGACACACCGGTGATCTTTAAAGAGAGAGCGAGAGAACGGCTCTGAAGGAAAGCGACTCTGCTACTTCTTTTCTTTCTGATGCATATACCTTCATCACTTTTCTCCTTGTCGCGGAAAAGTTCTCCTATGCGTGACACCAGCTCATCTTCTGCAAATCGAGCTTAATTGATTGATTTCTGTCTTTCATTTTCTGGTGTCTATCATTGCCGCCCCCCCTCCCCCCTCTCTCCTCACGCTTTTTCCGTCTCTACACTTTGTCTTTGACAGCTTTTGGAGTGTACAAGCGAGTGGCTTCCCTCCCCCCAACACTCCTCTTCAATCTCTGTATTTTTGAGTGAATATTATGTTGCTATTGTATTCAATAATGGAGACTGATTTCCAGGATACTTATTACTGGCTAATTAGTCAACACTACTAACAGTCGGGCTGAAGAATGTGTGGTTTTGTACACTGGACCCATTGTAGTTTAAAAAAATGTCTCTTCATGCTCTCAAAGAAAGTGACAACCTGAAGGTTTGATGTGCATATTTCTTGTGTGTATGTGGGTGTTTGTTCCTAGTATAGTTGTCATATACTAATGTATATATAGGGATTGACTAAACATAGTTTCCCCTCTTTGTGTATTTTTGCAATTTAGGAGGAAAAAAGTGTATGTATGTATGTATGTATGCATGTATGTATGTATGTATGTATGTATTTGTTTCTTAATTTATTTATAAAAAAATAATATTAAGGATTTTCACATGCACAATATTTTATGAAATATAACAACAATAAGTGCTTTATGGTTGTAAATTGCAAACTTGATGTTAGAGGTATAGTACATTTTGGTATAATACTTGATGCCATAATAATAAAAGAATATTTTTATTTGTTTATTTGCTTGAGACTGAGACTGGTACGGATATAGTAATCAATATGAGGGACACACATTCAGGTGTGACATTGTGGCTCCTACTTTCTTATTTTAAAATAATATAAAATAAAAGCTTAAACAAAAGGTTTTTTTAGGTTTTGACAACATTTACATTTAATTTCTCATACACTCTCTAGTATTATCTAGCATGAATGAACACTTTAGAGTCAATGGCAACATTTGTGCAGATCTTTTCATTTATTTACATTGTAACGTATAGTAATTAATTAAAAACAAGGGTCCGAAGGTAAGTTCCTGTTGTAGACACTCTCCCCCTGAAAAATGCTTTTGTCCCCGCTGCCTTACATGCTTCTATGAGCTAATTGTGAATTAAAATCCCGACAAGCAAACAAAATGTTTGGTTGGAGTGAGGCTGACAGCCGTGAGGAGGTGTTGGCGAATGAGAGGGTGGGCTGCCGATCGAGGTGATGAAGGAAACGACAGCAAGACTGTGAGTGAGTTAGTGTTTGTAATGGAAAGGGGGTGGGTTATTTGTGTCGTATAGGTATCATATGGATATCTGCCAAACCTAATGTAATAAATTGATGTTTTCCTGGGCCTGAAAAGAGAGACCTGGGCTTTTAAGTGGCGAGGGGCTGTCATCTCTTTGCATTTGTGAGAGGAGAGGGGAGTGTGAATGTCACTTTCAAGTAGAACTGCAGCTCTCTCCTAATGAGAGATGGGGTCTGCCTCAGAGCCAGCCAAGGGGCCAAGGAGGAGACGCCACCCTCCCGTAGCCTCCAATCCTCAGAGGGGCTGACAGCCTCCGATAAATCAAGACACTCGCTTCCTCTCTTCCCTCCCTGCGCCACCTGCGGTGGGTGGAGATCCACGCTCATTTTCCTCCCTGAAAGAGAGAGGAAGCTGAGAGGTGTAAAGAGGGAGAGAAAGGGATGCAGAAAAGGCGATGGGATGGCCGGGGCCTGCAAAAACTCTCCTTTGAACTGTGTATCGGTGGGTAAAGTTAGACTGGCCATCTGGAGCACTCAAGGTTTTTTCAAAGAAAATGAATGAATGAATGAATGAATGAATGAATGAATGAATGAATGAATGAATGAATATTTTTTGCAATGACTCATTTGAATTTAATTGTATTATCTTTCTGTTCCTAAAAAAGTTAACTCTTATTCTATTTTCTATTCTACCTTCTATTCCTAAACACCAAACTCCTATTTTAAGCAATACAACTGTTTAATAAAACTGTTTTGTTTAAATGCACCAGTATATTTACTGATATTCACTGAGAAATTAATAAAAAATATTCATTTTCAAAAGGGGGTGTACTATTTTGCTGTATGCTGAGCACTGTATATAACATGTCAAATTATTTCATTACGCAGTACTAAAAAATAATAACCTCAGGCTCAGTGCAACATCTAACAGTGCTTTTCAAAGTCTAAATGTTTAAGATGACCAATCAAATCAAAATAAGGTGAATTTTTTCGTTTGTTTGTTTGTTTGTTTGTTGTCAAATCAAGCAGCCATTTTAGGGTGACACGTTTTAACACTTTAAAATATGAAGTAAGATGTAGGAGGCTGAACATGAGGGGCTTGAAAGCAGCCATATTTGCCTGCTGTTTAAAATGAAACTGTCAAATAATAAATAATAAGTTGGACAGACCAGCATGTAGTATCTTGGTCAGACACTCACATTTCTCTGCTAATAAAGTAAACACATTAAAAAGATTCAAACAGGTTTAATCTAATATTATGTGACGTAGCCTACATTTTGGACACAGTATTGTCAATACTGAGTTTATTTGCTTCTAATTCCATTGAAATAATGAACGAAACAATGACTCTTTCAGTGATAGTGATTACTACTGGTGGTTTTTAAATGCAGTCTTTCTATACAGTACTGTATTTGAAACATTAATCTTATTATACCATTGTAAACAGTGTACGCTAATAATCTAAATGTCATTTATATTGCTTAATTGTGCTCTATTTTCAGTTTGTGAGTGGCATTTAAAAAATACAAAATGAGCCATTATACATCATGTTGCAAACCTGGTTCCATTGGCCACGTTGTGCCAGAAGGTCCAGGGTCAATTTTTTTGTCCCAGTCCACCCTGTCAGTGGAACAGACCCATTTGTGGCATCTTCTGGGCAAAACATCTACATGCAGCAACTGTTTTGGTTGCGTCAAGTTAATTGTGTTTATGCTGAGCGGTGCGAGGTCGCTGGGTCGTTGTGTAGCGTTACCTTTAACACTGTTAGTTATCTAGAGCAGAAGAGTCGCACGGAGGTAATTATCCTGTTAAATAAGTTCAGGTGTTGGATGAGGCGCTTTGCCCCTGCTGTCCTGTGGAGCTAATGTCCATGCCCTGCCCAAAGGCATCCAGTGACCCATTACTGCGAGCAACGGCACTCACAAGCAGATGTGTACCATTTAAAATAGCACCTTTCTATTATTAAATGAACTCACCACTTTTTTTCCCATCTTTGTACTTTAACAAACACTCCACTGAATTAAGCTAAGCCTGCAGTCAGATTAAAAATAGATCTAAAATATGACAGAATTATGACTGATTGCACAATTTGATTTAAATTTGTGGAGGACTTGTGAATTATATTACTAACACCATCATTTCGGTTGACACAGATTTGGTGCCCTTTTGCAAATAACAGAAAGCTATAAATGTGCATACAAGTCAAGCATTTTTAAATCTGCATATACTTCAAGGTTATCTATCTATACATAACATTCTAATTAATGGGCAGGAAATACTGTATATACTAATTTATATAAATATTAATATATACATTTAATATAATTAATAATGTTATTACTATATTATTACATTTAATAAGCATTTTTCAGAGTACATTAAACTTATTTCTACTTCATTGTGGTCCTTTTCATTTATTTGTAATTATCTGTGAATTGTACCAGCATTTTCTCAATACAAATACTGTATGTGTACACTATTGTTTTTGTTATTCAATCTTAGCACAATAACACATTTTGTTGTCAAATTTGTTTAATTGTTTAGTGAAACCATGTTTTGATACCCAGCCACAATATACTTAGTGCATGATGACATCAGAGTTTGCATGTGTGCATGAAACAACACTGAATCTGCAATGTTTGATGTTGTTTTGGTTCATCTCTCTTGTAAAAGTACATGATTGAGTGTCTTGAAAGGAAATTTCAAGCTTGATAAATAATTCAGAAGTATGTAGAGAAGCAAAAGATTAGTGTTCGGGGTGGCGGAGAGGAGAGGGGCATATGAATTCAGAGAGGTGGCAGGCCCAGTGTTGCCAGTATGCAGATTAAAGAGCGGGACGGCGGCGTGAACCTTAGACACATGGCAGTGCCTCTGCGGAAATGGGAGGAGAATCCGGGGAAGAGAAAATCCAGCGATGCGACCTGCAGGAGTAAAAATTGCTTGCATTGTTGTTTTCATTATCTAGCTACTGTCATTTCATGAGCTTTGTATCTTTGAAATGAAAGAATGAGAAAGGAGTTAAAAAAAAAAAAAGCAGAGGGATTATGGAGAGGAGGAAGCTGGGAGGGCAAAAAAACTGTGAAATTAATCTTTTGTGCAGGTCCTGATGGAGCAGAGACATGCTCAGACAAAAGGTAGACTGGGAGAGAAGCGCTGTGATTGATGAATAAAGTAAAGGTGTCAGAAGTCTGTTATGTAAATGAGTGAAGGCACAGAGCATTTCGGGATAGGGATGAGCGAGAGGAAAGAGCACAGAGGCTATCGTCCCCCCAGCGTCAATCCTGCATGATCTTTTATCTAGTCAGACAAGCCCAGTCCGCAATCTGTACGGCTGCGCTGTGGAGAGTGAGCTCGGGGTACTTGACGAGAGGAGAGGCGTCGTGGCTCCATCCGACAGGCCTGATTGACCAGTGCTGAATGGAAATGCTGTTAATATACATGTGTACTTACAGGTGCTCTTCACACATCCGTGTGATATTGCAGGACAGAGCTGAAGTCGAGAAACAGGGTGTCTGATTGACAGAGGTAATGGAGAAAGCTGGTGATGATGGGACTTTGGTGGGAGAGAGAGCTGCTCGCCACACCTTTTGCTGTTGCTGTATATGAAGAATGAGATGGAAAGCAAAGGCTCTCTCTCTGTGTATATTCATATGTGGATGTTTGTTCAACTACAGTAGCTGAAGTTACAATGATAGAGTTGTATGGAAAATGTTTGAAATATTTTCTTTTGTGTGAAGTTTATGCTTTTTACCATGCCTTCATTTTTTCTACTTTTGATATGTCTTTAGGATGTAGATTTGTTTGGCTTTCTTTCTTTCTTTCTTTCTTTCTTTCTTTCTTTCTTTCTTTCTTTCATATGAATGTTCTTAAAACAATTGAAACTCTTTAATAGTATTCTAATACATATCCATTTCTGAATGTCCCTGATCGTGGTTTTTTTTACATTTTTAATTCAGTTTTAATCTTAATTTAAAATAAATACACTACTATTAATTTTTGTATATTTTTAATGTATGATTACATAAATCAATTCGTATCATCACCATGACCTCAAATCTTGTTAATGACAGTGTACATACTTTAAATATCTTTTCCCCCACTTAGTTTAAAATAGATTAATAAAAAATAAGTTGTGGAACATAAATATTCTACCTTTTGGGCATAATTGTTGTCTTTTTGCATTAGCACAGGGGGAAGGAATTGCAGAATTCTCTTGTAAAACATGTACTTTCACTCTTGGTCATTATTACTTAACACTGTTTTCAGGAGTTTAAAAATCCAGTAGCCTACACTGTAAAACAATGCTGAGTTCCACACAATTCGATTCGACAATTCGATTGAGTTAACTTAATTGTTTTTGCAAATTTAAGTGGATTGAACATAAAACAATTAAGTTGTCCTGCCCAAAAAACTCATTTTAAATAAGTAGTTAATAAGTAGTTAGTAAGCAGCAATTTTTTTTTTGAGTGTAGATTAAAAAAAAAACACCCACAATCATGCATGCAGATCCACTAAGCAAAATGTACTGTAAAGTAAATTAAGGATCCATCGCAGCACCTCATTGTCTTACTACAACTACACTCCTTCTCTCCTGAACATTTTTAATTAGAAGGTCATGGCATTGCTGAGCCAGACATTGGGGCCTCAGACAGCGAGTGGGACGCAGGTCGTGCCCCGTGTGAGCCCTCACCCTCAGATGCAAACAGGCACCATCGTTCATAAACTGACTAAAACAATCAATCATCAACTCACAAAGGCACAGCATTAGGTGAAACCGATGACATCTTCGCTTTAATTCTACAGCGCGTGATAGGAAAAGACAAAGACACGTAAGGTTACCTCTGGAGGAGGTTCGGCTAATTGCTAGCACTTGTTGTCGTGCCTTAGCTTTGTTTAAGTCACGGAGGCTAACTAGCTATCTCTCCCCGATGCACATGTTTGTTCAGCTAACGCACTGCTGAGAAAGCCATTTTCATCAAGCGACTCATTATTAACGGGTTCATAAATAAACGGGACTCTAATATTTCTCTCTGTTAGTGTTTATTGTGGGCTAGCAAAGTGCAGCGGCTGTCTTTAATGAAAGAGAGAGCCACGGGTAATTGAAGCTTAATATGCCCGGGTGAGAGACGGTGGCTGAGAGAGAAAGAGAGGGAGAGAGAGAGGGGCTGGCACTGTCAAACACAGTCTGCTTCTGCGACTTACTTATTTCATCATGACAAAGCGATTTTGGGCCGCCTGTGGTGCTGTGGTTTACATATTTACATTGGATGCAGCAGCAGCAGATGAAATGACATGGATTTCTTGTACAGTGCTGGTCCGTCCTGTAGCCATTGTGCCCAGAGGGGGGGCTGCAAGATGCTTTATAATAAATGAGCAGATTATAACTTGTGATATGAAAACACTTTTCACCCAATTTACACTGACAGCGAGTGGAATGACAATGCCAGATCTATAATCTGTCCTTGTGAAAGTGTAATTGTAATTTAATATATATATAATAATATATTTATATTTTATTTAATAATAATAATAATAACAATAATAATAATAATAATAATAATTATTATTATTATTATTAATAATAATTATTACTACTATTATTTATATATATTTTTTAATTAAAACTTTCTAATTATGATGCTAAAATTTTCCTTATCTTTGTAGAGCATTTTTAGATAATAATAATGTTGATAATAATAATAATAATGATTATTATTATTATCATTATTATTATTATAATTATTCATTCATTCATTCATTTTCTTTTCGGCTTAGTCCCTTTATTAATCTGGGGTCGCCACAGCGGGATGAACCGCCAACTTATCCAGCATATGTTTTACGCAGCGGATGCCCTTCCAGCTGCAACCCATCACTGGGAAACATTCATACACTCTCATTCACACACATACACTACAGACAATTTTTTAGCTTACCCAATTCACCTATACCGCATGTCTTTGGACTTGTGGGGGAAACCGGTGCACCCGGAGGAAACCCACGCGAACACGGGGAGAACATGCAAACTCCACACAGAAATGCCAACTGACCCAGCCGAGGCTGGAACCAGCGACCTTCTTGCTGTGAGGCGAACATGCTACCCACTGCGCCACCGCGTCGCCTATAATAATTAAAATAATGATAATAATATTTATTATTATTATTATTATTATTATTTATGTTTTTGTTGTTGTTTTATTATTAAGATTCTAAGATATTTGATTTTCTCTGTAGAACTGTTTTAAATAATAATAATAATAATTACTATTATTATTATTATTGTTGTTGTTGTTGTTTTTGTTGTTGTTTTTGTTATTGTTTTATAATTAAGATTCTAAGATGTTTGATTTTCTTTGCAGAACTATTTTAAATAATAATAATAATAATTATTATTATTATTATTATTATTGTTGTGGTTGTTGTTGTTGTTTTAGAATTAAGATTCTAAGATGTTTGATTTTCCCTGTAGAACTATTTTAAATAAAAATAATAAAGTATGGAAAGGTCCTGCAACTCAGATACAAAAGTTAATGTTCCATGTGTGTTAGTTTTGGTTATGTGGGTCATACAAACAATACAAAAGGCTTCACTGAACCTAAATAACATAAACACAACAAACATGAGAGAGATTATTTTTAACAATTTTTGCACCTAATCACCTTGGCAGTCTGAAATCTAATCTAAAACTATGTTTCAAACCCTTTTGTTGCAATTCCCAGAAACTTACACCTGGTTTGTTGAAATTTCAATAATGTTCTAGGCTACTTCCAAACTGTGCGCTACATACATCACGCTCCACCTGCTCGCATGGAGGCTGTCTTTCCTCTCCGTCGTCACACTTTTTCAGCGATGTCTTCTCTCGTCTCTTCAGGGTGTTTCAAATGGCTGAGCTAGTCAAATTTACCCACCTGGCTATTTTTCAATAGAGACGTCTCTTTATTCTGCTCAGAAAAGCAGCGCATATGTCTGGGTGATTCTTGTTTTCCCTTTCTCACTCTCTCTCTCTCTCTTTCCTCACCTCCTCCCTCCACCTTTCCCTCTTCATCAGCCACTCTATTTTTCTCTTTCCTTCCTCCCTTCCTCTCCACTGTTTTCATATGCAGAAAGGCTATTGTGAGTTAGTGGATATCTCTCTTATTCACGCCTCTCTCTCGTTCTCTGCCTTCCTCGTGCGGCAGAGGTACGAACATGAGCATTACAGCAGAGTGACAATATCCCTCCTTCAGATAATGCCATAAATGAGGCAGAATTTACATACAACACGCAGCATGGCGCTCTCCGCTTCTCTGCGCGTTGGGGTGTTCGGTGTGCGAAAAGAGTGCCGCTCTGCCAGCGCTGGCTCTGAAGAGGCTCTCCAGCGGGACAGCCATTAGAGCCATCTCAGACTAATGACACGAGAAACGCTAGCACAACGCCAACTTCCCCTGCCCGCCTCACGCTGCTGATGTTAACTATGCCCGCTAATGCCGCAACTTCAACCCTCAGCTTCCCTCTCAGAGTTAAAACACTCTCTTACGCATACGGGCTCGACTTTACAGGCTATTACCTGCAGATTAGCCTTGTAGCGTGCAAAAGCTCTGTCACCTACATGCGCTGAATGCATGATCTATTTTATTTTATTTTTTGTGAAATTAATTAAATGGGCAAGTACATGATTAATTAAATCTGCTAAACTGTACTTCTCTTGCCTTTGTGTGTTGTTGCAGATCTGGCTACTGGAAGTAAAGTTGTGTTGTGGAAGTAGCCTAAAGTTGAAAGTTAGTTTAGGAATATTGACTTAGGACCATGCTAAATGACTAATCAGTTGTTGTTTAAAAAAAGCAAACAAAGAGATGCTTTTGATCCCACTCAGCAAGTGTGATATTTCAAATAGATATAACCATAAGACTTTAACTGTAGTGTATGTGAATTTTAAAGTCTGTGTGAAATCAAAATTTACAACTTGGTTTGCTTTAGGTTATTTTGCTAGCGCACATTGTTGTTCTTTAGGTGAACAATTCATCTGTGGAAGTGAATCCACTGTAGAAAAAAATGTATAATATTCAGAGTCTGAGTATTTGCCTCTGTGTTTGGATTTTTCTCTGTTGATGTCACTTTGACAACTTAAGCCACGTGTTTTTAACCACGCCCTTTTACCGTTATGTTTTTTTTGTTGGAAAGATGCACAAAAAGATAGCCCCATTCCTACTGAATTTTCTATTTAATTTGTAAGTACATCAACACAACCAAATGGGTCGCCAAAATATTGTCATCTTCAGTTGTAATTTTCAATACTCAACTAAATTCTATATCTATAGATTGAACACATACTGTAATACTGACGTAAATTTGTACACTTTAATATGATTTGGTCATGCCCACAGTGACAATTATGTTTAGGGATGAGGTTAGGGACATCCCTTTGTAAAAAAAAAATGTTAGTACTAATGACATAGTAATATTATAATTTGTATGAAAGCCACTTTATCTGTAGTTGTATGGGTTCATATGCACATGCACATGACATGTCTGTTTTCACAAAATAATGTTTTTTGTACTTTAAATGGAGACGATATAGCTGTATCAATATATTTTTTCAAATATGCAGTCTTCAATCGTTGACATTTTCAGGCACCCAAAACATTGTTTTGTAAATGACTGGTAAACAACATAATCAGATTTCAGTTAATGTACAAGAATTTATGAACAGTTTCTAATAAGTAACTGTAAGAACATTTGGTATATGAGTCTGTCCATTTTATGTTGAAGAAAAATTATTCTTCTGGGTTTTGACAACATTCCGGTACCGCTCTATTTGCCCTAAACAGTATCTCTTAAGTTTGTGTTTTAATTTCATTTACAGAGGATTAGAGCTGACAACTTGTTTTTACCCAATAAATATATGGCCTATAAGACTCACAGATGACATCTTTTTCAGGTACCAATGGCTGCATCTGATATTGCAAACTCTATTGAGTAGGTACTTATTTTGAATGAGTGCTAAATTTGCCATCACTAATTAAGTATGTTATAGATAGCAAATGGGTAATATGAATCTAATCAGGAGCCATGACATCACATAACTTTGCTTTGCTGCTTCACTGCCAATCACAAGTCATCTCCTGTGGCCTGATAAGATAGAAAACTGTCATATACTACATGCACAGTTCAGAATCTCACTGGAAAAAGAAGGTTACCCGAGTACTTTTAGCATACTCTATTATGCATATTGTGAATTTGAACATATTCTGTTATGTACTGTTTTTCGGCAATCATATGGTATGGAGGTTGGGGATTTTAGATGCAGCCAATATGTACATGATTCTCACAAACTGCATTTAGGCTCACAAAAACTCAGCGCCGAAAACACAACCAAAACAATGTTCTTTCATAAAATACATGTAGTTTTGTTTAATAATTGCTAGAGGACCAAAAGTTATATAGTACTACTTCAAACTGCAACTCTGAGTTTTAAAGTTCATTCGTGCTATTTTGCATTCGTCCTCAGGGAAAAGCCGTGATGTGTTTCTGTATTTGTTTGCAGCTTTGTTGTGCGTGTCACTCTAAATGGAGTGGTGGCCTAAAACAGCGCTTAAGCCCACCTGCACGTCACACTCAGTGTAAGCCGAGAGAGACCCGCTAAATTAGCTCATTGCCTGATTGATGCATGGCTGTTGACTTGCCAGGGCACTGCAGGTGGAGGACTGGCTTTTTAAAGCATCGTGCTCTTATGTTGGGTAATGGTGCAGATTGGCTTGAACTATGCAAATGGAACAGAACATAGGCAGAGTTTGGTACACTGTTTATTTTTGCTGTCACCTTGCTAATGAGGGGTCCTCGCCCCAAAACGATCTGCTCACTGTGACCCGCCCCACTGAAAGTAACCCTGGTTATACAACAGATGAAAGCACTTTAAAAATCACTCTGTACATAAATGATTTTGATGCTCTGAGTGATGCACTAATTTGTTGTATTTTTATCCAAAAAAACAAAACAAAAAAGACACACGACCTGACATTTATGAACTACCATTATCTCATGCTAGATTTTTTACAATTTGCTCACAGTCCTTTCAAACCTGCAAGACTTGTTTTTGGAACACATAAGGTGAAATGAAGAAAAATGTGCTGGCTATTATTTGACATATAATGAAAGTAAGTTAATGTGCACATTTTTTAAATATGATTTCCATGTAAAATCAATATAAGTAATCTAAGATTTTAAAAGTTTTTGTACAAGGCTTTAAATACTGTATTTATTTTAAAACATAATTACATTTTTAAATAGCTATTCTTAATATCTTAATATTACATTATGATATACAGTACGTATATATAATACCCAGATTATATTATTCTATTATTCTTACTGAATTAATAAAAATGTGTCAAAAAATAGTAGAGAATATTATTATTATTATTATTATTATTATTATTATTATTATTATTATTA
>CAIGQV010003909.1:19249663-19265970 GCA_903798115.1 Danio jaintianensis
GGTTTAAGGTGTAAACAGGGTGCCAGTTCAGTGCGTAATTGCCCCTGTTTGCTGGAATGGAGAGAGAGAGAGAGGGAGTGAGTGAGAGAGAGAGAAAGAGAGAGAGAGAGAGAGAGAGAGAGAGAGAGAGAGAGAGAGAGAGAGAGAGAGAGAGAGAGAGAGAGAGAGACGATGGAGGGGTGGAGGGGTTTCGGCAGGCTGACAGTGTGAGACCTCTGCCTGCTCCACTCAAATTGGAGTCACAGACGGAAAGAGGTGATGCTCTGCAAGTGATGGGTTGGAGAGGGAGAGACAGAGATAGTGAAAGTGTATGTATGACACCCTCAACCCATTTCACATCTCTGCTCTCTGTGCTGGAAAACACAATTAAAGAAGTAGAAGTAGAGGGGGGACCGGAAGAGGAAAGTCTGATAAACACCTGTCAGCCTCGTTCATTTATATAAATTAGAATCAAGTTTTGTATAGATTTATAGAAAGTAAATATATAAATGAATTATTTAGTAGTAATTTAAATGTGGGGTGACACGGTGGCTCAGTGGTTAGCACTGTCGCCTCACAGCAAGGTCACTGGTTCGAGTCCCGGCTGGGTCAGTTGGCATTTCTGTGTGGAGTTTGCATGTTCTCCACATGTTCCTCCACAGTCCAAAGACATGCGGTATAGGTGAAATGAATAAATTAAATTGGTTAATTGGGTTAACTAGGTAAGTTAGGTTAATTAGGTTACCTAGGTTACCTGTTCTGTAGCCATTTTTAAAAATTCTTCTTAAGAGCAATAATGATATTGACCTTAAACTTATTTATTTATTTATTTATTTATTTATTTATTTATTTATTTATTTTAAGTAAAAACTGCTTTTATTCCAGCTAAAATAAAATAAATTTTACAGGCAGCACTGTGAAAATGTCCCTGCTCTCTTAAACATTAATTGGGAAATATTTGAAAACATTGTTGATAATATTATTGAAATAATTCTGCCTTGTATATATACAGTTTCAAGATATAAAATCACAATTGCGAGAAAAAAAGTCACAATTAACTTTTTTTTTGTATTAATCAAAAAAAGAATGAAATATTTATTAGTCATCTTTATTAAACTTCTTTATTAAACCCTATACATACTGTATATAGAGTTTATATGAATGATAGAGTAATATGAATTATTCACATTTATTTTTTTTTACAATTTTAATATATTGCTAAACTGCAAAAGCAGTACATAAAACATAAGCTATTAGTATTTGATGCTTTATATTTGCATGTCAATGATTACCACTTAGTTGACTCAATGATTAATTAATGTCATATTCAATTTCCACAATATCTAAATGATATTTAAATGTGCCTAATATCAAATATTATAGTAAAACTGTTTGCAAGGTTTCATTTCTTTACATTAGTTAACAAGAACTAAAATGAACAGTGCTTCTGTAGCTTTTTTTTTTTTTTACTAATTAAAATAATAATATATATTTATTTTATTATACCAGTGTAAAGAAAATGTCCAGCAGTCGTCCTGCTCGTCATTCTGCTGCCTTTTATTTAATGTCTGATGATAAAAGTAATGTGAGTCCTCCAACCATAAACAATAGTGTGTGCTTATTTGTTTGTACAGTATTTATGTGTGTGGGTGTGTGTGTGTGGCAGGGTTTTAAGATATAATGATGGTTGTACTGAAGCGTGTATAATGTGTAAATAGACACATATAGTGAATAATTTTCCAGAGATTGTGACAGAGGGATTATCAGTTTGTCTGATTTTGCTTTCTTATCTCTGACAATAATTATTGTTCTCTGGCAAATGAGGGTTTTGAACTCTCATTCCTGCTCTCTGTACTGTACATGTGGAAGGATGTTTCTATTTTTAAAAGCAATTCACACGTTTTAAAGGAAATGTTTATTTAGAGATATTGTAGAAGAATGGGAGATCTCACTGTTCTGACTTTCTTGCAAGTTTGAGTTTTTGTCTCACTCTCAAGTATATGTCTAATCTTTCTCGCAGAGTTCATATTTAGTAATTCTTTTGAAATCTTTTAATGAAAATAAATAATAATAATAATAATAATAATAATAATATTTATTCATTAATTTGTTTATTTATTTGAGGAAACAAGCTTTCATTTCTAAATTAATATAAAGGTGATTTTCTGCTACAAATTAAACATTTTTTAAAAGCCAACCATTGTTTATTTTATTTTATAAAACACAGCTTTTGTTTTGTTTTGTTTTTTGAAAGATCACATAACACTAAATTCTTGACTAATGGCTACTGAAAATGTTAAAAAATCAGCATCACAAAGACAGTAATAAATTTGTATACATATAACTATATAAATATAAAATATATTTAACTGAAAGCTGTACTATTTCAAATATAACAATGCCTCACAACATCACAGTTTTGTCTGCATTTTAATCATACAAATGTTCAAAAAAACCTTACCATTCCCAAAATTCTGAAATACTGTACATAAACTGATCTATTAGTAAGCTGAAACTAAACTAAACTGAAACTAGTCTAAATCCACTAGTCTTATAATGTCTATAAAATAGCTTTTCTACTGACTAGGATAATGTAAAACTACTGCTTCACTACTGTGTGTGCGTGCGTGCATTCGTGCGTGTGTGTAAGAAGAGGTAATGGCCTGTCATTGTATGCTGTAACATGATTTCTTCGGCATTATAAAGTCAGCCTAAGAGACACTAAATGAATTATCCAGAGCAAGGTGGCAGTCTCCATGGCTCTTCTTAAACATGTGTCCAGGCCTGAGGAGAGAGTCCAGCAGGGGCTAAACATGTCTCACCCTGAGCGCCGCGGCCTGCATTACTGACAATACACATTACAGTCCTGTCCGTCTCCTTCAGCCTGCCAGCATTACTCGCTACTGCCAGTGTAGCAGCGCTGACGACTTCACTCAACGTGACAGGCCAAAGACCTCAGCATCTCTGTCCCATGAATAGCACACACACACACCTCATGCTTTTTAACTTAATACCTGCCAATAGCAGATGGATTGAGAACTCATCAGGCTCAATATTTCAGTTACACTTTACAGTATGGTTGAGTTTGTAAACATTTCAGCAGGTAGCATGAGCTAACAATATAGAATATTTTGTATACTTTTTAAAAATATATTTTATATGAGTATTTTTTTTTTTTTTACATTACGAGATAAATTAGCAATGTTACAATATGCATATGCATGTTATGTATTTAATAAAGTGTTTTATATTTATTTATGAACAAATTTTAACCAAGATATATGGAATTAAATAACCATCAAATTCATATTAATCTTTACACGTTTATACTTCTTTAAATTTTTAAGTTGTTTAAATTAGCAATTGTTTATGTTAGCAATAGAAAATATTGCAATGCATTTACTATGCTGTATACATTTTTTTTGTTATTAATATTATGCTGCATATTTAACTTAATGTATAAATTATTATAATTATTCATTCATTCATTCATTCATTTTCTTTTCGGCTTAGTCCCTTTATTAATCTGGGGTCGCCACAGCGGAATGAACCGCCAACTTATCCAGCATATCTTTTACGCAGCGGATGCCCTTCCAGCTGCAACCCATCACTGGGAAACATCCATACACACTCATACACTACGGACAATTTAGCCTAACCAATTCACCTATACCACATGTCTTTGGACTTGTGGGGGAAACCGGAGCACCCAGAGGAAACCCATGCGAACACGGGGAGAACATGCAAACTTCACACAGAAACGCCAACTGACCCAGCCGAGGCTCGAACCAGTGACCTTTTTGCTGTGAGGCGAACATGCTACCCACTGTGCCACCGTGCAGCCCACATTATTATTATTATTATTATTATTATTATTATTTGGAGACATGCATGTACATACTTTTACATATAATTCACATTAATAAAAGCTGTAAGTTAAATATTATTTCAAACAATAATTTTAGATATTTTAAACCTATTGTTTAGAAATGATTTGTTTAATTATTGTTTTTATTTGTATTTAAATATTATTAATCTGTTTATTGTTATTAAGATTAGTATAACATAATTTGTAAGATTAGTGACTAAAAGTATATACAGTCAAGCCTTCACTATATATATTAATAATAAATATCAAATAAACTAAATTAATAGTAATTCAATATTAATAGTAACAGATATATTATAATATACTATTATATGTATAATATAGTATTATATAGTACAATATAAACAATTAAACTATTTTTATAAACACTATTTAACATGGTCATAATAAAATAACTCTGTTATATCAGTCATTCCGCTCTAAAATGTTAACTGTCATAAAAGTCATTTGGAGTTGTTTTGGTGTGGTGTCAGGTAAAAAAAAAAAAAATTGTAGTCTTCCCAGACAAACTGCTAATTTAATCGAGAACAGTAAACATAGATGGCAAAATCTCCATTCCGAAGCATTTGTGTGTCAGACCCACCTCTTTACAAGCAGACAGAAGATCAGCATCTGCAAAGATCAGAGGAAAACACAAACACGTCCATCAACATGAGACATCATAAGGGCCAGCATGTATGTTTTGTTGTCAGAGTAACCAGCCAAATAAGCAAATGATCAGTGTGTGTTAATATTTCCCCACAGGTTTCAGTGTAGTAAAACTCTATAGTGGACAGTACTCTACCCTTCTGTCTATCTCTTGCTCTGCCCCAGAATGCCACAACAGCCTCGGGCCTGACTTATCCACCCTCTGAATTATGCATCCTCTCCGGAAATGAGGAACAAAGTTATGGCTAGAGGGGATTCATCATGAACATGCCTCTCTCTCCCGCATCGGGTATTTTTTTCCCCTCTTCCTTGCAATTTTCATCAGGCTTCATCGTGTTCGAAGGGAAACATGTTAGGATCAGCCGGTCTGCTCTGTTGCTGCTTCCTTTGCCTGCATTATTTAGCAAACAAACTCCAAATGCCAGTCTGCTCTCTTTTGCAGTCGCATGACCGCTCGGCCTGTTTGTCTTTCTCTCCCACTGTCTCTTAGCTACCTCAAGAGTCAATCGCAGCCTAGGGTTATAAAAAAAAATGTGCCCTTGGTGGCTTTTTTTATTGTGTCACATTGAGGAAAAAATATAGGCAACACTTTAGATTAAATAACAATCAAGGTTATTTTAGTAAAACTAAACTAAAACTAAGGCTAAAACTACTGGTCAGAAAACATTTTTGTTAACTGAAATAAAATACAAATTCACTGTGAATGTAAAACTAAATGAAACAGTAACTGAAAGCAAGCTAAAATAAAATAATAATTAGCAAAAATAAATAATAGTTTTTGGAATTAATAAGCCCTCATTCTGTGGTAAAAAAAAATCGTACCTGCGGCTATTTACAGAAACAGCTGTAAATGGCGCTTTTACAGCCATCAGTCAAGCGGAAAATTTGAGACAAAAACATATATATTTTTAAATAAAATATGTTCTAACTTTTCTTCATTTGCCAAAATACGTTAACTAGGCATAGCTACCTGTACGATCTTTAATATAAAGAAAATTGTCTGAATTCTATAAGTTTGGATTCAGTGTTTGTTCATACAATTATTTTATTTTTGTTACAAAGAGTTCATGTAAGCTGCTCAAACACTAAACTTGGACGTGTTCTGTTAACTCTGCTAAACTAGAATTAATAAAAACTAAAACTACAACTAAATATATAAAAACTTTTTTTTTTTTTTACAAAATTAAAAATTAACTAAAACTAACAAAACCATTAATAAAACTAAAGCGAAACTGAAACGAAACAAACAGCAAATTAAAAATAGCTTTGAAATAAAATGGAAAACTATTATAACCTTACCAATTCCCACTATTAACTACTGCTTTATTACCTGCTTATTATTAAACATATTGGCTGTTTATTACTACTTACAAAGTATGATCTTATTCTACATCACTAATCATACCCAATACATAAACATAACTACTATTGAGCTGAAAGTCTTAGTTAATGGTTTGTTAATAGCATGAATTGTACCTTAAAATAAGTGTGACCAAATTTTAGTATGGTGACTAATTCTCAATTTCTTAAATTTGAGCTGTAAATTGGCTGTTTATTAGTAGTTATACCCCATATTCTACATCTTTATATCCATACTTAAACTTAAAAAGTACAGCAACTACCTTACTAACTAATTATGCATTCCCCATACTAAAGTATTACCTGTTTTTGGATGTTTTGCAGCAGATGTCCATTGAGTGGTGCTTTCACACATGTTCAAAAAAAGATAGATAAATGTGACTGTGGCAGTATTTTATTATGCTAGTTTTAGGATCAGACATTAACAGGGGCTTGTGGCAAAACAATTTTAAATTCAAGACAATGGGGATTATGTGTGTATACAATTAAACAAAATTTGTGATTACTGTAAAATAGGAGACATTAATGAAATGCATCAGTTTGTGCCATTGCATTTAGATCTCTGCATGTTGCATCAGGTTTCTTTTCCTTTCTTTAATTTTTTCTTTTTTTCACCACTGTCTTATAGACAGAGATGTATATGCATAGATTCCTCTTGTGCGGCTATTTCTACCTCTAAAGAATGCTGGTTTGATTCTTACAGAATTTAGGTAAAATATGCACAAACCCAACTGCCAGGTTATTTTATTTTATTTTATTTTATTTTATTTTATTTTATTTTATTTTATTTTATTTTATTTTATTATTTTACACAAAACAAGACTGTAGTGGTACCTAACATGACATTTAAAAAGTTGTCTTAGTTTTAAAAACTTATGGATACAATGACCAATTGGAGGCATTTAGATTAGTAACAATGAAAACACAAGTTCCCCTTCATATGGGAACTCCAACGTGTGTCTGGAACCAGACATATGGGAGTACGTCAGACGACCAATCACTCTGAAGAGTGAGAAAACGGGCCAATGAATGCCAAAATGAATTGGCAGAGCTCAGCTCCACAGCTGACAGTGATTAGTCATTAGTGCTATATAAGCTGCCAGCTGAGAAGCGAGCACTAGAATTTAGCTTTTGGAGCCTCTCACGAGACTGAAGACACTCTATCTGCCTACCTGATTTCAAGACTGAAACCAGTTTACTCACCAGTGCGGGAGATGACACGACAGTGGCGGTCGATCTGGGCTTCCTGTCCTTTGGGCGTTTCGCTGGTGTGCACAAAAGAGCAGTTTCCATTAAAAGAGCAGATTCCCTAAGAGAGCAACACAGTCAATCGTCTTTTTCAAGATGCTGTTCTGACTGTGCGTTTCTGGATGCGGTGGTTCCTATCTCCGGATGATGGGCACAGGTATCGCATCACAGATCTGGGGGTCCAGCATGTCGATGCGGTGCTCGCGGACAGCTCATGCTCTCGCTGTGAGGGCATGACTGTTGCACAGCTGAGATCGCGGCTTCCAAGCCACCCCTGTTGCTCCCCGTGAAAGCGGTTAGCACGCGGGCTGATCTGAGGATCACAGTGGGGGTTTATCCGTTGCCTCCGGGCCCGCGGACCCCCCACTCCTCCACAGCGCGCCCCATCCAAGCTTTGAGTGGTTGTGCGGTTCATACCCCGGGATGCCCACGCCTCCGCTTGATGACACCGGAGATCCGACGCCCATCGCAACATCGGAGGGCGAGCTGTCATGCTCAGATGACAGACCGGGCTCGCTACCATCCTACCTCTGCGATGCGTAGTCACGGTTCTCGAGTCAGACATGATGGCTGCGCTTCCTGGGCTGCTTTGGCGGTGTGGCTGGAGATAGCTTGTCCCCCAGTCTTACCGCCGGACCGACTAGAGGTGTGGCGTGCGGGCTGATGTAAGATGAATCTTCCAGCTCCCGTCCACTTCTTCCCATGGGCGCACAGCGAGTGCACGCTGGCATAGATGGTGTTTTTCTCCGCTCGGTCCTCGTGCGCTTCTGCCATCACCTGTTCCTCACCGAGAGCGCTCTTCCGTTGACGCTCCCGTCATAGGTCGCCGTAAAGTCCAGTAATCAGACCGCAAAGCTAAGGCGGGCCGCTTGGAGAGGAGGAGAACCGTTCTTTCCCCCCCGAATGAATGTAGCGATCCGAAAAGTGCGGCTTTTCCTCCCTCTGGGTGTGGAAGCCCAATTACTGCAAGCATGGGACGCGCTGCCTTCCAGCTCTCAGCTTTGGTGCACTTCGCCACAGGCTTGAGGGCGCCAGAGGATGAGCTCCTTTCTCGTACTTCCAGCCTCTCCGCGGGATCCTGGGAGAAAGGTAAGAGTCAATCTCTTATTTTCTGTTCTTCCTCGGGACGCTCCGCTTCCCATGGTGAGCACTCCCCATCCTGAAGCTGCCCCTCCGCGGGTACGTCAGCGATCGTTGCGGTGATGCTGCTCATTCGGACTCTGTCAGCCTGGTTAGCGCTGCTCAGCCCGTCATAGTAGCTCACACGGACGGTCAAACTCGGCTATGCTTTTCAATTCGCTGTTGGCCTCCCGAGGTCACGGGTGTGTATTTAAGCGGTCATCGCTATGCCACCCCTGTCTGGCACCCTCTGGCACCCACGCAGCGTTCTGGAACCCCTATGGAGGATTTCTAGACAGAGCACGGTAGACTTAGATGACCTATCAGTAGATGGTTAACAACGTCACTCAAGCTAGAGCACCCTGTATAGGCAAGCCTATGCCCTGTAGTGGAGTCTATTCGTTGTGTGGAGCTCTTCTCTCTGAGAAGAACCCCGGACATGCCAGATTAGTGTTGTGTTTTCTTCCTTCAGGATAACTGGAGCGCAGGCTGTCACCCTCCACACTGAAGGTTTGTCGTGCTGCCATCCCTGCTCTTTGTGGGGCGGCGGATGGTAGCGCGCTGGGAAAGCATAACCTCATCAGCCAGTTCCTCAGAGGCGCGTGGCGCGAGATGGTTAATTCCATCCCCGCCCCCCTCTTTTTCGGTCAGCGAATCGTGCCAGGAATTCGGACCGGCCTACTCTCACATTTACCTGAGACCCCGGTTCAGCTTGTGCCAAGGTTCCTACCACCCCTTTTAATATTAAAAGTGGTAGTGAGCCTGCAAGCGCTGTCTGCGGAGGAGACAGACCCAGCCCTTTCATTGCTATGTCCGCGCACTGCGCTTAATGTGACACGTAGAGCATACGTCTTTAAGCAGCTCTTTTCTGTTATGATCGGCAGAAGGGAAGTGCCGTATCAAAGCAGAGGTTGGTCCATTTTTATAGTTATGCCATCGCCCTCGCTTCATGTGCCAGGGCGAGCTGTGTCCCCCGGGAGAGAAAGCACACTTAAAAAAAAAAAAAGCGGTGCCTCCTTTTCGGCGTGAGTATGCAGCGCCTCTTAACAGATTATTAGAGTTGCGGGCTGGGCGACACCTAACATAATAACAAGATTTTTTAATCCTTGAGTGGAATAGGTTTCCTCCCGATTACTGGGTTACTCCGGTCAATCGGGATGAAATGAAGCTCGGTGACAAAAACGCTTGCTGAGATACGTGCGCTTTTTCTATTCTGCTAGTAAGTTTCCCGCTTGGCGAACTCTAGAGAATTCCTACGAGGCCCCCAGCACCCGACTTAGCGGAGGAGCCGTGTACCTGGCTCAGTGTGATGTCTGGTATGCCCACTCTTGGTCTACCCACATGTTGAGGTTTGGTGCCAGCTATGCGCGGTCCCCGATGGTGATCCCATATGCCTATTTCAGCCACGGAGTGTTCCCCCTGACCAGGCGGACCCGTGTCTTCCCTACCCGCTAACCAGCTTATCATATGTAGCACTCCCCCTCCATAGGGCTAGTCCATATGTTCTTATTGCCATCAAGTCTCCCCTCTTGGGTAGCAGGTGGTCTCCGCAGCGTCCTCCCCCTTTGGGGACTGGCATGCTTTCCCAACGTACTGTCGTATTTCTAAAATCCCTAGACTATATTAGCTAGGTAAAAGCCCATTTACGACCCCCGATCTAAATTCTAATTATTCCCATGTCATGGTAATTAAGGGCCTAGGGGACGTTGGAAGGTTGCGCTCTTGGTGATGCTTGTGCGCTCACACTTGCTTGGCAAACTTCACATCAGCAGCGTGACGGGCTTAGCTGCTGTGGCGTTTTCCATACACTCTCCCATATGTCTGGTTCCAGACACACGTTGGAGTTCCCATATGAAGGAGAACATCCTGGTTACGTCCGTAACCCACGTTCCCCGAATATGGAACGGAGACGTGTGTCTCCACTGCCACAGCACCTGAGTCTCCAGCTGTTAGCTGAGTGATCGGCTCTTCAGCAGGCAAATTCTAGTGCTCGCTTCTCAGCTGGCAGCTTATATAGCACTAATGGCTAATCACTGTCAGCTGTGGAGCTGAGCTCTGCC
Source organism: Danio jaintianensis (assembly GCA_903798115.1). NCBI lineage: Eukaryota > Metazoa > Chordata > Actinopteri > Cypriniformes > Danionidae > Danio > Danio jaintianensis. Next base: position 19,259,966 of record CAIGQV010003909.1, read on the forward strand.
AATTCATTTTGGCATTCATTGGCCCGTTTTCTTACTCTTCAGAGTGATTGGTCGTCTGACGTACTCCCATATACATCATAAGATGGCCGCCTCGGTGTGGAGCTCTCCAGTTTTTGCACTGTTTTTGTTCGTTTGTCCTGTTTTATGTTTATCATACGAGATCAGTTATTCCAGGGACGAGCTGCTGAACATTCGGCAGTACACTCCAATTAATCACCAACCGGTTTTTGATTTCTCTGGCGTTTTGCTGAACATTGTTGTCGGTGGAGCAGCTGCACTAGGGAAACGCTACAGGACGCGCAGGCGTGGGAAGCGAGCCGGCGCGCTCGTCAGGCTCAGACAGCGCGGCTTCAGAACGGCGTTGCCTAGCATCCATCTGGCGAATCTCCGCTCTCTTCCTAACAAAATGGACGAACTACTTCTGCTCGCACACAGAAACAAGAACTTTAACAACTCTGCTGCTCTGTGTTTCACGGAAACCTGGCTGAACGAAGCCATTCCGGACAGCGCGTTACACCTACCGGACTTTCAGCTGTACAGAACGGACCTCGATACGGAGTCAACGGGCAAAACGCGCGGTGGTGGGACATGCTTTTACATCAACAGAAGGTGGTGTACGGATGTAACCGTGTTAAAGAAGATGTGCTGTCCTGACGTGGAAGTGCTTTTGATTAACTGTAAGCCGTTCTACTCGCCGCGGGAGTTTTCCTCGTTCATTCTCATCTGTGTTTATATTCCATCGCAAGCACACGTGAGTACTGCACTGCAACAGCTGGCTGATCTGATCACAGAGACAGAACAACAACACCCGGACTCTGTTTTTATCATTCTCGGTGACTTTAATCAGGCGAAACTCACACATGAGATGCCTAAATTCAAACAGCACATTACATGCCCCACCAGAGACAATAATGTTTTGGACCATTGCTACACCACAATAAAGGATGCATATCGTTCCGTCGCCAGAGCAGCTCTAGGACTCTCTGACCACTGCCTGGTTCATCTTATACCAACTTACAGACAAAAACTTAAAACTACTAAGCCAGTATTAAGGACTGTTAAGAGATGGACCACCGACACAGAGCAGGCCTTACAAGCCTGTTTTGAATGCACTGACTGGAGTGTTTTTGAAGCTGCAGCCACCGACCTCGACGAACTCACAGATACCGCAACATCATACATCAGTTTCTGTGAGGAGCTATGCATCCCTACCAGGACCTACTTATCATTTAACAATGATAAACCATGGTTCACACCAAAACTTAGACAGCTTCGTCAGGCCAAAGAGGATGCCTACAGGAGTGGGGACAGGATCTTGTACAATCAGGCAAGGAACACACTGACAAAGGAGATTGGTGTGGCTAAGAAGAGCTATGCCAAAAAGCTGGAAAACCAGTTTTCTGCCAACGACCCGGCATCAGTGTGGAAAGGCCTGAAAGACATCACAAACTACAAGACACCATCCCCCAGCATTGACGGCAATAAACAACTTGCAAACGAGCTGAATATGTTTTACTGTAGATTTGAGACCCCCGACCAGACACCCCACACCCACCCTGACCATCTCTCTACACAGCCATCAACACCTCCAGCCACCCCACTCTCCCCCCCTGCACTTCAGATCAGTGAGGATAATGTGCGTCAGATCTTCAGGAAACAGAAGAGAAGGAAAGCAACAGGCCCAGATGGTGTTTCACCAGCCTGTCTGAGAACCTGCGCTGACCAGCTGGCTCCCATTTTCTCACAGATCTTCAACAGATCATTGGAAAAGCGCAAAGTTCCATCCTGCTTCAAATGCTCCACCATCATCCCAATCCAGAAGAAGCCAAAGATCACAGGACTCAATGACTACAGACCTGTTGCCTTAACATCTGTGGCCATGAAGTCATTTGAAAGACTGGTGCTAGCATATCTGAAGGACATCACTGGACCTTTGCTGGACCCCCTGCAGTTTGCCTATAGAGCAAACCGGTCTGTGGATGATGCAGTCAACATGGGACTGCATTATACCCTACAACATCTGGACAAACCAGGGAACTACGCAAGGATTCTATTCGTGGACTTCAGTTCTGCCTTCAACACCATCGTCCCATCATTGCTCGAGTACAAACTGACCCAGCTCTCTGTTCCTAGCTCTGTCTGTCAATGGATCACCACCTTTCTGACAGACAGACAACAGCTAGTCAGAATGGGCAAAATCACATCCGACAGCTGCACCATCGTCTGGTTCGGCTCAGCTGCCAAAACCGACCTCCGTAGGCTACAGCGAATAGTCCGGACTGCTGAACGAATCACTGGCACTACCCATCCTACACTTCAAGAACTGTACTCTTCCAGATTGAGTAAAAGGACTTGCAAAATCACTCTGGACCCTTCACACCCAGCACACTTTCTGTTTGAAGTGTTACCGTCTGGCCGGTGCTACAGAACACCGAGCACAAAAACAGCCAGACACAGGAAAAGTTTCTTTCCTCAGGCCATCTACCTCATGAACTGTTAATTATTCCCCTACAGTGCAATAAACATGTGCAATATCTTTTCATACGCACTTATATACAGCACCTTATAACAATATACAATGCAATACTTTCTCCATACGCATTTGTACACAGCACCTTATAACAATATACAATGCAATACTTTCTCCATACGCATTTGTACACAGCACCTTATAACTTGTACAACTTGTATAATTATAACAAATCTGTACAACAATTCATCATCCAGAGCTCTATTGTCTAACTGCATCTCTGTTTAATGTTTGTCGTATTTTATTATTTTTTTCTCATATTTATTTTGTGTTGTCACTTGTCACTTTATGTACACTGGAAGCTTCTGTAGCCAAAACAAATTCCTTGTGTGTGTAAGCACACTTGGCAATAAAACCGATTCTGATTCTGATTCTGATTCTGATATGTCTGGTTCCAGACACACGTCTCCGTTCCCTATTCGGGGAACGTGGGTTACAGACGTAACCAGGACATTTGTTTAGTACCTCACTGATTCATTTGTGTACACTGCAAACATGGTGCAAACATAAACAACAAGTACAGATACAATGTAGTTATTTTTAGATAGATTCAATGATTTTAATGGAAGTTTTTGAGAACAAATTTTTGAGACAAATTGATGTGGACCCACAAGTTTTGTCTTTTGGGGCATTTTTTTTTCTACAAAAATGGTATTTATAAAAAGTTGACAAAGATTGTATTTTATTATTTCAAACTTAAGATTGTAGAAAATGCCCTCTTTTGAAGGTCAAATTATTTGGACATTTAGACATGATTTCCTAGAATACTGTAAAAATGATATGACACTAAATCTACCAACAGGTGGCGGCCAATCCCTGTTTAAATGAGTAATTCATTGACTCATTAATTAAAACATTTCATACAAAACAGACAATTAATTTAGAACTGAAGCAAATGATGACGATTATGAATGGATCATTGAATTGCTGAAATTTGTAAAAAAAAATGCATTCATTCAGAAATGAGACATGCATAACATATAATTTACAACAAAAGTCTCCTAATATTTTTAAACTGTTGTATTTAATCAAATTATTTGTGTTCACATTGATAAAACTAGTCCTATGGTTTTTGAAAATATATATTATTTGCAGTTCATAATGTTACTGTCCTTCAATGTAGACAGTCTGCAAATGTGTTAATAAGAAAGTGCATGATAAATAAGGATTTATTTTCTTTTCTTTTTTCTTTTTTTTTGCCTGCTACATGCCTGCTTTTTTTTTTTGCATGTCAACATGATCAAAGTAACATATTTGCATAATCCCACACCAGTCTGCAAAATATAAACGTTCTGACCTGGCAACAAACACTTCTGCTATTAGTGTGTTTACATGTCACGAAGACGCTGTGTTCTGCACTGTGAAAGCAAGTGTGTTTTGTTTTCATTGCCTAATGCTGGATTCACACCAAAGGCGAATTTAAGTATTCGCATGAGTAGATTGCATTCAAAGTCAATACAAATACGCAAATGTTGAACATTTCTGCTGAGCGGCACAAATGATGCAGAATTGTGACGTGTTTACCGTGGAGAATTTGTATCTTCCTTGTAAGTTCAAAAAGTTCAAATAAAAAATCCAAAGCGAGTGATGCTATGCTTTGCATCTGGTGTGAACCCAAGGATGATGATGTGAACAAAATAACATAAATATAAAAACGGTGGCGCAGTGGGTAGTGCTGTCGCCTCACAGCAAGAAAGTCGCTGGTTCGAGCCCCGGCTGGGTCAGTTGGCATTTCTGTGTGGAGTTTGCATGTTCTCCCCGTGTTCGCGTGGGCATCCCCTGCGTAAAACATATGCTGGATAAGTTGGCGGTTCATTCCGCTGTGGTGACCCCTGAGGGACTAAGCCGAAAAGAAAATGAATGAATAAAAACAACAACTCATACAAGGCATATTTGCCTCCATATCATTAATTATAGGTCATTGTAACTGCATTCTATATACCATAGCAAATGCTTGTAGACTCATTGTGCATCTTGATCTCACATTGTAAAATAAATAAATAAATTAGAATATTATGGCAGATATTATGTCGCACCTTTAGTTTCAAAAAATGTGGGTAGATGCCTGTTTTTCTGAGTGAGAGTTGGTCATTCTTGCTCTCCTTCAGCCTTCAGTGTGTCTGATAATGCGGAGTCTGACTTTTTTCATTTCTCTCTATCTGTCTGCTCCCACACTCCTACACATTTAGACTTGACTGTGTATGTGTGTGTGTGTGTGTTTGTGTGTGTTTGGTCTATATTAAGTTGTCCCTGACATCCTCTGGTCTCATCATTCCCTATAATGCAAGCGCTGATACATTGGCCTGAGTCAAAGTCACAAGTCAATAAATCCATTTCGTCTCCTCTCTCTAACACACACACATACCACAGAGTCACTGCTTTTCTAGACACAGCCGCAAAGTCCGGCAGTCTATCACGGCAAGGTCATACGATGTTGAAAGTGAAGAAGCGAGAAAAAAAACTTTAACCGTAGAGAGAGAGGAGGAGGAAAAGTATGTATAAATGTGTCAGTCCTCTTGCTATTTGCTCACCTTCAGTGAAGCACTGCCATTCAGCCCAACTCAATTTCAGTTCCAATTAAAAATGGCCCAAACAGAACTGTGCATACCGTGGCAGGTCGGCGAAAGGTTTGCAGTTACAGATCTGACTATTTTCCAGTTGACTGACTGACCCGCTGGGGGACGAATGCAGCGCTGAACTGGCCTGTTGTCTTTTAAATTCAGGCAAAATAGGAGATTTTTTTTTACTATAAATCTCAGATATAGCATTTGCATATACTGGTGATTTAGGTAGTGTATAGGAGACACTACCACTATATGGCTTGCTTTATGGTGGGCGAAGGTGATTTTGAGCAGAAGGTGGAGGTTTTCATCAACTTCTGTGAAAGTCTTCTTAAACTCCGCACCAGACCGGGACTTAATATTCTGGAAGAGTCGTAAATCTTCTCTTCTGTGTCGGGGATGCAGCCACAAAGTCAAATTTGCATTGGCAAATGGGAAAATAGCGTACAGTTATTTGTTAATCTGATCTTTGTTTATCCAATACTCTTGTAATCCACTTTTAATTAAATATCCCCCCAAATATGTGTGAGCAGCAGTTTGACTTTGTCTGTGCTCACGCTGCCAGGATTCACAGGCTTCGCTCCAGTGAGGAGCCGTGTGGAGCTGCCCGGCTCTCAGTAACTCAAGAATACACACACACACACATGCAGATGGGGTTCAAAAGGCCAGGACCTCTAGAGCAATAAATTTTTTTCTTTTTGCCTTTTTTTTTTTTTGGTTATTACAGTTTTTCATTACAAAATATATTCACCTGATTTTTATTTTAACTTATTATGTCCAGCGTAATCTGAGAATGATATTGTGCTTAAAAGGATGCAAAATATAATATAATATAATATAATATAATATAATATAATATAATATAATATAATATAATATAATATAATATAATATAATATAATATAATATAATAT
>CAIGQV010003909.1:19272216-19300986 GCA_903798115.1 Danio jaintianensis
ACACACACACACACACACACTTACTACAGCTTACTCAGTGTTGATTTTCGCATAGTGCCCTTTAAAATAAAGAGTGATCAAGATACGATGTGATTTATTCTAGAGCATTTCTATAGCGTCTGCTGTGTTTCTAATGCTGTTGTACCTCTGCTGTGTGTGTGTGTGTGTGTGTGTGTGTGTGTGTGTGTGTGTGTGTGTGCGTGCGTGCGTGCGTGTGTGTGTGTGCGTGTGTGTGTGCGTGTGCGTGTGTGCGTGCGTGTATGTATGTGTGTGTGTGTGTGTGTGACCTACAGATGCTCTCTGGCTGCTGTTTGGGTCATGTATGGCCCCATGGGTCAGTCTCTGTCTGACTGATAGCAAGACGTATAACTCTAATCACATTGTTGCCTCCACACATGTGAACGCTTGTATATATGCATGCACATATAAACATCAGTGAAGGGGAAGCTTATGTAAGGGTTAAAGATGAAAATGTTTATAGAAAAAAACAATATTGTCATTCAAATTTAGAGCAGGAGTCCTTTGGTGCCTCTACTTACAGGTCACAGTCCAGTCCCAGATTACTGAATAATTGTCATTTTAAATATGTATTGCACCTGTGCTTCAAACTAATAGCTTTGCCAGCAAGGACGTTTCAATAATTTAATATATAATACAAATTAGTGTGATCACTTGTTCTTTTATGAAACAACATTACAACCATATTTTAACCATAAGTTTTAAAGCTTTATACATTAAAGCAAACATTTTACTTGCATTTAATATGGTTTATATATTTTATTTTATTTTGCATTCCATATGTACTTTAGACAATTTATTTGTGTATTTAAGACAATTCATTATACACTGATTTCCTTACAATAAAATTAGGTGGCTACCAGGGTTACTATAATTGACTAAATAAATTTAAAGCAATTAACTGAAACTATATAACAAAAAACTGAAATCATATAAAATAAGCTAGTTGTCAAGTGAAAAACTTCAAGTACTGAGGTAACTAACACTAAAGAAATGACAAAACTATATAGACACATTTAAAATAATATCTTCATGTACAGTAATAGTAATAAAAACTACAAAGGAATCTAAATGATGCTAAAATTATTATTATTATTATTATTATTTTGTATGTATTTATTATAAAATAAAAACAAAATATTCATTCTGCGTGGAGATTTCAGAACAAACAATTAATAATTTTACACTGCTTACAATAAATCATTGTAATAAAACCTACTGAACAAGATTTCTTTTCACTAAAAGATAATTTATTACTTCAACTTTGCCATTTTAACCTGTACATGGTGTACTTTCAATGATTATTGCAATTTGTATTGTTTTAGCATCATTTAAATTGGTAATATTTACGTGAAACATTTTTTTTTTTTTTTTTAGGAGTTTGCCATTTGTCACAGGAATTCTCATCTGTGAGAGCGGAAGTGGAAGTGTTTGTTTTTCTAATGTTACTCAGTCCCACTAGGAAACATATGAACTTCAATCGATCAGAGTGAGAGGTCACTGTCTACCTCCACTGGCCACATTATCTGTGCACTGATAAGTGTTGTTTATTTGCCTAAATATGGAGAGTTAATTTGATTAGGTCAAAAATGCAGTAACCCTCCCCAGGCCAGCATGCCTCAGAAGGGCAGTGAGTGTCCGGGATGTGTAGGCTAATCAAATTAAACCTTGCCGGAATGATCTTCCTCAGTCAGCCTGTGTTACAGATGACCAGTGGACAACTAAATTGACACCATATATTTACCAGCAATGCAAATTTATCCATAGATAAAATCGCATACATACAAAGTCTGCCACTATTGATCAAAGTATACATTACTTTTGTGTCCACAATGTGTGTGTACAACAACAACAACTACTGAAGACTGTTGATGAATGCATGTCTTATTATATTTCAATCCCTATGCATCGTTTTTGCAGCCTCTTGTGTTTATGTTCAGTTATTTCATTTTAAAAGCAATGAAAATAACCTATTCTTTGCCGTAAATGTGAAATTACTCAACCTACACACAGGAGCCTGAAGATAGTGTTCAGTTTAGAAGAATATCTCAGACAAAACTTTTTCATCTTCACATTTCTTTACCTTTACCACACATTCAATTTTCAGAGTATGCACATGCACAAAAACTGATATCCTTGCCAACACAACCACACCTGTATAATTATAATTACATGATTTTAACTTATTTCACCTGCAGTGTTCAAAAGCAGAAAAAATCTGGCCAAACCTGAAAATAATGAGCCAAATCAAAAGTTTGTTTTTGTTTGTTGTTTGATAGTTATAAAATTGTATCCTTGTCCACAAGCCTTTTAACAAAAAAAGATGAGGTTTTGTTTTAATGGTGCCAAGATTAAATATTGCAGACATTGTTTTAATGGGTTTCAATGGGGACATTTTTGTCCATAAGGTCCTGACAACTATGTACTGCTTTTGGTATCAAGTGTAAAATATATTTATGAAAGGAAATTAGTGAAATATAAAAAATAACACAGCCACAATGATAAAGCTTGGAATGCTGAAAGCTTGTGTATGTGGGTTAACACTAGTGTTTCTATTCTAACATTAGTGTAAAAAAACTGAAATACTTACTTTTGCACTACATTACTGATTCTACCCCGATGCTAACAGCTGCAAATTGAGTTGTACAGCCAAAACTGACCAGACAGTTTCAGAGAAGAGGCGTTTGTGAGCAGAAGTGCAGCATGTTGGTTTTTTCTGAGTCGCATTGAATTAGCATTCAACATTTGCTTTCGGTGCCATGTAGTGCTGCTCTCAGGTCAGCACAATCGGCTCACACGCGCACTTCCCCCTTCTGACGAGGTTCATTACCGATGGCTCCCAGGAACGACCTGATTTCGGCTCCTTCACACTTTGAGGACGCCACTTTGTTCAATTGCCCTACATGGGAACTTTCCGTAATGGGGCCAGTTGATTATATTACTTTGGTTATTTTACTTAATGCCCAAAACAGGAGATAAATTTAAAAATCTAGGGCAACTAATCATGCTCCGTTTTTTTTCCCTCCTCTTCCTTATCTTTATGTATCTATTTCTTCTCTTATACACTCTCTTTTTTTTTTCCTTTCCCTGTCTGTGGTATCCGGAGGAAATCTCTTGATTTGACCATTGACACACTTAAATTCATTTCCTCCCTCGCTCTCTTTCACTCTGTGAGATGGGGCTATGATTGTTTTTTAACCCTATTATTCACAATAATCTCGTTCCCTTCTGATACAGCAGTGTGTTCTTCAGACACAGCTGTGATGTGGGCCGAGACAGAGAAAAAGAGGAGAGAATAACCCGGGGGTCGCGTTCGCTGGCCTTAAATTACATTTCTCAACATGACAGAAACAGAAGTTGTGTGAAATGATTGTTTCACTCTGGATTTGTGCTGGGTGTTAAAGTGGCCCAGAGCCTCATGTTGCCAGCGCATGTTAGGAGTGTTGCGCTCGCCTCTGTAGAGCTAAACCCCCACAGGTGAAACTCACATTGCTTCCCAGTAGAAGGACATAACAAAGCTTGCTTACATATCCCTTCACCTCCATGCTCACATGTACAAACCAGTGTTGAGAAGTAACTTGATGCTACATGTGTATGAAATATATATATGACATGAACTGTCAGCGTAGTGCTATTGTGAAGTTACAAATAATAATAATAATTTAACACTCTGTTCTCACAGTTTGTATACATTTTATTGAGCACCTAAACATTTTTGCTAATTCAAACACTGTTAAGTATGACAAAAATATGTGGCAGCAATTTTTTTATGTAACTTAAGCTAATCAGGTTTCAACATTTTTTGAACTTCATACTGTGTTTGTTATACAAACATTAATTGGAAATTGTTTGTTAGTTTGACTGATGTAAGTTGAGATGACTAGAAAAGTTGATTTGAGTCAACTAAAAAAAGGCAGCAAGATTTATTTTTATTTTTTTACAGTGCAAGAAACATTCTAAATATACATAACCAGAAATGTAAAGGAAGCTTTTAAAAGTTCTGTGATCACAAAAAACCAATGATATTAACGAAATGGTTTATTAAATAGTATAATAAAATAATTATATATTTCTATTTTATTGTTACCGTTTGTTTGTAATGTATAGTGGTGGTAACTTTTTTATAATTTGTGTTATTTATCTTTAATAGTAGCTTGACTGTAGACTGTAGTTCAGCTGCTTAATAAGTAGCTTGTTAGTTTGTTTGCAGTTATTTTTAATGTCTGCTGAGATACAGTGTGACTATTTACTGCAAAGTAGTGTTTTTGTGTCTCTGTGATAGACTAGCAGAGAAGAAACTCTTAAGCATTTTTTGCTGTTCTCTATACTATTTAAACTACATCGATTGTTTTCACGTAGTAGAGCTATTGATTTTTGCATAGTCAATTATTTAGAGTGAAGAAGTTATTTATAAGTCTGCTTAGCCTCTTTTCATGCCTCCTATCTCACTCCCCCCCCCTCTCTCTCTCTCTCTCTCTCTCTCTCTCTCTCTCTCTCTCACTCTCTCTCTCTCTCTTTGTTTTAAAGTTGCAGTCTGGTTTTCATTAGCGGGTCTCAGCGCTGATGGCTTGAAATGCATTTCTCAAAGCCATCTGTGCCAGTGGTCTTTGTTCCTGACCGGCGGTCTGGTGATGGCAGTAAAAACGAAAAAAAGCCGTATTTACCACAGTAAAGCGAGAGCCGTCTTCATCAGCTGCAGACCTGCCACTACCAGCCATCATCTCAAACTTCTCACGCAACACGATTTGGTGGATTTCTCTTAATCGATTTTCCCTGGCAGCTCATCAGACCACCATCTGGCCCATGCCAGTCCTGCCCTCGCCACACACACTAGACAGCCGCATGTGTGCGAATGCTGCGGTTCTACACGTGTCAAAAAGGCCCAGGCCAGACGAATAGAACGAAAGCACTCTCTCTTTCTGCCGTCTCTCACTTCCTCTCTTGATCCATATCTCACTCTTCGTCTCTTTCTTTCTCTTTCCACGGTGTTGGCGTGGAGAGCTCGGGGCTCAGGACCATGCCAGATAAAGTCTGGCTGGCTGACGGGAGGAGAGGAGAGGACTTTGGCTAAACTGGCAGGGAGATCACAGGCTGGAAGAAGCCCACGTTCTGCACATATTCCCTAATAAGTAATTCATCTGAAGAGGCTGCATGATCAAGAGCCCAGGGGCTTTCACCCCGCTGTTTCCAGAGCCTCATGCCCCCTGTCTGTCTCCCGGCCTGTCTCGCTGCTGTGAGCTCCTCGGCCTCTCTTATTGTGCTTCTGCTCAGATCTCTTTGGATGTCAGTCTCCGCTGACCTGTGTTGGGTTTCTGTCTCACACTGCTTCGACAGCAGCCTCTCTCATCAACATGCACGCAAAGGGTTGGGGCATAAACCAGCTCAGGACATGTCTTTCGTGCTATGTTGCAGAGCCCGCAATGTGATTTTTTTGGCTGGATGTGGTGATGAACCCAAAAATACAGCCCAGGCTAAAATGGAGAGGGTCAGCCGTGCATGTCTGTGCACGCCGGCTGCTTTTTCATGTGGGAGAGATTGCATATGCTGAGAAGTTAGACTGTTTAGCTTTTTGGCTTGTTGCTATCATCAATGTTGTCTAGAATTAAAAAAAAAATGACTAGAGATTATGTTTTCTTGCAAACCTCACAAAATTGAATTCAATACTATAGACAGTTTAAAAGTTTGAGGTCGGTAAAAAAAAAAAAATCTGGTCATTATTAAATGTGTTATGGGTGCCGCTGTTTCATGTGACAGTGTTCTGTTTTCTATTTTCCTTTAATTTTATTCATTTTATTAATTTAATTTATTTTTAAATGTAACTTACTCCCATAATAGCAAAATTGAATTTTCTGTAGCCATTTTCTGTGGCTTTCTGTGTTATTCTTAAGAAACCATCTTATATGCGCATTTGGTGTTCTAGACATCACAGTTGTAATACATTTTGTTTTTCTCCGTGATTTTTTGATGAATAGAAACAAAAAAAATTTAATAGACAGGAATTAATTTAGATATGTATTCAGATTATTGGATAAATATACTTGTATACTTATATTTGGATAAATATATTGGATAAATATACTCTGATAATGTTAATAAAAATTATTTTATTTAGTGCAAGCGGTAAATTTAGTGCAGATGGATAACGATTTATATTCTCTAAAATGTATAAAAATGTATAGCTCCATGGATCAACTTTCATTGTATAGACCAAAAAAGACATGACACAATTTTCTTTTTTGATTATTCCTTTAACCAGAACATGTTTCAGCCACACATGATGCAATGAAGTGACATTTTGTCTTTTTTATGTATTTTTTGTGATGTCACACGAAGTAGTGTTGCCTTCATTGAAATCTCATTAGTTCGAAGTATCTCTCCATATGTACAGTATATTCATCGGTCTGTCATTTATATAAGTTTAAAATCAGACACTGAAACACTGAAATCAGACAAGAAAATCTCAGAAGCATCACGGAAATCATTTAAAAAAAATCTAAATATGACCCTGGACCACAAAACCATTCATAAGTGTCAATTAAATAAAACTGAGATTATTACATCACCTGAAAGTTGAATAAAAAATCTGTCCATTGATTTATGGTTTGTCAATATTTGTCAGAGACAACAACTATTTAAATATCTATAATTTGAGGGTTAAAAAACAGGGAAAAAAAGAAAATTACCTTTAAAATTGTAAATTGTAAATTAAGTATTTAGCAATGCACATTAATAATCAAAAATTGATTTTTGATATATTTATAGTATGAAATTTACTAAATGTATTTTTGCCATTAAAAAAAACGTATAATTTTGATCACATCAATGTGTCCGTGGCTATTGCCAAAAATATATCCATGCAACAAGAGACTGGTTTTATGATCCAGGGTCACAAATATGCAAAATACTGACTGACTGTTTCATGTTTGTCCAATTTTGAAAATATAACTGTTATCAAACAAATGACTTATTGTTGGAATCACATATAATCTATAGGCATTAAGGGAATGCTTCTTATTACATTTAGGCTGTGGGGAAAAAGAAGAAAACAACACAAAAAGCAGTTACGTTCTTGTAAAAGTGTTTTTGCCATAATAAATAAGTAAATAAAGGCAAATGTCTCCTGGCAAAATAAAACAGTGATAACAAGAAACCCTTTGGCTGGAAGAGAAGGTCAAAGATAGTGTTACACAGAGGCCTGAGTCCTCCCACTGATTATACTGCGGCCAGCAATTTAATTCAGCTGCTCAGAAGACACACACTGTAACTCCACACTGGACCGCTGACACTTTCCACATAACTTAGAGCATTCAACAGCCCTGGTCACCCCTCATTATTACCCAACAGCCCTTTATCCCCTGGCTCTGCAGAGAGAAAAACAAATCCACTGCAGGGAAAAAGTGAAAAATGAACCTCGCCGCTGAAGGAGATCACACTTTGAATGTCTCTCATTCTGTTCCAGCTCCGATTGCTTCTGTGGAGCTGGTTTTTCCTGGCTAGTGTCACGTTCGAGAGGTTAAATTGGAGGTGGCAGTGCCCACTGACTCCAAGACTTGATGTGGTGAGGTGGCTCTCACTCAGGGGCTAAAGTTACTCCCACGGCCCCTGCAGCCCTGCCGCAAAATACACTCCATCACACGTGTGAAAGCAAGGCCGGGATTCGCGTAGGCTTACAGTTAGGAGGTGTGGAAAGGGTCTAAACGCTCCTTTTGGCTGATCAAAAGGAGGTAGGAGGCGAGAGTAGCCGGCGAGGGAAAGAGAATCCAAGCAGACGATTAACGTTTCATGTCCAAACATTTGAGCGGCGCTGTTGGCTGTGCCCAGGCCTGGTTGCTGGAGCTCTGGAGGTGTAGAGAGAAAGACGATGAGGGAGGAGAAAAGATGTGTGCGGGTCAAAGGGATGAGGAGAATACAGGAACACTATGAAGATTATCTGCTGATATAAAAACCTCTGAATTTAAAAAAAGGAGAAAGTAAAAAATGTATTGAGAAAAATTATGTTACTTCAATTTAATTTATTACTGATGTTAAAGTGTATTAAATTAAGCTGAAGAAACTTAATTCATTTAGTTGTCATTTATGTAAGAATATGCATAATTTGAATTTTAGGCCAATAATATCTGGCAAAGGGGCTACCAATGAAAGCATTTGGAAAAAAAGTGGAACACTCTAATCTCACACCATCTCAAAGGTTTTTTGATTGTTTGTTTAATCTGAAAACAACTGTGCAGAAAACGCATTCTCAAAATTGTATTATATAATTACCTTCTACCTATCACTGTCCAACACAATCATTTACCCAGACATAATGCACCCAGATAAGTTTACATTAAAGAGTTTGTTATCAAGTGTGCTTTTTTCAGGCTGAACTTATTTGTTATCAAAAAAAGAGCTAAAGTGTTTTCCCTGCCTGATATACGTCAATAAATGATAGATAGATAGATAGATAGACAGACAGACAGACAGACAGACAGACAGACAGACGCATTATAAGACGCATTGCTTACTACTGGCCTGACATTCCTAATACACCATTTTAGTCATTTCCGTGAATCCGTGCAAATAGGGATCTTTGGCATCTGTACTCAAAGGAAAAATATATATATTTGGTACATTGTTGTTGTGTAAGATACAGTTGTGATTAATTGTTCTATTATTTGAATAAAAATCTAAACGTCCATTTCTGAGTGAGGAAAAGAAAAATTTTGAGCACATTAATTAATGCTGAACACTTGGTGCCAATTTTTCTTAATTATTAAAAATATGGAGTGGTCTTGTAGTCCTGCTGGGTTAAAACACACAGCAAGTTGCCAGCCAGGACAGAAAGATCAGACACAGCAATGGGGGGGAATGTTAGCCAGAGAGTTCTGTCCACTTTCTGCTCCAGAAATCGTTTGGCCAAATGTGGATGGGTTTTGACTTGCACTGTCTGTTAAAATGGATTTGTCCCTCAGTGGCCACAGGCTAGACTGACTTCCAAACAGCCGAGAATAAGGGAGAGGGCAGCTGTGTGTGAATTAATAAGCCTAATGTTGAGTGGCACAGCGTGGGTGCCTGAAGCCGTGCAGCGATGGCCCAGTCCTAATGAAGCCCAACTGGGGCACGGCACCTTCTTCTCTTATCCTGACACTAAGCATAGAAGACAAACATCTTTCTGACAGAGTGCCATAACCTCAAAGAGAGAAAGAGAGAGAGAGAGCAGAAGAAACTCACCACAACAGACTTGCGATATCAACGGCAGGCATGGAAAGTGGAAGAGGTAAAGAAAGGAGGGAGGGAGGGATGCTGAAGGTGTCTGACTCTAGGATACCTTCACAGCTGCACTTCTAAATCGGGTCAACATCTAATGGGCAAATGCGTTTCCCCAGGTGACATAAGAGCATCGGGCTGTCTCATCTTTATTCTCTCCTGCTTTTCCCCTTTATTTTGAATGTCTCTTTTTATTCCGTCAGTTAAGACCGTGAAATACTGTACATTTCCATGATTTCATTGTGGCTATTTTTCAGTGTTGTCCAAAATAAAAATCTAAGTTTTGTTTTCCTCTCTTTCTGATTACAGAACTGCTTGTCAAACTCCTTTAGATGAATGCATTGGTTTGTCAAGGCATTCCTCTATTGTCCCTTTTCCTAGCAGGAAGCCCTTACTGTCCAAAAATTTTCACAGACGGCTTTTGTGTTTCCATCTCTCCGCATTGTTCTCTTATTGATCTCCACATGGCATGCTATAAATCTGCCTTGAATAAGAAGGCCAAGGTTCCACAGTAAGTTCTGTGCCTATGGAGATCTCAAAAATAGGACAACGGGGAAGGGTGCTATCTGGCTAGCTCAGCTCCTTCTGGTAGAAAGTGTCATGACCTTTGTCTAAGTGGATAAAAGACACTTGAAGACCTCGTTTTGTGAGTTTTAACTGCAGTGTGGTGCTTGTGTATCCACTCCAGGTCCACTGTAGCATTCCAAAGACAGCAGCTTCTAGTTTCAGTGGCCAGCAAAGTGAGGTTTACCTGCACAGATCCTGCTTTCTGTCCTCTGTTACATTCTCCCCTCTGAATTTTGCTCATATATGGCTCACAACACCAATGTTACCCCTTTCCTCTAACATGGGAGGTGGGCACTAACTAGAATGCTAAAGACTGCAGCTTCCAGTATTAGTGCACCTCTTGAAGCCAGGTGCCTGCACATGACTTTTAGTGCTGGTCTTCATGGCATTTACCCCTCTAACTATTTTGACACAGATGTAACCCCTTCAGTTCAACTCACACTGCCCTGAATAGGATTCAAACTATAGTTTGAGAGAGATGGGCAGAGATAAGCAACTCTGGTCTTGGAAGGCCATTGTCCTTCAGAGTTTAGCTTTATCACTTTTTAAACACACTTGTAATTTCCCAAGAAATCCTGAAGACATGGGTTATATTTTTGGGATGTGTATGATTAGAAATTAAGCTAAACTGGGAGGAAATGGCATCTCCAGCCAAAGAGCCAGAAACTTCACTAGTGTATCTTTTTTTAAGCCAGAAAGTGAGATCCACCTGCACAGCTCTGTCACTCTGCTATATTCATCCCCCTAAACCTCACTCCCATCCAGGCCAATGTAACCTCCAGTTCTGCCTAGACCACTCTTAATTGGATTCCAAATAGCATCAATGGGAGGGATGAGCAATGGACATGAACTTGGAGTTTAACTGCATCCCTAGTCAAATGCACCTGCCTGTGATTTTCATGCAATCCCGAAGAATCCTAAAGAGTTAGAGATGTAGATAAATGCTGCTAGACAGTGGCCCTCCGGACTTGCCCGTCCATGTTGTTTGGCAATGTTACTCTCTGATTCTCAGAGACATCTCCAGCAGCATATAAAGAGGATGCTCTAACTGTGACACTTACGGCTATAGACTCTAGAGTCAGTCTAGTGTGCTCTTAAGGCCAGGGGAGTGAAGTTTACCAGCATAGCTCTTACTAGCTGGCCTCCCATACACATGGCAGTGGATTTGCACCCATGTGATGCTGCACTCCCTTGTGGCCGGTATCTCCATCACTACTGCTTAATCAGCGTCTGCAGCCACACTGACAACGTCTCTCACCTTGTGTCCAGAGCCTTGCGGGTGTGTGCGTTTCAGCAGCACCTGCTCACAGGTGACATGACTGTCAGTGGCACCATCCGTGTCACAATGGCTGTGTCAGTGTGCATGCGGACACCGCTGTTGTGTGTGGACGTGTGAGATCACCTGTTTGACAAGGCTTGTCAGTGTACATCCTGCCCCCATTCAGTCACTGTCAGGGTAGGGCACCTGCAGTTGCTGTCTTATTTTATCAAAACCAGTCCTGTATCCTGTGTCACAGACTGAGAATGACTAAACAAATAACACGGATTATTAACAGCCCCACATATGTCGCCGTGAGGAGCCTGAGACCATGGCAGGAGTGGTTTTAGGACAAGCCGCACCAACCTTTTTAAATTACAGTTTTTCTCTTGTAGACATTCAGTAAAATTAAATTAAATTAAAATCTTTATAGTTAGATTTTTATAATAATAATTCTAGGATTCTAAATGTTTCTAGGATTCTAAATGAATGTTAAAGATGATACATAATCCAAAATATTTTGGGGGGATAAGAAAAAATAGATATTGTATTTGATATTGCAAAACATTAGATATTGTTTTTCATTACATACATATGTGACCTGAAGAATTTTGCAACTATTTTTAAATTAACAAAAAACAAATTTTTAAGGATCACTTTCTTTTTAAATTATTTTTAAATTTAAATTATTAGGCTTTTTCTTATTCCATCTCAGCTTTGATCTGCTGTCATATTTATGTGTACATTTTGTTTGTTTTGAGATTTATTCCATGTCTTTTATTGCTGCATTTGGTTTTACTGTAGTTTCGTGGTTTACGGATGTTTCGTGGTTTGATGTCTTCTCCATCGATTCTATGAAAATTTCAGGATTTTTACCTCCCCTTGTGGGAACACAAATTTAATGAGGCTGAATCTTGACGGGTTCCTCAAGGTTGAAATGGGGTAAATACATTTAATAAAACAGTTTTGCTTGAAATATTTATTACCCTGAAAAATTCACATTAAAAAATATGAATACCCTCTCTCTCTTTCTGTGTCTGTGTTTTACAGGAGATTTTGTGTGCGTTTATGTCACAAATGACCGAAACAGGCTGTCCTCTTGTATTCTGAGATTGTGGTTAGCCTGTGAGTGTATCTGTGTGTGCTGAGCATGAATGTGTGTGTCGAGATGGAGGCTAGATAGGGTAATGACTGCAGACAAGGTTTGGAGGCGACGGTGGAGTCATGGCAGGGCTGAATTGATGGGATTAAGAGATGTACCCCAGAGCTGGTCACACACAAGAGCATTGAGGGCAGTTTAGATGTGGCCGGGCTCTCTGTGCTGTCTCGAGGCCTGTCACAGACCGCAGGGAGGCTGAGACGATGATGATTTACTGAGAAAGAGGAGTCTGCTATTGTCTCATGACTTCTAAGATAGACTTAAAGTACTTAATATACTTCAGCGAAATCGAAGAATGAATGAAAAGAATGAAAAATTTGTTTTGGAGGTTTTAAAACTGCTTAAACTGCTTTAACGTAAGTTCACTCCAACTGGCAAACATTATTGATGCAAAACATATTGGCCGATAAATCTGATAAATATGCCCATTAAAATTATATTTCACCCAACAATTTTAACTGACTCACTGTGTTTGTTCGCATTTTCTTTTTGTAAACATGCTCAGTAAAAAATATTAAAATTGTTATCGGCCAACAAAAATAAATAGATTGGTTATTGGTATGTCCATATTGATGCATCCCTAGTAAACACCAACTAGCATGGCTATTGTGTCATAGGTTGTTATGGTTCTAAGGCTTCTTTAATATCGAAAGGTTTAATTGAAAACAAGAACACATTGGAGAATTACTTTATAGTAGAAACCTAAGTATTATTTTTATTTGTATCTTGACATGCCGAATTGCAGAGCTGGTGCAAACTTATCCACATTGATATTATCAGACGTTTCTTAACTGCTGTTTTCTCACTGCTGTTATTTTTTTTTCCCCTTTTGCATTTAGTTTGTTGTACTGTAGCTGCCCAGCTACATTGGTGACATTAAGATGCTAACAGTACAATACTTAAAAGGTATTCATTCATTCATTCATTTTCTTTTCGGCTTAGTCCCTTTATTAATCTGGGGTCGCCACAGCGGGATGAACCGCCAACTTATCCAGCATATGTTTTACGCAGCGGATGCCCTTCCAGCCACAACCCATCTCTGGGAAACATCCATACACACCCATTCACACTCATACACTACGGACAATTTTAGTTTACCCAATTCACCTATACCGCATGTCTTTGGACTTGTGGGGGAAACCGGAGCACCCGGAGGAAACCCACGCGAACACGGGGAGAACATGCAAACTCCACACAGAAATGCCAACTGACCCAGCCGAGGCTCGAACCAGCGACCTTCTTGCTGTGAGGCGAACGTGCTACCCACTGCGCCACCGCGTCGCCCTACTTAAAAGGTATTTCAACTCTAATGCAAAGAGCAAAAAAAGAACTTTACATAGAGTATACACTTAAATAAGTAGGGTTCCTTAATGTTATCAATGGTTCTAAGAACATCATCATTAATAAAAATACTTTTTTTGTTGTTCCTGAGTCCTTAAGAATCTACAACCTTTTCTATAACAGTGGTGAAGACATTTTTATTGCATTCAAATTGACACCCAATGGTCCAACTATGTGGTTGTATGCATGTTTGAACACTTGACCGCACATCTCTCTCTTCCTTGTCACACTGAGAGACTTGACCAAGCTTGAGCTGAGGTGTCGGATGCCTGAAGAACCAGTGTCCTCAGACCCACGGCAACAGTTTGAAGCCAAGTGGTGTTGACAAAGAAAGGAGCCTGCAAGCTCCATCCCTCCATCTTGACGTGAAGGAGAGGAGCCGAGGCTCTCACGCGGTCGGACACATTTTAAAAGCATATGCTGCGAGAGGCCACCGCTAAAGGCTGAGATGAAAAGGTTGAGACATGTGATTGATGACCCCCCGTTGGGCCGCACATCATTAGCTCGTACAATTAACTGCAGAGGGCGGGGGAGTAACTCATGTTGAAGAGTCCTCTTATGATCTTTTATCACTCCATGCTGAACAAAAACGATGATTGAGGTCGCACAAGCATGCGAGATTTGAGTTCGTAAACGCACTCGCAGCGGCCTGAGTCACTCTCACTCACAGAAACAAATGATTATGAGCTGCTTCATGCATCCTAGGCTTTGTGTCAGGTGATTATGCTAAAAAAAGAATTTTATTGATTTTTTTTGCAAAAATGTAAACATTTTCAGCATTTTGAAAAAAATACATTTGTTTAATAAATGTCTTGTGCCACTGAGAAATGAATGGATAAATAAATACTTGTATTGCATTTGTTTAGTTAAACAAAACAGATAACTTGCACCCTTCATGACATTCAGAAATAATTTTTAAAAATGTACATTTAAAATGTACTTAAAACGCTCACTCACTCACTCACTCACTCACAACCCAGTCCTGAGAGTATAACTCATGCAACCCCCAGTGCCACACACTCTTCCATTCACACACACACACACACATAGGGCCAATTTTCTTTATCCATTTCACCTATACCACATCTTTGGACTGTGGGGGAAACCAGAGCACCCGGAGGAAACACACATGCAAACTCTGCAGGCATCCCAGGACCCGAACCAGGGACCTACTTGAGATGACAGTGCTACCTGGCTATACTTAAAACACACTTTAACATACATGTATATATATATACTTTTTAAAACATTTTTTAAGTAAAATGTCCTGGTTACGTACGTAACCCACGTTCCCCGAATAGGGAACGGAGACGTGCGTCTGTTAACAGACTACGGGAGTACTTCAGACGACCAATCACTCTGAAGAGTAAGAAAACGGGCCAATGAATGCCAAAATGAATTGGCAGAGCTCAGCTCCACAGCTGACAGTGATTAGCCATTAGTGCTATATAAGCTGCCAGCTGAGAAGCGAGCACTAGAATTTGCCTGCTGAAGAGCCAAGTCGGTTCAGCTAGAGCTGGAGACTCAGCTGCTGTGGCAGTGGAGACGCACGTCTCCGTTCCCTATTCGGGGAACGTGGGTTACTTACGTAACCAGGACGTTCCCCTTCATATGGGAACTCCAACGTGTGTCTGTTAACAGACTACTGGAGACTTTATGGAAAACGCCATAGAAGCTAAGCCCGTCACGCTCCTGATGTAAAGTTTGCCAAGCATAGCGTGAGCGCACAAGCATCACCAAAAGCGAAACCTTCCAACGTCCCCTAGGCCCTTTAATTACAATTACATGGGAATAATTAGAAAATTTAGATCGGGGTCGTAATGTGCTTTTACCTAGCTAATATAGACTAGGGATTTTAGAATACGACGAAGGGGCAGGACGCTGCGGAGGCCACCGGCTACCCAAGAGGGGAGACTTGATGGCAATAAGAACATATGGACTAGCCCTATGGAGGGGGAATGCTACATATGATAAGCTGGTTAGCAGGTAGGGAAGACACGGGTCCGCCTGGTCAGGGGGAACACTCTGTGGCTGAATAAGCATATGGGATCGCCATCGGGCACTGCGCATAGCTGGCACCGAACTTAGAATGTGGGCATACCAGACATCACACTTAGCCAGGCACCCAGCTCCTCCACTGAGTTGGGTGCTGGGGGCCTCGGAGGAATTCTCTAGGGTTCGCCAAGCGGGAAACTTACTAGCAGAATGGAAAAAGCGCACGTATCTCCGGGTTAGGCAGCATAGCGCAGCAAGCGTTTTTGACACCGAGCTTAATTTCGTCCCGATTGAACCGGGGTCTCAGGTAAACGTGAGAGTAGGCCGGTCCATATTCTCACGCAAGAGAGGGGGGAGGGGATGGAATTAACCATCTCGCGCTACGTGCCTCTGAGGAACCGGCTGATAAGGTTATGCTTTCCCAGCGTGCTACCATCAGCCGCCCCACAGAGAGCGGGGATGGCAGCACGCCAAACCTTCAGTGTGGAGGGTGACAGCCTGCGCTCCAGTTATCCTGAAGAAAGAAAACATAACACTAATCTGGCATGTCCGGGGTTCTTCTCAGAGAGAAGAGCTGCACACAACGAATAGACTCCACTACAGGACATAGGCTTGCCTATATAGGGTGCTCTAGCCTGAGTGACGGTGTTAACCATCTACTGATAGGTCACCTAAGTCCACCGTGCTCTGTCTAGAAACCCTCCATGGCGGTTCCAGAACGCTGCGCGGGTGCCAGAGGGTGCCCGTCCCAGAAAAAGGAGTGCTTCTTCCGGGGAATTCGTCAGGGAGGGCCATCACGAGGAGTGTGAGTCCGGTCTCCCCGACCTTGCACAGAGTCTGTGCGCGCAGGCTCACTGGGGAAAAACACATATTGCGTATACCCAAGGCCAGCTGAGAGCCACTGCATCCGTGCAGAGCAGAGAAAGCAGCTGGCGAAGGGCCGCTCGGGAGAAGCGGCAGGATGACCTGGGCCTCTCTGAAGCGTGCCCATAACAGCTGGACTGTGCCGGGGTGGAGTCTCCATTCTCCCAGAAACGTAACTGTCGTGAGAGCATGTAAGCTGGCACGGTAGAGCTCGTATGGGATATGAACGGCACGCAGCTATTAAGCCGCATGACTCCGGAGGAGCAGAGACATGCGGCGGTAGCACACATCAGCCAAACTAACCAACACGTGTGTCCCCTCCCGTACCGGTAGGAACCGGCAGAGAGCGAGAAACACTGCCAACAACTCCAGGCAATTGAATGCCAACGCAACCGAAATCTGATTTACGAACCTGCAGCTGCATGCTCGATACACACAGCCCACCAGCCCGTACTGGAAGCATCCGTCAGAATGACAGCATGACTGGACACTTGTTCTAAGGGCACCCAGGCCCGTAGAAGGCAAGGTCCATCCAGGGGCTGAAGGTGCGGAGACACAGCGTGGTGATGGACACCCGGTGCGTCTCCGCGTGCCATGCCCATCTGGGGACCCGATCGTGAAGACAGCGATGAAGTGGTCTCATATGAACAATTGAGCGGCGTGATAGCAGCTACAAATGTCATATGCCCCAGGAGCCTCTGAAAAACTTCAGTGAGACCACTATAACTGCCGAATTAAATGGACAGGGCAGCACTAGCCAGGAGATCGGAGATCGGAGACCGGGATGGAGATCGGGTCCAGCTCCAACCCGAGATGAGAGAAGCACTGCCCGGGGCACCAGGTCCCTATGCATAATCGACTAATTCAAAGGTCTGAATTTTTTTTTTACCCAGTTAATGAATAATTAAAAATGCCGATGCGCGTGCGCCGAAGAGGCACAGGGCATCCTGTAAAAACACGGTTATAAGGAGGGACTGAGCGAGACATGGAGTGAGCGTCCTTCAGGTCTATAGCTGGGGGATGCGTTTCTGCATGAGCATCTTGATCGGCATCCTGAACAGATGACAGATCAAAACGGGCAGATAGGATTGGTATAACCCACCGCTCTCTGGGTACGATGAAATGGGGGCGTAAACCCACTCTTAATCTTGGCTGGAGGGACCGGCTCGATTGTATCCTTCGCCAGGAGGATAAAAAGCTTCTTACGCGAGACAGGGGTGGCATAGCGATGACCGCTTAAATACACACCCGTGAACTCGGGAGGCCAACAGCGTGTTGAAATGCATAGCTGAGTCTGACCGTCCGTGTGAGCTACTACGACAGGCTGAGCAGCGCTAACCAGGCTGACAGAGTTCGAACGAGCAGCATCACCGGAACGATCGCTGACGTACCCGCGGAGGGGCAGCTTCGGGATGGGGAGTGCTCACCCCAGGAAGCAGAGCATCCCGAGGAAGAACTGAAAATAAGAGATTGACTCTTACCTTCCTCCCAGGATCCCACGGAGAGGCTGGAGGTACGAGAAAGCAGGTCATCCCTGGCGCCCTTAAAGCCTGTGGCAAAGTGCACCAAATCTGAGAGCTGGAAGGCAGTGCGTCCCATGCTGGCAGCAATTGGGCTTCCACACCCAGAGGGAGGAAAAGCCACTCTTTTCGGATTGCTACATTCGTTCGCGGGGGAGCCCCGGCCCTCCACCAGGGAAAGAACGGTTCTCCTCCTCTCCAAGTGGCCCACCTTAGGTTCGCTTTGCGGTCCGATTATCGGACTTTACGGCGACCTATGACAGAAGCGTCAACTTCCTGCGGGGGGGCTCAGCGCATTCACTAGCCAGTGGAACGGGCTGTGACGGCGGAGCATTTTGGAGCCACGGGAAGAACGCTCTCAGCGAGGAACAGCCAGCGCGGACGGGAGCAGTTTTCCGAGCCCACCTGGAGATGACCTGCTCCATCGCACACAGCTGATCTCTCACCACCGAGGACTCCTGGGTAAAGTCCCCGACGGTATCGCCGAGTAGGCCTGCCTGGGATATGGGCACACCAAGAAAGCGTACTTTGTCGGCGGTGTGCATATCTGCCAGGGTAAGCCACGGGTGGTATTTCCGGACCACTGTGTTGCCAGCGTCCTCCCAGGGCATGGGCGGCTGACTTGAAGGTCATGAGAGCATAGTCAACCACTGTGCGGTGCTTACGCATAAGCCTGGGGAAGAACCGCCCCTGTGCAGCACAGCAGATGCAGGGCAGAAGCGGCATGGCCCGCAACGGTGTGGGCTCTGGCCATGAGAGACACAGAAAATGCACCCGCCTTGGACGGGGGTCTCAGCTTACCCCTCCAGGTGGCGGCGCCAACGACCTGAGGAATAGCTTCGTACCCACTGGCCGCCTCGCCATCAGGAGAGGTGAAGGCGGAAGCACACGCGGACCGGGCGGAGAAAAAACGCCCTCTATGCCAGCGTGCGCTCGCTGTGCGTCCCTGGGAAGAAGTGGAGGGGAGCTGTAAGATTCATCTTACATCAGCGCGCACGCCACACCTCTAGTTGGTCCGGCGGTGAGACTGGGGGACAAGCTATCTCCAGCCACACTACCGAAGCAGCCCATGAAGTGCAGAAATCATGTCTGATTCGAGAACCATGACTACGCACTGCACCCCGTAGGATGGAAGCGAGCCCGCTCTGTCATCTGAGCATGACAGCTCGCCCTCCGATGTCGCAATGGACATCTGTTCTCCGGTGTCATCGAGCAGAGGCGCGGGCATCCCGGGGGATGAACCGCACAACCACTCGAAGCTTGGATGGAGTGCGTTGTGGAGGAGTGGGGGTTCGCGGGCCCGGAGGCGGTGGATAAACCCCACTGTAATCCTCAGATCTGCCCACGTGCTAACCGCTTTCACGGGGAGCAATGGGGGTGGCTTGGAAGCCGCGATCTCAGCTGTGCAACAGCCATGCCCTTACAGTGAGAGCATGAGCTGTCCGCGAGCACCGCATCGACATGCTGGACCCCCAGACCTGTGATGCAATACCTGTCTGAAGTACTCCCGTAGTCTGTTAACAGATGCACGTTGGAGTTCCCATATGAAGGGGAATGGCAATTAAGTTATAAGGACCTTACAATTGGTAAACAGAAATGGAAAACTAAAATGAAAAAAATTAAGGAAAGATGACTGAAATTAATCATAATCAATAAAGTGGATTTTTTTATATAGTTTCAGGAACCTAACACATTATTTATTACTATATAAATAAAGAGATGAGAGCAATGGGTCTACCTCAAAAATAATAATCAATTTCTTTCAGAACACAGCTAAAATCATTCTAATATAATTATTCTTTCTTTCTTTCTTTTATTTTTTTAGCCTCAATACATACAGTTCATCTTAACAACATTTGTTTAACAACATTTTTTTTGTAGCATTACACATTTTACTGTCACTTTTAAATGAACTTCAGTGTCTGCTGTATACAAGTATTAGTTTCATTTCAAAAATTAAGAACACTGAATTAACTACTGTACCTAGTAACTGATAGAGTTAGATGCATCCAGAATAAGTCAACAATACTCCACATACTGAAGGACAAATGGAGGTCTAAAAAGGGTCAGAAACTGACCACCGTCTCTCAACTCCAGATCCATTCTTTCCAGTGAAAATTCAGTAGCACTGTAGTGTAGCCATTGTTTCTCTAATGGTAAATTCTCTCTCCTTTTTCTTCCCTCTGGGTCTGGGTGTTTCCTCGATTGTAATTACCTTGCTGTTATAATTAAACCGACAATTTATTACCTATTAGCAAACAAGCTCCTTCTTCCTGGGCTGAGCTTAAGCGGTGGCCCAGTACTGTCAGAGAGGCAGCGAGCGCCGCATTATTCATCACACCAGTCCGAAGTGTGTGAGGAGAACCTGGGAGAAAGCAGGCCGGCCCACTTTACCACAATTACCCTATGAATCACAACAATGAAACAACAGCACAGGCACAAGTCTTCAATAAAAATAAATAAATAAACTGTATGAAAACAAAGTGAAAAAAATTCAAATTAATCCAAAAAATGCAAATATCTGAGCTTTAATGTATTAAAATGATCATAGGAAAACAACATTATTCTTGGTGTGTTTGTAAAATTACATTTTTATATACTTATCTTTTGTTTTTAACAGAATTGTCAAATACCTGTTTCTTTTTTTTCTTCAAAAAGAAACAGAACAAGGTTATCAAAGCTCTTTTCTTTTTAAATGACGTTTTGCGTTTTAATATGCTTTATTAACTAGTCAAATATGCTTATATTATCACTAATATTGTCAGCGTTTTTTCAAATTTAGCTTAAAACATTTTTTAAAGAACATTGTACATACAAAAAGAATAAAAATCTGCATTTTTAAGCATGTTAATATGACAATGTGGATGCAAATAAAAAGCTGACTAGAATATAAATAAATAGAAAGCTGTTAACTGCTACTACTATTACTACTACAGGACTACTACATTACAGGACAACACATATGAAGAGATGATGGCAAGCATCGAGGACTTTGAAGACAACACTTATACACAAATACACTTCATTAACCTGTACACATACAGTGCATCTGGAAGGTATTCATAGCAAGTATTCACTTTTTCCACATTTTTTTATGTTACAGCCTTATTCCAAATGGATTAAATTCATTTATTTCTTCAAAATTCTACACACAATACCCCATAATGACAATGTGAAAAAAGAATTTTTGGAATTGTTGCAAATTTATTAAAAATAAAAAAACGGAAAAATCACATGTACATAAGTATTCACAGCCTTTGCTCAATACTTTGTTGATGCACCTTTGGCAGCAATTACAGCCTCAAGTCTTTTTGAATATGATGCCACAAGCTTGGCACACCTGTCTTTGGGAATTTTTACCCATTCCTCTTTGCAGTACCTCTCAACCTCAATCGGGTTAGATGGGAAGCGACGGTGTACAGCCATTTTCAGATCTCTCCAGAGATGTTCAATAGGATTTAGGTCTGGGCTCTGGCTGGGCCACTCAAGTACATTCACAGAGTTGTTGTGAAGCCACTTCATTGATATTTTGGCGGTGTGCTTTGGGTCATTGTCCTGCTGGTTTTCCTGTTGGTCCAAGCAGGTTTTCATTCAGAATGTCTCTGTACATTGCTGCATTCATCTTTCCCTCTATCCTGACTAGTCTTCCAGTTCCTGCTGCTGAAAAACATCCCCACAGCATGATGCTGCCACCACCATGCTTCACTGTAGGAATGGTATTAGCCTGGTGATGAGCTGTGCTTGGTTTTCTCCAAACGTAACGCCTAGCATTCACTCCAAAGAGTTCAATTTTCAAATTTTCAGACCAGAGAATTTTGTTTCAGATGCCTTTTGGCAAATTCCAGGTGGGCTGCTATGTACCCTTTACTAAGGAGTGGCTTCCGTCTGGCCACTCTACCATACAGGCCTGATTGGTGGATTGCTGCACAGATGGTTGTCCTTCTCCTCTTTCCGCAGAAGCACACTGGAGCTCAGACAGAGTGACCATCAGGTTATTGATCACCTCCCTGACTAAGGCCTTTCTCCTTCCGATCACTCAGCTTAGATGGCCGGCCAGCTCTAGGAAGAGTTCTGGTGGTTCCAAACATCTTTCACTTACGGATGATGGAGGCCACTGTGCTCATTGGAACTTTCAGAGCAGCAAAAGTTTTTCTGTAACCTTCCCCAGCTTTGTGCCTCGAGACAATCCTGTCTCGGAGGTCTACAGACAATTCCTTTGTCTTCATGCTTGGTTTGTGCTTTGACATGCACTGTCAACCATGGGACCTTATAAAGATAGGTGTATGCTTTTTCAAATCATGTCCAATCAAGAGAATTTACCACAGGTGAACTCCAACTAAGCTGCTGAAACATCTCAAGAATGATCAGTGGAAACAGAATGTACCTGAGCTCAATTTAGAGCTTCACGGCAAGGGCTGTGAATACTTGTGATTTTTCAGGTTTTTATTTTTAATAATTTTGCAACAATTTCAAAAAAATCTTTTTTCACATTGTCATTATGGGGTATTATGTGTAGAATTTTAAGGAAATAAATGAATTTAATCCATTTTGGAATAAGGCTGTAATATAAAATTTTTTTGAAAAAGTGAAGCGCCATGAATACTTTCCGGATGCACTGTAGATATATTAACTCGTACACATAGACATTACCTATATGCTTTAAGTTTGCAGGTTAACTATGTCTGTATATAAAAACTTATATTTGATTGTAACTTTAACTTAATTTGATTGTAATGCAATAATGTGCACCTTTGTAAAGCTGCTTTGAAACAATACTAATTGTAAAAAGCGCTATAAAAATAAACTTGAATTTAATTGAATACTATACTACTACTACTAATACTAATACTACTACTACTAATAATAATAATAATGGTGACAAAATATGTTTGTTGAATGTCAAATAATGTACATGTGGTATTGACCAATTGTATATATTGACCAAATGTATACAGTATGGATCCCTTCAACAGACCCTGACTAGAAGATGTTTGAACTGGGATCATGATTTAGCCTGTTGTATTTGATCAGGTGCAATTAAAACCGATCCAGGTCTGGAATAGAGAAAGAGTGTGAGATAGGGTGGAGCTTCATCTCTCCCCTCCTCCACCGGCCAATCTGAAAACCTACTTTTCTGTGCCATAACTGGGCGGATAGGCCAACAGTGTCTAATAATAGGTATTGACTGGTTGAATGTAGGATGAATAGGGTTGGGTATTGGATCTCTATTGTGCCCCGGGTCACACAGCCAGCTACACTGAGAACATGTCCCATAGGGCCAAACAAAAAAAGAAGACATTTTAAACTTTCATGACTGAGAAGGAATCTGTGCTGTTTGGCCTTTTAAGGATTAACTCTTTGTTCTCAAAGTGCTGGACAATCGATATCCGAGAGAGGGAGAGCGAAAGAGAGAGCGAGCATAGACATCTCTATTGCTAAACACACACACACACACACACACACACACACACACACACACACACACACACACACACACACACACACACACACACACACACACACACTCACACACACACACTCACACACATAGCTCAGTTACTTCACATATGTCCAGTTCTGTGAAAACATACAGAACATATAGAGGTGAATTGGCTTAACAGTTGTGTCATTTTTGTGTGTGGTATTTCAACACCTGCTGTACAGTTTAAAAGGCACTGAATGTGCTGAAATAGCACTGTGTGGTGAGTCATTTTCAATCTTTTCTGTCTTTTTTACTCTGTGTAAATAGAGCTTTTAAAGATTTTCTAGACAACCTCGGTTTGCAATTTTTCATTGCACCCAGTTTCTGTTTTACATTTACAGCTTTAACTGCTAATATGTTCTTTGTGCTGCATATTTCAGGAGAGAATGGACATGCTTAATAAATCTCTGTGAATAAATGTGATGTAAACCAATAAAATCCATAAATATTTCCTTGAGTTAACACGCTTTTGCACTAAACATTCCCGTGAATGTGTAACCTCTTACAGTAAAAACTTGGCATGACTGGATTAAAAAAGGTGAGAAATCTTGATTAGATTTAAAAAAAAAAAATGTAAATGTATTTTAGAAAGAAATAGGCATTTCTAATTTTGAGAAAGACAATAATTGCATTTTGAGTCTTATGCTGTTGCCAGCAAAGGCATGTACTGAGTTACTTCAAATAAATATAAACAAGAATATTTAATTTCATTTCATTTAATTAAATTTCATTTCATTTTTAAAATTGTATTTAAAATTGAAATCAAGTTAAGATGTTTCTGGGTCCCATTGATTTGGTTTCTGTGAGAATTAATATTTAATTTACTATTTAAATATATGTATACATTTTAGGGCGACGCAGTGGCGCAGTGGGTAGCGTTGTCGCCTCACAGCAAGAAGGTCGCTGGTTCGAGCCTCGGCTGGGTCAGTTGGCATTTCTGTGTGGAGTTTGTATGTTCTCCCTGTGTTCACGTGGGTTTCCTCCGGGTGCTCCGGTTTCCCCCACAAGTCCAAAGACATGCGGTATAGGTGAATTGGGTAAGCTAAATTGTCCGTAGTGTATGTATGTGTGTGAATGAGTGTGTGTGGGTGTTTCCCAGTGATGGGTTGCAGCTGGAAGGGTGTCCACTGCGTAAAACATATGCTGGATAAGTTGGCGGTTCATTCCACTGTGGCGACCCCAGATTAATAAAGGGACTAAGCCGAAAAGAAACTGAATGAATGATTGTATACATTTTTAAATATATTTCTTTTTTTCATTAAAATATTTGTGTATGTTGCTTTACTTTATTATTTTGTTAAATTAAATTCTGAAATAAAAAGTTAGTGAGGGCCAGAAGCGGTCTGGTTTGGGTGAGAATTAGCAGAATGCAATATGAACGTCTTGTGTTTCCTGTGTTGTGAGGTCAAATTATTACCTCACAAATGTAGCACTCTAAAATCATCTCACTCAGCTCACATTCTAGCAGGTCGTCACTCCTTATTATTAGATTTACCTTTAGCACACACACACTCTCAGAGGGAGGCCAGAGAGGGAAGGAGAGAGAAATAAAGTGCTCTAGAGTCTCATTCCAGCAGTGCCAGCTCTGCATATGCTCATGTGTGTGTCTGGCCACAGCAGTTAAGCAGTTGTTTGTCATGTTTCTGTATATGCATACGTATGTGTGTGTGTGTGTGTGTGTGTGTGTGTGTGTGTGTGTGTGTGTGTGTGTGTGTGTGTGTGTGTGTGTGTGTCCCTTGTATTCCTTATGTTGTGGGGACCAAATGTCCTTACAAGTATAGCAATACCAGTAAATTATTGTGGGGACATACTTTTTTTTTTTGTCCCCATGAGGAAAAAGGCTCATAAATCACGCAGAATATAGTATTTTGAAAATATAAAACTGTAGATTGGTTCCTGTGAGGGTTGGGTCTAGAGGTAGGGTTGCAGTAGGGGATACAATATACAGTCTGTTGAATAATAAAAACAATCATTACATCTATTGTAAGTGTTATAATGATGGCAGCTGTTAGAGAAGAACAGTTTCATAAGCATCTGGCAAACAGCCTTCTCCACCCTGTTGCACACCGGACAAAATTGCCACCACAGTGTGCCACATTTTTACATTGTTTTCTATTTGCTGCGGACAGACACCAGTACCACCGGTGTGCATAAACTCATTTAAAACAATATTTACAACTCTAACAATGACAGTGGCCCTTCTTGTCCAGCATGTGACCCTCTCAGAGTCTTTAAAATCTCTCCGTGAGCAATTGAACAGGTGAAGATACATGTACGTCTGTAGCAGCTCTGCTACTCGACCTAACAGTGTATTTATGTTGCTAACTGGGTGTTGTTGTTTTAGAAGTTGTTCTCCTGTTTGACCTCTGTGGTGGATATGAGATCTCTCCAATAGTATCTGGATGCAGACTTGCATATGCAAGCGGACATTGCATGGCAGATGCAATGTCAGACATAATGCACTCAATGCAGCTAGTGACGTCAGGGGTAGGGTTAGGGGTGTTGTTAGGTGTTTGCATTAAAAGCATTGTACACAGCTCAGCTTGCAACTGCACCCGGTCTGCATCCAAGCCTCCCTCTGCATCGAACGCACATCAAAGATGCAGAGTACCAGAACAAGCTCACCAATTGTGATAGCTGTTTGATGGAGCTGTTTTGAACTGAATGAACTTAAAACTAACTTCATTTTGGAAAGATTTTGTTTGAAATGATGTCATTTTAGTTTGTTGTTCAGTTTCAATTTAAGTATATCAGGGCCTTAAAGTCAGAACATTTTGGTCTGTCCTCACTTTCTGCTCTACCATTTTAAAGGGATCTATGGGCTTTATGATTTGGTTTTAAGGTCAAGGTTAGAACTAAAATGGTAAGGGTTAGGTTTCGGGTTAGGCACTCATTTATGCTGATTAAGTTAGAGATTACATAATGTTAATGAATTTTTTCTAAAGTGCTGCTTTTCTATTGCATGGTACGACACAATATGGTTTGATACTGCTCACAAGTTACCTACCCTGTACTTTTTTCTGTACCAACTTGGCTAAGTTTCCAAATGAGCCAAACTGATGCTACAATGTAATGTGTAAGGGGCCGTTCACACAGAATGCATTTTCCTTTCCAACGCACTACTTTTTCTATTGCTTTTCAAAGTAAACATGTGCTTGATGGGCACTTGTGTCTCGTGTCATTTGAAGCACCCATTCCTGAGCACTGCAACTGGCATTTTTAGAAGCAAAGATTCTGTGTGAATGAGCCCTAAACCCTAGAGATCCCTGATTGGCCAAAGACAATTGTCATTACCTGTGTCATTGATTTGCTACAACAAACACCAGACTTGCTAAATTTAAATGATTATTGAACAAACTTTTCCAAAAAGCTGGATGGTGGTCAGAGAATACAGGCGTTCCTCTCACTGATACCCAATAAGCCATCCACATATCCAGTGAAACAGTCTGTCTATTCATATGAATTTGTTGAGAATTTGACAATTGTTAGGAATTTGTTTGTGTGGAAAAGCACCAAAGGGTAACTGTGTGTGTGTGCGTGTGTGTGCGTGTGTGTGTGTGTGTGTGTGTGTGATCATGTGTACTGATGGTTTCCCCCACCCTTCTCGCTCTGAAGCTCAAGTCTCGGTGAGAACGAGTCTAATGAGAGGTTC
This sequence comes from Danio jaintianensis, assembly GCA_903798115.1. Taxonomy (NCBI): domain Eukaryota; kingdom Metazoa; phylum Chordata; class Actinopteri; order Cypriniformes; family Danionidae; genus Danio; species Danio jaintianensis. Next base: position 19,299,319 of record CAIGQV010003909.1, read on the forward strand.
ACAGGCTGTGAACTGATGGCCCTCTCCATTCACCTTCACACATACACACACACTAAACCTGAGCAGCTGGCGCCCACACCACTGCCTCAATGTCACATATCTTACTCGCTCTTTTCCACACTTTCATCTGCCTTGTGTGCCACCTGAGACTTCACACATGCACACACAGTAGACAATGTGGAGACAGAAGCCGGGCTAATGAGCATGGATATCCTCAAGCCCATTGCTCTGTTCTCTGCTGGGTGTGGAGCAAATGAGTATGTGTGCGTATGAGTATGTGAAGAGCTGGGGCTCGTCCTCTGCTTTATTACAGGTGAGAATAGAGGGTCAAGAGGAGTTAATGTGCCAGTCATATAGCGCCAATGCCGCTTGGAGGAACTGGGCTGGGAACTTTCCTTTTCTGTGTGATAATGTGTTTAAGAAAAGTCAAACACGGTGTTGATAGGGTAGCCTCACAGTTTTTGTTTTTTTTGTTTTGTTTATTGCATACCTTTTTATTATAGCAACTGTATCAAACACCAACAAAATGCATGTTTATATTTTTGTTAATCTGTTTTTTTTTGTTTAGTTTTTTTTTGTTTGGAAAAGAGAAATATGCTCTCTGAGACTATAAGCAAGTGTTCAATTAGCACTGAGAGGGTGGCTTGGAGTTTCTATTACTAGAGGCTATATATATTTTATTTTATTATGAACTATATATAAATGTGTGCATTTGTGTGGATGGGTGTGTGTGTGTGTGCATGTGTGTGTGTGCGTGCATGCGTGCGTATGTGTGTGTGTATGTGTACAAAAATTGGGGTAGTTTTAAAGATGTGTCAGGCCGTCGCCGGAATCACCCAGTTCACCAGGACTCACACACACCTGTTCCCAATCACCTGATAACCGATTATCATCACCATGAATTCCTTGTTCCTTCTACGCCCACTCAGCCCACTCAGTTAAGATCATTGAATTACCTTTGTTAAATAAAACTGTGTTGATTTTCCTACTTCTTGTGTCCAGTCCTCAGTGTGTCGGGACAAGATGTTCTTTAATATTACAAAACTAAATAAATAAATGTGGTTCTTTTTGATGTTTTGGTAATCAAAGAATGACATCAAAGACTGAAGCAATTATGCTGAAAATTCTGCTTCATCATCACTGGAATAAATAAAATGTTCAAATGTATTTAAATAGAAACCAGTCTGACAATATATTTTTTTTCATGAATTAAATGAATCATGGATAGAATTTTTATACAAGAAAAAACATGCATCCCCAAAAAGTAATGAAATCAATCAATCAATCATTCAATCAATCAGTCAATCAAATATTGTTACCAATATAATGTTACATATAAAAATATATATGATTTAACAATATATATTTTTTCAGTATTTCTTTAGTTTTTAAAATATTAATGTCCATAACAAGATATTTTTACATTTAACATTTAAGCTTAAAAAGTTGTTAAAAATGAGCGGCATGGTGGCTAAGTGGTTTCTTCACAGCAAGAAGGTTGCTGGTTCGAGTCCCAGATAAACCAGGAGGCGTTTCTTTGTGGAGTTTGCATGAGTTTCCTCCAGGTCCCCCACAGTCCAGAGACATGCGATATAGGTGAATTGAATAGATTCAATTGTCCGTAGTGTGTGTGTGTGTGTGTGTGTGTGTGTGTGTGTGTGTGTGTGT
>CAIGQV010003909.1:19317651-19361364 GCA_903798115.1 Danio jaintianensis
GTGTGTGTGTGTGTGTGTGTGTGTGTGTGTGTGTGTGTGTGTGTGTGCGTGTGTGTGTGCGTGTGCGTGTGTGTGAGCGTGTGCGTGCGTGCGTGCGTGCGTGCGTGCGTGCGTGTGTGCGTGTGTGTGTGTGTGTGTGTTAAGGCCAAAGCTGAAGGAAGTAGAACACATGCTCACAGAGGTGTGTGTCCTGAGTTTTTGGGACCCAGGTCTCCTTCAAACTCACCTCAGCCTTTACCTTCCTCAGAGCAAAACACACAAAAATAATACTATCCAGCACACACGCACATACACACACGGAGAGAGAGGCTCGTGAACACAGGTCAAACCTTGCCTAGACATAACAGTCAATCATAACATTTCTGTAAAGAGAGCCATTTCATCTGACTCTGAGAATTGAAATGTGCCGATTATTATTATTTTCTATACCTTGCAAGATGACTGATCATGGTGCAAAAGCTAAAATGAGTTCAAATGAGCAGTCTGAGAAATAATTACCCGAAATCTCATAGTGTAATTTTCTGTAATCGTCAATAATATGAGTTCTCAAGAGCCCTACTGCTAGGCTAGACTAAATAATTGTGATTTGATTCAATGTCACTTCCTGTAGATATAGATCTTTCTCTTTAAGAGGCCAGTACCTGACAAAAAACTTAAAGATTAATTTGCATAATGAAGTTTGACAGGAAAATGATTTAATTACACTATTTTTGAACCGCTTCCCTCAATCTCCCGCACTCTCATTCATAATCAGATTTATACACACACATACACAAACAATTAACAGATGGTATCACAGACAAAATTGTAAATGTACTCCTGTTAACCTCTACCAGCCTTTCTGCTTTTCTAAAAACCACCACCACATATACCATAGATTTTGTTTTCATGTTATTCTTATTGTTATTTTAATGCTCTGCTTTGCTTAGGTGAGAAAATATTATATTTTACATTATATGGATTAAATTAAATTGTGACTATTTGACTTGTGAAAATGTACAACAAGAGAATTTACCATCACCTTTTTTTCTTCTATCGTACTTCTTCTAAGGTTTGGTATGTCACAATTAAACAATCAATCAATCATCAACCAATCAATCAATCAATATTTGTCATTAAAATTTTTGTGACAGTTGCCACAAACAGCCAATGAAAAACAACTTACTGCTTTTTATGTGTAGTTAAAACATTTATGGCCTATAAATTTGGTTAATCCACTTCCATTACAGGTATGGTCAAATGTGATTTTTGAACTGTGTGCATTGTGTGGCCCAAAGTCTGTGAGATGGTAGGAAAGCTCTAAGATGGAGATCAAATGAGATGGAAAAGAGAAACTGAGTAGTAGGAAGTGGGGTGAGCAGGGGTCTGGAGTGGTGTAAAAGGGTGGGCATGGGGCGGAGCAGTCATCAGATGAGGAAGATGACGGGCCACATCCCTATGAGCTGCCAGATGGCACAGGATCAAAACCTCCAGAGGCGAGTAACAAACACAAATATTTGTTTGCATCCCGCTCTGAAACACACATCCATGCAGATGAGCATACAGAAACACACACATGTGTGCAGACACAGACAAAAGCCACATTTCCCTTGTGCCTCACAACAAAGCCATCTATCTATCTATCTATCTTCTACAACATCTTTAGTCCTCTGTTGCAGCTCACAGCCGGGGTTTTGTTTGTCTATCTTATGGCCATACTGTCCTCTCCATCTGTATGTAGCCATCTTTAGGATGTTTAGCATAACCCCTGCATGCAGCTCTTTTGAATATTTACACTGGTTGCATAAATTGCCTGTAAAAGTAAGCCTTGAACGTATAAATTGAGTTACCTTATTTCCTACACAGTTCATCTCTCAAGGCTATATGTATCACTTTCGCAGTTGAAAGTATTACTTCATTTTGCTCATCTGCATATTCAAAGTTCAGCTGGAGGGACTGGTCAGTCCACAGAGGCCTGGTCCAACTGATGCTTCCTGTCTGTGAACTTGGCTGTGCACAAGAATAACTTCTATGAATATGAATCATGTCGGCTTTGTTTGTGTCTCATCCATGCAGATGCCCCTGGTTGAAAGACCCTATAGTCTGTGCATCTTCAGAGGTGCAGATTTGACGATTTTCTCTTTCCTGCAGAAACCTGTCCCGGGCCTGTGATAAGTTGGACAGAAATTCATGGGAGATTACCAAACGAGCCTGCCAAACACCGTAGCAGCACCCGTAATAGATACGCTTCGACTCTAAATCCTAAAAGGCTTGCTACATCTGTCAAGCACGCCCTGAGAAGCCTCCCCCAGTTCAGATGTTATCACCACTACGCCTGCATCAAAAGATTTAGTGTCCACCCTGGAGGATGGTTATGTAGCACAGTTTGCAGGGCAACACAACAAGTCGGCCAGACCTGGGGGAGAGCAGTGGAGGAGGAGTAGGAAAAGAGGGTGGGTTGAAGAGGAAAGATAACCTGGAGATAGCACACACAAAAAAAGGCTGCTGGAGGAAACAGGGAGGGAGGATGAGAGAAAAACGGTGGCGGCATACACTACATACTCCCCCCTTCACCCTCATCTGTCCAACTGCCTCCTTTTCTCCACCACCACCACCACCAGGAGAGAGAAGCCGGGTCCACTAGACCAGCGAGAGACATAAAACAGCAGAATAGAGGTAGCGCGAGAGTGGAAGAGGGAGATAAGCAGAAGAAAAAGGGAGGAATAGAGACAGAGAGATAACAGAGTTTGCCTCTGTGTGAGTCTGTAAGTGCCAGATAGGCCGGGTGATAGTGTGTGTATGTGTGCGAGATGGCAGCTCTCTCCCCCACCCCCCCTCCCCGTTTCTTGGACTCCAGCTCGACTTTAATCTGTAGCCTTACCAGATCATTACAGGGCTACTAGGCCTCTGGGAGCTCGGGGAAAAAACTGACACGAGCTGTCTTCTCCTCTCCCCAGCACTGCTTCATCTGGGCTCTATTAAAAAATTTAAAGAGCCTCCAGCAGGTTCTTAGCCCCGAAAATGGACAGTATCCAAGGAAGAGCGCGAGAGGGAGATGAGCCGGGGGGCTTGAGAGTCAGGCTGGGGCCTGAGCGAGCACGAGCCCAGACAGCTGCACCCGAACCGGTGGAAGGCCCGACGCGGCTCCTGCTCAGCCCGTCTGCTCTGCGCCGCCATAAGAAAACATGATTATATTATTATTTCAGGGTCTGCTCCTCGGCACACGGACGGAGGCGAAGGGGAGGGGGTTGAACGGCGAGGCATTTAGGGGATTAGGATACGCACCATCCCCACGGGTCAGCTGCTAATCAGAACCCTCACGAGATTTCACCAAGATTTTCTCCTTATGAATAATTTCACCAAAGGCAGAGAAAACGGGCACATTATTTAGAGAGGGAGAGAGTCTTTTGATGTATTTTTCCCTGAATAAGCACGGGTACTCGAGGATTTCTAGCCCTTCAGAGCAACAGGGACCGGCTTATTAAATGCTCCTGCCGCAATGCCTGCGAGCTAGCCGAGATTAATATCAGCGTAACCTGTTACTTAATTCATTATGGGGATACAGGCTAATTTGATTTGATATTATTTTAATAAAGTTCTGTGATATATAAGATTGTTTCAGGCTATCAAAATAATTTTCCAGTTATTACAGTTATTCAACCAAGTCCTTTGATAGCAGCAGTTGGTCCTGGCCTGTCCTGAATACATTAAGCCTTGAATGATTCATCGCTGCTCAGAAATGTTAAGCTGGAGGAGCAGTGCGTTGATGTGCTGATGTTTTCCACCGCTCTTTATGGTGGTTGAAAATGAGGTACAGGTTATAGAGAGAGTAAGGGAATAAAGAGGGAATATTTCCGCATGCATTGGCTTGTATGTGTCATCAACATGTCTAATATTTAAAGGCTAATCTCTCATACAACATGCCGCTTGGATGCCTGAAAAAAAGTGGTTCTCTTTCCCCCTTTTATACATTTTGAGTGCTATCGTTCATTATTAAAGGTCTCTGTCGTGTATCGCTGTATCTGTGGCACTAAGACCGGATGAGCCGCGACCAACGTGTGCTGTAGAAAATGTGTCTCCTCTGCACGGGGGGCTTGTAAATCGATGCCATATAATCGCTCGGTCTGCAACGCTATATGTTAATTCAGCGAGTCATGCTGACTGCAGGCTTTTAAAATATGAAATGCTTGCTATGCTATTAAGATTTCCATTAAAACATGTTCACGGAAAGGCAAGTCTCACACAATACTTGGATTCTCACAAACACTGTGACTGTGTCATTTTCGCTTACATGATTTCTATATGCATGCTTATTATTATTATTATTATTATTATTATTATTATTATCATAATTATTGTTTGCATGTTTGCAGTACCAGTTCTAAAGGTTGCTTGTTGCTTAAATAAACTTATAATTACAGTTTTCTGACAGATTCCAATGTCTGTTGTTTGCTAACTTTATCATAGAGAATTAACAATCAATGAATTTGGGTAATTGGGGTGTGAGGTTCAAGAATTTTCATATTTATTACATTTTCCCCTCTTACTGTATTCTAGTTAGAAAAGAGTGCTATGTGTTTGTTTTGAGTGTGTTAGGGTGCTGGGCTTAAGGATCAGAGCCATCGAGTCCTTAAAGCTCTCCGTCTGGAGAGAGAGACAGGGAGGAAATGGCTGCTATTAAAGAGTCTGCAAGGGTCTGCTCTCAGTAAAACAACACTCACATTGTCTGACCCTGTCTGTGATCTTTTAGACCTTACTGTAGCTTTTTGCACACAGGCTACCCACATAATCTGCCAGCACAGCAATGTGCTTCATTCAGTCTAAAACAGTTCTCTCTGTGAAGAAAGAAAAGGTAAAAAAAAAAAAAAAAAGTGCACCAAAGGAACTGTAAAGCCTTTGAAATTCTTGTACTTTTTTCTTGTGCTTTTTGTTTGACCGTGGGGCACAGGTCAACCAGTAAGACTAATATTCAAATGTATACTGTGGTTACCCAGCATTCTTTGTGTTTGGGGTCCAATCAAAGCAGATCTGATTTGATTCTCACTAGAGCTCAACTAGTGTGTGAAATTTACACAGGTTTTAGTGGTTTTAGTGGAGTATTCAGCTGATTGTGAAAGCTGAAAAAACTTGTAACCATTGACTTCCATTGTATTTATTTGTCCTGTCATGGAAGTTGATTGTTACAGGTTTTCAGCTTTCTTCCAAATATCTTCTTTTGTGTTCAACAGAATAAAAAACTCATACAAATTTGGAACCACTTGAGGATCCACCAGATTGAGAAAAAAATTATCATTTTATTTACTTTTTGAGTCCGCAGTCTGATTACTTTATTAAATCAGCAGTAGAAAGTCCATTCAACGATAACAGCAATACTAAGAAATAAAAAATAAATAAATAAAAGAAACTGTCTTCCACCTTGTCAGCTGATTTAAATGATAGGGAAAAATCACCAAACTGACCAAATGAAATTTAAGAAGAAACTCTTCCAAAGAAAAGCATTCCCCTGTGAAGAACAATAAAATATATAGCTATTTTCCTAAGTCATTCTTTGGGAGAAGAATTTTCCATGGCAAGCATCATTGATATTGTGGTTGGTTTTCTCTCTCTTACTTGGGTCAGGTCCAAAGTGTTACTGACCGCAGAGCCATTCATCAGAGGGAGACTTTGTTTGTTCACCTCACTTATGAATTACTTCATTGAGTAAAGTCCTCACCTGGGCTTTCTTAATGGGCATGCAGATCACCTGAAGCCTCCGCCGAGAAGCGTCTGTCAAGCCAAATGCCTGACTTCCTTAGTGTTTATTCATTCATTAATTTTCCTTCGGCTTAGTCCCCCTTCATCAGAGGTCGCCACAGCGGAATGACCCACCAACTTATCCAGCATATATTTTACACAGCGGATGCCCTTCCAGCTGCAACCCAGTACTGGGAAACATCCATACACACTCATTCACACACATACACTACAGCCAATTTAGTTTATTCAATCTACCTATACCGCATGTCTTTGGACTGTGGGGGAAACCGGAGCACCCTTAGGTAACCCACGTGAACACGGGGAGAACATGCAAACTCCACAAAGAAATGCCAACTAACCCAGCCGGGACTCGAACCAGCGACCTTCTAGCTGTAAGGCGATGACAATCACTGAGCAATCCTTAGTATTTGATGATTTATTTTAAAGAACAGCAGTTGTGCTTTGATTTAGTTATTTTTAGTAACAGATTTAAAATTTAATTTACAGAAATTACCTCCTATTAAAAATCTTAAATTGTTATATAAATGAAGTCATGTGAATTCATACGAATTAGACACTATTCTGACAACACATAAAAAAGTTACGTTTCCTCGTAAGATTGGGCTGGAAAAATGACCAATTGAAACTGTCTACAGCAAGTGCATTCAAGCAAACCACAGATAACTGAAAGGTCAAGAAAAGCACAATAATAGATATTTGATTTAATATGCGACTAACTGTGTAATTTCTTACAAAACTAATGAAAATGCATGAGAAAGCTGTGCAATCTTTGAAAAGTAAGATGCAAAATGCCTCTAATGCAACCTGGTAAGGCAATGTGTCATTCCTCTCTCCTCTGTGCATGCAATGGCAGGTGATAAAGCACTTTTACAAGCTGCAGTAAAGCGCCACTTGTATGCTGCCGGATAGGGGAAGATGGTGGCGTCTTTTATGTACTATTATAATATTATTTTTGGTTTTGCATCCATATTTATTGCTTCTCTGTGTCCTTCACCCAAGGCGCTGCAGTTATTGCGTGCAGGGATTGCATTGTAAAAACTCAACGCAGGCACACCGTTGGGACGGGGGGGACGTCGACTGTCACTGCACGCGCTGCCACACAGGTTTGTGTGCTTACCGCATCACATAATTGGCCCCCTGTGAGAGACCCTGCTTTAATAAGAAAGGAAGGAAGGTTACAGTAGCACTGATGGGCACTGGTGCTGACCTCACTGGAATGGGCCAACCAAAAAAAAAAAAAAAACTGCATTGTGTTTTTTATACTTTAATGCGGTTCCTCAATATTCTATGAACTGCTTATACAAAAAAAATGTGTTTTAACTCCAAAATCATTTTGCTGGGAGTGATGGTGGAGTAATAAAGAAGTTATTGACTAAATGATATCGATTGTCTAGTCCCCGGGCATAGAGTGCTGACCTTGGAATCACTCCATGCCTTCTTCATCTATGCCTCCCTGCACACTGGCCACTCAATAATATATTATTTTATACATTTAAGCAGAACAACAAATAGCTGCACGCTACAAGGTGAGGAATTGCTGGTAAATTTTTCATGGCTATTTGCCTGTAGGAATTTGGCAGCCCTGTGTGATGGGTGATTAAAATCGGTGTTCAGTCAAGACTTGATTAGGGGTTGCCATTCAACTGCAAGAAGAGAGAGAAAAAAACAAAAAAGGAAACGAAAAAGGAAAACAAGAGGAGGAAAGGCACAGTGTTTTTCTCTGACTAAATCAGATAATGACCTTGAAGACTGGGCTGCAGAAACGGTAGCGTTAACTACTTTCAAGCTAAAGCCTGATTTATTCGCAAGGTTACCAGCAGAAACAATGGCCATTGATTTGGCCGGGGTAATTGCTGTGCGTAGATGCAACTGGCAGGACCTTTGTCCTGGGGGTGGAGACGCTTGTTGGGGGGAGTGCTAAAAGGCTTAATAAACCAGCTTTCACCCCTTCACAAAAAAAAAAAAACAATATATGCAGGCCTCTTTTCCTTTCTATGGCATAGGACTCAGTAAGTACATTCATATGCAGAGTTCTGTAATATTTTAATCTTAGAGCATACCCAAGCTTAGCAAAGCCAAATGCAATGGAATTATATAGATTTGTCTGATTGCTGCTGTCAGTCATGGACATGACATCTAAGGACTGTTTTGCTATTTATGTTCTCTGTTATTTTGCTTTATTATGCAGGTGCCCATATGTCACTCCAGGGGTTCCACAGTGGTACTAGAGCATGTATGCAGTCTCCTAAATGTGCACTTTAATTTACATCTTTCCACGTTGATGATGGTGCTTAAGGAAAGCTGTGGCTATGCTTTGATATTCATCCAACTTCTACCTACTCAGGTAGGCTGTGGCGTTGACACGATGCTCAATTGGTACTAATGGGCCCAAAGTATGCCAAGAAAGTATCCCCCACACCATTACACCACCACCACCAGCCTGAACCGAATATCGCAGCAGTAATCGAGACTCATCAGACCAGGCAACGTTTTTCCAATCTTCTATTGTCCAATTTTGATGAGCCTGTGTGAATTGTAGCCTCAATTTCCTGTTCTTAGCTGACAGGAGTGGCACCCGGAGTGGTCTTCTGCATACCTCGGTTGTAACGAGTGGTTATTTGAGTTACTGTTGCCTTTCTATCCGCTCAAACCAGTCTGGGCATTCTCCTCTGACCTCTGGCATCAACAAGGCATTTGCACCCACAGAACTGCCACTCACTGGATATTTTCTCTTTTTCGGACCATTCTCTGTAAACCCTAGAGATGGTTGTGCGTGAAAATCCCAGTAGATCAGCAGTTTCTGAAATACTCAGATCAGCCCGTCTGCCACCAACAACCATGCTACGTTCATGGTCACTTAAATCACCTTTCTTTCCCATTCTGATGCTCGGTTTGAACTGCAGCAGATTGTCTTGACCATGTCTATATGCCTAAATGCATTGAGTTGCTGCAATGTGATTGGCTGATTACAAATTTGCGTTAAAGAGCAGTTGGACAGGTGTACCTAATAAAGTGGCCGGTGAGGGTACAGGTTAAAAAGGAATTGAGTTTTAGAATGGCAGACCAGAAGATGAGTGAATCTCTAATTCCTGTTACGTTATTCCTGTTACATTATTAAAACAAAAACATTACAGGGACAAAAGTAAAAATATTTTGGGACCCCATGACAATAATCTGTGTGGCAAAGTAACCTTTGAAAGTAATGCATTATTGAGTTACTCCCCAAAAAAGTAACTAATTGTGTTACTTTTTATGGTAGGTAATGATTACGTTACTTTTGAATTACTTTTGTGCTACTTTTTCTTACCTGGCTGAGGCTTGATCTCTTTCAGAACTTGCAGGGATTTTTTGTCTTTATTTTAATTGAGAAGCTCTTAACACACTGTATAACCTACACCTTCATTTACCTTCACAAAAACACATACAAAAATAATAATGTAGGATAATGTTATCTTCTGAGAACTTCCTAACTCCAGAGCTATATACATGCTGTATATTCATTCATTAATTTATTCATTCATTCATTTTCCTTCGGCTTAGTCCCTTTATTCATCAGGGGTCACCACAACGGAATGAACCACAAACTTATCCAGCATATGTTTTACACAGCAGATGCCCTTCCAGCTGCATCCCAGTATTGGGAAACATCCATACACACTCATTAACACACATACATTACGGCCAATTTAGTTTACTCAATTCTCCTATACCGCATGTCTTTGGGCTGTGGGGGAAACCAGAGGACCCGGAGGAACACAGGGAGAACATGCAAACTTCACACAGAAATGCCAACTGACCCAGCCGGGACTCAAACCAGCGACCTTTTTGCTGTGAAGCCGACAGTGCTAACCACTGAGCCACCATGTGGCCCACATGCCGTATATACAGATTAGAACTTTAAAGCAATATGTTTGCTACTATTGTACTTTTTGTCTTATTTGTTAGGTAAAATCGCTGTGCAATGAGAAAATCCCCTTTTCCTTTTCTTCGATGTATTCAAAATAATGAGAATAGATTCCATCACAGAAATCTAAGGCTCTGGCTTGCCATCTTTGTTTCTGTCTGTTACCACAGGGAGCGCATTCTCTCATTGAGTGAGAGTTAAATCACCAATTTATTTTTTAAAAGCTAATTAATTAAATTAAAAGGTTACTCACGTTAGATTTTGTTAAAAGACAAATAGTATTACTTAATTTTATTAAAGTAATGCATTTTTTTACTTGTTAATTAGAAAAGTAATAATATTACGTAACTTGCATTACCTGTAAGGCGTTACCCCCAACAATGACAATAATTATAAGGAAGTTATATTAATAATTATCTTTCAACAAGAAATCAAGTTATTAACATTTGGGCCAGCATTTAAAGGTTACATGAACTGATGAATCTAACTGCTTCTGATTGTCTGACGTTATAGATCATTGTATTATACATTTCAGAACTCATAAATATCTTAATAACTTACCTCAGTCAAACTGGCTAAAAATATGAAGTTACGCTTTGTATAACTAAAACTATTTAATTAAAAATACTTATTAACTTATTATCTTAGTTAAATTAACATAAAAACATTTGCTGCCTTTTAGTCATATCATTTTTCCAGTGCAACTCTTTAAAAGATCAGCACCTACTTTTACATCACTGCTTATTTAGCCTCGTCCAACAATTGCCACATGAAGTAGGTGATGAGAAAATGTTGCTTTGTGATGCAAAAGCATTTCTCCATGTCAAGATTTTGTCAGGGTTTTTTTGTCAGTAAGTTTGTAAGCTTGATTTTACTATAGATATACAGATTTATTTTGAAACCAGAGACAATTTAATACAGGCTTTTCTCAGAGAAAATAAAAGACAACACAGCACCACCTATAGTGGATTCAGTTCATGACCCCTTTAACTTCAAACCTTTTAGACTGTCTTGTCTTTCATGTTTATTCATCTAAGAGTTTACATGGTTCTCCTGCATCTGCTGATGCACATGCTGTGATGCTCGGCATTTGGCTGAAGTCTTACTAACGTCATACAGTACGTCTCATGGCCCAGGGCTTGATGTGGTACATCCTCTTTCTTTCCCTCTCTCTCTCTCTCTCTCTCTCTCTCTCTCTCTCTCTCTCTCATCGGGTCAGGCTGTGTCCAGAGCACCTTTATTCTTCCTCTGGCCTACATTCTGATCTCCCAGCACAGCAGCTGGCAAACCGAGCGCACGCTCCCTGGCAGGGAAGAGCTCCTCATTTGAATCAATTATACATACCCTTCTCCTGGAGTCAGCCTGCATTTTTCATGTGCACAGAGGATATTTTATGAGTTAATGTGTCCAGTTGACATGTTGCTGAAAGCTGTGGCCTGTCCCCTTCATTGCCTCCCGGTTTGGCTCTGAAGTAATCACGCAAACACTCTCGTGCCCTGGGCAGCACAGCGCCAGTACACACATACACACACACACATGCATACTGTATACAGACATTAGCTTAGCTCCTTCTGCCTTTATGCCCAGAGTATGTCTCTGAGAAGCATCACATGCAACAGAGCTAAAAGCAGATACACAGTCACTCTGTGTGTCGTGCATCCAGTGGATCAAATCTATTGTTTGTGATGTCAACGCCCCTGTTTTGGCTGAAAGAGAATAACTTACTCAGCCTTTGCGGCATTAAAGTGTTTCTCTTTTCTCTTGTTCTCTTTCCTTTGACTGTGTTTGGGATTGATGCCGCTAGCTGTTGTTTCACTGTTTTCTCACATGCATGTTTTATCATTCACTCTTCTTTCTTTCTCTCTCTCTCTGCCTTATTTTTGTTCTATGTACTGTGGTAGTCCTACTGTATGCACTCAAAAAGTGAGTTTTAAATTTTCTTCAGGTAATTTATGTAAATATTTTTATAATAAATATAAAAATGGATATTTAAAATATTGTAAGTGCAAATGAGGGGAAAATGTTTTGTTCAGTCCTATTCACATTTTTCCCAGCATGCATTGGGGTATTAATAATTAATATGATGCATTGTTTGATTTTATTTACGATGTTATTGTTGATTTGGTTGTCACACTATTGACTTATTGTTGTGCGATATCAGAATGAATTTGTTATTTACATATATTTAAACGTCCAGACATAAAATGTGCTTGTTTCTATTGTTGCTGAGAAAAAAAAAATTAAATACAAACTTAAAAATATACATTCTGAATTCATACCTTTTTTATAATGATTTTGAGTTTATATTCATTCATTCATTCATTCATTTTCTTTTTCGGCTTAGTCCCTTTATTAATCTGGGGTCGCCACAGCGGGATGAACCGCCAACTTATCCAGCATATGTTTTTACGCAGCGGATGCCCTTCCAGCTGCAACCCATCACTGGGAAACATTCATACACACTCATTCACACACATACACTACGGACAATTTTAGCTTACCCAATTCACCTATACCGCATGTCTTTGGACTTGTGGGGGAAACCGGAGCACCCGGAAGAAACCCACGCGAACACGGGGAGAACATGCAAACTCCACACAGAAATGCCAACTGACCCAGCCGAGGCTCGAACCAGCGACCTTCTTGCTGTGAGGCGAACGTGCTACCCACTGCGCCACCGCGTCGCCCTGAGTTTATATTATATAAAACTTAAAATCTTTGAAATGTGAGTTTGTCTCACAATAGTTTTTTTCTTGAAATGTTGACTTATTTAATAGCAGTTTTGAGTAATTATCTTGCACTCTTGAAAAGTGAGGCATTTTATTTATTATTATTTATTATTATTATTATTATTATTATTATTATTATTATTATTATTATTATTATATTATGTGGTGGAAACAAACTTCCATGCTTTTATAGAAAATGAGAGCTATAACATTTAGGAAATTGTGTAAATTAGAAATAAAATAATTATAATAATACATTTAAAAATAATAAATAAAGAGGGGGAAAGAACTACTTCTTAAAGTTATTCCCGAGTCATTGCTATATTATTGACAGATTTAAAGTTATGGCCACTTGATATTTTCAATAATTTAGTAAAGTACAGATAATCATATTTAAAAGTACTACGAATTTAAATCAAAAATGCAAACCATTACATCAGTTTAAAAACTAACATAAATATACTGTAACACAAACTGTGTTAATGTTTAAATTTTGGTTTTCTACCATCAGATTTGGTATATCTATGGGTTTGTCATCTCCAAGTGTTAAAAAAATAAACAAATAAACAAAATCAACGCGTTAAATGCCTCTCCGCATTCATCCGTCATTCTCACCCTTGCACCAGCTTGTTCAGGAGGTGTTACCAGCATCTGCCATTTTTGCATAATGCACAAGGTGTTTTGGAAAGAGGTCTGTTCTTCGATGGTACAAATTGCTTTTTTGACCTAGTAATTAACTTGGTAAGACGCAAGGAAGAGCTCAATGATGAAGCTTTGTGGCCAGATTTTAACATGGCTACATAAATTATCATTTATGAAACCATAATGCCCTGTTGCAATGTCCTGAACCCATCACAACACACAGTCGTATAATGGATGGGGGGTTTGCAGTGTTGCACCACATATGTAGATTAAGCAGCCACCATCCTGCATGCATACCTTCTTTTCAGGTTGATGCATCACCAAAAACATTCTTATACGTGACCTCACAACAAACAAAGGGAAACTGCTGTGTCTTTCATTCAAAGTACATTTTTATATTGGATTAAGTGAAAAATTATGTTTTTTCTCAAGGTCATATTTTCACTTTAAACCAGCAGTTTTCATGTCATGTTTATGTGCTTTCGGTTTTTATGTATTTCTAATGTGAGTTTTGTTGTTAGCATCTTGCATGACATGTATAGCCATACTGAAATCATCAGCAGATAGTTTACTTCATTATTGAAAATAAAAGTAGCCTAACGTTATATGTATTTATTATAGTCTAGTCCAAAGTACAACTTTACTTGGATTTTGATTTTAAGTCAAACCAAAGTAGTTCAATTAATTAATCGTCTATAAAAACAAAATTTTAATTCTGATTTTACTTCTTTTTTTTTGGCCACAATAAGTATTTTGATTAATATAAAAAAAAATTTTTATTTTCAACCAAGTCAAAATTATAATTTGTGGGTGATTTATATATTTTAGCAGTATTTTTTTAGGTTGATCCAAAGCATTATTATACTTTTATCTAAGATTAAAAAAATAATAATAACAATAAAGTTTTGTACTTTGTACTAAAGTAAAAAAAAAAAAAATATATATATATATATATATATATATATACATATTCATTCATTTTCTTTTCGGCTTAGTCCCTTTATTAATCTGGGGTCACCACAGCGAAATGAACCGCCAACTTATCCAGCATATGTTTTACGCAGCGGATGCCCTTCCAGCTGCAACCCATCACTGGGAAACATCCATACACTCACACTCATACACTACGGAAAATTTAACATACCCAATTCACCTGTACCGTATGTCTTTGGACTTGTGGGGGAAACCGAAGCACCCAGAGGAAACCCACGCGAACACGGGGAGAACATGCAAACTCCACACAGAAATGCCAACTGACCCAGCCGAGGCTTGAACCAGCGACCTTCTTGCTGTGAGGCAATTGTGCTACCCACTGCATCACCGTGACGCCCTATATATATATATGAGCAATATCACACTCATAGCAGTGCGATATGGCTGTATATCAGCACTGGTGGGAGGCGTGTGTTGGCCTTAGCGTCCCACCAGTGCTGATATACAGCCATATCCGTAGAGTGTCCTTAGCTTGTTGCTGTATGTGGGCGGAGAAATACACAAGGGTGAAGAGGCGGGTCAAGTGCTGTTACTGGCAAAATGTCACACGGCTATCAGCCAATCAGATAGAAAAATCAAAAAGAACCAGACAGAACTGTTATATATAAATATATATATATATTTATATATAACTGAAAAATATATATATATATATATTAAACAATATTTATTCTTTGTGTGAATGTAATTTATTTATTGAACACAATAAATATTTTTGTATTAAATATTTTATATTAAATTAAATTAAATCAAAAAGTTAAGTTGTACTTAATTTAATTTAAATTGTACACAGTAATTGTGTGTCAAGAGGTGAAGCTTGCTCTGGATATGGCTGATTTGACTCTGGAAACATTCCACATTGTCTTTGGAACAGCTGTCATTAGAGAAATGTAAAAACGGGAATGCAGTTAAAAGTGTCAGATCAATGATTCATCCCTGTCCATTACTGTGTTCCCCGATGCACAGAGACATAGCTAACCGCTCCATCTGTATGATCAGCCCACTTAGCTGGAGGACACCTGACAACAGTACAAGAACACGTCCTTATTTTGCAGAGTTACAAAATAAGGGGTTGACATATTTAGTTTGTCCTGGACCATCATTCCTGGCTGAAGATTCAATCCAAACCTAATCCATACTTTTAGAATTTAGTTATTGCTAAAATAAGAAGGAAAGACAATAGGTGAATAAAAATGGCGTAGAAGCACCTAACCCTGAATTCAAGCCTTCATTTAACATCAGCTGTAAACTTGTACACAAATCTGATTGGTTGATTTTTTTGCCACATAATTAATATAAATAAATATAATGAATGAATGAAAGTATTTCTCACAATTCTTACTTTTATCATACAGATGACTTTCTGTCTTGTCTTCTAGCAAATGTAAGTTTCTATATCATGAAATTTGAGAAATAATTAAAAATTCTTATAATGCAAACAAAAAAGTAAAGAAAGTCATAATAAAGGCCTGTTAAATTGTTATAAATAAATACAAAATTATGTTTATCTCATGATTCTGCCTTTTTTCTGTAAATTGCATTGGGGGTGTGGGGGGATTGTTATACAAACACAACTGTGAGATAATTGCAGGTTGATGGGTTTTAATATGTGTCTACCTACTTAATATGTTGTTGAGTTGTTTAGTCACATACAGGTACTTATCCAATATTGTGTGTTCAGAACATTGAATAAAATGCTTTTCTTATTATCGTTAGTTAGATTTTGCTTAGTAGATGTATTGCTTTAACCCTAACATAACACTAGCCAACTTGCTTAGCATGTGCTGATTATTCTCTTCAACATGCAAAAGAAAGCTAGAGCAGATGTTAAGAGTGTAAGTGAATAATAATGACTTATGTTTTATTCTGTTCCTCTCACAAAGCTATTCTATGGCTTCAGAAGACTTTGAATATAGAGCATGAAACACAACTTTTATAATTCTTTACTATGCATTTACATGCTTTTTGAAGCTTCAAAGCAATTACATTCACATGGGGTGGGGGGGGGGGGGGGTGGTTAGTGTTTTATTATTTTAACTTCCTTTATTTTTTGTGCTGCACATAAGAAACAAAGTTTTGGAACAACACAAAGGGTGAGTAAACGATCACTTTTGGCTGATTTTTTTCCCCCTATAAGTGTGAAACAACCCACTAACTAGGGCGCATATATAGCAGCCTAAGCATTTAAAATACGCCATAAAAAAGCAGCTTTGAAAACTCCACCTCACCGACAGGCAGAATTCAGCCGTTCAAGTTTTCCCCTCTCTGGCCTTCTCTCCCATGCGAACGTGGTATTTTCAATCCATCCGGGGGCAGAGAGAATATGCGTACGCTAGCAGCATGTGCCAACAGTGCCACACATCTGAGAACTTTTAATTTCGCCTTTATTGTATGGATGATCCTGCATACGAGGAGCAAACAAGGCCATAATGGAGCGGCCAGCACCTCGTTGTCTGCCTAAAACCAGAGAGGAAAAAAAAACACACTGTGAAATCTTCAAAAGGAGAAGGGGTTGATGAGCTCCCTAAAGAGGGCTAGGACTTGCGCTTTAAAAGAAAAAGATTTCGCCAGTGTGTGCAATTTTAATTGCGCTCCTATTGCTTGCCCCCAGCCCCCTTCTTTCTCCCACTCTCTCTCTCTTTCTCTCATTCCCTCGCTCTATCTGTCTGGCCTTCAAAGGGAGTCTCATTCACTCTATTTTAATTTCATAAAGTAACCCCGAGGACAAAAGCAGAGCCACTCATGTGCAAAACTTCTTTATTTCAGAATGACATTACAGTGTTATTGTGGAGTGTGACACCATGGAGAGTCACTGAGAGACGACTTTGGCTTCTCCCTGTGTACGTTGCCCACCTACAGCACCCGCTGATAAATTCATAATGTACTCGGTAGTAAACGCTCAGGTACAGTAATGAAAATCAGTCAGACCTTATCCTCTTTAAAAGGCTGCGACGTCAGGCTTTTGGCTTGTACTTCTGAATGCTTTTGAACACTACGAAGACTGCGTGCCAAAACAGTGACCACAACTTCTTCTCTTTTTTTTTTTTGTAAAAAAATGCTTTTGTTTCTGCAAGAATCAACTTGCCTGTGTCTTTGTTTGGAATTCCCCATCCTGTTTCCTCTCAGTGGCTCCTGATGGGCTGGATGTCTTCTGCCAGCCGTGTAAGATGAGCGTGGCTCTGTTCTGTCCACCTTGCCCCACAGCGATGAGCTCTTCCTGACTGTAATTGTCGAGCTTTGTTCTGGCTCCACTTTTTTGTTGTGGGACTGTAAAAGGGTATAAATGTAGAACAGCTAAAGAGGTCAAACCTGCAGCGAAAAGTGCAGCAGTGGGAAACTTAAACCTGACCACAAAACAATGGCTTTTCCACTCTGTAAATGGACTCTGAAGGATTCTAAAGGGTTTTTGGCAGTGATGATATATTGAATCAAGGATGAAGATGTCAGGTTGATATCATAATGACCCATGAGTAAGTTTTAGTTGATAAAATTACACTTCAGATTAATGATACAATTTTGGCCATAAAATTCAGGATTTCCTAGAATTTAAAAGTATAAATTTATTATAGTTAACTAATGCTAAAGCCATAAAATAAAATAAAAAATATTCATTTATTTGAATAGAAATTCAATAAACAGAGAGAGAGAGAGACAGAGAGAGAGATTTAAACAAATAATAAAATAATACTAAATGACTGCATTTTAAATGAAAACAGTAAAGATAAAAATTAAAAAATGATAAAATAACACTTCTAATCAATTACATTTTTGTTTAATAAATACATTTTCTAATTAAGTAGAAATAATTATTATCTTAATTAATTTTAGATGGGTAAGAATAAGATGACTTTGCTTACCAGACTCCACATGTGGTCAAACTTCAAGTAAATACATCTAAAGTGTTATAAAAAATCAATTTATAATATGTTTAATTTAATTTATCTGTGAAGTTCCTTGTGTTTAGATCAAGCACAGTTGTGTCTTTTTCCTTCTTTTTGTGCCATTCTAAAGGCCTGTTTCAAGTGTACATTTACATTTTGACACTAAAATTTAAATCTGAATATGTCCAAACTGATAATAAGTTGATTTTCATAGTAATTAGCTGTAAATATAAACACACATGCTTTGCTAGCTTTGACCTATATATATATATTTTTTTTTTATATCTTTTTGTTATCCAAACTACACGTAAATATTTGATCAGTTCATACATTCCCTAGGAATCAAACCCATGACCTTGCCATTGCTTAGCCATTGCTAGCTGTTTGAGTTACTTGAACAACTTTAGGTTGTAGCTTTCAGTAGGTTTGGTTTTCTTAAGGTTGTTGAATATCAAAGGTTATAACTTGTTGCCAAATAGTCTTGCTCGTGTCATGCTCTCTAAAGCTCTTGGAGTGCGTAGCTTTAAGCGCACACACAGAGGCCTCGGGCAAAAATCAATGCACATATGAGTTTTCGGCTATTTTATGATATATAATAAGGGTTAGCATGAAGGGCACATTGCCGACAAAATATATCGGTGCTCAAGAGCACTCACATCTGTCTACAGAAATAAGTAACAACTTAAAGGAGATCCAGACGTTTGGCAGGGGGTGAGAGTGTGTTAGCAGTGATGGGTTTTGGCAACATACAGGCAACATTAGCGCCGTTTCCAGATTCCAGGAGATCCTCAAGGGGTTAAAGTCTCCACCTTGCCAGCATAATTGAACAGAGTACTTTTACATTTATTCAGTCAAAGGGGTATTTGTTGAGTGTTTTATAAATCCCAAGCTTGGCTGACTCCTCACATAATTCTCATGTCATTTTTTCCTTTTAAAGAAGTGATGGAATTCTCTCCGAAGACTTTCATCAGTTCGTCAGATTCTTTTATTTAAAAAAATGCATGCTTCTTGCATTTTGTATTCTCCTGGTCGTTTCCCTGGCTTTGGCCCGAGGTGACGGTGTGATGAGTGAAAAGCTTTCAAAGTTCAGTAGGGTTTTGCTGTTCAAAAGAGCAGGGCCATTGATCAGGCAGCTCTTAGGCCAAGGATAAAACACTGACGGCAGGCAGGATTTGCAGCTAACGCCTCAGTCTCTCTGGAGCATGAAAACACTCACATATACACACACACACACACCTCTCACCACAGCACTCACGTTAGCCGAGTTATGTAAGTGTTAATGATTCTACGGAGGCATGCAAATTTCTTTCTCCAGACGTTCCAATCAGAAACTCGAACACATGTTATGTCAATAATGTCACTAGCGTGCTCCTCTAAACGTTGGCTTGGTTTGGGTTCACATTAGACCTCAGATTATCGGTGAATCTAGCGTTTTATAAACCTCAACCGCTTTTAATTTAAATGCACCTAGAGGGACTTTAAAACAAGGGAGGATGGGAAACGCAGATGTTGTCTCTCTGGTGTATGAAATGAATGTGGACAGGCAAACTATGAGGAAGCCATCACTCTGGTTTTCTAACATTACAGAGGATTGGACGGGGGGGTGGGACCTTGCATATACAGGCCCATCATGGATTAGCCATCACGAGCTTAATTGGTTTGTGATCTATTTATAGAGTGATTTAGCACCATGTTAAATTCCTCTGAGACGCACACTAATACAGTATGTATTTCATTAAGGATTTACAGAATCTTATTCAAATGTGTTTTGACAAGAGTTATATTTTAAAGAGAGTCATCATCTCATTAAAAAAAGAAATGAATAAATAAAATGCATTGTCAAATTGCATTCTGCATGTACCTTGCATGTTTAAAATGCATGTTAAATAACGCTAACACGTAATGAAATTTGCATAATGGCATATACAAATGTGTATATTATTATAGCCTAGTTTGTATAATATCACAGAAATAACATGGGGTTGGTAGGTTTTGAAAATTGTGTCGAGTGAAAGGAATATGTGTGTTGTCTGTCTTAACAGGATATCGATTCTAATTCATTTTATAATTTATTAATTTATTTGTTTGTTTAAAAATTATTTTAATCATTTAACTTATTTAATTTATTATAGACATTTTGTCAATGACACCGCAAATGTAGATGAAGAGATCATATTACATATTACAATGAAAGAAAATGTTTGTAGTCCTTTCACAAATATATTGCGATTGTTAAAGAGCCCCTATTATGGGTTTTTGAAAATGACCTTCTATGTAGTGCGTAACACAGCTCTAAATGAAGTGAAATATCCAGCTAAGGCTTAAATCTGAAAGTGCGCAGTGTTTAAAACTATTGATTCATCTATAAAAGAGTCGACTCATAGTGCTTCAAATGAATCATCTTGATAATGAGTCTTTAGCCGAGCCGGCGTGACGTCGATACGGAACTTAAGCCCCGCCCGTTTGTTGCGCACGCAATCCCAGGAAAATTGAAACCCCCGGCCCCGCCCACAAACAGAGTGGCAAGAAAAAAAAGAACGCTGTAAGAGACCCCGGTTGAATCATGTCGCGAAGACGCTGTGCTCAGCTGGATATTATTGGAAGTGTGAGGGAAAATTTGTGTTATTTTCCCTACCCAAAGATGAAACTGTGAAGAGTCAGTGGTTGAAGTTTATTTTTGCAAAAATACCTCAGCATTATAGCCCAGGCCTTGTGCTGTGTTTTCTGACGAGTGCTTCAGCAATCTACATGCTTACAACGGGGGATTCATTTGTTAAAGGAAGGATCAGAAAAGACTATTGATGTATGAGACTTTGCAGAGCTTGTCAGGAACTTTACAGTACACAGTTCATGGATCAGTTTCTTCCTCCATTTCACAAGTGTAAGTAAGTGCGATTAAAATGGTTGCCTCCTTGTTTTCTTAGCTTGCAAATTATGTATTTAATTGTGTTTTGTTACTTCAGAAGAAGAAGAAGAAGAAGGAAGAGCTTTATTGCCAGGTATGTTCACACATACGAGGAATTTGTTTTCGTGACAGAGCTTCTACAGTGCAACAGAATTACAGAGACAGGACAAAAAACCGATAATAAATATATTTTAAAATAAAAGTAAATAGTGAATGCAAATATACAAATTGACAAGTGTATGTACAGGTATATTACTATATACAACGTTATATGGCAGCTGTTATGTGCAAATTGGCATGTAAAATATGTTGTTAAATAAGTGTTTATGTGTATAAAAAGTGTATAGCAAGTAGTGATGTTTGTTCCATAATTACTATCATTCAAGTGTTCATGAGATGGATTGCCTGAGGGAAGAAACTGTTTCTGTGTCGGGCTGCTCTGGTGCACAGTGCTCTGTAGTGTCGACCAGAAGGTAAAAGTTCAAAGAGGCAGTGTGCTGGGTGTGAGGGGTCCAGAGTGATTTTGGCAGCCCTTCTGCTTGCTCTGGATAAGTACAGTTCTTGGAGAGTAGGGAGGGTTGTACCAGTGATTCGCTCAGCAGTCCAAACTACTCGATGTAGTCTTCGGAGGTCGGATTTGGTAGCTGAGCTAAACCAGACAGTTATTGAAGTGCAGAGGACAGATTCAATGATGGAAGTGTAGAACTGTTTCAGCAGCTCCTTTGGAAGGTTGAACTTCCTCAGCTGGTGAAGGAAGAACAACCTCTGTTGAGCTTTTTTGACAATGGAGTCAATGTGAGTGTCCCACTTCAGATCCTGAGAAATGGTGGTGCCCAGGAACCTGAATGACTCCACTGCTGCCACAATACTGTCCATGATGCTCAGTGGGGGAAGAGCAGGGGGGTTTCTCCTGAAGTCCGCTAACATCTCCACTGTTTTGAGCGTGTTCAGCTCCAGGTTGTTGTGACTGCACCAGACAGCCAGCTCCTTAACCTCCTGTCTGTAAGCAGACTCGTCACCGTCCTGAATGAGGCCGATAAATGTGGTGTCGTCTGCAAACTTCAGGAGCTACTTGTAACCGCTTGTACTGTATCTGGTTAACTCTTTATATTCTCTTATCGCGTCTAAAGCCACATTGACGCATGCCGCTTTGTTTATGGATTTAAATGCGTTTGTGAGTTCGTGTTACACTGCCGTTTGTTGTTGCTATGGCCACCATCAGCTGTTCCTATACACGTGCAGCGGTCAAGTTTCAAAATAGTTCAGCTTTGCCACTGTGTGGAGTAATACTGAATGGGTGTCACTGTTTTTACTTATGGTTCAGAATAGAGCAATATGCTGGTGTTTAACTGCATTGGGCTCACACACATACCAGCCAACATTTGTCCCTGAAAAAGGGGGGGGGGGGGGGGGCTGGGTGGTTAGGTTCGGGGGTGAGGTGTCTGAATAACACTGTTGAGAACCGGGTACTGTGTTAGTAACTGTACATCACGTACATCGGATCTTATACCAATGTTGGCGACCCAGGGGTTTCACAGACCATACCAAAATTCTGAGGAGCGGGGGGGTTGAAATTACGAGAGTTTTCCAGGAGAAATAACAAAACGAGAGGGTGCAGGGAGATGGGTCTGAAATACAGGAGACTCCCGGGAAAAACGAGAGTGTTGGCAGGTATGCTCTCACATACACTCTGCACTCTGACTACTTCCATATAGTTGAAGCCATGGTGGGTATTTCTCTTGTGCTGAACGCTGGACCAATCGCAACAGACTGTCATCGGTCCAATCAGCGCAGATTATTATCGCGCTAAGGAGGGGTTTGGGAACAAATGAACCGCTGAACGAATCATATGGGAGTCATTGGGATAATTAGGTAAAAATAAATGCTTATTATAAGACAATGAAAGTGTTTTTTGACCTTGCATGCATATCAGCCTGTTGTTGGAGACCCCCCAAAACCAAAATTTGACCCTTTTTAATGCATAATAGGGGCTCTTTAATCTTCTGCATGCTATTATTACATTTTATTTATTTATGAAAATAAAATGTAAAATACAATATCTCAACATTAATTTAGATTTATTATAAGGGGTTTCTTTATTTTATTTTTTTATTTTTACTCATCAGCTCACATGTGATTTGGAAGAATAAAATTATTTTGAACCATTACAGGCCTCTATATATAAAAGTGAGGATGCAACTCCAAAACATAATAATAACCAATTTTCATCATACATCAATTATTTCATTATTTAAACTCATTTCATTTCACATATTTAACCAAATGTAAAATTTAAAAGCTTGCCATTCTTATTTAACATTAGTCCCATTTTACCATTGTATCAGATCCATTCTAAAGCATGATAGTTAACCTCATCATTTCTAATACTATCTGGCCTTTTTACCTCTATCGCTTGACTTCTATTATCTGCCGCTGACCACTCACGAAACCACCCACTGTCACTTCTGTGTCCACGCATCGTTTCCAGACATCAGTACTGGAAGTTGAACCTGTTCCATGAATAAGTGATGGGGCAGGGAAAAAAGAAAGCAAAGCAAGCAAGTGCACAGAAGCAAGAGAGAGAGAGATGGAGAGAGAGGCTAAGCTCAAAGGGAAAGCAGGCAGGATATCCGTGAGAGCTTGCTGCACTTGGTTGGGCATGAGAAGTGAGGAAGACGGGAATGGGACGGGGACACCTGCCTGTTCTCTGGCCAGTAGAGCATGCCCGTGCCAGTCAGCTCTCTCTCTCTCAAGATGAGTTCATCTCACCTTGGGCCTGGAGGGGCAGCTGGCAGCCCAGCCAAGTCCCACTGCTCAGGGACACGTCTGGCACACCCTGCCCGCTAACTGCCTGGCAAATGACTAAGAGAGTGTGTCATTCGCCTGAACCCAGAGTACAGCTTCAGTATGGTGCCATTTATTTCCTGAAGACATTATGCTGTTTCATTTATGCTGATAAATGATACCAAATGCTTGAGATGTGGGGGGAAAGTGAAAGTCTTGTACAAAATGCATGGTTAAACTTTTTGATGGAACATTTGTACATCATGTTGACCATATACAATAAGTGACCTTTAAACTAAATGTCAACTATTTTTTGTATTTTTCAAATGGTTGGTGGGTTAAAGATAGATAGTTAACGCAAAAATGAATATTACCTTACCATTTACTCTCCCTCGTATGTATTTAAACCTTTATAAACGTGTTTTGTGTTAAATGGAGGAAAGAAAGTCAATTTGTTTTTTTAACAAGTGAAAGGTGAATAAATAATGACAGAGATTTCATTTTCGGAGAAGTATCCCTTTAAGGTTTGTAGATTAAGATGATATTCTTGTCGATGTCAGTTAGTGGAGCAGAGCAGACCCTTTACTAATACTAGTTAAATATTCTACAGTCAACTTACTGTCTAAACAGGGCCATCAAAATAAAGTGTTCGCAAAAAGGTCATGTAAAGGAAGCACACGATTTTACAATTAAATACTAAGCCCCATAATAGGTGTATTAGCTGCTTTCAGTTACTATGCTTTGTCTTGTTATGGTGTGCATTTGTTATGCCATTGTTTCGAATACCATGTGATGTCACACATTGTCATAAGGGTCAATTTTGTAAAATTGAGATTTATGCAAAATCTTAAAGCTAAATTAATGAGCCTTTTATTGATTTATGTTGTTAGGATAGAACAATTTTAATAACATAAATATAAAACAATAATTTCTAATAGTTGTGTAAATAAAATCTGGAATCTGAGGGTATTTATTTTTGAGAAAATCACCTTTAAAGTGCATATTGCTAAAGCAAATGTAAATTTTTATATATTTGAAGAGGAAACTTACTTAATTTCTTCATGGAAAATTACCAATACTTCATATTCTAATGATTTTTACAATGTATTTTTTCTTATTCCCCCAAATGTAGCTGTGCAACACTTTTGCATTTGGTCCCAGTTTTGCTATACTGCTGAATACTTTTGAGATAGAATGTGGTTAGGTTTAGGAAAGGTTCAGTGACATTGTTAGATTTATTGGTTTGGAACTAGAATCAACAATTACATGTAGATAGTTTAATAATAAGTTTTAAATGTTAGTACACTGAAAAAGATGTTTTCTCACAAACAAAACAAAACATACCAGACAAGCGTATGTAACTGTGAAATGTATTCACTTATAAAGAGCTAATTATTTTTCAGCACTTACTAACATTTAATGTTAATAAAATCTTGAAGTTAATGGTGCAGTATTATTACATAATGCTGATATTAACTAAGATTAATAAATGCCGTAAAAGTTCTGTTCATTCTTAATTTGTTATCAAATGTGGTAAGGTAATGTTAATAGCCTAAATAAAACCTTATCGTTAAACACTGACAGTTTTTCTGTATAATTATTTGTTCAAATAAACCTAGATTATAGAGTTCATTCATCCCACAATGAAAAAGACATTTAATCCTTTTTCTTTGAGTTGGTACATGCTATGTCCTTTACCTGTAATTATCCTTCAGATTTTGGCACATGATGTGTTTGTGCTGCTTTGAGTCTGACTACAATAATAGATTTTGAATGCAGTGACTTGAATGAAGTCATATGGTAATCCTCTGCTATATATTCCAACTTTAAAGTCAGACCTCCTCTGCAGTCGCACACAGACTCCCGCACACCGAGCTCAGGACGCCCACAGAAGTTGCCCTCAACTCTGAGTGCCGTGCACCGCTCCTCCTTGCTTTGCCATGTCAAAATGAAAGAGTAAACAAAGGCCCCCAATTCCCCCGACTGCATTAATCATTCAAATGACGTATTGGCATTCTTCAGACTCTGCTGCCTTGCTTCCAAATTAACACCTCCAGGTTCAAGGGAATAGAAATTAACTGAATTATCTGGCAGGCGCAGATGTCCTACCACGGCCCCCCCAAACACGCGTACCCTCGCTGATTTAATATGCCCTAGGAATAGCTGTGATGCAGAAAAAGTGCTAATGGTCAAGAAATCATTTATGACGTGTAACAGATAGGCTGTTTTTTTTTTTTCTTCTTCTTCTTCTTTTTAGTAACAGCTGGCCTATTTTTTTCTGTTTTAACTCGGTGTGGATATAATTGATATTACACTTTGCGTTTAATTTATCATATATATGCATCGTACATGTGCATGCATTATATCATTTACAAATAAAAGGATCATTTGCAAAAACATAATACTGTTTCTTTATATCATGTTTTTTTTATTGTGTTCATTTAAAAAATATATTTATGATGTAGTCATATTATTGCAAATTAACTCTTCATATGTAGTTATAAGAATTTCGAACTGTGCATATATTTATACATTTTATATACTGTTAATTGTTGTTTTTTGTATTAGGATAATTTTAAATTCAAGTAAATTTTTATATGTTTAATTTATAAGATTAATTTCATATAATGCGTATATGGCTGGTTATTAAAAAAAGAGATGGACAGAAAATAAAGAATTGAGCCTATCACAAAACAACGTAGCCCCCCTTTCGCTGCTGACTTCACTTGTGTTAATGCCTGTCTTACAGCATCCACTGGAGTACTTCCTGCTGAAAATGCCACTTCACTGAACAATTAATTATTCTAATGATAGGCCACTACTCAACACTGCTTTTTATACTTGCATAGGAGACAGACAGAGAGGAGGAGGTAAGAGAAAAGAAGAAAGCGTAGTCGGTCTGTGTTGCTGCAGGAGTGACAGTAATACAGCATGTGAAATATAGGTGAGAAGAAGGGTGAATTTTAATAAAACAATGACAGAGTGAAGCTTTTCAGTAAAGTGATAATACAGTACCAAATAGAATCATTTACTTATTTATTTATTTAATTTGTCAAACTGTATTATCATAATTTCCTTAACTTTTCTGCAGCTTCATTATCAGTTTTTTTTTTTTTTTGCAACTAATATTTCCTTTTATCATTGCTGACTATTTAAATGCCTTTTAGATCTAAGATAAACTTTAATTAGAAATCTTTCTTTTTTTTTTTTTTGCAGTCATAAAATACATTTAAATGTTGTCTTTTATGCAGAAAATGATTTATTCAGAGACGATGCAATCTGATACCTGGATCAGTTTTTTTTTTTTTTTTTAAATTGATCGCTTATCAGTCAGATGTAACAAATTCAAATGTCAACTTTCAAAGCTCTAAAAATGTCAAAAGCACCATAAAAGTAGCATAAGGATAGTTCATATATATCTTACTTTTAATATCTCTGTAGCTATGCACTAGTAATACAATTATTAAATCACAAATCAGAAAAGCCACTGACTCCATGTCTGGACTGGAGGTGGTCAAAGTACAGATCTAGGTAACGAGCACAACTTTGGATTTTAATAATCCATCAGTAAATGTTGAACTGTGTTGAATAGATTGTTCATGCTATGTTCACAGTTCATTAACTAAAAGTGCATTAACTAATGGACTATTATTTTAAAGTGTTACCCAAGAATCTTGTAAAGAATGTTCCTTTTTTGGATCTCAAAAACCATTGGTATTACAAAATTGATATTTTAAAAATTGGTATTATAAAAAAAATTAGGAACTGATAAATATAATTTTAATTGGTTAAGTTATATAAGTTTTTTATGAGAAGGAAAATGTGAGATTGATGCATACTGCATATTTACAAAAAGAAGCCAAACACAACAGCACAGATTTCAGATAGAGTTATTTTGGGAGGAGTGCTGCGATGGACCCGAGCTGAAACAGACAACTGAGAGGACAGGAGAGATGAAAGAGGAGAAAAGAAGAGCAGCGGAATCATCAAGAACATCTTCTCTTGGTGACTCCAGTGAGCTTTCAACCTGAAGTGGGTCAGCGCACGGTTCACTCCTTCTCTCTGATTGCATCCCTGCAGGTGTCGATGTTACACGCTCCGTTTTTGCCCCATCACTTGCCCTTGAGCCTGTAAAAAGAGAGGTATAACCGCTCTGGCTTTATGGCAGCTGCTTTTGCTTGGTAATATGAAGATGGAATAAACAGTTGCTACAGGAACCGTTTCTCTCCCCATTTCCTTTTTTAATCTGTTGTGTGACTCTGTTCTGAAATCACGTAAGCCCTTATGAAAAATGAATGCAAGTACGAGTTTTTTCCCTTATGTAAAGAGAAAATGATCTCCAAAACGCTTTTCTTCTCCTCCTCACCAGTGCGGTGTTGTGACAGCCATTACAAAAGAAGCATCTCTCCAAGTCTTTGAAAAAAAAAAGGTGCTTCCACTTTAAGAGAATTCTTGAGGCGATGCCAAGCCTGTGACTGCAACAGTCCCCTGGCATCACAAGATGCCTGCCCAGGGCTCTATTTGCATACCATATTCAGGGCATGGCTCTCCTTTTTTATTGTTTTTAATCAGTGCAGGATGTCAACAAAATAAATGAAGTTGCGAGTGGAAGTGAAATTTTTATCACGTCGGGGATGTGCATTTTCTTCCATTCATCATGGGCCATATTGAGAGAGTGAAATTTCTGAAAACGTGGTAATCAATGGAGGAGCTCCATATGGCGGGGATCAAAGGTGTCACAGAGTGTGTGGTTCTGCTTTATTGCCAGCCAGTACTGTTAATTGGACAACAAGATCAGAGGCAATATTAAAATCCAATTAAATTGATATGAACAGATTGCCAAGTGATGTACACTAATGTATAATTGAGTATCAAGCAAATGCGAGTCGGCCGTCTTGCGCTCTACCTCCTGAATAAATGATGGAGCCGTAGAGGACAGAAACAAGTTTGCGCATTAGCTCCACCACTCTGGGCTTTCATTTGTTCATTTCTTTGCAGCTGATTCGCTTTTTTCTGGCTGGCACCATCTTTTTATGTCTTTTTTTCATATACTGTACTCCACTTTTTTTTCTTGCATATTAAAGGGTCAACTAGATGACACCATTCAATCATAATATTTAATTATTAATAAAATCTGAAGTTAATCTTAAAGGGTTAGTTCACCCATAATTAAAATTCAGTTGTTATTTACTCACCCTGGTGTTGTTCCAGAGTCATATGTTTGTCTTACCTTAATAGTGAATAGCATTGTACTATTTTTAATGCAAAAGTATCAAAGAATGTACTGGGGTATACAAAATGGTTTGGATTTTGATTGCTTGATAGCATGATTGCACAATCATATAATTCTGAAATAAGTTTATTCTGACTTGATGACAAAAAAACATGTTAACCATACTCACAAACCATGTGACATGAGATACTTTTGCAACTTTTTTCAAAAGCTTAATTATGGTTGCTTGTTCACTGCCATTGTAAAAAACAAAAAATAGTATACGGCATTAGAAAAGCACCAGGGCGAGCAAATGATGACTCATTTTTGGGTC
Organism: Danio jaintianensis; assembly: GCA_903798115.1. Taxonomy (NCBI): domain Eukaryota; kingdom Metazoa; phylum Chordata; class Actinopteri; order Cypriniformes; family Danionidae; genus Danio; species Danio jaintianensis. Next base: position 19,346,772 of record CAIGQV010003909.1, read on the forward strand.
AGCAATCCCTTTAATCTGCTATAAAAACCCTGTCTGATCAGTGTGATTGAGATCCGACGATACAAAGTGTCTTTAAAACAGAAATAAAAAGGACAGGGGGCGGATGTTGCGGCTCCATTTAGCAGACCACAGAGAACCGGATCAAGGTGACATTTCCTGATAAGGTAAACTTGGAAAACAGCCCAAAACAATCAAAGTTCATCAAAACCCAGTCATTTATTAATTGAATATTTTTAGGGCAACCTTAGGGCTTACAGCAGTCGTTCTAATACATGGCACAGGGGGATGATAAGAAGATTTACATACCTAATTATAATGACATTTCAGGGGCCCTGAGATGGTTGATTCATTTTAAATCACGTCTTTGCCATTTTTGGTGGGGGGTAATGTGAGGGGCTGAGGGTGCTAGGGATGATGGGCAGAGCTGCTGCTTCATTAGAGCTGATGGAGGTTTGGGAGGAGCGGAGTCTATGGTGCATGCCCGTCTCTGTGCCCACGGCCATGCCCACACAAAGGGCCCGCAGAGCAGGTGCTAACAAGGTCGCAGTGCCTCTGAGCCATCTGGGCAAAGCCTGGCGCATCGTTATTGCACCTCTCTTTGTGCAGAGATCCGTCTGCAGCCACCTCCGCCAGCACTCAAAAGAAATCAAAAGAAAGCTTGCTTTCTTTGGAGGATTGTGTGTTTAACTTGGGCTAAACAAAAGGAGCTCTAATTGGTTTGGAACAATCTGTCGCTCGTATGCAAGGAGCAGTTGGCATGTGCTGAAATCATATACTTCTCTCTTTTTTTAATTATAATCATTATAGCTTGAAGTGAACTGCATTTACTCGCACAGTGTGGCTAACAGTCCATCTGTAAGAAGCTGTTAGTGTAAACATCCAGGAGTTGTCCCCAACTGCTGCTGGTTAGGAGTCTTTTACTCTTTGTGTAATTTTAGTATGTAGGGCCAAAGGTTCAAATCTGGGTAAATCTGGTTTCCTTTTTTGTTTAGATTTTTTTTTCTTCCTCCTATGAAACATCTGGAGGAAATTGGCTTTTCATGATCCCGAACTGCCTTCTGGCCTAAAATTATGAAGGCCTGCCCATCAGAAATCACAAACCCAGGGGCTGGACATCGACCAAAATTTGTGCGATGAGAGAAGGTTGAAGGGGAGAAAAAATCTAGTTCCTGGATTGTAATTTACGATTCGCTTGTACAAAATGCGTTGTGGGGACTTCATTTTTACATTGGCTCTTCGTTTTTCCATTAATGCTCTTAAGATGTTCAGACAATGATTTGTGAGTTTACACTGACATGATCAGAGAAGTATGAATCTGATCTACTATATCTCTTCTGACGCTGTTAAGCATTTTAATGGGAATTCGATACTTCCGTAGTTTTCCTCTGTTTTACAGCTTCTCTGTGGTCTGTCCCCGAAAGGCTTTTGGCTGTCATTATGTGGTTACCTGTTTGGCTTTTCTAACATTCCTTCTTTGATTTAACCAATTGACGTTTTCAAATGAAGGTATATAAATGGGGAATAATCAGTAGGCCAAAACTACAGCCTATTAAGGCACATAACCGCAGCCGGACCTTCTGACTCAATTTGCATTCCAAAACCATTTCAAAGGCAACAGTACAACTGTAATATTTCTGTTTATTTTTAAAAGATTTGAAGGTTCTGTTTTGTGGTCAACCATGTGGCATTTGAACAAACATGAAAGGGAAGGTTCATTCATAAAGAAACAGCAGCCTTGTTACTAAAAGACCCACACACACGCAAGTGGCTGCACTTATCCTCATTTACTGGGCTACTTCAGCAGAGCTGGAGAGCTATAAACATTGATTAAAAATTCATTCCACATCCAGCTGTTTCAGAGATATCCTGTTGTATTGTATTAGTGAAGCTAGGTTTCGATTCACTTTGTGAATTTGATTCATTGTGAATTTGATTTTGATGAGCATCTTGAAATGTGTGTCAAATATGTTTCTTTTTATTAGTTTGATTTGTTGATTAATGCATAATGTATCATGAACTAAAAAACTTTGAATTCTCACTTTGCATAATGTTTAGTTTACATACAATTATACACATTTTTCTAAATGTTAAATTATGAATATTATGAATATTAATATTAATCCTTATTATTTTATGTATTTGATTAGAATGCTCTAGATTATAAGGGCTCAATGATAATTCAAAATAGGGTTTTTTTTTCATATAAATATTTTACATGTATTTTATCAGGGTTTTTTTATTTTATTTGTGCTGTTTTGCATTGTGTTTTAGAATGAACAGAAACATCTTTAAAATCCTGACAGAAAATAACCAGAACTTAATGTAAAAATGTAAATAAAATAAAATAAAATAAAATAAAATAAAATAAAATAAACAGTACATTTTACTAAAGCATTGCTTGTTTGTTCAAGTCATTCCTATAAGTTTTTTTTTTCCAGAAAATATCCATAGCACTTCCCAAAGGATTTCCTTAATGGCCCTAATTAAATCCTCGACCCTTAAATCTAGTATATACTCTAATCCACTGCACACATAAAGACAACCATCATAATCCATAGTGTTGAAAGCTGCAGTAATACACAAAACGCTGGACTGCAGTTCCACAACATATGTTCAAGATTCTTACACATTTCCACATCTGGAATCATCCTCTTTTTCCTGTTCATTACTGAACGATGTATCCTACTTCATCTGCTACAATCTCTGCCTCAATAAGAGATAACAGAGCTTTATTGTGGCGATACTATAGACTCTTCCCAATGCGTTTCAAAGAACAGAGATGTCTTACAACAATCATAACGGATATTAAAATGCTGTCAAAATTCTACTCATGCACTGCACACCACAAAATCCCTTGTATATCTCAGCACAATAGATGACATTTAGGTAGAAGGGGAAAAAAAGGCTGAACTGGGCCTTTCTTGTGGGAAATCCTCCTACTGGCCTGAAATAACAGCATTATCTTGAGAAAATCCCAGATTAAGCAGACAGGTAGGAGCATGGCCGCGCTCCGGGAAGCACACAGGGTGGAAATCGGGCAGGACGGGGAGGGGTGCAGAGAGAGAGAGAGAGCACCACGGGGGGCTAATGCTTCCATCCCAGGCCACAGCTGATCCCCACCTTGACTGACAGGGTGCTGTGCATGGGCCTGCATACAACACAGCCCACAGAGAGACAGACACAGCACAGCATGGTACCAATCCCTCCCAGACTCCTGTGCATTCACAAGCTTCTGCAGAGCTCCACACAACTAAACTTACTTGCAGTTCTACTGAAAATGTATTTCTACATTTTGAATTCATAATATGTAATGTGTTCATTAATGTTAAAAAACTGAACTTTCATACAAAGATTTTCATACAAAGACGAAGAAGAACTTAAAATGAGAACTTGAACAAACAAGTTTATTATAAAATTCACTGTTTTACAAATGTACCTGCATTTATTTATTTATTTTATTCTTAATTATTTATCTGTTCTTAATTGTTTAGTTACTGTATGTAAAACATTATCACATGCTCATACTAGCAGGAGAAATTAAACATAAAACATTACAGTGCAATGCATTTTGATGTATGCAATGCAAGCATGATCACACATCTGAATCCTTGTAGGGGTCATAGCATGAATTTATTATTTTCATTCATTCATTCATTCATTCATTTTCCTTCTGCTTAGTCCCTTTATTCATCAGGGGTCGCCACACGCAATGAACTGCCAACTTATCCAGCATACAGTAGGTTTTACACAGCAGATGCCCTTCCAGCTGCAACCCAGTACTGGGAAACATCCATACACACTCATTCACACATACACTACGGCCAATTTAGTTTATTCAATTCACCTATAGCGCATGTATTTGGACTGTAGGGGAAACCTGAGCACCCGGAGGAAACACGTACACGTACACGGGGAGAACATGCAAACTCCACACAGAAAATTCCAACTGACCCAGCCGGGACTCGAACCAGCGACCTTCTTGCTGTAAGGCGACAGAGCTAACCACTGAGCCACTGTGTCGCCATTTATTATTTTAACATGGGAAAATAGTTATATATTCGGAAGTATTATTAGTTCTGAAAAGCTCAGATTTTTGTAGGCATGTCTCTTAAGGAATGACACTAAATGCCCACTCTTATAATTGGGATTGCGCGTAAATGGAAAAATGAAAAGAATGAAATGAAAGAAAAATCAGCTCTAGCATTTTAGCCATTTTTTTAATAACTTCACCATCCATATTTATGTGTCTCTGTTATTTTATAAACAGAAAGAACAACAAAAACAATATGTACGCAAATTTTTAAAAATGGTTCAAAAACTAAAAACTGGTTTCTTCCGGCAAACGTCAGTATATAGTGTCACCTCCATTGCCACTGCACACACCACTAAGTAAATCAGACTTCTTTCAGCACTTTCCCAAGTTCAGGTTTAGGGGCTGTTTACATAATGTTTTCATCCAAAAACGTAAAACTTTTTATACATTTGCCTGTTTGGGTGTTACCTCATTTTTGAGACTGAAAACATATTTGAAAAAAAGGTATTGTCCTGTACTGTCCTTGTAAACACCTGATAATGAAGGTCTATAAAAAGATGACATCATGTGCTTACCTAGTACTTGTTTAGGGAAGTGTATTAAAGATAAAAGCTAAGAAACCCACAACCATTTTGCAGCTTCATCAGCAAAGTGTTAATTTCTCTTCACATTTCAACCAAATGCGGAGATGCATCTTTTACTAACAAGGTGACATCACCAAATACTAACCTGGCATGTATAATGCATTGTTTTTGGGCATTCTTTAGGACGTGTAAATGCTGATTGGTTAAAAAACGTTGTCGTGTAGACAAAAAGCAAGACAAAACGTTTCCATTTTTGGCTACATTATACTTGTTTAAACGTCTTAAATTTATTTAGGTGTGAGATCTGTCGAGGGCAATTAATTACTGTTTAGACTTTATCAGCTCTCCAAATATGATTTTACTGTTCATGTGCAAACAGAGAAAATGATATATTAATGAATGTGATCACATATGGTCATAATGGTGGCTTTTGCACAGTACAGTATGTTTACAGTATACTGAATTCATATTTCTATTAATCCAAGCCTAGAGATTCATGTATTTATGAGATGATCTGTCTACTGACAAGGGGGGAAAAATTCAAATCCAAACCGGCAGGCACTTAGCATTGATGATACAAGCAAAGAACTAGCCTGTTCTCGACCCCTGATGACCTTGATAAACCCTGGGAATGCTGTTGAAAAGTGGAGGCATGCAATAATTATTTTCTCATTCTTCATCCTGAGCCTCCCACTGAGGAGAGCATTACATGCTTTCACTCAGCCCATCCAGAACATCCATTGCTAATGATGGCCCACTATTACTCGTCAATGACCTTACACTCAAACGCAGTTCGATGTACACTCTCTCTTCTGAAATTTACAGAAAGGATGGCTAACCTGAGGAATAATTGGATAAGCAAAGCCAATTAAATGGCTAAAAAATGAAAATGTGCTGATGGTGCCAAAAAGAGAGGAGAAGAGAGCGTTTTCTGTGCTTGAATGCCCTCACTCCTAAAAAGACGCAGGGCAGGGTGCATGTTTGGGCAGGAGAGAGAGAGAAGAAGGACTTGAAAAGGTTTGACTGCTTAGCCTAGTCCTTCAGCAGGACCCCGAGCACAGTAACCTTATATCAAAGACAGAGTGTCGAACAGGGAAGGGAACTACATTAATTATTAAAGCACTTTTGGTAACAAGCTGCGTGTTGGTAGATGCCTATTGTAAGGACGACTTCCTCCTGTTTCCAATTATCTACTTTTAACAGTCTTACAGAGCCGTGAGTTTTCCTGCAGCCTATGGACGGGTCTGGATGCTCCACAGCCAAGTGAATAAGAGGTGTGTGTGTGCGCGCGCGAAAGCATATAACGCTAACTGCTAACATAAGGTGAACTCACAATCTGTGTATCCACAGAGGAGCAGACTGCGAGAGGAACCGGTTCATCCGAGCTTTCAGCCGTAGAGTCGTCTACAATTATAATTGTTCACTTCAGGAACGCAGTCCGTGATCTCACTCAGAGAGCTGGTGGTTGACTCCACACATAGCACAAATCACAACCTGTTCTGAAGGTCTTACTGAGAGGCATCTCAGGAACTCTGACAATTTATTCATTATCTGCCAGACTTGACAGCAGCGGCCTGCTGTCTGCCAGTCAGATTTCTCTTATCAACTGTCTTTCGGTTTTTAGCATTTTCCACATTATTTGGTGTCTGTGTAATGCACTCCTGGGGACATTTGAAATATCCTGAGGGTGTTTGTGTTCCATCAACTTTTTTTATATTCATTATATTAATAGTATATTTGGTAACACTTAAGCAAGTTTTACACTGTTTACTAGTTGCTTATAAACTGGACCATGCCTAATTTTAACCTTTACAATAAATACCTTACTATTAATAAGCAGTATATTAGGAGTTTATTGAGGCAAAGTTGTAGTTAATAGTAAATATATGTTCCTTGTATTGAAGTGTTACCTTATATTTTGTCATAGTTTTTTTTTTTTTGTACATTTTATGACAAAATTATATTAATATATATATTTTTTGTAAAATGCATGTATTTAACACTGGAACTACCAGAATTCCATAAATACTAGAATGGCCATAGTGGCCACTCTGACATTCATATAAAGACTGTACCGAATACAATTTTATCACATCGTATTTACATTCAAAGCTATATTTTATGAAGTCATTATCCTAAAATACAATATTTTTGTAATGTAGCCTGTAATTGTGTGCGAGTTACTCTGTGCGTTGGCGAAGATGCATATCTCACTTTGTCCAGCCACAAGGAGAGTTTTTTTCCGCAGTAAAAACGTTGTTTTATAGCATATGTCAGAGTTGAAGTTATATTTTTGCTTTTTATATTTTTGGACATGCACTTAATTTTAACGGTCCACTTTAGACATTCTGCTGACTGTTAGTAACTTTGTAACTGCATGCCATCTAACTCTCATTAGAATATTAAGTATTATTAGAATATTAGAGTCCTAATAGGCTGTTTGGGTTTCCACCTGGTATGAACATTAACAAGTTTTTACTAATGGTCAGCCAAGACACCACTTGGTATTGACATATGTAGAGGAGCAAAAGTTTTCTTTAAGTGGAGAAATTATCAACTGTTTTGAGACAACAGTTTGATTCACAAAGATCTGAATCGTGTCATAAATAAATCATTTTACAAATCCCAATAAGCAATTGATTTGTGAACTGAACAGATCAATATGCATCTGTTCTTGTCAACAGTTCACTGATTCAAAATATCCATTCCAATCTATTTCAGAGCGAGCCTACAGTCAACAATCCACTGATTCATATGATCTGGTCAGAACGAGTCTTGAGTAAATGATTTACCACTACAAAAGCAATCGGACTGAATGCATTTTCAAGTACCTCTAGAAGTGGTCAAAAAAAGCTCAAAACATATCAGAATAATTTTTACCTACATTTAGCATTGTCCACTTGAGATGATATTGGTGAAAACAAATCATAATATCAATTGAAAACAGGGCTTACGTTATCACAGATAATTCCAACTCATTTCATTGGAAATGGACAGACTTCGAATATAAAATTCTACATTTTCCTTTCTATAATCATGTAAACAGTAGCATCCCACATGGATCATAACTGAGTAAATGCCTTTGCATTACGCAGGCAATAAACTTAAAGAGCCCACACCATTGTGTTAGGTGTACTATTACCACACTATACCCACATCTCACAACACAGTGACTCGGCAGGGCTCCACTAAAACTCCATTTCCATCCACTCTCCGTCAGTGAGTAGCCGTTGATTAGCGTGTGATTTGTTTACACTGACTGATGGCCTTTCACCCTGAACTGTCATTTCACACATCCACAACCTTGTGCCAATGAGCCATTTAACACCCTCCAATAAGACCACCAGCCAGCAGTCACCCCACCCTGAAAGTATCATGTTTATTGGGCTCAATAAAACCCTTTGTTCCTCGGGCTAGAGCAGATAACAGCCAGGCAATATCTTTGAGTACTAAATATTGCCGTTATGATAACAGAGATTGATCTGTGTATCATTGCAGCGCACAACAGTAATGCAATTTGAAGACTCACTCGGAGGTCATTATCACTTATATTGCAGAAACAACAACTTCAGGAAGCTTTGCATCTCTACTACGGCCCAAAAAAAAAGGTGATTTTATCAAATATTAAACTGAGCATCTCTCAATATTTATGCTTTAATTCATTTGTATAATTAAAACATTAATAATTGAATTTAGTGTTCGGTAAAGGAACATGTTCATGATTGATAAAGATAATTGTATGATTGTTCATTATTTTGGTCATTTTAAGTGTGCGGTGCGGGATTGATGTTGTGCAACAAAGATGAAGTTCGTTTCATGGCTCCTTTCAAGAAGACCCAACTTTTAATGGGCCAACCTTCAGCAACATGAAACGTTTTGCATATTTTGAGTTTCATTTTTAATGGAGCTTTTAAGAACTTCATTAAGTAGCGAGGAATGTGAGCACAAGCTTGCATTTGATGTGCTATTTTTTACTATTATTCTTTTTTTTTTTTTTTTAAGAGCAGAACCACACAAATCCCATTGTTGTTGGCAAAATAAAAACAAGTAAAACTGGCCTGTGTAGTTGCTAGTCAGGCTGAAGTCCTTTCAAGCACAGTTGTTTCAATTATCTTCAAAGCCGAGTAGAGCTGAAACCTTTGTTTTTTGCGCACCACAACGACGGCTTGAACCTGACCCTGTTTCTTCAAGCTTGTTGAGGATTACATGTTCCTTTAGTACTGTTTGATAGTAAGAGCACTTTTTTCTCATTTATAATTCATTCCCCCCTAATTTATTATTCATTTGATCTAAAATTTCATTAATTTTCTAAAATGTTCCAATTGGGTTTTTCTAGCTCAGGCAAGAATTTCTTTGTCCCTTTTTATAGATGGTTATTATTCTTTAATGTCTCGTGTTGTAGAGGTTATCGTCTTCTAGGGGCAAACAGCATTTTTAAAAGTTTTAATCAGCCTTTAATGAAAAGGGTCAGTGTCAGATTGGTTAGATTATGTCTGTCTCCCTCTCTCTTTTCTCGATTTCTTTTACTATTGTTCAGTCACTTTTCTTTTCATGGTCCCCTAGTTGCTCTCACTAATTACAAACTGCAGCACATGGCTGGTCAAACTGGACCAGCAGTCCCTGTATAAGAATCGGATATGTGCATTATGTGCTCATTTAGGAGGCGATATGCGGTATGAAGTTGTGCAAGTCTATAGCTCATTATAATGTTCCACATATACTCATCTCCAGAGACTTTCTTATAATGTTAATGCCTTCTCACTCACTTCTGATATTTTTTGCACTAGGCTGGATATACTTGTCTTCACCTACCCCATTTATAATTCCCATTTTTCATTTTAATAAGTAATATTACAGCATTGACTTCAACTTCAGCCTTGGGCTTAATGTATTTTAAAAGAACACTTTAATAACTGACGCAATTAACCCTGTAGAGTCATAGCTGGTCATTTCAGACTGGACTAAAAGCATATCAGGCTATCCGCACTGACAGATTTAGGTATTCTGGAATTCCCAAAGCAAACATTTTAGCTGCATGTAAATAGCTTTCAGTTTGAATTGCTCATTTTCCATAATGCAAATACTTATTCAAGCATTATGTAAATAACTCTACACAAGAGAGTTGTAAGTCAATTACAGTTAACTTATAAGTTAAATTATTCTTATGATGACAATGCTGAATTTTCAGAAGCCATTACTTCGGTCTTCAAGGTCACACAGTTCTTCGGAAATCAGTCTAATGTGTTGATTTGGTGCCCCATTATAATATATTTGATTTTAGCTCAATTCTAAATATTGGGTCTTCTTATTATCAGTGATTAAAATCATTTTTGAGCATAAAGTTTTGTGGACACATGACACTTTTTTTGTGTCTCATTAAAAGTTAAATGAAATATTTAAAAAAATAATTAATTGAATATTTTTTAATAAATAAATGTATAATATTAAAAAAACTTAAATAAAAGGAAAGTACACAAGTTACATACATACATTTATGTGTATGTGTATGTTCTCTAGAGATGCACAGATGTATTGGCTGTCAATATTTATTGACCTGTTTTGATCAATATTAAGCCACTGGCATATCAGCAATAGCATGGAAAACGCTGATTGATTTTCTCTCTGTAAAATAATTAGATGAAAACTGTACAAAATATAATTTGTCAGACACAGCTGTATTTTAACAATCTTACTTTATGCTTCTACTAAAATGATGGCCAGTTGAATGGTAAATAGATCTAGTCCATGTTCACTGAAAATAATTTGATGCAGCTCTAACACTAGTTAATACTGTATACTAATGAGCCAGTACAGTTATCAGTATCGTTATCAGAATCTGCCAACCGATCAACCAGCTGTTAGTTAAAGTCTGTATCAGGCAAAAAGTCATAGTGTTCTCCATCCAGAGTGCTCACTACACACATTCCACCCTTCAGAGTGAATTGGAGAGCTATTTTCATATATATTTCGGCCTTAGTCTGTGTCAGCACTGTACTTGGCAGCCCCCAGTGTGTCCCGTTTCCGCGGACGAAGGCCATATTCGCTAATCGCCCAATAAAGATTAATCTCCCTCTCTCACCTCTCTCCTGTAATGTTGTCACAGCCACTGAGCTAAAATTTTAATAGGTTTTTTAGCATAGCTCCATATTCCTTTCAGCGTGGGTCACTAATGACCAGCTGTGAGTGCAGAGCGCTGACCCCCCCTGAGCAGACTGGGCTGCCTGGCCTCATTCTCAATATGCCGGCCCTCCAATTATCCTTAGCATGCCCCCCGGCGCAGGCCAGCGGCCCCTCCACCGACACTGCCAGCCAACTCCACTGCCACATGCTGCAGTAGAAAAATCTGCATCTGATAAGAATGTGTGTTCATTTTACTTCACATTCTGTGTGTCTGCAGCCTCCCTGCCTGTGCTGAACAATGCAGAGCTGTGGACTCTACGACATATAGCTGTTACCTCCATCATTACATATTGAACATGTATGGTCTGCCTTCCATCTGCATGCATAATAAATGCAAATGCTATGTTAAAACAAAAGTGGATTTAATCACTTTCTTAGTATAATATGTATTTCTGCACAGTGAAAAAACACTATGCGTTTGAGGTGTGTCTGTCAAAGTATAGCCTGTCAACTTTTGGTGTAGTGGTACAAATTGTATTGTCATCTCTCCTGGAATAATTGCTCACATTGTGATGGGTAAATGGTAAAGCTATTTTCAATAAAGCATTGTCCACTGTATCGTTTTTATCTTTATATAATAATATATACTATTGGTTTGGTCTACTGAAAAAAAAAAGCACAGTTACATTTTAGTTTAAGTAACAATTCCCACTATTAACTACTGAATTATTACCTGCCAATTATTAAGTTGTTGGTTGTTCATTAGTAATAATAAAGTATACTCTCATTCCTAATCGTACCCAAAAACTAAATCATACTACTAACTATTAATAAGGCAAGTTTAAGGTAAGTTTATTTATAGAGCACATTTCGTACACAATGGTAATTTAAAGTGCTTTACATAAACAAGAATAAAAGAAACAAGAAAATAAAAATTAGTAAAAGAATTAAAAATGATTAAAACAGATAAAAACAGATTAAAATGTGTTAAAGCAGGTTATGAAAAAATGAAAAAGAAAAGAAAGACATAAAAGTGTGATCTGTCGGATGTAGCACAGTGCTCATTCGCTAAAGGCACAGCTAAACAGATGTGTTTTAAGTCTTGATTTGAACGTGCCTAATGTTGGAGCACATCTGATCATTTCTGGAAGCTGATTCCAGCAGCGGGGGGCGTAGTAGCTGAAGGCTGATTCACCCTGCTTTGACTGAACTCTTGGAATTTCTAATTTACTTGATCCTAATGATCTGAGTGATCTGTTAGGTTTGTACTCAGTGAGCATATCTGTAATATATTGAGGTCCTAGGCCATTTAGTGATTTATAGACAAGTAGTAATACTTTAAAATATATTCTGAATGTAACTGGCAGCCAGTGTAAAGACCTGAGGACAGGTGTGATGTGCTCTGATTTTCTGGTTCTGGTCAGAATCCTGGCAGCAGCGTTCTGGATGAGCTGCAACTGTCTGTCTGTCTTTTTGGGAAGGCCAGTGAGGAGTCCGTTACAGTAAATCACCCTGCTAGTGATAAGCATGAACAAGTCCTCACTGGAAACAAAGCATCTAATTCTTGCAATGTTTTTAAGATGATAGTATGCTGATTTACTTACTGCTTTGACATGACTAATGAAATTCAGATCTGACTCCAGAATCACACCAAGATTATTGACCATATTTTTTGTTGTTTGATCCTTAGAGCCAAGGTATGCATTCACATTGAGAACCTCATCTCTGTTCCCAAATGCAATGACTTCAGGTTTCTCTTTGTTTAACTAAAGAAAGTTTTGGCACATCCAACTGTTAATTGGCAGAGGGTGTCAATTGGGCTGTAGTCATTAGGCAATAAGGCTAAGTAGATCTGAGTGTCATCAGCATAGCTGTGGTAGGAGCTGTTTTTTTCTCATTATTTGGCTTAGTGGGAGCATATAAACATTGAACAGGACATAGTAACCTCTTCTTTCAAGATAAGATCTGAACCATTTGAGGACCGCACCAGACAGCCCAACACAGTTTTCCAACCTATTTAGAAGTATGCTGTGATCGACAGTGTCAAATGCAGCACTGAGATCAAGCAATACCAGCAATGTTAGTTTGCCTAAATCCGTATTTAGGCGAATATCATTGATTATCTTTATAAGGGCACTCTCTGTACTATGATGTGCTCTGAAACCAAATTGAAAATTGTCTAAACATCCCTTGGAGCTTAAGAATGTGTTAACTTGGTTAAAAACAACTTTTTCAATGATTTTGCCAATGAGAGGGAGATTTGAAATAAGCCTGTAATTGCTCAATAGGGTGTTATCCAGGTTGCTCTTTTTCAAGAGGGGTCTAACAACTGCAGTTTTAAGTGAGTTTGGAAAGGTCCCTGAGAGAAGTGAAGCACTTACCACTTTTAGGAGATCTATTAGCAGCAACTTGGTAGTTTAGTGGAGCTAAAAGTCTTATTTGATGGTTTGTTAATAGCAAGAATTATACATGATAAAGAAAACATTATCAGTATTTTGTACAGTATGTAAGTATGTATGTATGTTTGTATGTATGTTTTTATGTGTGTTATAAACTAGTAGTAGTTTGCAATATAGTCACAAAACCTGAAGAAAACAAAATGTCATTTGTGACAGATAATAGTTAATAATTATATGCAATATTCATTAGAATGGTTCAAATTAAAATTCACTTTTGTGATGCTTTGTAGAAGATTGTTCAATAATTACAATAATTAAATTAAGCATTTGATTAGTCACTGAACACATTGTATATTTGTGTGTGTAGTTTAAAGATGTATTTTTGTCTCTATTTTCTTCTCTTTCATTTTTATAACATATACAATAGCATTATTGTATGCTTTTATTTTATTTTTTGTGCTGCTTAAGTTGGAAATGAGAATATAGGCCAACAGTTTTGCATGTTGATATCTACAGTAATTACATTACACCAGTCATATCAGCACTGGTACCTTGTAAACACCTTGTAAACAACTTTACTTCAGTCTGACTGATAAAAACCCTGTGTGTCCTTGGTGGCTGCACAAACTCGGCTAGAATGAAACTCACAAGATCAAGAGAGTCGCAGTGTTTTCCAGTTGTGTGCGTAATATGCATCAGGTGGTCAGTGAACAGACTGTAGGTGGTCGGTCGAGCTGTCTGAGGCTCAGACTATGGTCACCCTGGTCATAATTACAGCTCAGCGCCTGTTCCAGCTTCCTCTATCTGTGCTGGTCTTATTCTCAGTCATTGCACCTGACAATCTTCTCCTTTGTCATCCTCTCTTTGAACCTCAGAGGAGCGCAACCTCATAGCAGTCAGCAGGGAATTTGTCCAGCTTTGACATGGCAAATGCATTTCTTAGCCCTCCTTTGAGTATACCCTTATCAATATGAATGCTAAGCTGTGACTGCTCTGAACCTCTGCTCTTTAGAAATGGGCCCACACTGATGCCGCCAGATGCAAATTTGACCAAAACAGCCACCTGATAATACTACTGACATTTGGGGCTTGTAGACGTACCGGCTATATGAAGGACAAAGGTATGAATGCATGCACTTGCAGAGATATTCATATAGGGCACATTAAGCCTTGTGTCTAGAAATACAATGCATGTTGCATGCATGAGTTTGTACTTTAAGCTTACCTGCTGTCAGGAGTCTTCAGAGATGCAATCCATTCTGCCATATGCAGACCTAAGGTGACATGGTCTGTCTCATTTGACCTCATGTTGTAGTATACCTATAAGGGTTGAATGAAATAGCAGTGGCATGGTTTTCAAATCACTACAAAAAAAGTTAAAAAAATAAAATAAAATATATATATATTATTATTATTATTATTATTATTATTATTATTATTATTATTATTATTATTAT
>CAIGQV010003909.1:19374941-19387203 GCA_903798115.1 Danio jaintianensis
GAGAGAGAGAGAGAGAGAGAGAGAGAGAGAGAGAGAGAGAGCAGTCGGGGTGGCTCAGTGTCAGCTGACATATATAATTACAGGAATGGTTCTCTCTCCCTAAACCATTATTTATTTTAGCAGTTCTGACCCACTGCTGTGGCTCTACCACCCCCACTCCTGCCAAAAAGTGGCTTTTTAACTGAAAGCTTTCCAAACAAGCCTCACTAGTACTTGGCTTCACTCCAAGAAACTGTGTATTTTGGTGAATCTGGACTGTTTTACTATAAGTCTGTGCTGGATCGGAACTACTCAGCTAGCTAATTTGTGTGTCTATTAGTACAGTATGTGTGACTGCATGCAAATGGAGCAAAAGTTAAAAGTTTTAGCTTCACTTTAAAAGGTGCATCAAAAAGATGGACAGAGAGTGAAACAATCATATTTAACTGTGGTTGAAG
Organism: Danio jaintianensis; assembly: GCA_903798115.1. Taxonomy (NCBI): domain Eukaryota; kingdom Metazoa; phylum Chordata; class Actinopteri; order Cypriniformes; family Danionidae; genus Danio; species Danio jaintianensis. Next base: position 19,375,379 of record CAIGQV010003909.1, read on the forward strand.
ATTAGAACAGAAGGTTGCAGTGTTTTTTTGATGTTAGTCTTTACTTCCTTCTGTCTGAGCAATCTGGTGCGGTTCTCTCCACACCAATATTTTTTTAAATATCATAGATCGGTGGAAGAAATCCAAAGAAGGGCTACGAAAGAGAGGTTAAAATAACTGAGTTAAGGTGTGAATGTGCTGAAGAGGCACTTGTCAGAAGTACAGGAAAATGTCACTCATTGCTTGATTTAAGTTGCCTGTACTGGCTGCTGTCTGCTGCTAGTCAATTTGAATTTGACAGTATTTCTGCTTTTATATATATATTTTATATACCGTTATATACTGCTTTTATATACCATTTGAAAACATTTATGATGGTGTTTAAGAAACAAAATGATGATAGAAATTTCAAAATGTTATGATTTTGGAGTAAATTTTGGAGCAAAAGAAAAGGTCAAGATGTAATATATTTAATATATATTATTCATTATATTTACAATATACATAAAATAATTGAATATACTGACCGCTCAAATGGAAATATATTGTATGTATATGTGAGGGAGTTTATGTGAGGGAGATACTGCTAAATGTTTGTCAGTGTTTGCAGATGGGTGATAACAGCACAGTGAGGTACTTCTACTCTTTCACATTCAATGCTTTGTTCTTTCTAAAGGTGATGAGTTAATAGTGACCTATGGCTTCTGTAGCTCTGACAGCCTGTTACTGCCAAGACATGCGAGACTGCTAAAACACACCCTGGTGGACAAATTCCGGCACTACAGGCTCATGATCAGGCAGAATCAGCCAACACACTGACTGTAAACAAAAGACACATCCAATAGAGGTATAATATGCTGAGAAAGAGATTTAGTTGTGTGTATGTGTGTGTCAGTGCGGTTTCTGTTTTATTGGTTTCAAAACCTAGTAGCAGCACTGTGAAGTTTTAAAGAAAAGCCAAAATACTTCAATAAAAAAGGTGTGTGTGGGGGTTTGAACAAGGTGTGTATGCGTGTGTGTGAGCATGTGTGCGTGTGATAAATGAGCCAAAACAATAAAAGGTGGCCTCTAACTGAAAGATGCACACTGTCAAAGAAAATAAATAACTTCAAGCCTCATCACCTTCTGAGGGGAAAAAAACTTTCACCACATGAATATGCAAATATATCAGCGAATTTACGTTTGTTTACAAAGCTGCTGCTTTTGTGTTGAGCAATTAAGAGCGCAAACATTTCTTTCTTCCCACTCTCTCGTCCGCATATCTGTAGAGATGATATGTAAAAGTTGGCAAATGCATGCGGATTATTAATGCAAATGCCATGCAACTTTTTTTTTTCATTTGTTGACATGAAAGGAATGAATGCCGGATTCAGCATATCCTGTGGGCTGTGGGTTGCGGCCGGGCCGTGCAATGCACTAACACCCATGATTTTCTCTTGCCCTCACCCTGACCGCATCATCTCAGCAGCATCGGCCGACTCAAGCCGATCGGATCCGGTTGGATCCAGGGCCGGACACGGGGGACAGGCATTGTCATAACGCATGAGAAGAGTCGCTTGCATCAGCGCACCCCCATGCCTCCATCTGAGATATTAATAATTCTAATGAGGATGATGATGACCTGGGCAAAGCGGACTGCATGAGCAGCCCCATCCGCAGGCTTATCGGAATAACCTCCTGCTCCCCGGATCTTCCGTTCGAATACACATACACATACATTTGGACACGACCATGCAAATCAGTCTGGGATGCGCCCTGCGGAGAGGCAGCGGTCGATCCCCCGTGGACAGAACGCTGTCCTTCTCCCTGACCTGTGTCACCCAGAATCAGTAGTCGCTCCTCAGCCGTCCCCCTGACCCATGCATTAGCATCCATGAGCTGTGCATTGTTTCCTCACTTTTTAATGCAGTGTTTTATATGCTGAATATGCAGTAAAAGGCCTCGGCAGAGAGGAGAGAGAGAATGCCCTATGGGTAGGAAATGCTAATTGTAAGAATATAACTCAATGCTTAGGTGTTTTTAAGGGACAGGCCACGTAAAAAATAAAGATTGTGTCATTATTTACTTACTAGTTTTAATTCCTATTGTCTTCCATTGCATTTTTGTTCATATAATGGAAGCCAATGGAAACAACTGACCTTACAGAAAAAACACATAAGCGTCATACGTAAAAATTACATGTTGGTGTGCATTTTCATATTTTTCACATGATATATAGTCCACTTAAATAGTTTCAAAATAAAAATGTTCCACATGTGTTTCACATATGATTTTAACATGTGGCTGTCTGTAAGGGGGTGAAATTGTCTGCTCATCAAAATGATTTTGTTCCACAAAAAAAAGTTTTTTAACTAACTTTTAACTAACACTTTAGAACCAATTTTATTAACTTCTGGCTTATTACCAGCTTATTATTAAGTTATTGGTTGTTTATTACTACTTATAAAGTATTATCTTACACCGCATTCACTATTTACTTTTACTTTTATTTTTAAAATATATTTATTATCTGTTTTTTGTCCTGTCTCTGTAATTCTTTTGCACTGTAGAAGCTCTGTCATGAAAACTAGTTCCTCGTATGTGTGAACATACCTGGCAATAAATCTCTTTCTGATTCTGATTCTGATTCTGATTCTGATTCTAATCCTACCCAATAACTAAATCCAAAAACGTTGGAACAGCATGTGGTTGAGTAAATGATGACAGAATTTAAATTTCAAAGGTGTATGCATACAGTGCATGAGATACGAATTTCATCATCAGCACAGTAAGCACATACTGTATGGTAAGCACAAATCCAGATTTTTGTAATTACAAGTACGAAGTACATGTGTTTTTAACTGGTTATGCAGTACTTAGTTGAACCTGGCCGTTGTATCAGTAAAAAAAATAAATAAAATGGAACAACAAAAACCACAACAAAACTCAAATTACAACAATTGATGTGCACATGTGTAAGGAGATTTATAAATATTCACAATTATACTTACACAAGTTCAAATATATTTTATCGCTCTTAACTTTTGGAGAGAAAAAGCGCAGACACTGGACAAGAAATAAACATTTTGTGTTGAGTACCTGTGTTTCCACTTTGAAAGGCTGTATACTGCATGCATGCATTAAAACTCAATTAAATTGAGAGTTTTCTGTGAACTATCCCTTTAAGTGGTTTGTAGGCATCCTGTTGAATCTTTTGCATGGGTTTGTGGCAGAGAGTTAATGTCATCTTGACCGTGTGTGCGCACAAGTCAATAGCTAGAAAAGTGCCATTGCTCATCCTGAGAGGAATTTCTCTCATCCTTTTAAGATGTTTTCATGTGACTCGAGATCAATGCCTTTTTATTTCTTTGAACGGTGTGGGATCAATAGTCAGCCGCTGTGAAGAGTGTGACCAGCGAATGACGAGCCATGTGAAGAATATGACCATCAATGCACCAGAGCCTGTCCTGCCTCTCTGTCTCTCTCTATCTCTCTATCTCTCTCTCTCTCTCTCTCTCTCTTTCTCTCTCTCTTTCTCTCTCTCTCTTTCTCTCTCTCTTTCTCTCTCTGACTCAGAAACACCAGTTTGTTTACTACAGTTAGTCCTAACATTCTTATATGTATTAGACTTCTTTATATATAATATTTAAGTAAATTCTATTTAAAAACTAAGTCCAATAAATATAAGATTAGACAGTTTTTATTGCTCATCAAGGCTGCATTTATTTAATAAAACTCAGTAAGAGTAGTGCAGTGCTACTTTGAAATACTATTAAAATTGTTTTCTAATTTCATTATGTCTAAAATATATGTGTTTTGTGTGTGAGTTGGAAAATTAGTAAGACTAAGTAAGAATGGTACTATTATGATATATTATGACATTTTTAAATAACTGTTTTCTAATTTCATTAGGCCTAAAGAAATTGTTGTTTTGTGTGTGGGTAAGTGCGTTGGTGGGAGAATGGGTGTATTAGGTTTAGGGTTAGGGTTTAGGCTGCATTTATTTAATCAGACCTAAAATATTTGTGTTTTGTGCATGGGTGGGTGAATGGGTGGGTTAGGGTTAGGGTTTCAGCAACATTTATTTAATCAAACTCAGTAAGAATGGTACTGTTATGAAATATTAGTACATTTTTAAATAACTGTTTTCTAATTTCATTGGGCCTAAAATAACTGTTTTGTGTGTGTGCAAGTGTGTGGGTGGAAAAATTGGTGTATTAGGGTTAGGGTTTAGGCTGCATTTATTTAATCAAACTCAGTAAGTACTATCTTACTGTCTGTCTGTCTGTACATTATGTGCTGTTCCTGGCCATCATTTCCTTTCATTCAATGCAACTTAGACATTTGGACCACCTTTTGTTTTTACGCAAGAAAAAAATTATAATCCAGGTTTGGTAAGGATAACAAAATTTCCAGTAAAATACTTCCAAAGTTGGAAATTTGATATTGCGATATTTGTACTGGAAAACAAGTGAAAACATTGATTCAACTAAAATCTCTTAAATGACCGTATGCTGTGCTCCCTCCTTCTTTCTCTCTCTCCTTCTCTGTCTCTCTTGCAGAGATTGGCTATGGAATAGATTAGTGCTCTGCAACATCACTTCAACTCCCAGGCCAGCCAGTGTGTGTGCCCCCACTCCACATTTGTGTTTAATCTTATTTAAATGAAAGGGACTTTGGCAAGAAGGCGGCAGGGAGTGCCAGCCTGCACTCCGGAGCCGGGGAGGAGGATAATGCCCAGCTCGGTGGCAGTGAGAGCGAGGTTTGGGGGAGGGAGGCCGGAGGCTGGAGAGTCCGATCCAGCCCAGCAGGAAGCTCCAGATGTGAGGCCACAGAGCTGACAGCACTCGCTCCCTCTGGGAAAGAGTGTGGCTAAGAGAGAAAATGAAGAACAGAGAAAGAAAGACAAAGAGAGAGAGAGAGAGAGAGAGAGAGCGACAGGCTGCTGTAATTTATTCTTGTGAAATGGACACAGTTTGGAGTAAACCATAAGTGCAGAGGAACAGAGAGTCCTGTGAACTGTGAAAGTGTGAAGCCTCCAGCCTTCTGTTTTATGCGCAGGGGAAGTGATGATCAAGTCTCTTTGCCCAGTTTGGCTAGATGTATCACTTTATGCAAATGTGTGTTTTTACATTTGTTCTGTGATGAGTGTTTAAAATTTTTATAATGTCATTTATTTGGATGCTTTTGGACGGATATGGTTTTTTAAAATTACTGGCATATATAGCACAGCATTGCTAAAAATATTTGCAACTATTTTAAAGCCATGTGACTTGATATATTGTAATGAAATATTGATATATTGAAATATTGTACTGTATCAGCATGTTCACATAAATATCAGCATTAAAGGTATAGTCAACCTTATAGGGTAACATTTTAGTTCAAGTACCAATTGACACTATTAACTTCTAGCTTATTATCTGTCTAATATTATGATATTGGCTGTTTATTAGTACTTATAAAGGATGACTATTGTGCATCCCTAATATTACTTAATACCAAAACCCAACTATTACTTTACTAACTATTAATAAGCAGCAAATTAGCAGTTTATTGAGTTAAAAGTCTTAGTTAATGGTTTGTTAACAGTGAGAATTGCCTTAAAATACAGTGTGACCCTAATTTGTATTTAATGGCTATAAATAGATGCAAATGATGACAGAACTTTAATTTTGGGGGAACTATCCCTTTAGCACAATTAACATCAAAACCCAGTGTACTAAATTGTTCTAAAGTGTCTGACATATAAAACTGAACTCTTTCACTCACATACTATCCACATGTGGTCACAAACAACTAGTTCTTCTTGTAAATGACCCTGAAAATTACTGGTGCTATTCTGAAACTTGTCATTTTAAATTGCAACCTCATATGGTCTAAAATATGTTACTTTTTACACCACGATTTCCTCCATCATCCAGCCAACCCAGTAAGTGTCTTAATATGATCAAACATGTTTAAGCTCTCCATCTCGGAATGTGTGTTTGCGAGCAGTTTGGGGGTGTTTGTTTGGGGGTCAGTTCGAGATATGTAGCTACAGTATGTGTCCCATATCTTATCGTTCTCCTGAGTCAAGAGCGCACACATAACAAATACACACATGTGGCCTCACACACACCCATGTAATGCTGCGTCAATGTGGCCAGGGGCTGAGAGTGCAGCGGTGGGCTAGATAAGGGTCCAGTGGAGCAGGCGTAGTGTTCTGAGGACAGTCTGAAGACCGATAAGAGCAGATAAGATTCAGCCTGCGAGTGCTAAGGAACATATAAGCTAAGAGACCCTGCTGCAGCCCCCAAGACTGTGTGTTACACTCCAGAGGCCAGACAGAAGAAACCTTTTACATATTTACACACACCACCCCCACCCAGTGTCTGAATGCCTGGAACATAGCCCAATGAGTCAGAAATGTACACGTTGGCGTAACAATAATTGACAACACTGTATTTTGATTTACTATATTCAGTCAATCGATTATTGTAGTTAACTTACACTTTATTTGGATGGTGCATCAACCAATATTCTGCTCAAGACTCTACTAATACTCTACAAAGCAGACTTCTAGTTGACGTAGTTGCAAAGTCTCTTACAGTTTAAAGATTTTTTTTTTAACCTCGAAGTTATAGGAACTAGCCATCAGGCCAGTGCCCTGGGAACCTCGGGCTAATTTCTTGGTTATTCACACTTTGACTATTATGTAGATATATATGTTATTTGATGCCAAAAGGAAAGCTACGAGAAAATAACAAAGCGCTCCAGACAAAAGCAACAGGTGAATGCTGCATCTGATTTCTGTATGTGTATGTAATACTTTAAAACACTGTGCCATGTGTTTCGTATGTCATTATTGGCCCAATCAATGTACACTTACTGTACATCACTAATAATGTGCTGGTTAAGATCCTACTCTGTATTAGTAGGATTTTTACTGTATTTTTGTCATTAGGAAGTTCCTATAACTAAAATAATTCTAAGTTTTTGCTGTGTGAAAGTGTGTATTACCATATCCTGTAAATTTGCAAGTACATCATCATATTGTAATATTCCAAACCCCAACCTAACAGTTCACTAATATTTTAATGACTGGTAGTTGACATGTAGTTGCAAAGCCACTCAAATTTAACCGAATGTCTAAAGTGGACTTTCAAAATAAAGTGTAAATGAAGATATTTTGTAGAATGTGTTTGTTTGTTTGTTTGTTTGTTTGTTTGTTTGTTTGTTTGTTTGTTTGTTTGTTTGTTTGTTTGAAACTTATATGTATCTTCTTACTTAAATCTTACCTATATTTACTTATAGTCAACTGAATGTCTAATGTGGGTTAAATAAAGTGTGACCCAATAAATGCATTTCATATTTAGTTAATTGAGCACTTTATATGCAATCAAACTCTTATGAGGGTTTTGCATTGCTAAAGCTATTTAGTATGACTCTGTGAAAGGTCTGAAATGACACTGTTCGCTTCAAGACCTTATCTGGAGGTTTACTTCCAGGCCACGCATGAAATACGTCAATGTCAAAGGAGACATTTTCAAGTTCCAGCAGTGGATATTAAGGCCACGCATTTCTCATAAAGCATGACCTTCATTTTCTAGAAGGAAGCCACCACGCAGATCAGAAACTGTTTTGCATTTGATACTGGCTGGTGGGCCTGAGGTTTATTTTGAGACATTTATTGTAACACAGGTGTTCTCTTTTCTGAGAATCAGGAACTAGACGGGTCTGCATGGACCACCATGCTCAGCCAAGTGTCGAAAGGACAGCTTAAACGAAACTGGCCCCAGAGGAGGTGCTGGCTGTGGGGGAGAGATCGAGCAGAAGAGCCAATATGACCGTGCAAGCTGCCCTGAAAGGGAAGGAAGGAAACAGGGGCCAGTGGTTCCATCAAACAGACAGCCTCTCGGCTAAAGTCTCTCATGGTTGTGACCACACCATCCCCCTCAGAGAGAGAGAGAGAGCGCGGACTCCTGACTCTCTCACAGGGCCGAGAGTGAAAATAAACACCACATGCAGTGACCAGACTCCATCGTATTTAATAAGAGGAAAGTGTTTTAAGAGGCTGCTGAAAAGTACAGGACATGAAAAAGGAAGATATAAGTCATTCTTTGTATTCAACCAGTTGTTTGACTTTTTTGCCAAGATGTCCTGAGGGCATGTTTTACTTTCTGAGCGAAGCATCTCAAAAGAAAAAAGACATGTTTTCGGTGTATTTAAAAAAAAAAAAATAGTGATACTTTAAAGTGTTTTGAACAAAGCTGTAACTACATCATGTACTACGAAAGCATCAGTGACGTGATTCTCACTTTTGAAAATGAGAAAAAAAACTTTTAAAAAATGGGGAAAAAAGTATGTTGTGTGACAAACTAAATTAAATGAAAAGGTGAGATTTTAAATTATTACAAACATTTTTCTTATAAACCTGAAAATGTTTTTCAAAAACAAATGAAACCAACATGAGGTAGCATGTGTTTTAAGCATGAGTTCACTAAATTAGTTAACAATGAATAAGTACTTCTAAAGTCTTTATTTATCTTAGCTAATGTTAAGTTCAACACTAATACAAACATTGAATTAAAGAATTGTATCTGTTAATATTATTTAATGGATATGAGAATAAGAATGTACAATTTTAATTTATTACTAGCATTAACGATAATAGAAAACTAAGAAAGGCTGGTCCCACTTTATATAAATGGCCTTAACTAATATGTACTTACACTTCATTTAATCATTTGTTACAATGTACTTATCGTGTAAATACTTGTTTTTACATTGTATTTATGATTGATTAAATACCTGAATGTACAGTAATTACATCTGTAATTAATTTCTGTAATTATATTTTTAATAGCACTGTTGACCATCCCTTACACCTTAACCCACCATTAAACTTACCTATATACCACCAAATCTTTCCTCACCCGTATCCTACCTCAACAGCACTAGAAGTGTTCTGCAATACATTATGAACATAGTAAATATATTGTTTTTATTTTTTAATACAAGTACATAGTAGTTAAGCATCCTAATATAAAGTGAGACCAAAATACTATTTACCAATTTATCATTGTTCATTAATGCATTACTTAACACCTTGTAGTAATCTATTCTTTGTTGCTTTTTTCATGTCATGACTTAACGACACCGTGAAGATTTTTACTTTTATACAGTTTTGGAAACAATACTGTTAGCATTATTATTCTTATTGTTTTAATCAAAACACTCTTTTGAAAGGTGTGAATTGCTGCTGCACCTACCTGAAAATCTCCCAACAGCTAGAGAGAAACCTGGTGCAAATCTCCATGCATTCAACCATGACTTTGAATCAACTGTGGGCAATAATGAATAGATATTAATTTTTAATATCTGGGACCTTTGTAAGACTTGTCAAGCTGTCGCGAGGCTCTTTTGATATGTGAGTTTTAACATTCATAAAAGGGCTTGAAAGCCTGCCAATGAGCAGCATCTGCTCCCAGTGCAGTGAGACGGGGCTCCTCAATGAACTAACACGCATGCCGCTCCTCCCCACAATGAGACGGAGTCAAAGACAAGTTCCTTGTTGATGCCTGTCAATGGCAAAGGTGTCACCACTGCAATTAATCTCTTTAACAGAGAGCAGGGCACTGCTTTGTTTATTCTGCTGGCTTCTCTCCTCCCAGACTGAACTCCCCACGGCCTCTGCACATGCGTTTATCAGACCCCTTATTTCCTTATCGCTCTGTCATAGCTGACCATGGCCTCTTGAGTAACTACGCTGAAGGAAGTGATGAAAAAAAAGAGCGAGAGAAGCAACAAACGGCTAACCCCTTCAGATTTCCAAGAACTGCCTTATCAGAGGAGACCGGCCGACCTCTCTCTACCCACACAACACCGAAGAAGAATGACCAGACCTTCCTCTGTACTCTTCCCCCTTTCATTCATTCTCTCACAGCACTTTCTACCTTAACCACACTCTTGTCACACTGTATTCATGACACCCAATCCACTCCATGTCTTTTTTTTTTATCATGGAACTCGGAACTTCGGCCCAAGGTATTCAGTTTCAGAGTACATTACTGTAGTCGAGCGTGCAGCCTTTCAGAGTATACTCCATTTTATAATGTGTGCGAATACAGGTGGTCGACTTACAGTGACATGATTTAAAAATCAGCTTGCAAAAGATATTGTTAAAGGTGGTGTGTACTGTTTACTGCCATAATCAGTAGTTTGTTGTTGTTCTTGTCTGTTTCTCCTCCATTTGTTTTTGTGAGTATGAAACAACAGTTCAGCAACTTGTGAGCAAACGAATTTCTTTTTTATTTTAATCCTCTAGACTGCACATGTATGCGTGTACTGTGTTGATGACAATCTAATTTATATCTTATATTATTACATTTACAAAGTGTAAATAAACAGATATTTTGCATGATTTATTTCCCCTCACATAAAGCTGTAATATGGCTTAGGAAGATTAGAAGCTGCATATAAAAGTCAAATCTACTACTTTACTACTGAATTTTCCTTTTAAAACGATGTTATGATGGGCATTGTTAATGTTATCGCTCATTAGGATGGACCATGTTAAGCTGGACTTACAAGTGTTTTCAAATCTTAGCCAATAAAGAACTCTGGTTGCATTATCATTGATTAATTCATTCATTAATTTTCCTTTGCCCAGTTGCATTACACAGAAAATTTAAGGGAATATTTTCTTTTATCCTCAAATCTGACACACAAACATATTTCAGTGACAGTTTGAAAATAGTGAGGAATCACACTACAAAATGTTATTAAGATGATCAGGCCAGAAAGAGCAGCTCAAATCCTGTCACACTGCAGATCTTCACTGACATTTTACCAGTTTAGTGCAGCAAAACTATTGTAAATTTGTGGTTACCGTTTTTTAAACCCTTTTTGTTATTTTTAATAGTCTGGGCTGAACATCAGAAACCTTTTTTCTCTCTAGTTGTCAGGAGTGATTGATTTGGGATAAAAAAAATAAAAAAAAAAGTCTAAAACTGCTTTAGTGTGATACTGTGTAATATATACAGTATATTGAATAGGCATTTATGTGTAAACATAAGTGGTTATTTAACTTGCTCATGAGTGTGACAATAAAATGCACACTTCTGAATGAGCCATTTTTGCAGCTTAGTTTACAAAAATAGGCAGGACATGGGGTGGACATGGAAGAGAGCATTGCATTTGTGAAAGTTAAACTATGTCTACATAGAAACTCTTTTATTTCAAAAGAGCAGTGAAAACTGTGTTTCCAAGTCGCCTTTAAAGCAACTCAAGCGGACAGAGCTGTGTCTACGGGTGACATTCACAGCTGTAGGATCAGTGTGAACAGTGAAAGAGCAGAATGTTCCAGAGACGGCAAGCGTTCTTCTTTCGGCTCTCAGATAAAGGCATGGAAATGAAGGGCAAGTTGACTGAGCTGTAAGTACAGCCGACCGAGCACAGATCAGGAGAAATCCCTCGCTTCAATTAGTCATTCTTTTTCTTTCTATCTTTCACTCTCCTTCTTTTTTCCCTGACATCTGATTAGAAATGTATTCCTGGATCTCACCGGCAAAATGAAAGAGAAAGCGAACGAGAGAGAAAGTGCAGGATAAAGATAATCCAATAGCTTAGGAGATACACCATAAAGTCAAACCAGGGCACAGAGGATGTTTAAAAAAAAAAGCAGCATCAAGACAACGGTTAAAGAATAGGCCAGCTTTAATGAGTCAGTGGTCAAAAAAAAGAGGAAAAAAAAGAAAGGGAAAGCTAGCTTTAAAGTATCCCTCATTAGCTTCTCAACTGATGTCACATGCTGGCAATCTCACAGCCATGAGGACAATAAAGCAACAGCAGCCATCTAGTGATCACAGCAACACAAAAAAAAA
>CAIGQV010003909.1:19392049-19402123 GCA_903798115.1 Danio jaintianensis
TATTATTATTATTATTATTATTATTATTATTATTATTATTATTATTATTATTATTAATCCTCAATGAAATGAAACTTTCCACCACTATTTCTCTGCAAATAGTGTCATAGCTCTTTGAGGAGTTCAGGGTTCAAATGTTTGCTGAACATGCTAATATGCTGAAAATGCGATGATGGGAGTTGAATTTGGCGGTAAACTAAGTTGGGGGAGGGGGCAGCACAGTTACGCCACTAGTTCCCGCATTGTATTCGCTTCGCCCCAGCCAAACTACTTCCCGATTTCTTACAGCGAGTGAGAGAAAGAGAGAGGGAACTGACACACTCATTCTCATGTAAAACACTTTTCACACAAGCCTCCCCCAATCTGCGAGTCCTCATTAGGTATGCCTAGTTTAGCGCTGACTCTTTTTCATCAAGTGGCTCTATTATTACAATAATCATCAGCACTACCTCAATCATGTTTGCAGTAATTTCATAAATCAAGGGCCCTTTAGCAGGCCACAGGAGCCCTGGATTCTCTCAGGCCATTTGTTCGCAGTTTCAGAGACGAGGTGAGCCGACGGGGGGAGACTGATCAGTCCAGGCCTTTCACACAAGAGGGACAGTAATTACAACCCTGTGCGAAGGGTGACAGGGGAGAATTATCACTCTGATTCAGGACTAAAAGCCGCTTACTGGCTCCAATGCTAAATTCTCCATCAGTGAACATTGTTCTTGTTGGGTTTTTTTTTTTTGGTTTTAGATTTGAGGTGGGGGAGGAGGGGGTATTTCAGGCCACCAGATGTGTAAGGTCTTGTATGAAGATGAACACAAGCGGATATCTGAGCAGCGGGGTTCACACTCACTTTGAAACGAGATGATTTTCAGCACCTGGTTTTGATACGGCTCTTTTTCTGATGACCATTACAACACATGGCATGATTTCATATGCCATAAAAAAAGTATGGGTTTGGTAACAGGATAGTAAATTTTATATGATCTGCCATCTTTTCAAGAAAAAAAAAAGAAAAGAAAGGAAAGGAAAAGAAAAACATGTTCAGAGGGTTTTGCCTCAGACAACTTTTTAAAAAATCTAATATTTAATTTGTGTTTTATTTATTTATTTATTTATTTATTTATTTATTTATTTATTTATTTATTTATAGCATTTTCTGAAGGTTAAATACACTGTTCAAATAGTTTTTTCACACTTGTAAATAAAATAAAGATAACTGAAGCACACTAAAGCTAACAAAATACTATTTTACTATTTCTTAAAACCAATGTATAATTAAGTGTTGCTTACTATTTCCATGGAAATCTTTTTGAAAGTTTTTAGTAAATTCAGTGATTCTTTTTTGCACCTCTGAAAATAAGTTTTTTTGTAAAATAATAAAACAAATTGTAGTCTACAGAGGGTTTGGGTCAGACAGTTATGAGGAAAACAACCTGTTGCAATCAATCAGTTTTTATTTTGTGTTTTGGATGCTGGTTGACCAGGTAATCTGGACCGCCACAGAAATTCATCTTTTTAAGAACCAAACTAAGAAACAAATACCTGTTTGAACTTGTTTTCTTGTGTTTTCATTTTTAAACAGCCATAATAATGTGTACAGTCCATTAGCTTCTGAGTAACAACTGAAGGACATTTTCACTTTCCCACTTGAGGATTCATCAGGGAACGGGTGATGCTTCTCTGTGTGCCTTTGCATGCTGGCAGTAGCAGATGGCTTCAAATTGAATTAGATTGCAGTGTTAATAAGAGTAACTTTTTGTTTGTGTCCTTGAGATCCAGAGGAGGGGTTTTCATATCCTCCTGGATTCCACACTAAAACATTGAAGACCTGTAGACACATTCCACTAATGTGGTGCCTCTTTACTATTTTAATAAGCACTATGTGCTCCAACCAATTATTTAGATACATATTGTTACATACAGTATACTAGCATTAAAAGCATATCACATTGTATATATACAGTTTCAATTCACGCATGTCATTCAGCTCTCCTCGGGTCTTGAACTTTTCCAACATTTGTTTCTCCAGTAATTAAAATCAGAATTTTGAGAAATATTCAGCTAAACAATATTCTAATTATATTTAATGCTGGGTATAAATAATAAATGGTAATGAACAAAATATTACATGCTACTGACCTGTATAAATCTTTAACATTGTAAGACACACAAGAAATAGCATCCTCTTTCCACAATATGACAGCAAGACAAATCAATCATCTCATTTATCAATTTGTACACAAATTGTAGAGTTGACTGCATTTGCCCGGGCAATTATTCAGTCCAGCTAATTGTAGGAAAATTATTAAAATATGTATAGAAGCATTGTCAGGTTTCATTTTCACACAAAGTCAGTTTTAGATTTTTTTTTTTTTAAACAGGGTTGCAAAAATATGCAAAGCCATTCTGAAAAATCAATACAAAGCAAATCAGCTCATTTAAAATTCAGTTTGTTCTCCTGAGTGTGTGCTGTGTGTGCTTAAATACAACTTATTATGCATGCCAGACCAGTAGATGGCACACATATGTAGAATGAACACGGAATATGCATAAACATTATGTCATTTATTTTAAGGTGTCCTTGTTACACAGTAACTATTCATTTAACTACTAAGTAATATTAATTAATTACATGTATTTACTATATGGTTAGGGTTAGAATGTGGGTTAGTTGGATGTACACTGTAAAAATATTTGTCAGAACAAAAAAAAAAAAACAATCCTTATTTCCTTTCGCTTTTTCTTGTTCACTCAACTTTTGAAAACATCAGCTGCACTGACTTAAAATTATTTGTCAGTAATACAAAAAACATTTAGTTGGGTTACCATAAGATTATTCGTTTTCTGGAGAGGTGAACTACTCTGTAACAAAACTTTTTAAGTTGTGCCAACTGAAAATTTTTTGGCTGCAGAACTACAATGCCTGAAGTTATCTAAAATATCTGAAGTTGAGTGAACAAAAAAAACTCTTGGAAATTGCTACTAAGAAATAATACATTATCAGAACAAACAAACAGTTCAATTGAAAAAAATAATAATAATAAAACAGTGACAAATGTTAACAAAACATTTATTAAACACAGAATTAGAAACAAGGAGGCAAAACAACAATAATGGTAAACAAGACAAGGGTCTAAACATGGCAGGACAAACAGGGAGAAATGCTTTGTAATGCTTCACAGGGAAAAACAAAACTCAGCTAAGAGTCTGTGTGAATGAGGTGTCTTTATAGTCCGAGTAATATATAGTCCGTCATAAGCTTCCAGCTGTGTGTGTGTAATCAAGAGGTTCCTCCATTTGAATTATAGTTTGAGCATTTGATTTGTCATTAAATTATTACAGGATTTTTGTTCATGAAAATTAAATATCAAATACATGCAGTAATTGTTTTGAAAGTTCAACTTATTATTTGATCTTTTTAGGCATTTGAAGTTTCATTGTAATTTTGTTAGGAAAAAACTTCCATTATTGCAGTAGTATTTTGTTGTTAATAATAATGACATTAATGTTATTGTTGGTGTTACTATTATTTTTGTCATTGTTGTTAGGGTTAGAAAAACTGCAACCTACATTTTTTAGAGGTCACTTAACTCAACTTAAAGTAATAAGTTGGCAGAAGCTTTTTTGGGTGAACTTGCAAAGTTTTGCACTTAAAACTAATCTTTTTAACTTAATGAAGAAAATTTTAATTTAAGTTAAGTAAACATGTAAAATGTAGTTGTACAGACATTTTTACTGATTTTTGCCATAGCAAAAAAAAAAAAAAAAAAGTAATTTCAACTTTTTTCAAATTGGATTTTTTAGTGTAATTATGTGCAAAATGGATACCTTAAACTAAATTGTTACCCTTTAAAAAATAATAATAATAAATAAATAAATAAATAAAGATTATTTTCAATAAATGGCCAAAACCCATTAAAGAGTATTCCAATATTGCTTGAACAAATCCTGTAAATGCTACCCTGGAATAGATCTCATTGTTAAATTAGATGACCTCTCTTCTTGTTCATATGTAAACATACATGTAACTGTTTACAGAGTTTGTCAATGTAGTTTATGCATGACACATGTCTGTGTGTGCCTGATTGCATGTGAGGGAGTGTCCTGGTGTGTGTGTATGTGTGTGTGTGTCCATGCGATTGTATATGGCGGGGTGTGTCTGGGTCTCACCCTAGGTCTTGATGAAGTGTCTGGTCTCTCAGGCACAGTGTCTGAATATGGGGCTCCAGTCGGAGGGGGGCATCTCTGAGAGACAGTGCCCATCCCAATCGGGTCATCTTCACGCTCTTCATCTACGGCTCATATGTCCACTAGACACAGGGCCATGATGACCGTTAAATTACATCCCTATTGAAATCCATATTCAGTGGAGACTGTTTGGATCTGGATCTTATGAAAGACATATTTATGTCTAATCCTCAAATACCCCCCCACTCCCCGACCAAAAAACAGCTTCCAGTCCCAACCGTCACTTCAGCCTGCTTTCCCAATCCTGCTAAGGATTATTTTGTATAATGATGAATAATTTATGAAAATCTACCCCCTGGCCCTCAACAGTGTCTCTCAATTGGCCTTGGCATTAAGCCATTCATTCCTCTGTCTGGGGTGGGAGTCGCTCATAAGCAACCGCATAATAAAATCTCATTTTCCCCTAAAAGCGAATGATGCCATGACTTAAAATCTTATGAATAATTTCTAAACCTAAATTTGGGCACACTCTCCCCTTTGTGAGCTCTAAACAAGGATGGTGCCACTTTTGGGTATACCTTTTTTACTTTGCATCTCCACGCCCAATGCGCCTTTTCTTCATTCTTCTAAGTGTTTCTCTTTCGTTCTTTTTTTCTTTATGGGAATGGCAATGGAAATATTTTTTTAGTTCACATTTTACTTAAAAGTTCAAATTCATTTAAAGCTAAATCATCCAATATTTTCGTTTTTAAGGAATAAATATTTTTAAAATGGTGCAATTTCAGTGTTAATTGATTAGATCTTTTCTAAATGTTAAATACAATTTTTTTGTAGAAAGCAGCATTCAATACCATTGACACAGTAATTATCACTCACCACAGAAGTGGTGATGTTTGTATGAGATGTTTGAGAAATGCATAGAAATTCCCTATGTCACTTCACTAGTAAGTAAGTAGAAGTAAGTAATGTGCATTTATATAGCACATTTATTGTGTTTAGCAATAAACCCAAAGTGCTTTTATAATCATGAGAGGGGTCTTTCCTCACCACCACTACCCATGTGCAGCATCCACTTGGATGATGCTACGGCAGCCACAGGACACCAGTGCACTCACCACACACCAGCTATATGGAGAGTGGAGAGACAGTGACAGAGACAATTCGGTGGATGGGGATGATTGGGAGGCTATGATTGGTAAGGGTCGATGGAGGGAATTTGGCCAGGACACCAGGGTTACACCCCTGCTCTTTACAAGAAGTTCCATGGGATTTTTAATGACCACAGAGAGTCAGGACCTCAGTTTAACATCTCATCCAAAAGACGGTGCTCACTGACAGTATAGCATCCCCTTCATTATACAGGGGCATTAGGACTCACACAGACTGCAGATTGAGTGCCCCCTGTTGGTCTCACTAACACCACTTCTAACAGCAACCAAGTTTTCCCATGTGGTCTCACATAGTAACCAGGCTCCGCCCTGCTTAGCTTCAGTGAGTAACAGGTCTTGGGCTGCAAGGTGCTGAATAACCAGTCAGAGTGCCCTCTGCTGAATCAGGCCAATGAGAGGCGATGTGTGGAACACACCAAACCAACTAGCCAGACAGACGCTGACAACGGACCGACGAAGCCCAATGGCTAACCGTTGGCTTGGTGTGTCCCGGCATAGGTTGCCATATAAACTACTAAAATCCAAATTTGTGAAAATGGTGTTGTCATACATGTCAAAACAACAATGGTAGATTACAGGACTGCATGTTAGCAGAACCCTTTTTGTTGCTTTACAAAGTGACATCGCCAACTACTGGCATTCTATTAATAATAGAGCATTATTAGTCATATTATTATCTGTACTTGAAATGTTTAAAAATAATCAAAGGAATAACATCAGTAGCACACTTGCAGCCATTGTATAATCATTGTATACTGCAGAAAATATATTTTAGTACAGCACTCTATCTATATTGACAGAAAATCGCAGTAGCAATACGTGTTAACATAAATGCATGTCATAAAAATGTTTAAGCCAACAGCTTTTTTTTTTCCCCCTCTGTTTTAATATTTAAGCTAACAGACTGGCCTTTCAATTCATAATTCATTTACAGTGATTAACAAACCTGCACTTGAGAGAAATGACTATTAAAGTGACCCCAGGGTGACCAGTCCCTAAGGACAAGCTAATAACACTCATCACTGGACAAGAAACATCATGTAAACTGAGAGAAGTTAGAGACAGAAATCTGAGGCAACTGTGGCTCTTTTTTTTCCTTTCTCTCTCTTTGTGGGTGTGTGTGCGTGTGTGTGTGTGTGTGTGTGTGTTTATGTGTGTGTGTGTGTGTGTGTGTGCGTGCGTGCGCGCGTGCGTGCGTGCGCGCGTGCGTGCGTGTGTGTGCGTGTGCGTGCGTGCGTGCGTGCGTGCGTGTGCGTGTGTGTGCGTGTGCGTGTGTGTGTGTGCTCGCGCGTGTGTGTGTGCGTGTGCGTGTGCGTGTGTGTGTGTGTGTGTGTGTGTGTGTGTGTGAGAGAGAGAGAGAGAGAGAGAGAGAGAGAGAGAGAGAGAGAGAGAGTTAAAGAAGAAAGACAGAGTGTTATCTGAAGCAGCAAAGCCGTCTCTGGCTGCAGGGATCTTTGATGATGGAAATCAATAGATACTCACTGCATAGTGGCGTAACCTTGTCAGGCCAGAGCAAGGGTACTCTGGTTAAAAATGTGGGTGGAGGAAAGAGAGATGGAGAAGGGAGGGTGAAAGAGAGCGCAGTGTCATGTGGTCGTCCTCAGCAGCTTAATGTGTGAGTGTCCGGTAATCAGGCCATGGCCTTGCGGGCCTTTTAAAAGCCTTCTGCTGAAGCTGATCATCCAAAAGTCACCGGTGGCAGAGTGGACTGCACAGTCACACACATATACTAGTTACTTCAGGTGGCAAGAGCAAACATCCAATAAATCCTCAGCTTGTGCCATCAGATGTTATACACACATAAAACATACTAAATTCAAATTACTCAAAATATTTGTGCAAACTTATTTCCTCGAAACAACTGAGAACCTTACTTCATGCTGGGAACTAGAAATCTACTTTTCAGTCAGTTTGGTTCACCTTAAAGTCTGTGTGAAATGGAAGTTGCTGAGAATTTTATTTTAGTATGTTGATGTACTTCCAATTAAATGGAATTTTGAGCAAACTCAATCAAAATCATAGCAAATTAACCATAAGAGGGACATTATTGAATATTAAGAATATTTTGGCTGACATTACTGACATAAACTGACATTAGCAGAGAATGACCATCAATCCAAACGTGGAAGCAAATCAGATTTTGATTGAAGGTTACAAAAATAAGCATTTATTTTCAATGGATTAATTTTCATGGATTAATTGTTCACCTAAAGAATAACAATATGTGCTAACAAAAATATAACATTGCCAAAACATTATCAAAACAAAGTTTTGATATCATATAGGCTTAAATACAATACAATTTTGAGTGCATGTAACTTGTTTATCTTAAGTACATTAAAAAAAATGCTGGTTTGTTTTAACCTTGTGTTGGGTCAAATATGAACAAACCCAACCATTGGGTTAAAAAGTGTGTTTTAAATTTAATTGAAATATATAAACCAATTGTTCTCATTTGAACCAATACTGGGTAAAAAGAACACAGCATGTTTGTGTATAATGAACAATTTAAATATTTGGATGAAATTTCAAATAATTAATTTCACTGCTCAATTTTACAGTGCAAGGTGATTCACACACACATACACACAAAGTCCTAAAGAACTGGCCTAGAGGTTAGGCAAATTGGTGCATGGTCAGCTGGGGACTGGATGATGCGGGTGGTGTACAGGATGACAGAGGCTGGGTCAGGACAGGTCAGGACAGGGCTGAAGCTGCCCATGTCACTCAGGCCTGGATGGTTTTACAAGCGATTGCAGGTCAGTTTGCAAAATCCTCATATCCTTTCTCACACCTGGGTACTGGTTAAAAGTGCTGGGTCATTTTTCTTTCTTCATTAAAAAAATAAAGATGTATTGGATACATTTCAACATTGGAATTTTTTTTATTTTACCTTATTGGTCTAAATGGGATAATTATATAATATTCATTCATTTATTTTCCTTCAACTTATCCAGCATATGTTTTACACAGCGCATGCCCTTCCAGCTGCAACCCAGTACTGGTAAACATCCATACACACTCATTCACACACATACACTACGACCAATTTAGTTTATTCAATTCACCTATAGCGCATGTCTTTGGACTGTGGGAGCACCCGGAGGAAACCCACGCGAACACGGGGAGAACATGCAAACTCCACACAGAAATGCCAACTGACCCAGCTGGGGGCTCAAACCAGCGACCTTCTTGCTGTGAGGCGACAGTGCTAACCACTGCGCCACTGTGTCACCCAATTATATAATATTGTTATAAAATTAATATGATGCTTAATAATCTAGCACTTTAGTGCTGCCTACATTTTATAAATTATTTTAATTTAAATTTATATTTATATTTAATAGATATTTTATTTAAATGTATTAGTGGTATTTGTAGCTAATGCTCACAAAAAAAGTCATTTAAACCTGAAAATTCCAATAAAATTATTTTTGTTTTCTTTTTTTGGAATTAGTAAATGTAATTTTTCAGAAAATTGTATTTGAGATTTGTTATATATCGGGCTACAACATGAAAATAAACATTTACTCACTATCTACACTCCATCCAGTGGTTATAAACCTTTATAGGTTTCTTTCTTCTGTTGATCACTAAAGAAGATATAATGAAAATCTGTAACAAAATCTGTGACATCCATAACAGGGAAAAAAACAACTGAAAGTCAATATAACAAAACATATTTTGTGTTCAACAGAAGAAAGAAACTCAAACAAGTAAAGGGTGAGTAAATTATTACAGAATTTCAATTTAGGGTTGAACTATTCCTTTAAGTGCATTTTTATATTAGTCTTTACACATAATACTGATAATTAGTACTTTTTAGGAAGAGTACAACAAAATATGTTCAAAGCCATGAACAAGCATGAATAACAAG
Organism: Danio jaintianensis; assembly: GCA_903798115.1. Taxonomy (NCBI): domain Eukaryota; kingdom Metazoa; phylum Chordata; class Actinopteri; order Cypriniformes; family Danionidae; genus Danio; species Danio jaintianensis. The sequence goes on from CAIGQV010003909.1 coordinate 19,401,278, forward strand.
ATTAGCATTGGTTTTGATAAGCACAAAAATTGTGATAGCCACAACGCAGCATAAACAACAAATGTCCACCCTTCAGCAAAAAAAAACACCCAGTATCCACCTCAATGAGCGGCTGATTTGTATGCGTGTATGTTCGAGTCGGACAGATTGAGAAAGATAAAGCTCTTTGAATGAGCAGGGGCACGGACAGGCCTACAAGCGCTGCCAGGGGGCACAGCCATTGTGCCAGTGTGAGCTCCGAATCCCAGCTGAAACAACAGCGCTGCAATTACACCTGCCCGTCTCCCTCAAACACCCTCTGTCTGCGGCGCCCCTGTTGTTTCTGTTTGTTTATGTCATCTAGCGTTTTTACTTTCATTTGTTTTGCTTTTTTTTTTTACACCAACTCATGCTTTTTGCGACAGGACACAGGGGGCTGCCTTTGCCTCCAGGAAATAGCAGACAATTTGCAGCAGCTGTGATGCGCAATAATACAACAAATTCACTTACTGAATGACAACGGCTTTGTTGACAAGCCAATTCAATTAGCCAGTGAAACCAATGGGAGTAGCGAGCGGGCAGCCAGTCAGACCCCGGGTCTCTCGTTCTCTCTCTCCTTAATTCCCTACATCTCTTTCTATCTGTCCAAATGAGAGCATGGCTGTGTGCCTGCGTTTGGCACTGAGAGAGAAGGCCAGAGCTCTGGTCGTTCTGTAGTCAATGAGAGAGAGAGTATGTGTGTGTGTGTGTGTGTGTGTGTGTGTGTGTGTGTGTGTGTGTGTGTGTGTGTGTGTGTGTGTGTGTGTGTGTGTGTGTGTGTGTGTGTGTGTGTGTGTGTGTGTGTGTGTGTGTGTGTGTGTGTGTGTG
>CAIGQV010003909.1:19411513-19423916 GCA_903798115.1 Danio jaintianensis
ATCACACACACACACACACACACACACACACACACACACACACACACACACACACACACACACACACACACACACACACACACAAAATACATCCCAAAATATACTTATATAGGTATATTATAAAACATATAAATGCACTAAAAGCATAATTGATCCAAAAGTGAACTGTTTTGTCGTTCTTTTCTAACCTGAGAAATGTCATTTTTACATTTTTATTTTTTCTTTTCTGGCTGTTTTTACCATGTAATGGTGAAAATTTTCACAAAATTTAAAGGGAGAGTTTAACCACAGGAGAAAATTAACTTACTTACTTCTCACAAATGTTGTCTAATATACCTCATTACACAACAGAAGACTCACAATTTCAGACCATAGTGAATGTACTGCGGATTCTATATATATATATATGCCAACTTATTCTATAAACACTATTATTCTATACTACATCAATACTCGACATGTAGTTGCATGTAGTTGCAAAGGCCAATTTAAACGAGAACATACATTCTGCACTTTTGTGAAAGGATCTCTCTTTCTGTATGATTCTACAAGCTGAATCGGTAAAACTCCCTCCAACGTTACCCTGATGAGAATCAACATGTAGAACACAATAAACAAACTAGCCTGATGCTCACTAAGTGCTCATAGAAGGCCCAACACTTCCCAGCGACCTACCGTCGGCTCATATTTTGTTACACATATTAATTTTTGGGTGGACTATACCCTTAAGAAGAGTAAAAAATAATAATAATAATAATAAGCGTCCAACTTTGGCGTGTTTGTTTGTGTACACTGAATACTGTGTTGAAGGCTACAGAAGAGGGTCTTTACTGAAATAAATATCTCTCACCTGTCAGAGAGAGATCTCTAGTTGGCCACTGGCTGGCTGACCTTGGCCATGTCATCACTGTTCAAACACACACACACACACACACACAAACACACACATACATTGGTTATCACTGCTGAAGATACCACAACTAATGGGTCTCCACCCTTCCAGCAGAGGCAGGAAATGAAAATGTTGATGAAGAAGGTATCGATCGCTCAAATTAATTCAGCCCTGATGGCCCAATAGTCACGGTGTGGGGTGTGTAAACAGAAAATCCCTCATGCAGGAGGACAGAGAGCAAACCTCATCCACTCACTTCATAAACTCAAGTCTAGAGAGTCAGGTGTCAGACTCTGAAACGCACATTATTGTATAATCACTATCAGATAAATTCATGTAAGGGCTTTTTGACGGGTGCATGTTAATGTTAATCTAAAAGGCCAGGAAGGTTGATTCTGTTTGTAAAGGAGCTGTTTGAGAATAAGTATAGTGGGACAGTTAGAGGAAGTGAGGTAAGCAGCTGTTTATGTGAATGTTTCAATGAAATGTTTAATTTGTTTTTACTTGAGCTTGAATAGCTATAAATATGCATTTTTGTGCACCGTTATTTGTGGTTGTAAGGATTTTTAAATGTTTTTGAAAAAAGTCTCATGTTCATCACGGATGCATTTGTTATAAATTAAAGTTAAAATACTTGTAATTTATTACTATTATAACAAAGATTGATTATTTTAGTTAAAAAATATTTTAGTGTGCTGATTTCATTGCACTTCTTGTTACTTATAAAAAAATCTATATTATTTTTGAATAAATGTACATAAAAAAATAATACTGACTGCAATGTTTTGAGTTCTATGGGACTGAATGTGTAATGTTAGAATACCTATAACTTGCTCCCTTAATTTTTAACTACCTAATAATGTAGAAAAAATAATAATTTTATAGTTAATTTTGCTGTTAATGACTAAAAAACACTTTTTTTACTTGTTTTATAATAAATATTAATCTGAACTAATTCCTGCATTTAATAAAATATTCTAATATCAAAATATAAATATAAAAAAATATATCTAAATATAAATATAATAATTAGGGATAATAAAACAAACCAATTAAAATAGCTTTTAATCAAATAAAAAGCAATTGTGAACACAATTAGACTTTAAATTTATAAATTCCTAAATCGCCAGAATTAAAAAAAAGGAAATGTGAAAAATAAAGCATATCCAATTCTACTCCTGAAAATACATTATTAAACTACCTAAACACTGTTGAGAACTGATTAACTGAACATGCCTTCACTCTGAAGCCTCCACTGGCTTTCCCCTTGCATTCAGCAACATGTGTCAGGCCAGACATATTGTAGTTCATGGAAAGGTCTGAGACACTGCAGATCAACCAGATTGTGTAGCACGCAGAGTTCAAAACACCCCCCTCAGACGGGCAAACATGCTCTGAGAGGCTTGCTACAATGGTGGCCAATCTCAGCACACCATCCTCCTCTCGGACACTTCCTCTCCAGTGGGCTGCCCCAACAAAGGTGCTCAGTCATCTGAAACTTAATCTGCAGCTTTGCCATTCTGACCTCTCACCTTCGCCGCCTTAAGACTGTGAAAGGGAGAGAGAGCTGTGCTTAGACGCAGCGAAAAAGGCATGGAGAACATACCAGAGAGACCATGAAGTTGTAAAATGAAGATGGAATGGCCTTTTGGAGTCGCTTATAGCACATGAAAAATGTTCCCTGTGTTCCTGACGCATTTCTCTGTGTGCTTGTTCACGCTTGTGTGTGTGTATGAGCAGGACTCTGGGGACACAAACGTGAGAGAGTGTCAAAAGAGTCTTAAGCGGTAGACAGAGTGCACTGGGGTCACTTTAACACAAAACAGTAGGGCCACTAGACAAAACAAAGTGGCACACTGTTCTTTTCTGGCAACCACAAATGATCAAACAAGGCAGATCACCATTTACTAACCTATTGTGTTTGCTTTAAGGTCACAGTGAAATAAAAATGGTGACTTTTTTGTTGACATATCGTAAAGAATAGCATTTATGGTGAATAATTTTCCAGGCATGATATGGTAGGTTAACGTGGCCAAAAGTTTTTTAATTAAACATGCAAAATTTGACAGCAACAAACACAGGTAACTGTATTTAAAACTACATTTGCATATGAGATGCTATGTTACATTGGGATATACAGTGCATCCAGAAAGTATTCATAGGTCTTCACTTTTTTCACATTTTTTATGTTACAGCCTTATTCAAAAATGGATTAAATTAACTTATTTCCTCAAAATTCTACACAATACCCCATAATGACAATGTGAAAAAAGATTTTTTTGAAATTGTTGCAAATTTATTAAAAATAAAAAACCTGAAAAATCACATGTACATAAGTATTCACAGCCTTTGCCGTGAAGCTCTAAATTGAGCTCAGGTACATTCTGTTTCCACTAATCATTCTTGAGATGTTTCAGCAGCTTAATTGGAGTTCACCTGTGGTAAATACAGTTGATTGGACATGATTTGAAAAGGCATACACCTGTCTATACAAGGTCCCAGGGTTGACAGTGCATGTCAAAGCACAAACCATGCATGAAGACAAAGGAATTGTCTGTAGACCTCCGAGACAGGATTGTCTCGAGGCACAAGGCTGGGGAAGGTTACAGAAAAACTTCTGCTGCTCTGAAAGTTCCAATGAGCAAAGTGGCCTCCATCATACGTAAGTGGAAGATGTTTGGAACCACCAGGACTCTTCCTAGAGCTGGCCGGCCATCTAAGCTGAGTGATCGGGGGAGAAGGGCCTTAGTCAGCGAGGTGATCAATAACCCGATGGTCACTCTGTCTGAGCTCCAGTGTTCTTCTGTGGAGAGAGGAGAACCTTACAGAAGGACAACCATCTGTGCAGCAATCCACCAATCAGGCCTGTATGGTATAGTGGCCAGACAGAAGCCACTCCTTAGTAAAGGGCACATAGCAGCCCACCTGGAATTTGACAAAAGGCATCTGAAACAAAATTCTCTGGTCTGATGAGACTAAAATTGAACTCTGTGGAGTGGAGCCAGGCGTTACGTTTGGAGAAAACCAGGCACCGCTCATCACCAGGCTAATACCATCCCTAAAGTGAAGCATGGTGGTGGCAGCATCATGCTGTGGGGATGTTTTTCAGCAGCAGGAACTGGAAGACTAGTCAGGATAGAGGAAAAGATTAATGCAGCAATGTACAGAGACATCCTGAATGAAAACCTGCTTCAGAGTGCTCTTGACCACAGACTGGGGCGACGGTTCATTTTCCAGCAGGACAATGACCCAAAGCACACCACCAAAATATCAATGGAGTGGCTTCACAACAACTCAATGAATATCCTTGAGAGGCCCAGCCAGAGCCCAGACTTAAATCCTATTGAACATCTCTGGAGAGATCTGAAAATGGCTGTACACCGTCGCTTCTGATAGAGCTTGAGAGGCAATGCAAAGAGGAATGGGCAAAAATTCCCAAAGACAGGTGTGAGGCTGTAATTGCTGCCAAAGGTGCATCAACAAAGTATTGAGCAAAGGCTGTGAATACTTATGTACATGTGATTTTTCCGGGGTTTTCTTTTAAATACATTTGCAACAATTTCAAAAAATCTTTTTTCACATTGTCATTATGGGGTATTGTGTGTAGAAGTTTGAGGAAATAAATGGATTTAATCCATTTTGGAATAAGGCTGTAACATAAAAAAAATGTGGAAAAAGTGAAGCGCTATGAATACTTTCCGGATGCACTGTATGTATACAAATTTCATGTTTGTACGTGAAGGATATCATAGTGGTATATTAGCATATACTTATGTAAACAGTCAAATTCTCTCCACACTACAGATAGCCCAGACCACAACAGAAATGTGTCAGGGGAACCCAAAAAGTGACGAACCCGGCTGCTTCATGTGTAGATGCAGCGGTGTTGTCGGAGATCTGAGAGGTGAGTTTTTTATGTTTATTTACGGTCGTACGCTGCCTTAGTGTTTGTATATTTTTAGCCTTCAGAGCCTGATGAATTGCACAATTAATGCTAAATGAACAGCTGACTCTAAACAGGAAGCATCTCTTTTTGGGGTCTTCAACACATTCCTATTTGCAAAGCATTTGTGTATTTTCATGTGTTGAGAAAAGGTGTGTGTGTTGTTGTTTTCTCAATTTGTTAGGTTTCCTATGCATATGTTTTTAAAATTGCTGCACATTTCTGTATTTGCATGTGTTGTGAGAATTCGCATGCACGCATGTTGTCAAACTGATTCAAATGTTATATCAGTTTGTTAGTGTTTTTCTATTTGATCGTTTTCTTAACATGCAGCTCCTTTGAGCTTTCTCAGCCACCACATGATGGCCTTCTAAAGTGGGACATGTCAATCATATGAGATCACAGAAATAGCAAATAACAGCAATGCAATGATCCAATCAATTAACAATGTTCAAAATCAGTTCATGCAGACTTTAAAGGAGCAGTCTCATTTACAAGTTGTTTAACACATTAACATACGTTTAAAACTCTTCTTAGCATAATGGATGATAACTATTACTTATTGAAATTGGCTTTCAAGCACATTTTCTCCACTGAATAGTTTCGTAAAGTATTTGAAAGTATCCCAGCAGGCACTGTGATGTCAAAACGACAACAAAAAACATTTAAAAAATGCTAATTGATTTGAAGTCAAAACTTGAAGTCCATTTGACATCCCATCGATGTCCTTTTGACCACCAAAATAATGACATCAAACTGACATCTAACTTTGGTGTCAAAAATCATGTCAAAAATCGATGATTTCTGACATGTTTTTGACACCAATGCACACATATCTTTTTGACATCAAGGTGCTGACTGGGATGTGTACAAATTCATTCATTCCTTTAGCTTAGTCCCTTATTTATCAGGGGTCGCCACAGCCGAATGAACCGCCAACTATTCCAGCACTATTCCAACATATTTTTTTTTGCAGCAGATGCTCTTCCAGCCACAACCCAGTACTTGGAAACACCCATACACTCTCACATTCACACACACGCTCATACACTATGGCCAATTTAGTTAATCCATTTCACCTATAGCGCATATCTTTGGACTGTGGGAAACCGGAGCACCCGGAGGAAACCCACGCAATCACGGGAAGAACATGCAAACTCCACACAGAAATGAACTTGAACCAGCGACCTTCTTGCTGTGAGGTGACAATGCTAACCACTGAGCCACCGTGCTGCCCTATACAAATTGCAATAGCTGAAACTTTCCCGAAACTGTTAAGCACAAAACAAGCACATGTGATTTTGGATGGCTGTATTTAGCACTGACCACTGTTAATTGGATCACTGCAACCAGTTAATTCCAGTTGTAAGAGATGCCTCCCTTTCACACCTGTCCCGTCCTCTCCTCCCCTCTAAAACCCTCCACCAGCCATTAGGAACTGTCCTGAAAAAATCTCTGTGGTTCAACTTCAGCCGTCCTCTATGATTACCTCATTTTTCCCCCGTCTCTTCTGTAGCGAAGGTGACCCAGGCTGTTCATCTCTGCAGCTGCAATTAACCCAGGTCACCCTGCACAGCTCCCAGAGTTGAGCAGGAACGAGACGTGTTAACAGCAAGCACGGACAGGTTCTTTTTTCTCTCTCTCTCTCTCTCTCTCTCTCTCTCTCTCTCTCTCTCTCTCCAGCAGATTAGCTCCAGTCTGCCTGGGCACACTCAACCATCAGGCTACGCTGGGATTAAGGTCCACACCAGATGCCCTGAGGAGAGGAGAAGAGAGTCCAAGGCTGCTGTACAGTACATGTGGCTGTGAGAGACCGTCATCACAGACAAGCACTCCGATACTGGAAAACAGATTATTGGCCGGTTAATACAAATATAAAACTACAGCGCACACTTTTACCAATCATAAATGTTTTCTCTTTAGGGAGTGAACTTGACTCTCTGACCTTTACACTCTAGACCATCCATCCAGACACACACACACACCCTGCCCTTCAGTCCACACAGTCTTAACTTTATCTTGGTTGTCCACACCTTGCATTCCAAGTCTCTTGTCTATCTATAGACTTTAGCCTTCCAAGCTCAGCAAACAGCCAGGGTGAGAACAAGGCCAGCCATTAGTCCAATATGCCCTAGGGTGCTAAAAGAGGACAAGAGAGGGACACACACACACACACACACACACACACACACACACACACACACACACACACACACACACACACACACACACACACACACACACACACACACACACACACACACACACACACACACACACACACACAGGAAGACACTGATAGATTTATGTTAATGACACACTAACTCTGTTGACCATGCAAGGGCAGGGGACTCAGATAAGTGACCAAAAACTAAACTCCAACATCTGATGTCTGAAGTTTAAGGCTTGAGAGGAGTGTGCGGGATATTGCAAAGTCCTATTTTATTACTTTGGTCAATAGATGACCAGGACTACATGCAATCTCTGCTCATGCTTTTTCTAGAAAACAACTACATGTTTTAGCTAATTTGGCGCATTTTATTTACAAAAGAACGTGTCGTGTCTTGAGGAAACAGTAATGACTACCATACACTGTAAAACGAAAAAAAATCATTTACAGTTTGCTGCATTTTGTGATTCACAAGTGTTTTCCATTTATTTACTCATTCGAATTGCATTATGGGACCTTAATCATTGATATAGAAAGTGACATTTATATGCAGTTTAGGTAGTTTAATGAAGAAAATATTAATAGAAAGAAAGTAATCTGTTAAATAACAAAAAAGTACTGGCAGCCATTTTTTGTACTGTAATTCACATTACCATTTCAGTCAATGTAATGTTTCAAACCATCAAAAATGTCAATAAATATACTTTGTTCCCACAAGAGTAAATAAATGGAAAACACCCGTCAATCACAAAATAAAGGAAAGTACAGATGGTGTCATTAAGTTCAGTTAATTAGTTCATAGTTCATATTTTGAACCAGAATAATTGAAAAAATCGATTTAAGCAGCCCAAAAGTACTTACTGTCTTCTGCATGACTATAATAGTGCCATAAAAGTAATAATAAAATTAATAATCAATTAATAAAGTCGAAATAATTATGATGCTGTATTTTTACATACATTTTCCATTACACTTAATGATGCTGAGACATTATTTCACACATATTTTGATATTCTATTTTCACACAAGTTATCTAAAAGATTAAACCAGATATTTTATTAGCAAAACCTAGGAAAATCAATTTTGAAGAGTAATTCCTTCTCTACCAAATTTTACACTTAAAAATGGTAAACATTTTACGTTGTTTAAATCAATTCAGCAGAAATCCTCAGGTTTTCACAAAATTCATCTGAAAAGTACTTGCATTCAGTTTATGCAAACAGATTTCACTCTAGAAGCCTTATGGGATTTTATCAAAATCAGTGACAACTTAATAAAAGTAATTTCCCATTGTTCTTTAAATATGTGAACCTATAACTGTTCATTAATGCTCAGTGAAGGTATCCGACTGTATATACAGTATGTTCTAAAAATGACACTCTCTCCAGGGCCTCACACCACTGGTAATAAAAAAGAGAGCGAGTCCATATATGACATACTTACAAGTGACACGCCTTCCCAGAATTCAACACACCTCATTCAAACAGGCTGTTATCTGCAAACAGGGCTCAGTGTGGGCTGTGGGCTCTGTTTATTCAAACCTAAAGGGCATTGCAATCTCCACAACAAAGTGTTCACCTGGGATCAATCAGTTAGCTTATTAAAGCACTAACATATTCAAATGATGCTGCTGCTGCTTCTGCTGCTGTTTGAGCGTGTATGTGTGCGAGTGTGTGTATTTTTCTTCCCTGCACCATTTGTGATTAATTATCCCTCACAAATCTAATCATAGAACACACATGGTTGCTCCTAACTATCTATCTGTTGTCCTGCGCTTGAGGGGGGAAAACAACAATGAAGAGACTGATTCCACCTTTAATGAGATTGGAGTCGGCGCACAAGTTCTTGTGGCATTGTTTGACCCCCATTCAGCAAGCAGGTGTCCATTTCTAATGACTCCAGAAGCCTGACAGCCTGCCGTTAAAGAAAGTGAGACACAGGGAGAAGAAAAGCATGTTAGATATGGCTCACTGGAATGGGGATAAAATGCCACTTGACCAGTTGACCTCCCAAACCTTTGAGCAGGCCTGTCAGGGTCAGAGGTGGACTTTGGTGTCATGTTTGAGTGCAAACCAAAACCCTAGTTGGACATTTAGTCAAATGCAATGAGTTCACACATTTGGGATTTGTTCATTCTCTTGAACTTTTTTCAGTTTTCAAGAAGACAAAGAAAAGGTTACCAATGTTTTCACTGACAAACTTACAAACAAATTTTTATGGCTGTAACACATTCCAAAAGAGTCAGGACAGAGGCCAAATAAAAGTGAAAAGGTTATAGAATATCAAAATTACACATTTTTGAAACAGTCCACAATAAGGAGGTAAACTGATAATACATGAGGGTTTCATGTTTGGGTATAAAGGACCCTATTGGTTTTTGCAAGCCAAATCACAACAAATTTGGGTGTTTTACCAATATTGTGAAAAGATTCAGGAAATCCAAAGAAATAGGAGTCTGTGTAGAACAAGAAAGAAACCACAACTGAATGTGCTTGACCTTTGAACTCAGATGGTCTTGCATTAAAATAAGTGTCATGCTGTCAAGTTAAATAAAGTCACATGGGCTCAGGGGTACTTCAGAAAACCATTGTTTCTTAACAGAGTCTGCCACTGCATCAAGAAATGCAACTTGAATCTTTGTAACTATATGAGAAAGAAAGCATTGTTTTGTAGGCACAGAGTGAATGTGTTTAACTGACCTGCCTGAACTGAAGATCTGTCACCTATTGAAAATTTATGGACCATCCAATGCAATTTCACCGAAGTTCATAATATTTTGATTTAGTGTCTAGTTCGTATGAATGTGTACCATCTTATTTGTGCATTTTAATATGATTTGCTCATCCCCCAATGACGGTTGGATTTAGCGGTGGGTCTTGGGGACACACCTACTATTAAAAATCATGCAAATTTGTATGAATCAGCCACTTTTCTGTAAAACAGTTACGTTTGCTCCTGAGTTTGGGCTGCATGGTCCATCATGGAATTGAGAATCAGACAATGATGAACACAGACTGTTGAGCAGCTGAGGTCTTGTATTATGTCAGACTGGGCAAATTTTTGCTTATATAACTTTAAGAATTACACTAAAATCTACTGGGTTATTTCAACCCAAATTGGGTAAAATATGTACAAACCCAAATGTTGACTTTTATTAGGTTCTATAAATGTATTAAAATGAACCCAGCAGTTATTTTAAACAAAATTGGGTTGAAATAACCCAGCATTTTTAGCGTGTAGTATCATCAATTCCCAAACTATTAAACCTTGTAAAGAAAAGGAAAGTTGATGTTACACCATGTTAAACATGTCTCTGTCCTAATTATTTTGGAGTGTGTTGCAGCCATCGAAATCAAAATGGGTTACGCTCCAAAAAAATGTGGGGTTGTTGTAACAACATTGTGGGGGTTTTTTTGTTGTTTTTTTACATAACCCATTTATACCCAATGGTTGGGTTTATCCATATTTGACCAACTTTGAGTTAGGACAACCTAGCATTTTTTTAGAGTGTATACTTACAAAATGCAATTTATTTGGTGAGAGAAAACATTACAAATATTTTCTTTGTAGCTATGCCAATTCAGAGAATTCATAAAACAAATCATATTCTCAAAAAACAAATCATCTGTCTCAAATTTTGGGAATTGCTGTTATTACAGTAACAGTAATAACTTTTTAACCAAACCCATTTGACCAAGTGTTTCCAATTTTTTTTTGTGTCTCCTTGCTGTGGAAGTTGTGTGAAGCTGTTCTGTAAAAGCCAAATAGTTGAGATGATGTGCTGTAAATTTAAGCTTGGTTAACGACCACATACTTTGAGAGCCGACAGGAGGTGGTCATTGTCCATTAAGGTGCACTTACTTTGTGCCCACTCACCTCCACACAATTAATAGAGCAAAGCCAAGCTGGAGTAAAGGAAATGATGCAAAGCTAGTTCAACACACAAGACGAGGCATTGGTGATGATGCATTCGTGTCTAGCAGTACAGCAAGATCTCAAACCACTGAGAGAGTTGACAACGTATAATGTTTAAACAACCGAGTCAACCTCTGTTTAGACAGAGGTATGATCAGCTTTGGCTGGATAGTCCAGAGAAGAAGGCCTGCCAGCGGGCCATAAACACAAGGAACTTTTGATCAGGAGACCAATTTGCACGGCCAAGTCCACACAGACACAAAACTAAAACAAACCATGCACCTCAATGTTTTAAGACTCACATTTTCCTAGTCAGCAGAGAATTCTGAACTAAAACACTGAGAAAAGAGGAAAAAAGGATATCTGGGGATACTGAGTGAGTAATGTCTGTATGGAGTTTTATAACAGAGAGAACATAACAGCTTTGTTTCCCAGGAGCATAACCGTCAATTTTTATTTGTTTGTATATTGTTATATTAGTTGCAAGTTTGATCCTTGACTGGGAAAGTTGATCCAGAAATAAAATTCTTGAAAATTGACAACCCCATGTCATTTGATGTTCTTTCTTCAGTGTAACGCAAAAGAAGTTTAATAGAATGTTCAAACACCTTATGTTTGTACAGTTAAAGTGGAAGAACACTGACAAATATATCTGTTAATTAACAGTTTTCATTAAAAAAACAAATCTGTTTATTTACACTTTTAAACTATACTTTACAACCTTGATCTCTGCTCTGTTAACTTCTATTGGCCCTGAAAAACAATATCTCTACAGTTTAACAAGCTTTTTTTTAGTTTGAAACAGTATGTTATTAAACATACAGAAATAAATTCATAAAATATCAGTAAACGTGTGGCAGCTCATTGGTGTTTATACCATAATTCAGCATTTATTGTTGAGAAAAAATATATATATACCACAACAGATGCACTTTTACAAAAGAAAAACCAATGTAATGACTGCAAAATGAATAACTATGTAAAAAGTCAATATAATTCAGTTAAATATTGTGACATCAAAAGGTGACAGAACAGAGATCACAGTCCAACAAGGCAATTTGAAAGTGTAAATAAACAGAAAACATCCATGAATCACTAAATATAGTAAACAGTTAACTAACGTTCTTTACCAAAAAAACACGTCAAATGAATTTCACATGCTAAAATCACACGTGAAACAAACAAAAAAATGTATTCACATGAAAATGTTCCAAAATATATGAAGCCTATGTGGTTTTTGTCTGAGAAAAAAAAAGTATATATATATATATATATATATATATATATATACAAATAAACGTACACATTATAAATCTGGCAAGCTGCAAAAAAGGGGGGGGGATAGTATCATTAAAATTGTAAACGAAATTACAGTTGTTCAGAAATGACATACCTTTGTACATTTAAGAACATAATTAAAATTGAAATATTAGATGTTGAATGATAATCTTACCTTGAAGTTATTGGTGGTTGAGATGGCCTC
>CAIGQV010003909.1:19464187-19474860 GCA_903798115.1 Danio jaintianensis
GCGTTCAGTTTTGTGTTTGTGTTTAACCATTCGTCCTCATAGATCAGCTATGTCCTTTTAATACACAAGGCGTTTACTTGTGTGTGTGTGTGTGTGTGTGTGTGTGTGTGTGTGTTTAGCTGTGTCCCATTAAATCACAATTGTCCCTTTAATACACATTTGTGAGGTGTGTGTGTGTGTGTGTACAGCTACTGTCCTTATAATAACGGTTTGTGTTATGGGTGGGGTTTCAAGGTAATTATCATATGACCTCATAATTAAGTATTTAGTCAGATTGTTCTATTTTAAGTTGTGTTGTGTGTAATCAAACTTTAAAGTGAAATCTGTGTTGTACAGCTCAAAATAAAAATTTTGATATGCACCACAACTCTCTAGAGTAAGTGGAAGAGTGTGCTCCCCTAATACACCAAAAAACTGGTTTGAGCTGAAGTGTCCTTGTAACACACATAAACCCGTGTGCGTGTGTGTGTGTGTGTGTGTGTGTGTGTGTGTGTAAGAGAGAGAGAAAGAGACAGAAATGTCCTCAAAAGGAAATAATGTAAAAAGAAATCTTGGCCACCAGACACGGATGTATGCTTTAATTTTTTTTATTAATTGTTTTCAATAAAGGGACAAAATTGGTTGGTGAACAGGATAATGTAATGACAACTGCCAGAAAACACAGACAGTGGTTTCTCCAATAAAACTTAACATAGACCAGAAACAAAAACAACAAAAAAGCAAGTCTGTCAATGACCTTTGGTCATTTTCAAAAAAAAAAAAAAAAAAAATGAAAACAAACAAAAATGATCCATTCTATGTCTCCGTTTTGAACAGAGTATTTAAGCAATAATAAATAGTGACTCCCATTGAAAAAGATAAAGTTCAAGTTCAAGTTACAACAAACAGCTCTCATAACAGGAATAGAAAAGGCTGATAACAAAATATTCCGCATTGCCATTTACAAAAGAGTATGAACTTAAGTGGGCTGCTCCTTTAGTTCCATTTCATTTTTAAATATGCTTTGCATATGAAAGTCGTCCCAATCTAAATATAAAGCACCATTTAATATTTGGCAATGAAAAAAAACAACAAAGAAAACACTTGCAAAACAGTAATTATTTGAACTCATTTATTTGAACCATTTTTTTGTTTGTTTATTTACTGCATATGAAGTTAGCTTTTTTTTCAAGATGCTGGAATGTATTCAGGTGAGACAGGTGAAAAGACAGAAGCACACTACAGAACAACCCAACATTAGCTTGCTGTACTGCATACAGAATGGCAGCAGAGGAGATTTTAAAAAAGAAGAACAGAAAAAAGATATGTACAACCACCTGTTTTAGCTAGTGTGGACATTCTCAAAAGACTCCTCTGGGAAACCATTGAATGGCCTCCTTTGTACAATGCCACATACTTAAATTTTTTAATTGGATTTTTTTCTGTTTTCTTTTTTTAAACATACAAATAATTCGCACTATATTATCCTGCCAAATTAAAAAAATATACCGTGGCAGCTTGTTGTTTTTTTTCCACTACCAAAAAAGGTACAATAATACCTTTTGAGAACAAGCAACAGTTAAAAATACAAGCCTCAATATAAATACTGTAGTACCTACACTAGGTGAACATTTAATTCAAATACCATTCTAGAAATACAGAAGAAAGTAGACCATAAATGTGTTTTAGCATAGGAACTGACATGATGTGCATTTTCCTATATTTAAGTTTCTCTATTATATATTTTATATATAATCTTAAACCTTTCCCCAATGCAAGTTTGACCTGAAGAGCTGTGAAGAGCCAAGATGAAAAAAGAAGAAAGAAAAAGCAGGAAGGAGAAAAAAAAAAAAATCACAGATTTTCCCATTTTATATATATCGTAATCAAGTCTTGAACACCACCAAGACAAAAGAGAAACAACCAACTTAAATACAGTTTCCCCTAAGATAATGAAATGTTACTTTTTAAAAAAGTCATTTTTATTTTCATACTTAAAAAAAGATTTGTACAAAAAAAAGTTCTTGCAGTGAAAGCAGCAAGTTTCAATTGTCCGTACTTTGTCAAGCACTGTGTGCTTTGACACAATAATATTATATCAGAGTTGGGCTTCATCTTTTATGAGGTGAGAGGAGGAGTTGGCTTTTTTACATTAAATAATGACACCATGTTTGATTCTTTAGGAAGTTTTCCCTCTCGTAAATACCTGTAAACTGGGAAACTTTAACAGTGCACTTCTTTGTCCAACAAGCAAGCAAAGGTAATTTATACTCTACTACTATACCTCCAATTAGCATTACTTTAAAAAAAAAGAAAAAAAAAGGGCAGAGTGGCAGGTGCCATCTAAACACCAAAAACATCACTGATGTCTTGCAACAATAAAAATAAACAAAAAGAGTCTCCTTGAATGTCAGCTTGTACCACACTATGTGTGAAACTCATATAAAACAAAGGAAAAAAGTGACGTGTATGGTTTTCCCTCTCTCGCTCGCTCTTTCAGGTTCATTTAGTCTTTTAGGGAGCTCAGACAAAGGCAATAATAAAGAAATAAGATTTTGACTTACACCTGTAGGCAATTCATAGTTAATCATCACTGACAACTGCAAATATTTCAATGCTTTCTTAATAACCAATTCTCAAGTGTACATTACATTAGTTTGCTCCAAATGCCCTCAGGTGTTCCTTCGCAATGGATGTTCACACTAACAATGGTCATCAAAGAAATGTCAAAATGTGCTACTGAAGATGAGACTTGAACAAACACAGAAAATGAATCCAAAATGATTGTGGATTGAAAACTAGTACCGCTAAGTACAGTACCTTCAGATAGTAGTAAACAAGGCGGAATCCCACACCATATACTGCATGTGCTATGCCCACAACGAAAGGATACGTTTTACATTGGTACCTAATGATGATTAACTACAAATTTCCTTAGCTTTTTGATTATTACTATTTCTCTCCAAAGTCACAGTTGACTGTAGCAGTCAGGTACTTGATGCAAGAACCTTTTGAGGATCCAAATCGATCCTTGTATAATATCTAGCTGAGACTCCAGAATTACAGCAAATGAGATTAACCAATGCAATTTTACGATATCCAAGGCACTCTTTTTTGTTGTTGTTTGTTTTACCAAATGATAGTACAAATTCAAATCTCAATGCGGTTTTCATTCAGAAATTCAAAGGCTGTCATTACTTTTATTCTGTAATAGGGGCCAATTATTATTTTAACCCTATGTGGACAGAACATCTTTTTGAAAGATTAGTTTAAGTGCGATATCCAGCCCGTCCAAAGAGGGTTAAGCGATAGCCTGCAGTCCTCCATGTTACAACACAAAACTGTACATGATATGTATTACAGAATGTATGCAGCATGGTTTTTCTTTTCTTTTTCTTAGATCTCAAAAAAAAGAAAAGTAAAGAAAAAACATTTGTAAAATAATGAACGATAAAACAGCAACACATTTACTAAACAACTAACCAACCAGGGACAATTTATTTTTAAAATTAGCCAAAATATATCATGCATGCTGTCAAATCTTCCAAAATGTGAAAGAAAAAAGAAAATGTACACAACATGTAAATTATTGCACAAGAGAAAGGCTCCAAGTTTGCGTCAATGCAATAGTATTGCCCCGATACAGATCATGCATTCAACGGTAAATGAAAAAGGTGTGCTGGTGGTGCCAAGCATGTTGTCTTAGCCACCACTGGACTAGCGAAACAGGGAAATCTACAAGGATGAGGGTGGGAGTGGGCCAAGGTGTTATTCGCTGTTAATAGGCAAGTGAGCCACCACACTCCACCGCTACTCAGTTTTAATTTCGTTGCTCAATGCGCGGTCACTGTGCCATTTTTTCATGTGTTTCTCAAGGGTGCTGTACACACTAAAAGGCATCTGACAGATTTCACATTTGTAAACGTCCTTGCCCACTTGCCCGTGCGTTTTCATGTGCCGTGTTAGCTTGCTGCTCTGGGCGCAGGCATAATTGCAGAGGTCACACTTATAAGGCCTTTCGCCCGTGTGGCTGCGCCGGTGCACTGTCAGATTGCTGCAGTTTTTGAATATTTTGCCACAGAACTCGCAGGTGTCAGTGCGTCGCCCATCTTTTGAGCTGGGCCGACCAGGACCCCCAAGATGTGGCGTGCTGCCACCACTGCCAGTCCCGCTGCGGCCCGAGACCCCGCCATCCAGGTCCCCTGGTGGCGTAGAGAAGCGTAGGCTTCCATTCTCTGAGGAGTGCTCTGAAGATGAGGCGAAAGGCGATTGTCTGGAATCCCCGAAATTCAGAAAGGGGTCCTTGAGCTGCCTAGATGCAGCATAACCAGCCAACCACTGGGAATAAACATTCTCAGTGTTGGGGATTGTAGGGGTGGAGAGGTCAAAGTCCTTCTCCAGCTTGATTCGTTTTGAGAAAGGACTAAGTGAACTGGGACTACCAAGCAGGAGCTTCTTGGACAAGCCAACAGAGGCAGATTCGCTGGGAGAAGAGCCTCGGCCGTTGATAGCTGAGCCGCAACCCTCGTCCACTCTGTCTGATTCTAGAGCCGAATCCTCATCACACATGTCTCTATGTGCATCATTGTCAGAGTTTAGGGCTCCCCGCTTGTGTTGGTGAAATGCCTCGCTGTAGTGCTGCATGCTGGCAGCCAGGCCCATGCCCTGCATAACCTCAGGCAGTGAGCGCGGGATCCCATCCTCGCCCAGACGCCCACCGTTGTTCTCATGGTGCCGTGCAGCTTGAAGGTTGAGGCTGAAGTGGTAGTTGTTTCTCCCTCCATCTCTCTCCCTCTCCCTTTCCCTTTCCCTTTCCAGCTCCTCCTCTTCTCCTTCCTCTTCTTCCTCTTCCTCTTCTTCTTCCTCCTCCTCCTCTTCCTCCTCCTCCTCCTCTCCATTTTCTGGAATCATGCGGTCATTTTCACTCTTGAATTTGGCTACCACGGACTTGAGGGCATTACTGGCACTACCCACCAAGTCACTGGTTCCTGGTTCAGGGGAGCTGGCTGTGGACAAGCCATCATCGGATTTGACCGTTGTGGGTGATGACTTGTTCATATGTGTCTTCATGTGCCTTTTCAACTTGCTGGCCTGCGTACAGGCATGGTCGCACAGATTGCACTTGTATGGTTTTTCACCCGTGTGACTGCGCCGATGCACTATTAAATTACTCTGGAACTTGAAGGTCTTCCCACAGAATTCACAAGACTTGGTCTTCATGGGCGTGTTGGACTGTTGGTTGAGAGGGGTTGGAGTAGACTGGGAGCCAGAGGGAGACTGCATGGAAGGTAGGGGAGGGGTGGAGAGAAAGGGCGGCTTGGTTCCTGACTGGAATGGTTGTAGTAGCCGTTGCATAGGGCTGGGTCGATTGGGTGAAAGAGGAGGAGTTGACCCTGAGGTGTTACCAGCCAGCTCTCTCAACCTACGAGAGAAGTCCATAGCTGGGGGATCCATGGGTATGGGGTTGAGGCGCAGCACCCTGTCGAAGGCACTCGGGTGGTGGGTGGCCAAAGCCAGCTCCTCCGGGCTCAGGTGCTCCATGCGATGAGGGTCCAAGTGATGACGGGGTGGAGGGCTAAAAAGAGGCGGCGTAGGAGGAAACCGCCCCTCTCGTAGAGGGGGCCCATCACGTCCAGAGTTCGGTATTCGTAGAAGGTTGAATGGGCTTCCCTCAGGGAGATGGATGCCATGCAAAGGAGGCTGAGAGGAGCAATCTGCGCCCATTCCCGAAGGAGCTCCCACTCGGGGTGTGAGCGGACTTCCACGCTCACTCTCAAGGTAGATTCGGAAGCCATGAGTGTTCTGGGCATGTTGCAGGAGAAACCAAGCACTGCTGAACGGCTGCTTACAGGTTGTGCAAGTGTAGCTGCTGGGCTCATCTTTACCTGCAAAACACATAAAATAAACGTTAATTCTCTAACAGTGCAAAAGACAGAAAATACAACTCATTCAAAGAAAAACCATCAAGATAACAGATCTGCACCGTGATTGTTCACACTCCTTCCATTTTTCAGCTGTTCCCTCAATGCTACACATCTGAGCTTTAATCATTTATGAACTTGACCTTATCACCCGCTTAGACCCCAGACCTGTGCTGCCCCCTATACTAACAGTCTCTCATCGGCTTTAGCCCCTCAGCAGGCTAAAGTAAGTATAACACAGCAGTAAACACTGTTCTTATTATAAACATGCTCCCAAACAGGACTGTAGGCCAGAACCCAGTGGAGCAAAGCTTTTTACAACATAAGACCAGACAAAGCACTAGTATTCCAGCAGAGAAAGGCTGTGTTGGGGTTTAGCTCAGGTCTTTGCATGAGGTGATACACTCCTGCTTTGGTTCTTGTAACAGTTGTCAGCAGGACTGTAAAAGCAAACAATACTGCTTGCTCAAGCTGAACGCTTTCATCCATGTACCAAAACAGATGAAGCAGGAAGCATACCACAAAAACAAAATTTGGAAGGACTACAATAATAGATCCTGTAAAGGGGCAGCAGAGGAAGCACATATTGTTAGGATGTGTTAAAGGTTACATATGGCTAACTTCAGGTAACTTCAGGTACTAGTATGTTTGCTGTAATCAATGAAAAGTTATAAACATTTTTTATATAAGAATTCCATTTAATAATTTGTCTGCTCTTCAAATGCAAGCTTTCAAAAATGAAGTAAAAAATGGAAATAAACTAAAAGTTACCAATAAAAAAAGAGAGACATTCTTGTGTAGGGACAACTGTCACAGCAAAAGAACATTTAAATCAATTGACTTTCAATGGCACTTTGACAATGACCTGTGATTTTCCTCCCATTCCGCTTGTAATCTCATTTAATGTTTCTGACTCCTCCACCGCCTCATTTAGGAGATTAAATATAAAGGAGCCTAGCCTTTCAGCATTAAATAAGCTGTGCTGATGCCTGATGCTAAGTTATCTATTTATTAAATATCTTTATGCTACTGCACGCTGGAAGAACTGATACAGTGTGTTCTAAAAGAAGAGAAGGGACAACTAGTGGACACATACAAACACATGCATTTCGTTTTTACATTTTACATAGCATTTACTACTATACATGTATAAAATTGTCTTAATTACACCAAAACATATTCATTTATTCATTTTCTTTTCAGCTTAGTCTCTTTATTAATCTGGGGTCGCCACAGCAGAATGAACCACCAACTTATCCAGCATGTTTTACGCAGCGGATGCCCTTCCAGCTGCAACCCATCACTGGGAAACACCCATACACTCCCATTCACACACATACACTACGGACAATTTAGCTTACACAATTCACCTATAGCGCATGTCTTTGGACTTGTGGGGGAAACCGGAGCACCCAGAGGAAACCCACGCGAACATGGGGAGAACATGCAAACTCCACACAGAAATGCCAACTGACCCAGCTTGAACCAGTGACCTTCTTGTTGTGAGGCTACCCACTGTGCCACCGCGCCGCCACCAAAACATATTGGAGGGAAAAAAATAAAAACCTCTCTCATGAATATGCTCAAGTCTAAATGTTTTATCTAGTCCAGATGGAAGGCTGTCAAAAGCTACAGAGCCATTTTTGATAATTACACTAAATACATTCCTAAATAAAAACAAAATGTTATAAAGTGCTGCAAATGGCATTTGCACCATCAACAGGTAAACAAGCAGCAGGTTCAGGGTGTCTATAGTTAAAAACACACGATTAACTGACAAATGGCAATGAAATGGATATTTTCATGAGGTAATGAGTGACAGTTTGAACTTTGAAAATAACCAACGCTAAAAGCGATGTTACATGCAAAAGGTACAGATATCTACCTACGCTCCCAAAAAAATGCAGGGTCAAGCGGTCAGGAAAAGAGCCATCATCCACACAGGAACCACAACAACAAACAGCGAAAATGGACAGGGGAGATGGATTTAACTCCCCCCACAAGCCAGAGGTCTCTAAACTGCTATCATGTACTGTTTACAACCATCCCAAGAGAAAGAGGGGGAGAGGGGAAAACGCAAAAAAATGGAGAAATGGCTGGAAGAAAGGCTGAAAGAGGTGCTGAACGGAGCCGAACAGGCAGCATGCACTCTTTCATCTCGTTTGTTTTCCTCAGAGGGGCTTTCTCTGAAGTCTTCAATAGCCAGCAAAGCATGTAACGAGGCAAGGACTTTCTGCTGCTCAGAGGAGGAAAGGCAGGCCAGAGCCACTGTGGGTTTTCTCAGATAATCCTGTTAATGCACACAAATGGGGGTGGTTCTGGAAGGCACAGTGGCGGACAGACAGCCACCTCCGGACATCACTGCACCCTTTTGTCCTGTCATCATTTTGTGTCTGCCTTGGCACTTCTTTAACATAGTCAACAAAAAAAGACACACCACTCCATGCTCATCAAGGTGTGAGATAAACACATGATTGTGTTTAGGTACAACCGAGCACAAAATAATATAGCACATGGTAATGTATGTCTACTAGTGTTTCGCAAAATTTCTTAATTTGAATCCTTGTATGGTTTTGTTCCACATAGGTAAAAAATATATATGAAATATCACACATACAAATGCATATTGTTTTGAGAAATCATTCATTAAAAGCAGAAAAATATACACATATGAATAAATAAGACGGTATTGTCCCAAAAGCAAGAGAGCAACGGTGGCGCTATCACACGTCAGCTTTCAGCTGAGAGAGATGGGCAGTAAAAAGAGGTGACGCTTGGTGTGAACAGAGAGAAAAATAACAGCACACTGCTGCTCTATGGCCCTGCCACCCACGACACCTCCTGACAATCTCACTCATGACCAACAGCTGAAAGCGCTGCAACCAAATCAAGACTGCACACTACTTTATATCAGGGGGGTTGATGCAAAGGCCAGCTAAATTATGGATCATTACAATCTGCAGAAATTACGTTTAATTGCTGCCACCTGCAGAGGGTTTAACCTAGTATACATTTTTGTATTATCATGCAAAGGGTATTTTTTCACTCCTGTCACACAGCTACAACCGTAATGGCTATCTGTTGTTGTCGAGGTTGCGAGAGAGTTTTAATTTGCCTCGAACACAACACCCAATTTCGCTTTCAAAACGGAGGCCTTCGATTTTTTAAATAGACTTTGAGGGTCCATTGGCTCCTCACCAGCCACAGGGATCTTTTGAAGGACAGGTTAGCGCATCTCCATGTTTAACAAGGGCCCGCTTCATTTCATTACACATGGCAACACTCGGCGGAATATGTAATCATCTTTTTCACATGACATTTTGAATATCCAACTAGACAAATAATTGCGGCAATAATTGATAGCTTCGCGCAGGCGGCGGTATTATTGACTGGCGTGCCTTGCGCAGGCAACCGGCGAGTGCCATGCGGACTTCGTGCTTGGCACACTCACAGCAAGGTTCTTCTTCTGACAAAACTGTCACAATCTGTTCGGATGACGGGAGTCGGCGAGCCACCGACAGGTGCTCCAATAATCTGCTATTAGACTCTGAAGATTTTACTGGGTGGAATTAAAAGCAGCAGCCTGCCAAAGAAATTAGCCTCCCCCTCCTTTCGGTCTAATTTTAATTTTCTCAAGAGACTTGAAAGAGTATTCTTTGTGTCATTGACTGTCTTTTTGAGAGAAGAACTGGAGAGCTGAGCATTTGAGACATTGCATGAGAGGTAAAAGGGACTCGTGGGTTCACAGCTGTTTAATGTAGACGACTACTCTTACCGCAAGTTGCTAAATGTGATGCTAATCTGTACCTTGACACTCAGAAAAGAAGAAGCCGTAAAAGCGCACTTGTTCTAATTTTCACCAATTCCTCAGTTAATTAGAAAGCTCTCCAATTTGCAGCGAAAGCGGGTCAGTCCGGACAAGCTGGCAAGCCGCTGCGTTTGAGGCAGAGAATGCCGGTGACAGTTGTTGGACTGGTCTGCAGGAGCTGGCAGCGGCACGGCTACTTACAGACGGATGCGAGCGCTCAGTGCATTGCTGGCAGTTTTTACACAGGGAAATGTCAGAGCAATGTTACAGCACAGAGCCACGGGAAAACAAGAACACCCCCCCCCCCCCCCCTCTCTTCCCCAAACTGCCAACCACATCCTCACAGGACCGACTAATCCAGCTAAATCGGCACACACATACACATACACACACACACACACACACACACACACACACACACACACACACACACACACACGCATTAAACTGCAGTTAGATAAAGCCACACTAAATGATCTTGACAAAAAAGTAAGGCTGTATTACAGAGCGGTGATGGCTTGGCAGAGAGTGACTGGTGCCCATGGTGAAACCGGAGACACGGAGGAAGGAAATATGTTGTGAGTTCCCCATTCCCCCCTTGCTGAGTCTTGCATCTTGTGCAGGAAAAATGTAGCACACCAAACAGATAACTTTACAGTGCAAAAATAACCAAAAAGTGTGACTTGTGCAAATTTCAGACAGCTCATCTGGGTCATCGAACGTACAAAATCCGGCTAGCGGACAGGTCAGCTGGATTTTATTGCACTCGCACACACACATAACCTGTTTGCTGACACTCAAAAGGCATTGTGTTAGTTACACAAGTGCATTTACAAATGAAAAATTGTCATCGCAATTTCATTAAAATACACTTAAATACAGCTAAGCGCATTGAAAGGGATGGATTTATCTTGTCTGACACACGTGGATGACTGACACGTATAGATGGAGAGAGAGAGAGAGAG
>CAIGQV010003909.1:19474870-19495109 GCA_903798115.1 Danio jaintianensis
GTGTGTGTGTGTGTGTGTGTGTGTGTGTGTGTGTGTGTGTGTGTGTGTGTGTATTTGGAGTAATGTCTACAGTTGGCTTTGTTAAAAGACCGGGGTGCATTTCTATGTGTGCCGTCTGGATCGATGGCGCTGGCAGACTAAGATGAATGCCAGATTAAAACAGCTCGGGCAGCCCAATATCCCCAACATGCAGATTCATCCATTGTTCTTCCTCCCACCACAAAAAAAACACCCCCCTCACTCTCTCTCTCTCTCTCACACACACACACACACAACACGCATACATACACGGCTCCACAGCAAACAAAAGCACCGAATACGGACGCTCTTGCGAACAGCGATTCAAAACCTCCTACATGCGAAAGCGCAGGTCATTTGGACAGTTGCTGGCATTTCGCGAGCTGTACTCTCAGCCTTCCATCTCGACAGCTTCACTGCTGTCACTAGCCCAGACTGCAGCTCCTTTTGTTTTGTCCTTGACGATTGTGTTAAGATTCAACAGCTCTCAGAGATAATGGTAATTGAAGTAATGCAACAATGCAGTAACAGGATTACTGAATGCAGGGGGAGAAAGGACAATGCCATGTAATATCATTTTTGAATTTTATCAGCGGCTTATGCTTTCAAGAGCCTCTGCATATATTTGCGTTTGAGGTGTCCCTTCACCTCTGCACCTGCTTAAATCTCACAATTATGACATTACAATTTTTGTATTACATTTTCATAATGGGAATCAAGCACCACACAAGCGAATCCTGTTAGGGCTGACAAATAAAATTGATTTCAGAAATCAATTAGTGTCAAACTTTTGAAATCAAGATATTGTGTTCAAATGTATAGAAAATACACAAATTTTATGATCCTCTGTTCACAAAGGCAGGAATTATCTTTTCAAAACTAGGGTAAAATTTTGAAATATTACAGCAATTTCAAATAACTCCTTTGTATTTCAAAATAAAATGTGAAAATATGTATTCCTGTTATTTAAAGTCAATTTTTTACATACTTTTCACCAATTCCTTCACAAAAATAACATTAAATCATTCTAATATACGGATTGAAAACACTTACACTGCTTTATATTTTCATGAAAAGCACAATACTTTTTCTAGATTTTTTAATAAATGTAAAGTACAAAATAACTGTGTATATATTATCAGGATTATACATTTTAATCCCTTTTTGCCTTTTATGCTTTAATATTGTGCTGTGAAAAATCATTTTTAAAAGTACATACACATAAAAACAAACAATAGCAAAACAGTTTTTTATGCGAGATTTCCAAAGGTATTTAACTTTAACTACTCATATTTCAAAATATGAACATTATTTTAAGTGTATTGACTTGATTAAAATCAAAACCTATAATTAAAAAGGAAAGTGTTTGCTAAATATGACAGGACTGAAGTTTCTAATGTGTGTCTGTGTTCAGGTCATGTGCGTCTCTGGCTTGTATCAGTATTCCTCCAAGCAGTCTGGCTTGGTCAGCCCAGCACCACTCTCACACACTCGGCTCTTTGTCCAGTTCTAGACTCTTTGTGGTGTGCCGAGTGACTGGCCACAAACAAAGGCCTGTTTGACCAACACTTGTTCATAGACAAAGCTGGACAGAGGAAGTGCCATAAAAATCCTGCAAAAGACTCCAAAACACTTTTCACTCTGTGTGTCCTCCAAACCCAAACATTATGCATTTCTCTCTGCCTCGCCAAAAGTGCACACACTAATATCTAAACAATGAGATGTAATGTGCCCATTAACTGTGCTTTCCAAATAGACGAAGGAAAGGCAAGGGGGGAAAAAGAGGCACTTAAAAGAGATACTGTGATAAATAGAGCTAGTGCTCCTGGGCAGAAGCATGTCAGTAATTAACCTGGACAGGCCGGCAAAAATCTGACTTTCACATTTATTAACTTTTGCCATCGAGAGCCCTGATAAGAAGCAGGAGAATGAAGCCTTTTCTTCCTTTTCAGCAAGAGGATGAGCAACTGGGTCACATTTCAAGTCCCAAACTTTCACTAATGACATGGAAACTATTATTTATGCATGCCTGGAGTTAAGAAAAATACATTTGTCTGAAAATCTGTGACATTTTTGAAGAAAAGGTGTAAAAATGTCTAGCTCATGAAAAAATATGTGCATGTGATGACATCTTTGCACATTTCACAGCAATTTCAAATTGAGCAGCGCTAAAATGTGTGTTCCTCAGAATCAGAAATACATGACTGTCAAGATTTTATTACACTGGTTCATGAATGTGTAATGGAAGTTCACAAATCAAATGCACGTACTATAAAAAGTGATTAATTGACTTAACTTTTTTTAAGAAGTGAGTAAACCCATTGCTTTTAAAGCAATTAGTTAACTTTACTTAAAGCAATAAGTAAACCTGTTGCCTTAAAATTAAGTAATTTAACTATGTGCATAATTGTAAAACTTAAGTCAAATTAACAGTTCCAAGTCACGAGTTTACTCACTTTGTTAAGTAAACTAAATCGCTTTTTACAGTGCATTGAGTGGTGCTAAAAGATTAATGCTTAATCAGATTTGAAATTAACAAACCACCTACACTACACCTTCAACCAAACATAATCAATTATGTTTAAAAAATGTGTGGCGATAATGAATTTTCTTAAGCAATGTTTGCAATGATTGCATGTTTTGAGCACTTTGATTGAAACCAAATGCACCACATCACAAATGCAAGCATGTACCAGGTGAGCTACTGAGCATGTTTACCACGTATGAAAAAGCACATGGTATTATCATGATATTGACCTAAGCTGCCAAAAGGATTACTTTAACAGGTATAATAACCAAAAATACTTAGCATATTGCTTTATTGTATATAAATGTTCAGAGAAAATAATTGTTTTAAACAAATAAAAATGGCAAAAGGATGATAAAGTACTTTTTAAATGTAAAGTAATTTTTTTAATGTTGTGGGATAGATTAACATGTTGTGTTTGAAAATAAACCACCTATTAAGTATTCAAGCATTGCTGTAATGTGATGAACATCACTGCAAATACAACAATCTGAACAATTCAAAAAGGCACTCTAAAAGTTTCAATGATAAATAATTATTCACAGTATTTCGAAGTGCCCATGACATCAATATTGTGCAAGTTCATCATCAGAATATATTGAATTGTTGAATATCAGCATATGTCTAGATGCAAATGTAAAAATCATGCATTATGGTAAAAGTGTTTTGAAGTTATTAAAAATATTGTGAAATGAATTTTGTGCAAGTACAGCAAGTCTTCATTCATTAACAATCTGCCCTTAAAGTCAATATGTAAAAAGGAATTGGCATCACTTTATTTTGATGGTCCCTTTAACATATTCTGTTGATTTTATGTTACATTGCAACAACATGCCAACTAATTATGATTAGCATATTAGTAGACTGAAAATTTAGCGTTAGGGCTAGTGTAAGCTTACGTGTACTTGCAAAGTCAGGAGAATGCCTGTTGATGGAGCAGTATCAGTAGATATTAAGCAGATAGTTAACTAATACTCTAATGAGATTAGTTGGTATGTAGTTGCAATGTAACTTATAATAACCAAATTGTGCAAAAGGAACCAAAATAAAGTGATACCAAGGAATTCAATTTATTGGTGTTATACTGCCACTAGTGTTCACTTCAGCTGAAAATTGCATATTTGTAGAGATGTGTTTTGGCAAAAACGAGTCTGGGTAGCAACATCAACAATTAAGAACGATGGGTCAGTCATCCTGGACTGAAAATATTAGCTAATATTTAAAATCCAGATACAATTCCCTGCATGCATAATGCAAGTAATCCCAAAATCAACTCATTCTAATGTACACCATCATTTCTCCAGTCTGCTTGCCTGCCGGACAGCAAGTGCAATTAAGAGCGAAGAGATTTCCACACACCTGACTCCCCTCTCCTTATCATTATTACAGCAAGGACAAAACAAGTCCCCTCCAATCATAAATACACACAGCTAAACGGGGCCTGCCCAGCTAATGATAACCGCAGAGAGTGGCATACGTTTCCCTCTCAACCAGTCAAATCAAACCCGGCTGCTCAGGCCTGAGAGTAAAGAGTGCGCGTATTCTGTTATTGCTGAATACGAGAAGTTGATTTCGGTATTTAAAAGCAACAATGAGGCTAATTTCACAATCCTCTCGGTGTGTCATTAGGCGCTGCTCTACAATCTGCCACACAAGAACGAAGACAAAACACAATTACCCCCGAGTGCTTTTAAAGAACTGGGATATAAAAAAGCGGTATTGTTTTGGCGAGGAGGCCAATCAAGACTTTATATGTGTGCAAATGTATATTTGCTCATGTGAGACACACGTGCGCATGTATAGAAGTTGGTTTGACTTGTAATGAAGGATTGTGCTGCCAGGGTGAAATATAAATACTGAGTGCTAGAGTTCAAGAGTCCCTGCTATGATCCACATTATGTGTTTTTTTTTGTACCTTTTAGTGCTGCTGATGGCAAGTCATTCACACATAGTAACTATACAATACACATATTAAATCTATACACATATACAGCTAAAGAAAAGATTAAGAGACCACTCAAAAATTCTCAGTTTCTGTCGTCACTAATGGTGTAGTGGTTAGTGCATCGACACATGCACTCTGGTGCTCACAGCGACCCGAGTTCGATTGCCGCCATGAGGTCCTATGCCGATCCATCCCCTCTCTCTGCTCCCCACACTTTCCTGTCAATACACTCTACTGTCCTGTCCATTATAATTTAAAATAATTATAAAAAAAAAAAATTCTCAGTTTCTCTGGATGTATTAGGAATGTGTTTAGTTAAAAGTTTAATTATTATTATTTATTTGTTTATTTATTTAGCAGAAAATAACGGTTGACCAGAATAATGAACATTTTCATTAGTTGTGATTAAAAATCAGATTTATCCCTCACCCAAAACAAATATTGTTTTTTAACCTCTTCTGAAATTAAAACATTGGTATTGTTTTCTCTAAAATATATATTTTGCTATTTTGAGCAAAATATTTATGTCATTAGCTTCTCTAAATTTTTAAATGAGAAGAAATCTCATTAGACGTTTGAAGAACAAAACAAAAATCTTATTTTAATTAAACATATAACTAGAAATTGTAAATCGAGAGGGGCTGAGAGTTTCCAAGTGGTCTCCTAAAATTTTAATAAGATAAGTATTTAAGTTACATGCATACAAAAGTTAGAAATTATTCAAATAAAAAGGTTTACTGCTTTGTTTGCAGATGTCACTTGTTTTGTTATATGTATCACAATGACATCCATACATCTAACTAAAATATCCAAAAGTGTCTAAATAATCCATATAGTGAAGGGCTTCCTATAAAAAGCACTAATGGAGAAGTTGAACATCCTCAGCTTGTGGATGTGAATTCAGTGAGCGTTTGTGCAGTGATGATGTCTTCATGTAGAAGCTGTGCTGGGGATCTGGGGAACATGCCTGGGAACATTACCACTGGGGAACATGCCTGGAGAGCAAAAGCCCCAGAGGGACAGGTGGAGTACCCTTGGTGGACTGAACAATGAAGGAAAATGCCGTTCCATCATGGGATTATTGTAACTGTATCGTTCCTGCACTATGCGTGTGCGAATCACACTGGAATGGATTGTTTAAAAATGAATTCCCACATAACCTCATAAACATAATTTTAATAATACAGTCAGAGCCTCTTAAACTGTGTTTATGATTGTAATTAAATGGCCAAACCTTTATATAACCGTCAGAGCGTAAAACCGTGAGCGCATCCTCTCTCTCTCTCTCTTTCTCTCCCTCTCCTCTTGTGAGCAGAGAACCTCACTGCTGATGGTGGCAACTGTAGACTACTCTTAACCCAAAACCAAAATGTCAAAATTATAGAGAGCACAAATTACAGCATAGAAGGGTTGTGTGCTTTGCTCTTTTTTCTTTTTTTAAGCCGAGGAGGGGGAAAGAAAAGCTCAGAGAAATGCCAGGCTAACCTGCATTTAGATGCACACACATATGGGACCCTAGATAGGGCCCAGTCTGCTTTTTTACCCCCCAAATTCTGTTTTACATATTTTACATTTTTTATTTAAAAAAATCTGTCTAATTAATTGAAATGATAAACACATACAATTGAACATGTAATTACATTTACTTTAATACAGTTTTATAACTGATAAAACTTAATTTTTTTTAAATATGTCTCTTTTCCCTTTTTCCATTGTAACAATTGCTTTATTATTGTTGTTATTGTTATAATTATTACTGTCTACTGTACAATGGTAATAGGCCTATTTCTGTCACAATTTCCTTAAGGTAAACCAAAAGAAAAATAGGTCAACCTATTTTGAAGCATCCTGTGTGAACAAAACCTTCACACTTGATACATTTCTAATTTTTATTAAACCAAAGTTGTGTTCTCCACTCTATAAAACCTGTCGCCTGGGCAGTATGTTTTCAAAAAGTCTTATACCTAAAAGGTCCACATTTGTACCTTAAAGGAACATATTAATACCAAAAAAGGACAAAAGTGTATCTCATAGTGCTTTAAAAAGCTACCAAATTATTATTAAGGTATCAATATGCGCCTTAAGGTACAAAAGCATACCCTTTAAAAAAAAAGAATCCTCCCAGTGACAGGTTTTGTACCTTTATTTCTGAGAGTGTACGGTAAATGACATTTTTGTGACAAGATTTTGTCCACATTTTCTGACTTGTGAAATCAGAAGGCCCTGTCTAGAATGAATGAAAAGTAATAAAGTGACATTGGTTGTAATAAACAGACTAATTAATCACTGTGCAAACTACTACACTGCTCCAAATGCACCAATTAATTAAAGCCAAATTCATTTATTCCTGTGGAGGAACACAGGCTTTGTGCCCAAAATCATTACCGGAGAAAAAGTCGTTATTACTGGAATCATTGTTATAAAATAGATCTTCGTCTGAGGCATCCCTAAAGATTTACAGTTTTTTAAAATACACATTTCAATAGGACTAGGAGAACTAATTAAGCTACAGCACAAACACCAAACTGGCATCAGTGTTGTTAAAAACAAACAGATCATTCCTACAACAATACAGCAAAGCAGCACACAACTGAGGCTTCTGAAGCACAGATCATGGGGACCTCTTTTCTTCATTCTCTCTCTCTCTCTCTCTCTCTCTCTCTCTCTCTCTCTCTCTCTCTCAGAGCCAAAGAGAACGAGGGAATGAAATAGAAGGGAGGAGGCGGGGGTGAGTGAGATATTCACAGCACGTTTTGCATAAATGTATCGCTGCATCTGTAAGGAAGAGAAATTGGAGCTGTGCAGAGCTGGGGCCCGGGGCATGGCTTCAGACACTGTCAAAACATTTTCAGCCATTTTAATTAGAGGACCAAAGCCAGTTCTGAGGCTCCATAACATTTGCTTTCACATAATTGCACTTCGCTCAGCGTTTTCGCCCTTTCTGTCCCCCATCGTATTCAACTTGGGCAATTCATATTTCCATTAAGGCTTTTTTGTGCTTTTTCAATTTTAATATATTTTCTTATAGGACATTCAAACATTCATGAATAGCGTGTCCTACGGTGGCTGAACAGCTGGAAGTCTGTTCGCTTGTACTTCATTAATTATTCAGCTACCTTCGGCACTGTCACTGTGGTATAGTGTATATGAAGTACAGTACGCGAGAGAGGCTTCCATTCTGCCTCTCATTCCGCACTTTGTCTGCAATTTATCCCCTTTTAAGCTCAAATAGACACACGAGCACACAAATGCTGACGCTTTTTCAAATCAATTCAAAGGGGTAATTTTTTTCCTTCTTCCTTCACACGCAATAGGTCAGCGGTCACCTGGATGAAAAACGCACATATCTACGTGGAGAGAAGAGGGATGTGCAGGGACATGCAGAGCAGGGCAGTGAGCAGAGGCAGCAGCTGTCGGCCGCAGAACATCACTCATCAGCCTTATAGTATCATCAGCTCAGCAAACACAAGGCACTGGCCTCACGCCCTTGGAAATGCACACATGCATACAACACAAACACTTTAACGAGCCTCTAACAAGACACCATTTTTCATGTTAGCAACAGGCTTACATGTAGAAATCATATTCATTTTAATGCATTTTAATATTTCAAATGGGCACTCACTTAAATTTAAACTAAAATGTTTGAAAAAAAAAGGCATTTTTAATGAGGATTCATGTTAGGGGCATTGCAATTTACCCATATTTATGATAAAGCCTGATTTTTGGCACTGCAAGGATAATGTACGAACACCTCAAAAATGTGCTTTGAATTGTTTTTGCACTCAACACTGAACAATTCCACTGATTCACAGTCTGAACAGAAACGAGACAGCAACAACAAACTACAAAATCACCCAAGATGACAAAAACAATCAAGGCCCACGTTGACAAGTGTTATTTTCAGGGAATTAAAAGACATTTGCAACTGTAGACATTTCTGTTGCTCAAAATGTTTGGAGAGAAACTTGATGAGGAATCTTTTTAGTGTGCAAGTGTTGAGTGTTACATTATCAAATTTAATATACTGAAATATTGTGTGTACACATTAATGTATCAGTACAAAAACTTGAAGTATACGTGATACTGAACCAAAATTAAATGACCTATTTTTTCAGATTCATACCACATGTACATTAATTTTGTGTAAACAACACACACATAAAATAACAAAACTGTGTAAATAACACACACATACAATAACCCGGATTATCTGATTGACATTCCAGTACAGTGGAAGAATTGTACTAGTTGTCATATGTCATTAAGCTCATAAAATGATGACAACAACAATCCAGAATTTAGCGGAGATGAGCTTGACTGATATCACTGTTAATACAGAAATTTTTCAATGGACCCTTTTCACAAGACTGTTATGACGCACTTAACGGCCATCAAAATCTTAAATCCTTGAAAATTTTTAATATTTAGATTTTTCAAAAAAACGTATGAACATTTATATGCATTTATGTATGTATTATACAATCTTTGCGTCAAATTACAAAAAAAACGAATTAACGCTTATGCGAGGCGTTTCTAATGCAGCGTCTATGGGGCTGAGAGTACATTTGTTATTCTCTCCTCTGGCTGCCGGCATCAGTCTCACACAATTTTTTCCCTTTTTCTGAAAGTCTTGATAACACCATCGTAGCATTTTTCTTTTATTATTACAGCAAATAGGATTGTAATAAAATTATTTGTTGTACTCTCCCATTTACAAGTTTACCCAACTATGATGACTTCCGCTACTGAGAAACCCGGAAATGTGAAAAGGGTCTATAGATAATAATGTTACAATGAATTGTTTTTGCGTGTAATTTTGCCAGGACTTTCTTTTTTTTTTTTTTTTTTTACATCTGCCATATTAAATGTTGCAATTTCTATCATCATTTTCCTGTAAGTGTTCCATCTCCTCCCCTTCATTCAGTCTCTGGTTTCTCTTTCTCTTTTGCTCTTATTCATTTGTCCATCGGCACTAGGGGGTTGTTCAGGTGTTTGTTTTTCCCAGCCCAGACTATCTTTGGAAATGTTTTTTTTCCCCCTCCACTATCTGGCTGCAGGTCTGCACTGACTCAACCTTAGGGGTTCGGAAAGGAGAAGGGGGGGCAGTTGATGAGAGAGAAAAAGAAAGAAAAGAACAAAAGGAAAAGTTAAACCTGTAAGTCAGAGCCCTTTTTGCTCTGCAGTCTCAGGAGAAGAAACCTCAGTAAGACTGACCCTCTCTCATAAACACACACATACACAATCGAACACACACCTCACCTCACCAAGAGGCTGCTTTCTGCCTCACAGATGCCCAGAGCTCTCAAAACAACAAGGAAAGATGAAGAGAAACAGAGCGAGTAAGAAAAAACAAAGTGAGGCATATGGGACTTTGAGTCTGTTTCTGATAGAAAATGGAATATTGAGAACATTAGAATAGAAAATTTGTCATAAAAAAGTTTATTCACATAACTGCCCTCTTACTGCCTCCTGGAGTCACTGACCCTTGCACTACAAGAGCTGACAAACATGCAGAGAGAGGTGTGAGGAGCCTGTGTGCGTGCGTGCGTGCGTGCGTGTGTGTAAAAAGTGTGTAAAACGTGGCTAAACCCTTAAGATCTAACTGGAATTAGCTGTAACACTAACAGAATCTTCAACTTAAATTGATGGCAGCGTAAATTTCCACATGCAGCATCCACTGGCAACAATTCCTGAATAAAAAGTAAAAATCACATCCATATACTCTTTCATTTTTATTTATTTTGCCTGATTATGCAAAGCAAACGGGGCAGTTTTGGGAATGCTAAAAGGTGTTATGTTTTATATGGTGTAAATAATAATAATAATAATAATAATAATAATAATAACAGTAATAATAATAATTATAATAATAATAATTATTATTATTATGATTAATATTATTAATCATAATAATAATAATCATAATCATAATAATAATAATAATAAAACAAATAGAATATATATAAAACACTGTATAAAAAACTATTTTCTAATGTAAATAAAATAGCATGACTAGGGCAAACTGGACAGTTTTTCGAATAATACAAAATGTTACGTGTTATAAGGTGTTAATAATAAAAAATATGAATAATATAATTTTCACTGTATTTACTAAAATAAACAAAAAAAATTATTAACCAAAAGAAGAAAAAAAAAAAACACTACAGCCTTTATTAGAACAAGTAAGAAACAAGACCTTGCTGGAGAAGCTTGGTTAAAAAAAAGAAAAGAAAAGCGATGAGAGAAAGTCCAAACAGATAGATCACTCGCTCTGCCTCACGGCTCAGGCCTGTGTATGACAAGAGGACAAAAATTTCTCTAAATTATTCAGAGTGGACAAGCACACATCTACTGGGCACTGCCCTAAAAAGAACATATCCAGAGAGTGGGAAAGTAAGTGAGAGGCTAGCAGGGGTTGGGAGGGAGAAAACGGGAGAGGGAGAGAGAGAGAAGCAGCAGTTTGATGAACGTCAGAAGAAAGGCAGTATTGCAGCAGCAGGCCGCCTGGGGCTAGTTGTGTAGGAGAACACAGAGGCACACAGCCGTTACAGAGCAGTCAATAACGACACAGCCTCTGACATTTACACAAACACCAAGGCCTCGCCACTAGCGCCAAACAAACACCCCCAAAACACATACACACCGCCTTTAAAAGGAAGCCCACAGTAGCTCCTTGCATGAAGAAGCAGAAAGAAAAAAAAAAAAAAAAAAAGAGGAAGCAACAGACAAGTGTGTAGTAGCTTTTTGCGCCCCAGTTGATTTAAAGACAGGGCATGTAAGGAGATTGAGAGGTGTTGAAGATCCCTTCTCCTTAGCGCTCTCTCTTATCATCAATCTCTTCCAGAGAAATTACCGGCCGCCCTGGTTTAGTTTTTTATCTTACTTAAGAGGCAAGGGAGAGGGCAGCTGGCAAATTACAGAAATATATAAATCACACATTAAAAAGTTCCAGAAAACTATTTGCAATCCTTTTTTTAGTGGTGTGTGCGTGTTCGAGTGTGAGTGCTCCATTAGGGCATTTTGAGAGCAGTCTAATGTGGCTAATGTTCCCATCAGAGATACTCTAAGTGCTGTGCCATTCATTTCCCTTCCACCCCCCTGAGCGCAGCGGTCACAAGCCCTCCAAATGCTTCACTTCGAGGAGTGGCCAGCGCCTTTTAGCCAGGCCCAAAAGATCGGCCGGCCGCGCGGGAAGAGCCAGGGCCCGACCACCGACGCCCACTCCCAAAGCTATGGGTCTACTAATTACCCCCATCTCGACACCAACAAACAACTTTTAAGACCTATTAGAGGACAGTTGTCCGGGAAGGGGTTTTATATCCCATTAAAACCAGAAGATTAAATTGCTATTCACATAAATTCAGCCGGCCTCAGATGCCAGTAGGACTCGGATGCTAATAGCGTGTGGCCTATCACTGCTAAACAGGCTACGGCAGGATGCCACTCTCCTGGAATATAGCCCCGAGTGCGATCACATAAATAACCTCGGCTTTTCTGTTGAAGCCATTTCAGGTTTCAGTGGAATTCCTGTTCTCACGTCTCTCCCGACCTGTTTTTGTCTTCGCGCTCCCCATGCTCCACTCCCAGAATCCCCTCAGCATTCGCTATCTAGGTTTCTTTGTTGCTCCTGCCTTTCTCTGCTTTCGGTACGGCCTGGAGGAAGGGGGGGTGGGCAGGACAAACGGGCTGGATCTGCCGGGGCAAGAACTAGAGGTAATGTCAGCCAAGGCCAGAGAGAGCGAAACCCAGCAACCATGTCAAAGCCAACAAACACTCCCTATCTCATTCCCAAAGGAGCTCTGTGACTCACTCTCCAGCAAGCCCCCGATTCTCTCCAAAACCTCTCAGTGTAGCCATAACATACATGCCTCAAATTTGGCAAAGAAACCGCAGCGACTACAGTCGTGGCCAAAAGTTTTGAGAATTACATAAATATTGGAAATTGGAAAAGTTGCTGCTTAAATTTTTATAATAGCAATTTGAATATACTCCAGAATGTTATGAAGAATGATCAGATGAATTGCATAGTCCTTCTTTGCCATGAAAATTAACTTAATCCTGAAAATTAATTCATTGCTGTCATTAAAGGACCTGCTGAGATCATTTCAGTAATCGTCTTGTTAACTCAGGTGAGAATGTTGACGAGCACAAGGCTGGAGATCATTATGTCAGGCTGATTGGGTTAGAATGGCAGACTTGACATGTTAAAAGGAGGGTGAAATCATTGTTCTTCCATTGTTAACCATGGTGACCTGCAAAGAAATGCGTGCAGCCATCATTGCGTTGCATAAAAATGGCTTCACAGGCAAGGATATTGTGGCTACTAAGATTGCACCTAAATCAACAATTTATAGGATCATCAAGAACTTCAAGGAAAGAGGTTCAATTCTTGTTAAAAAGGCTTCTGGGCGTCCAAGAAAGTCCAGCAAGCGCCAGGATCGTCTCCTAAAGAGGATTCAGCGGTGGGATCGGAGTGCCACTAGTGCAGAGCTTGCTCAGGAATGGCAGCAGGCAGGTGTGAGCGCATCTGCACGCACAGTGAGGCGAAGACTTTTGGAAGATGGCCTGGTGTCAAGAAGGGCAGCAAAAAAGCCACTTTTCTCAAAAAAAAACATCATGGACAGATTGATCTTCTGCCAAAAGTATGGCGAATGGACTGGTGAGGACTGGGGCAAAGTCATATTCTCCGATGAAGCCCCTTTCCGATTGTTTGGGGCATCTGGAAAAGGTGAGCGCTACCATCAGTCCTGTGTCATGCCAACAGTAAAGCATCCAGAGACCATTCATGTGTGGGGTTGCTTCTCATCCAAGGGAGTGGGCTCACTCACAATTTTGCCCAAAAACACAGCCATGAATAAAGAATGGTACCAAAACACCCTCCAACAGCAACTTCTTCCAACAACAGTTTGTTGAAGAACAATGCATTTTCCAGCACGATGGAGCACCGTGCAATAAGGCAAAAGTGATATCTAAGTGGCTTGGGGACCAAAACGTTGAAATTTTGGGTCCATGGGCTGGAAACTCCCCAGATCGTAATCCCATTGAGAACTTGTGGTCAATCCTCAAGAGGCGGGTGGACAAACAAAAACCCACTAATTCTGACAAACTCCAAGAAGTGATTATGAAAGAATGGGTTGCTATCAGTCAGGATTTGGCCTAGAAGTTGATTGAGAGCATGCCCAGTCGAATTGCAGAGGTCCTGAAAAAGAAGGGCCAAAACTGCAAATACTGACTCTTTGCATAAACGTCATGTAATTGTCGATAAAAGCCTTTGAAACGTATGAAGTGCTTGTCATTTTATTTCAGTACATCACAGAAACAACTGAAACAAAGATCTAAAGCAGTTTAGCAGCAAACTAAATTTCTTGTCATTCTCAAAACTTTTGGCCACCACTGTAATATGTGATATGTGTGTTGGGTTGAAGACGGGTGAAGATCTAAAACTTTTCAGAGAGCATGAGGACACCAAACCCCACAGAACTCCGACTGACCTGATACATCACACCACCCTCCTGACTGCTGCCCCAAGCTGTGTGGCATGTCCAGCGGGTCTAGGGAGAACATGTGACATCCATGCCTTAAAGAAGGAGCTCTCAGCACATCTATCGAGCACAGTGGGGACACGAGGCCACACACAAACAGAGCACTGTTTCAAGAGCGGCCAAGGCAGGCTGTTGCATTCCTCCCGACTGGCGCATGGCCGGCTGGTGAGAGTGTGGTCGGCCTGCAGTGCTGCCCCTCGTTTCAATCGCTTAAACACACACTGGGTCTGCTCTCACTCACACTCTCTCTCTCTCTCTCTCTCTCTCTCTCTCTCTCTCTCTCCCCGGAGACGCATGTTTTGGCAGCCTGGGCCAAAATACTGGAGCTCAGACCAGGAAATGATATGTTCATTTAAAGCTTCTCATGAATACAGATGAATTTAATAAATCAGCAATGCATCTGAAGCCAAAGAGGAATTCCCTGCAATTCGCCCTCATGATGTTCCAGACCTGTATGGTCTTCTTTATTCTGTTGTACACAAAAGAACACTTTAAAGAATGCGTCTGTGTTTGTTGTTTATACAGTGAAAGGTTCCAATGCTGCCTTGCCACATTCTTCAAAGATGATATACTGTAAAGTTATACAGGTTTGGTCAATACAAGTGTGAGTAAATGATGACAGAATTTTCATTTATAGGTATAAAATAGCATTATTCAGAATCATTTTAGTGTCCAGAGGGCAGTGAAGTAGACCAGTATCTCACAGAGTTCGCGAAGCATGAACGAATGACCCTGCTAGAAAGATTGCTCCTTTCTATTTCTTTTCACATTAACCTTTGGGCTTGAAATCTGCAGCTTGGACTTATTTTCAGTATCTTCGTTTACAGAACATATTTGATGCTACTGAGGCAACATGTCCATCAGGCCCAAGGGCCAAGGCCGTAGAGGTGTATAAATGCAAGCATGCAAAACTCAGACGGGGTGGGGGGCTCGAGGGGTGAAATTGATAATGAGACAGACATCAAAGCTCAGACCAGGAAACAAACTGCTTCCACATGGTCATAAAACAATTTGAGCCATGCGTCAATACGCTGATAAGGCACATCAGATGCCCGTGGTGAGGCAGCGAGGCAGAGGTGAATGGACAAGCACTTGTCTGTGTTTGTGTGTGTGTGTGTGTGTGTGTGTGTGTGTGTGTGTGTGTGCGTGTGTTTTATTCACACGGGACAGAGCGCATGACTCAAAGCCACTCTGCGGCCCTGCACTTTATTGAGATAAAAAATTCAAGCTGACCCTTCTACTGCCCCCTTTAGCAGGCCACAGCCATTAGTAGAAAGAGAGAGAGAGAGAGAGAGAGAGTGAAAGACTAGAGAAAAGGATGGAAAGATAGAGAGACCTTTAGGTTTTTGTGACACCAGAGCACTTTCCCCATATGTCTGCTATTGCAGTGCTGGGGAAGACACTTTTAACTTTGCATGCTAGTTTTAAAGCTACTCAAAATTTCAAGTATTTAAAAAAAAAAAAAATGTCAGATACATTAGAAGTTACTAATAATTTTTCTAAATTTATAATATATATATATATATATTATATATATATATATGCTACTGCAAAATGTAGTTAAGTAGACTTGCTTACTTTTAGTTAACTACTCCACAATACTGTGTGACAGTCGCTTTAAATATATTTATCTGCGTCTCACTGTGTGTTGGAAGGGTGTGGGGACAACCATTAGTATGGTGTCGAAAGAGGACGTTAATACTACAGTATAACATTTACCATTAATAACGGGCTGGTAAGATGGATGCTATGCATGCAGGGCTGTGGCTTTTGCAGCTCAGTCTAATTCTTCATGGCAGCGCTTCTACCCACATTTACTCCCAGTCCCGCAGATAATTCAATACAAGTGTTCTAATCCATATCATCCTATCGTACGTTACTGCTGACAGCTCAGCACTGGGGCTGCAAGCACTCCGCCTCTAACAACCAGCCTGTACGGCCACAGTCCGAGTCCTCCTCTGCAGAAAATGAGCATATTACCATTTGTTTCATCTCGGTCCATTTTTCTGCTCAGAGACAGAGTTAGTGGTATGAGTTGGACACAAAGCAAACGCTCTGAGCTCAGCGTGAAGGCCTTTTCATGTAAGAGGACCAAGAAAACCAGCCATTCATAAGCAAAAATGTAACCCGTTCCTGCCTAGGACACTTACACAACTGATATAAAAATCTTAATTACCGCAGCTGTACCTGCAAGCCCTCTTCAACGGCTAAAGTCAATAAATCAGGTTTTAACACGGCAAGGAGCCACAACTCAAAGCATGCTGAAACATTACTTGCACGCTTTGCCAAAAATGTGTCCGGGGTCCTATAGATCAGAGATCTCATAGGGGTGGCGTGAAGCAGGGTACAAGGAAGTGAGGAGAATTGAGGGGGGGGAAGCGCTTTCGGTAAGGTTGCTAGGGTTGACGCAACATATCTCAGTTGCTTATCTCAAGTGCTTGGACTTCCCAAAAAAAACTGCCTTCAGAAAAGAGGTGTGTGTGTGTCTGACATTTATTATGATGCAGTGTGTTTCCCGTTTCTAGAAAATCAACTCACCAAACCCGTCTGAGCCCTCGACTGCATTTTTTTCCAGCAGTTGAGATGAGCAAAGGACACTGGTCTCTCTCTATCCGAGTATGTGTAGGCGAGACTTCACTATGTTCATTTGATCCTGTTTCAGCTTCTAATTTTTGACCCCAACCTTGCCCTTCTAAGCTCAGTCCTCGACCTCACGTTGCTTTACAGAACACAAAGTTATATAAAGCTACGTAAGTAGAGCAAAGCGCAAGCAGCGCCATTTCTGCCCTCTGTGGCTCCCAGCCAAACAGATAATGTATATTCAGGCTGCGGTGCAAACTGGGTCTTTATTTGTAAATACCACAGCTCTGTACAGTATCAGACTGTTTTTAGAAGCCTGTCTGAACTGAGCGAAATGATGTTGTTTCACAGTGGACAAGTGGAACTAATCCATTTCATTAAAAACAGACAATCAGATTCCAGTCACAGAACAGAGCACTTAGCGCAGACTGGCTTCAAACGGCGGCTGACATCAATACTCTCTGCCCCGCAGTAGCGTGAGGAAGCGGGCGGGCTAAAATTGATGCCGTTCACAGTTCAGACCCCTCTACTTTCTGCGCTCGTTTACAACTGTCTCTTTTCACGCATTTCATTGGGACTGGAACAGGCCAGACAGTGGCCTCTAATAAACTCCAGATCTCTGAACACACACACACACACACAAACAATAACAGCTGATACTATGTATACACAAACACATATATTACGCATAAAAGACAAACAGAGAGACAAAGGTGTGTGTAAACAGGGAGTGATCTTAAAATTCAAAAGCCAAATTTTGGTCCTAAAGGTGGGAGTTAATTAAAACTCAAAAAGACTATACAAGATAACAAAATCAGACAAAATTTCACTATTAATTTATGTTCTTTACAAACACAGAGATGCAAAAAAAAAACTACAAATGGATCCTGGGTTTTGGCTTTATTTTCATGACAAAGGTGTTTTGGAAGAGTGAAAATGTAAACTTTTCAAAATGTTATATAAAGTGCAAGTTTTGCAAATAAAAAAAACATGATTTAGTTAAAACTATGATGTCATGTGCATGTGCAGTTTTTACAAGGAATAGGGATTTGTCTTGATAATGGTGTTGATCGTACATAAAACCTTTTAAAAATGGCAATTAAGTTACGCTGTGAGGTTTAAAATGGGAGGACAGTTTGTATTTATACAAAATTATAAAAACGGAAAAACATGAATGAATTAATTAATTAATTGGATGTTGGCGGCAATTGGATCCTGCTAAGTCCATATTCCCATACTGGAGCCTCTCTAGCCAAAAACGTTAGGACACACCTCTGGAGGGAAAACACAGAAAGAGGTAGAAGTACAAACAAGGCCACAAAAAAACTTTAGCGTGACACCTGATAAGCAGCACTGGGCAGGGCGTGGTGACATTGTAAGTGTCACGGTACAGTAAAGCAGACCAGGAAATCCCCTCGGACCTACAGAATACACACAAACACACATTCACAAAGGTTCCTTCAGCTGTCTGAAACTTCTTATTAAGACATAAATGTGTCAATCTTAGTAAATCGCACCGTGAACCTTGACAGATCTGAGCATAACTATGAGTATATGAAACTGCTGAAAAGGAAATGGAAAAAAGAAGATGTGTTTTGACAGCCTCACTCATCAGCAGGGTGTGGAGCGTGTCTCATGGTACGTCCAACTCTTAGAAGACCATGAGCGTCAATTTTTTAAATCAA
Organism: Danio jaintianensis; assembly: GCA_903798115.1. Classification (NCBI taxonomy): domain Eukaryota; kingdom Metazoa; phylum Chordata; class Actinopteri; order Cypriniformes; family Danionidae; genus Danio; species Danio jaintianensis. The sequence goes on from CAIGQV010003909.1 coordinate 19,493,171, forward strand.
TGTGCTCTGTGTGCTTAATGAGGATGGAACGGGACTTTTTGCTTCTCGAGAAAATAAGGTGGCAGAGAGCTCGAGCGAGAGTCAGTGGGCAGCGTCAGTCGTGGCACCCTTTTCCCGCTGGTGCCAGATTACATTTCCAACAACAGCTGCCTCCTTTGTCCGCTCGCAGCCAAGCCAAACTGCGCCTAAAATTTCATTTAATCTGCTGCAAAACCTGAGTGTCAGCCACTTAAATGGCAGCTAAAAGCACTACTCTCAGATAACTGACTGACACTTGCTAATAATAGACCCTGGCAACAGGGGAGCCACGGCGGACATTTTGTGTAACCGTAGAGAGACGCTGGGTGCCTGGGAAACAGGGGAGTGGATGGTCCCAGCTCCCCCGACGGGTGGGATCCTCTCACAGGCCGCCCGCACTTGTGCACCCCACAAGCTCCACCCATCCCCTGCCCTGATTAGCCAATCCTAAACCCGCCAATGACCCGTGGTCTCTCTTTCAGCCCTCGACCGCCATGCAACAATGGGCTTACATGCTTTTGTCTGCAAGTCTGGGGCAAGGAAGTGCAAGCCGCAAATAGGAGCAAGGATTTATAGATGATATAAAAATGTCCCCTTTTCAAGCCCCCGTATGTCTGAATGGAGACTCAGCTCTCAGGTCCGTCAAGCTGTGACGGTTTGGATCCAGTCAAGGAGCAGAAGATTAGCACATGGAAGAAGGGGGGAAATCAGAGGAGAAGAAGGGGAGACAGGTTGAGCAGCTTCTGTGGTACTGTGTCATTACACAAGGTCTCAACACGCCCTACGTGGGAATCTGAGACAGGGCCTGGCAGGTCAGGGCTGAGCTTGAAGCAATAGAGCACCAAGCTAAAACCACTGTGTGTGTGTTTAAGAGCCAAAAGCCCAACAGACACATCATCGCACTCTCTTTCTCTCGTTCAAGCAGGAGAGCAAGTATTTATAGAGGGGAGGAAACACCCTTTGACTGAAAAATAAACAGATTCACTGTACATTGTTGAGGCAACAACACGTTTCTGTTCAATGGCTTCACAGACGCTGCTCTCTCGGTTTTGTTTTTCACTACCCGTTTTCTGCTTTTCTTTCCTCAGGTGTCAAGAGGTAATGCCGTCTGGAATGGACACATGTGGGAGGAAAACCTCAGTGAGAAATGGTACAAAAGGACGGGAGTGTGATACTATTGGGTTTGTCAAACCATAACGTTAAGTGAAGTTTCAATGTATGTGTATTTGTAGACACACGTGTTAGCTGAATGTTGCTGAATTGAAAGTGACCGTTAAGACATTACTGAATCTCCATTAATGAGGATGTATGAAGCCCTCAGAGTTCACCTACCAAGTAAGCAGTTTAATCTTGGTCAAAAAGGCAAATTTACGATACCGAAAGTTTAACATGCTTAAATATGTAGTGAAAATCATGTGGGGAAATTTAATCTCCTGCATCTCTTACTTGAAATTAGTGCAAAATCCTGTGAAAATGAATTACTTTGTTTTCAGAATTTTGTTATAGAAAGGTAAATGTATTACAACTGTTTGCACTTTTGACAACCTGAAAAATACAAAAATGCAATCATAATAAATCAGAAAAGACAACCAGGTAGCATTTTTGAATAATAGCTTTGAATGACATGGGTTTGTGCATTTAATGCATTTTCATAATCATTGCTTTGACTGCTGTGTATCTCTATCATATCTCCTCGTAAGCAGTCTGGAAACAGAGATGGCCTGAGAGAGTGAGACAGGAGGAAAAGAGTGGGCAGGGGGCCTCTCACAGCCTCTGATAAAGACATAAAGGGGACTGAATGGAGGGGGTGATTTAGTCTGCTGTGGGAGATTTTCACTTCTGCATTCTTGTCATGTCCAGATGTTCTCCACCAAACACACACACACACACACACACACACACACACACACACACACACACA
>CAIGQV010003909.1:19501632-19511632 GCA_903798115.1 Danio jaintianensis
ACTCTCTCTCTTTTACACACACACACACACACACACACACACACACACACACACACACACACACACAAAAGTTCTGATAAATGAGAATTAACTAACTGGCTCAGTTGTTGGTTAACAGTCTACCAGAGTAGAGGATTTTCAGAGTCAGATGAGCTTTAGTCACCATATCTGTATAAACACACATTTGTTTGAATTTGTTAGGGTTTCATGGAGCTCTATGCATATACAAACAAACAGTACATACACATATAACACAAGAGAATATAAATAACATTAAGACAAATAAGATTAATAACATCTTTATTGTTTTTATTTAGTAGTAACTTCATTAAGATAAGTAGAATAAAAGTAAAAATAAACAAACTCTTTTCAACTATTCATTATTTCTGAATCCGTATCCATTGATTTTTTGTTAAACTTTTTTATTTTTAAATGTTATTTCTGTTCACTTGTGCGCATATGTATGCATGTATGCATAAAACACATCAATTTCAAAACACACAAAGCTACTTTTATAATGCTTTTATGTTATGTTGTGTGCCTTTTTTGACAACAAACAGTCCCATTGCTAGTTCACATTCATTATATGGAAAAGGGTGATAAGAATACTATTTGTACGATATAAAAAACGTATAATATCTTCAACAGGTTTGGAACCACATAAGAGTGGAGTAAATAATGACCGACATTTTCCTTTCTGTTTAAGCTATTCCTTAAAAAAAAAAAAAAAACACGCACACACATTTTACAGCCACCCAGATTAATTTCTCTATATATTCCATGTTCTATATCCTAATGAATTATACGCATAAAGCTGTCTGGATATTTTAGTATTCAGGATTATAGTGTTGTTGGACACATTGAAGCTATCAGTTGTGGACTGAGCCCCATTAAGGGCACTGATGTGGCTTTTGATGGTCCTTCTGCAGGAGTAATAGCTGTGGAAAACTGCCTTTTTTCACTCTCACTCTATGCCTCAGTGCCAAAGAGCTCTTGTCCAGGCAAACTGCTAATAAAAGGCACTTTAACAAGACTTCACACGGCCCGAACGCAAACATCACAGATACTCTGGCCCCACTAAGCAGAAAGACTTCGCGTTTGCATAACTAAACAGAAACATCTAACAGCGGGTGAACCTGTATCCAAAATAAACATGACTATATCCTTTCATGGCACAGACAGTAAACAACAGAAATGGGTTATATAAACATAATTACGAAGAAGAAGAAGAAAAAAGATGCGGCTTCTTTGTCTCTGCACTTTTTTTTTTAATTTGAGCCAATTATAAGCCCATAAATGGAGGTGCACCAGGGGTGTGAGGGGGCAGATTTGGCTGCTGTGTTGTTTGGGACGGAGAGGGGAAAAAAAGGGGGTGCGCAGGTGTTGATGTGAATCTGGAGGGCACGTCCATTCATCAAACGGCCCAATCTTACGGCCCACGCGCACAAACAAAATATGCCACGGTAAACATAATCCATACATCAAACTCCAACACTGCGACCCCATTACCTCGTTCTCTCTTCTCCACTGACATGAACGCAAGAAGTGGAAGGGATGACCGGTTTAAAGATCACTCACTTCCTTGAGCTCTTTCTGCATCCTGGTACCCTCTGTGTTCATTTTAAAAGAGCGATAAAACAAAACGCTACAGCTGTCTTATACGGCAGTGTTGTATACACGTTATGGAAGCTTATAAGAGACTTATTCCGAAAAACTTTGTTAAAACACTATTTGAGTGATTTAAATCAGCTTAATTTGGATTTAAAAAGGATGATAAAATGTAGCATTGAGAAGTGGTTTAAGGTTGAAGAAGAAGAATGAAAAAAAATTAGAATGGTTTCTTAAATACAATGAAAATATTTTCCAATTGAATATTATATTTCTTATTTTGATGAATACATATTTATTTATATATTCATACTGCCCTGCAAGCTGTAAGAAAATCACATAATAATAATAATAATAATAATAATAATAATAATAATAATAATAGTTATTATTGTAATTACTATTATTATTATTATTATTATTATTATTAAAATTAACTCAATGTAAAATTTAATTATAAAATGCATTACTAATTAGATTTTATCCTGCATTATTGTGGGTTATGTTTTCCATAGAACTAAGCAATTATGGCACACTGAAAACAATTCTACCATAAAATATGACCAAACTAAAGTAAAATGAGAAAAAAAAATAGTCTGTGCAGAGGTGCATGTTTATAATGCCTTAAAATGCTTCTCGGTATGTTTTAAAGAGAGCAAATGAAGCATGTGGAAAAGGCGACGGTTGAGAAAAGAAGGAAGTAGAGGAATTTATTTTGTTCATTTGCTGACGTAGAATTTTGTTTTTGCAAGTTCCTGTTTGTGTGTGATCCTAACATCACAAAAATTGAGACGCATAATTGTGTGTGTCTAGAAATAGCCTGTTAGCCAAAGTTGCGAGAAATAGTATCGAGTTTGCTCTGTGCTATTTAATACACGAATAGCCAGATCACATCTATCCTTAGAAATCCAAGCCAGCGAAGATGGTGGGCAGGGTGTAATGAACTCCATGTTGTCTATGTTGAGCCTGTCCTGCTATACGTATGGCTCTGGCCTCTCTGGGTCCAGGCGGCCTGTCAGTCAGGCCCGGGCCGGGCCGTATCTGGCCTGTGGTTACATCTAGGGTTTAGATCTTTGGCCCCAATCGGATTACATGTACCACAGTCGACTCTTCCACACACACATACATGAGCGGCAACATGAACACACTCTGAAATGCCAGCCGGCTCATGTAGCACACACACCGTGACCTGTGTATCTGCCATCAAAACAGCGCTCTGGGTGCCGAACATGTGCCTACATATGCTGCTTTTCTTAAAGAGACAGTTCAGCAGAAAATAAAATTGTCCTTTGCACATTCATATATCATTTGAGATTGCATGAGGATTTTATTCTTCTGGGGAGCACAAAAGAAGATATTTGAAATGAATTTGGGTTATATATATATATATATATATTTTGGGTTATATATATGTAAATATGCTGGTTTCCTTGAAAAAGACAGATTAGTCAAACATAAAAATTATGTAATTTACACAACCTCATATTATTCTGAACTGTGTTACTTCTCCTTTTGTTTGTCACAGAAGAATATTTTGAAGGATGGTGTCTACTGGGTTTTGGACCCCACTGACTTTCAAGAACAGTTGAACAGATGTTTGCTTAAAGAGAATGTTTATCCAAAAATAAAAAATTATGTCATTCCACAACCTCAAATCATTTTTTTACGGTCTACTCCTGTTTTGGATCTCACTGACGTTTATTAAATGTGCAGAAACTGTTTAAATGCTTCTTAAAATATACTGTTTCAGTTGTTCTTACAACTAAATTTAGTGTTTAGTCTTTATTCATTCATTCATTCATTTTCTTTCCGGCTTAGTCCCTTTATTAATCTGGGGTCGCCACAGCGGGATGAACCGCCAACTTATCCAGCATATGTTTTACGCAGCGGATGCCCTTCCAGCTGCAACCCATCACTGGGAAACATTCATACACACTCATACACTACGGACAATTTTAGCTTACCCAATTCACCTATACCGCATGTCTTTGGACTTGTGGGGGAAACCGGAGCACCCGGAGGAAACCCACGCGAACACGGGGAGAACATGCAAACTCCACACAGAAATGCCAACTGACCCAGCCGAGGCTCGAACCAGCGACCTTCTTGCTGTGAGGCGAACGTGCTACCCACTGCGCCACCGCGTCGCCCCTGTTTAGTCTTTATACATATTAAAAATATGCACACTGATCTGAGTGCTGAACTTACAAACATATGCTAGTTAGAATAAATTTAAATTATGCCATTTGTACAGCCTGAAATAATTCTGTACCATACCGACTTGCATTATATGAACAAAAGTAGTTCAAACATATCACAAAATGTCTTATTTAGCATTTTACATTTAAAAAAAAATTGCAAATTTGGAATAATTAAATGATTGTACAATTGTAATTTATGTGTGAACTATCCCTTTAAGAAGAAACAAATGACATTCAGAAAGATGTAACACACATAAACACTTATATTCTATTATACACACAGCTAACATTTGACCGAAGACTCACATTTGCTGGTGTGTCCCCGTGAATTCAGGGAAAGGGAAAGAACCGGAGAAATACACAAGCAGTTCCCTAAAGAGTACTTGGAGAAAACTTCCAGACTGACTATTCAGGTCAGCCACACACACACACACACACTCACATACAAATAAATGTGACTGCCCTCCGGCAAACACATATTTGAGGAAAAATAAAACTCACCAGGAAATCATTCCACTAAAACCAGTGGTGCAGTTTAATAAAACTGGAAAAACATTACTGTGATTATGTCTTAAACATCTGATGACATACTGAACCCTCTGGGGAGTAGAGCAGAATGTATATAAATCACCTCACACTGGCAAACACACACATAAAGCCATATAAAAGACAAATATGCATATTCTAGTATTGAAAAATCCTTATTAAAACCAAAATAAAGTTAAAAGTCAGTCATGCCTCACACTCCTGACCTGTGTGTTTGTTTGTCTGTGTGTGTGCGTGCGCATGTGTGTGCGCGTGTGTGTGGCATAGCTGATTACCTACAGAGCAGACCAGGACTGACCTCTGTTCCTTGTGTCCACGCTCACCTTTGATATGCCACTAGGGGAAGTGGGCCGTGCTTCAGATAAGAGCGAATGCTTTTATGACATATTGCTCCAGAAACTACCCTTGCCCTCACAAGACCATTCTAGTCTAAGGTATTTCAAGAGGTCTCAGCAGAAAAACAGAGACTTGTTTTCATCTTTATGTATCATCCAACAAATGTTTAATTCAAGCAAATCAAAGATTAAAAAACAAAAACAAGAACAGAAGCAAACAAAATATCTAGGAAATGATGATTTGTGACTTTTTTTTCTCATCCGTAATTGTAAGGGTTGCACAGATATTGACATTCTTGTCAATATCATTTTTTTCCAGTCATGTTCAGTATTGTAAACAGATGCTGTCCTTGATGTTTTTGTGTAAACCATGATGCACTTTTGCTGGATTATTTTATAAATAGAAGGTTCAGCAAGAGCAGCAAGAACAGCATTTAGAAATATTTTGTAACATAATTTACTCTTACTTTCTTTGCTAAATATTAACTCCAAAAAGCTGTACATTTAAAAAAATAATAATAAATCAGCAATATTGCATCAATATATTTTACTATAAAAAGTTGTGATCTTTTCTTCATTTTTATGTATTTCCCAGTAACTAATGCAAAATAAAACAACATAAAAAGAATACTGCTGTTATAAGTGCAGACCACAATTTCTTCACATCAACACAATCAATCTAATAGATGGACCAAACCAAGGGATAAAGTATCATAAGTGTGTGGTGCACACAGTATTGTCAATATGTTTTATACCACCAATAATCAGTAAATAAGAATAACTCTAAAATCATTTTAGAAATACTGCAGACAACAGTTTCTCTCTGATGAAATATTTAGCAGCTGTGCATCATTAGAAAAAGTTTATATTCACTGTAGAATACAATATAATTTCCATTATCGTTTTTAAAAGCCTAAAATGCCCTGATATATCCAGCTCCTAATGACTGTGAGAACCCAGGAGACCTGTGTCTAAATCAAACAATCCAGTCCAAGCTTCACATCCCAGCAGGACTGAATTATGAAGCACAGTGCCCAACTGATGATTCACAGTGGCTGGGTCAGTGCTGGCCCAGGGTTCACTGACCATCCCTCAGAGGAGAGCGACAAATCAATGGTGTCCTCTGTTGGCCGAGGGTAAGTGGGTCATACATCAGGGGTCCCGGGTTCAGCGTGCTGCTTAGCAAGTGGCGATCAGCAGCTGGGCGGACAGTGACAGACTCCACTGAGGAAATGCCCTTGCTATGGCTCACTCGATACGTGACCCTGTCCAGCAAAACACACACACACACACACACACACACACACACACACACACACACACAATGGGCCCTCGTGTCTCGTTTAATGCCCCACCATAGCTTGAGCTCAGACTAACGCACTAAACGGTCCCGTCAAACACATTGATTTCCTCAAAGCGCCTTTTCTGTATTCATTTGAACTCTTAAATCAGCAAAGGGTCATGAGCAATATAAGAATTGTGCTTTCATTTTCTTTGTTTTTGTTCTCGAAAGTCCTCCAAGCTAAAGAAGATGATGACGGAGCCCAGGCTACAAGGCCAGCAAACCGGTCTAAACTGGTTCTGACATTGGAAGGGGTGCAGCTGGTGGAGAGAAAAGTAGCGTTGTTTTCGCCTTTAGCCAAAATGAACCTGGAAGCATTTGAGGAATCGGCTGCAGGTACAGTTTAAGAGAAAGAAAGAGGCAAAGGGGAGAATGAAAATGAGAGGTGGAAAAAAAAAGACAAGCCTAAGAGGAATTGTAAAGGCCGGAGTGAGTGCGGGCTATGACACAGTCTCATCAAACAGCTGGACCACAGCCAAGTTCATCTGTTAATGGACAACCACCATAGGGCCCCTGCACTCCCCCCCTTCAACCAGCACCTCCCTCACCCCCTCAAACCCTCACGCTCTCCCTCTCTGCCTTTCTCCAAAAAAGAAACAGACGTAGATTATTCTGAGGCCTTTGCTTTTTGTTGGAGATAAACAAAGTACTTCAGGTTTAGGGCTCACCCTGGGACACTGACAAAGCAATCTATCATCCTGTCTGGCTCAGCCAGTTTGACCACACTGAGCCCAAGGAGGCTAATGGACCCACTGGACAATTTTGTCTTTGTGTGGATGCCCACTCCATTCTGCCAACCCCGTCCCGATGCCCCTCACATGCACAGATGTGCTTGACCAGGCAATCTCTGACCTGGATCCATCCAGACCTTGCTTTTATTACATATAGGGGTGTACGGGGTGAAAAGGCTTCTATTTTGAAAATAGTTTTGAAATAACAAACTGTAATATCAGCTGACAATTCCATTAAACACTGAATGAAACTTCAGTTTATTACATTCAGAGACAAGCTGCAAGAGCTCAAGAACTGAGTTTTTGATTGTTTACCTGCATGATTTTAGAATGAGCCAAAGAGCATCTTGAGCTTTAATTGAACTAATCATATCATTAAAAATCATATACACTGAAAGCATATTAAATACAAGTAAAAAAGTTGATGTTTCAAATAACTTTTTTGAAAATAAAATGTTAAAGTATGCTTAAAGTAAGGTCCCAATATCCATTTTTATACATATAGATTTATTTTGTAAATGAAACATTTAAATTATAAGTGATCACAGTAGATTTTATTAAAGGATTAAAAACTTTACACCTAAGAATTGAAATTAAGTTGAACTTCACTGTGATCCTTAAATAGAGTCTCTTAATATGTCATCAAATTGAAATGATGATAAATATGCCTGGTGAGATTTATTGGTATATACACTATTGTTACACTGAATGACACTGTAGTGGGTGTCTTCAATAAATCATGATTACAGTCATTATTTTTTGTTCAGATCATAGGGTTTTTTGTAATAAATATCTTTACAGTGTTATTTTGATGTTTGAAAACCCCTTTTCATTTATGACCCATATGTTGAATTTAGATTTCAATGTGTGAAGTGACATTTGTTAGGGTAAGATTAGATGAAAATGAAGGAGGAAAATAAGAGTTTGTGAGAGAAAGAGCAGGGGTGAGAAGAGATAAAAAGAATGGTTAGCATTAGTCTCAGACGTGTCGAGACACATTCGGCTCCTGGATTTTCCCTGGAATGACATGCAATGGAGAGAATGAAACTCAAGAGAGGGAAAAATCTAAAAGAACAGGGAGAGAGAGCAACAGAAAGCACAGGAGAAAGGGGGAAAAGAAGTAGACTTAAAGAGTATTTTAGTCCTTGCTTGCGGGGATTTTGAAACAGAAGGCTATTTTAATGGAGTTTTTGTCTCGCAATCAAAGACAGCATTATATATTCCTTTCATACTTTTCCACAGTCAGGTATTACATTTATCATATTGTCAAATATTCGAGTTGATAAATAATGTGCCCCATTATAAGACGTCACCCATACCATTAGAAATGTGTAGAAAGTTCATCCAGGATGTATCTAAAGGAAAACAAAATGCACTTCTCTTACCAAATACTGATATGATATGATATGATATATGATATGATATGATATGAAAATTAGCTATTTTATTTTGACACTTATAATGCATATATTTACATTACCATTTAAACGATGGGTAAGAAACAATAGTGATTTAGATCTCATGAACTTAAAGCACAAAAAATGATAAAGTTGGACATGGTGAAATAAATGAAAAGGTGATTAAGAAAGCCAAATTAAATTAGACACTAACGTTTGTGATTCACTAAAAACAGAACTGACTCATATGAGTCATTCTTTCGTAAATTAGATATCACTGTTTGTTAAGTGTTTCTGACGACTAAAAAAAGAACTGACACATAAAGCCGGAAGCATATTTTGTTACACTTAAAGTCAAATACAGTATTTTGACTGTTACAATTTTCCAAAAATAAGCCCCCACCCCTAAACATATCCATTACTGGGGATGTAAAAATAGCATGTACGTATGAGATTGAATAAATTCACAGAAATTAACCACAAACTTTTGGAAAAAAAAAAAAGCACTGAAAGAAATGATTCATTGGATTTACTCATTTTTTAAGGTAGTGGTTGCAAACATTTTATATGGGCTGAATTTAAACAAACAAATTAAGTTAAACATTACTAAATTTAATTTGTTTGTTTAAACTCAACCCATATAAACTGTTTGCAACCACCTTAAAACTACCTTAAAAAATTTTTGTCAATTCAATGAATAATTTTTTTCAGTGTTACATCACATTGATCTTCACTTTTATTCACATATATTTTCATATATTTAAATACATTTTAAAATGCAAAGTATTTAAAATCACGTTTAACTGGGATCCATTAACGAAGCCAACTGTCATTAAAATATCTGATACTTAGAATCTGTATTTTAAAAAAAGTTAACAATAAGGAATAAGCGCCAATTCAGTTCCCCATTATATTGAACAGCAGACATAAACTTACAACTACTTTTCCAGCATGGACAATGCATGTTACCTAATTAATATGCATAAGCCAAGTTAACAAAGATCATAATAGATCATTGCTGGTTTCTGCTGACAACTGATACAAGGATTAAGGCAGACATAACAAGAGCAGGTCGTCTATATATCACGCATGGCCCCAATACACAAGTAAGCCCCACTGCGTGTTTATGCATGTGTGTGTGTGTGTGTGTGTCTGTTTATATGAGCTCAGGCAACAGACTAGAGACAGCAGCACCCATCAGGGATAGGTTCCTGTTCAGAGCACAAACAGACACGGTTCACAACCCCCACTGTGAAACAAACAGTCCAGAGCCTCTGCCAGGATCTCATCTCTCACTTACACACACACACACACACATGCACACGCACGCACACGCACACACACACGTACGTACGTACACCTACACACTCACAAGAGCGAATGCATGCGGCATACAACAGATCACACAAGCTGACTGCAGCAGTCCAGAGCAAGACGTCTCAATCAAACAACAAACATATAATTCCCAAAAGATGACAACACTCTCTCTCTGCTGTACAGGTGCAAAGAGCCGGCGACAACGAGGAGGGAAGGAGCTCAAAGCTGAATTCAAGACGGAATTAGACACAGATGGCCCAAGAGAAGACCCCAGGATGGAGAGATTGATAAAGTATTTGCTTTTTAAGTCCGCTAATCAAGGAGAAAAGAGAACTAATCAACCCGTATTACTAAGATCAGACGCGCCGCTCGGGACGGAGTCAAACGGACAGCCAGCACTCTTCCCCTAAACGTGCACGACCGTTTCGTTCTTTCTTTGCCCATTTTGAGACGATAAATTATCCATTAGATTTCATCATATCTTACTAAGGCAATTACATCAAGAAAATGATAGCGCGTGTGG
>CAIGQV010003909.1:19514132-19517819 GCA_903798115.1 Danio jaintianensis
TGCTTAAAATTCAAATGAGCCTCAGCAAATTATCAGTAAGATTCAGTCAGGAAGTAGCAGCGTGCACGTGTGTGTGTGCGCGCGCGCGTGTGTGTGTGTGTATCGCCTGCACATGTTTTTACGAGTAGATGTTGCACCATTTTCCTCAGGTTTGTTAACAGGAAAAGCTGCCCGGTGCGTGTATGTGTGTGTGTTTGAGCCCCATGGGCCTGACGCAGGCTAGTGAGGGTCTAGGTGTGAGCTTAGAGACCAATCAGCACAATAATGGCTGCTTAACAAAGCTGCCTCTCAGCTTTACTCGACTCTTCCAAATCTTTATTTGTCTCTCGTTCAGATCGGTTAATTCATAAAGAGGAAAAAAAGGGGTTGGCAATTGCCGGTTTATTGAGTAAACGATCATTTGAAAAGCAGCTCAATATTTGTGGTAGCAGACGACTGAGGAGGTAGAGCGGTAATAGAGGTAATAAAAGAACTAGCTTTAGTGTGGATATAATAGTTTGTTAAAGAAAGAGGCATATGATTTCAATTAGATACGTGAAAAGTAGGGAAGCTATTATATTTACATTTTTACAATTTGATTCAATTACAGCAAAAGCAGCAGCTAAATAAATACAACTGGGTCAAGATGAGATGCTTCATTGTGGTGTCTGTTTCAAATCAAATTCACAAATTTTACATTGAATGACATTTTAGTGGGTGTCTAATGTAAATCATGGTAAAAACAAAATATAATAATATTTTTGGGACAGAAAAATAAATTAATTAAATAGGACACATTCACAAAGGAGAAACAAATTATTAAACTTTTATTGTTTTAATGCTCAACAATTTTGAGCTTTGACCCAAATACACTGTATTTATCAAAAAGACAATATGACAGAAAAGATCAAATTGTGCACTATAAAAGCCACAAAATGAACAATATTCCTCAAATAAACTCACTTCTCCTCATTTATACCAACAGAAAAAGGTTTTCAGCTCTAAATCCTTGCGAAAGACACAATTTGGAGTCTTTATCAATGAAATGAAAGGTTTCTAACTATATGAGAGCATCTGCGGTCACAGGTAGGTTCAGTCTGTGTGGGCTACAGCTGGGCTATGGGCGACTTCATCCCACTCAAATCTAAAAATAAAGCAATTAACTTATTGGCAGGCAGGAGGGGAAAGAGTATGACAGGCCGTCCTGCTCCGGGTGAGGGGTTGTGACCCATAGGTCTCCGACAGTGGGGAAAAAAAAGAGATTCAGAGCCTAGTCACCACTGCAACTGACAGAACAGGACACTTCTGAGCATTCACGTGGATCTATATACAGTATATACATGTACACATACACACATAAATCTACAGTGAGCTATTATACAATGTGTGAATCCAGCAGTCCGATACCCTATATAGAATTATATAAACAAAACAAACCAAATGCATATGCCTAATGCAGTCTATTCTACGACGAATGTTCCGATCATTATTGCTCTGTGAAAGATCTGAGCCCTCGTCACGCAACACGTCTGCATATCGTCACCGCTGCTTAGTATAAACCCACATACACACACACACACACACACACACACACACGCGCACACACACACACACACACACACACACACGGGCACACGCTTACGCAAACACTACAACCCACTAAAACTAGGCAGGCACCCAATACCAACATGAGCAGAGCAGGCAACCACCCAAATCACACACAAACACAGAGAGGGAGATACGGACGGCAGCTCCAGTCGTGGCACGCACACTGTCGAGGACCTCACATGGGCGACGGGTGTGGAGTGGCTTCAGGAATAGTTTTGAGTGAAAGGAGTTTTTTTTTTTACAGAGATCACCACCAGCCTACAAGAGACAGCCTGTCCAGCTGTTTTGCATTGTTTTTGTTGTTGTTGGGTTTTTTGGGAGGGAAACTGGTATTGAACATCCTATCTTAAATCCCCAAGAAAAATTGAATTGGCGCAAGTGACTTTAAAGATTGAAGTAACCTTTTAAGATTGAAAAACGCTTTACAAAAGGGTTTCATTAGTTAAAGTTAGTTAATGTATCATGAACTAAGAATAAACAATACTTGTAGAGCATTTATTAATGAATCTTAGTTTTACATTTACTAATACATTAAGTCCAAATTTATGCATGTTGACATTATTTAATGCACTGTGAGTTAACATGAACTAACAATGAATAACTTTATTTCCATTAACTAATGTTGACAAAGGGGAATAAATACTGTAATAAATGTGTTGTTCATTGTTTGTTCATGTTAATGATCATTAACTCATACAAACTTATTTTAAAGTGTTATTATAATTTTAGGTCAAAAGGTTAAAATCATGTTCTTTTAAATATCAGTTGATTAAGTTAAAAGAAAGGAGACATATCTGAGACAAAGTTGACCTTTTTTCCGATGTTTCTTTTAAATTACTATTTAAACAGAAAGCATGACAGTTTACATGTCAACAAGTCAATTAATATTGATCACATATTTGATAAGGAATGTTCATACTGAGATTTGACTCCAAACGTTGGTGTAATTGATATGTGAGAAGTAAAATCTTTAAAAGGAGAAAAAAGGGGATTTTAAGAGAACAAAAAAACACCTCAGACAAAATAGACTTTATCCCGATGTTTCGGCAAAATTCTTTAAACAAGAAAATGAATATGGATAAATCGATGTGAACAAATACCTAAACCTCAGATAATTTGGTTCACAAAAAAATCCATAGTAATTGTTTGGGTTTATACTGAGATCGCATTTGACTGCAGACCTAGAAATATTGTCAAAACTAAACACAGCGTGAGATCTCTTCTCTACGATTCCTCAGGAGAAAAATATCAACAAAAATCTCACTTTTGTTTGGAAATATTCACACAGTTTTATTTATGATTCTTCTTCCCCACAGGTAGAGAAAAAGACCCCCCTAAAACATTAGTAGAGTTAGACTGATAGAAGGAGCGACAAAACAGACAGGAAAAGAGAAGGAAGAAAAAACAGCGAGCGCTGAAGATGTCTGTAGAGACTCAAGTCCTGCCATCTGTAACCATTAGAGCCCAGATGAATTGATCGTATTGAGCGACCCGGCTGGCGCGGGGGCAAAGCTGGTCAAGGTGACCTCATAGAGAAGTTGTGTCCGCCCGTGATACCAAGAGAGAGAGCAAAAAAGAAAAAAGACAGAAGTTAAAAAATGGACTAGCCTAGCTTTGGAGCAGTGATGTGGCCATTGCATGTGTCTAACAGTGTGCATGGGTGTGTAAAAGGTAAACAGAGTAGTGGAGGATACCCCTCCTGAAGCCCACCCGATGCCTCCAGCCCTGTTCTGTGCCAATTTCTCTTTGGCATTGGCCGCTGAGGGATGTCCTGCAGAACTAGTGCCAACTTACACACACATACACACACCTCGCAAGAACGGCTGCAGAAAACCACAAACAAATGCACGGGCCTTTCACCATCACACTAGTAATTCTGCACCATTCCTATCTGTGTTTATAGAAGCTGTCTGTAATCTGCCGAGATTTATAAATATGCTTTGTAGTACATAAACATTTTTATGGACACGTTCCTCTAAAACAACTGACACAATTTGAGAGCTGCAATACGACAGGACCCAGTGGATCTGTGCGCATCCACCCACATAGAGAACACGCACGCACGCACGCACGCACGCACGCACGCACGCACGCACGCAC
>CAIGQV010003909.1:19517829-19563476 GCA_903798115.1 Danio jaintianensis
CACGCACGCACGCACGCACGCACGCACGCACGCACGCACGCACGCACACACACACACACACACACACGTGTTGGAACAAATAAAATGAGGAGATCAGACCAGAGGGGAGCTTGAATATCTGTAAAATGATCACTAAATCTCTTCAAAGAGGCATAATCCCGATTCTCGGTGACCTAAAATCAAACCCCTACACCTTTAGACCTGGAGTTTATATTAAGATCTTGTTTGATTGCAGACTTTGTGTCTTGGGCAAATCTAAACACGATTTGAGACATTGAGATCTCTTATGAAATTGAGTTTCCTGTGGGAGGGTTTCTGAAAAGAAAATCTGTAAAAAGTAAAGTTTAAATTTTACAAGAAAAAAAAACTAATTTTAAAAGAAATATTTAAGACATTGTTGACCTTTTCGCAGGTGGTTTGCTAAAATTCTTTAAGATATGTAAAATACACATGGATAACATAATTGCTTACATATAAACAAGTAAATTAACAGAAATGAAGTGAATATCACTCAGATAATATTGTTCTCAAATAATTTGATAATAAATGTTTGGTTCATATTGAGACCTGAGATCCCAAACTTTGTTAACTTGAGCAAATTTGAGTTTGAGACTTCATTTAACTAACCCAAAAATCACGAGATTTTAGTAAAATCATGCTCTTTCATTGCTCATGTGGCTTTTTAACTTTCAAATAAGAATTGTAGGAGAGATATTTTTCTCAGATATTTACCTAAATTCTTATTAATAGATTATAATACAATTAATATAATTAAAAATGATTTACTGCAGACTTTGCAAATCTTAGAACACGCAGAATGTCCTGTCTCACATTCTGTCTCATAATTACTTCCTCTTCACTGTCATCTAACCTAATCACACTTCCCACTTCCCAAAAACCTAAAAAATCTAACTCTGCACCTTATGGACCTGCACATACCTGCGAACGACAACAGATTTTGAGCATTTTTACATCAACCATAGAAAGCACTTTTATTTTCCATCTAGCATCCGGCGGAAGACAAAGCGATTGCTGGAGGTAGTCCTGTAAAGACGCCATGATCAGGTGGCATTATGGAGATGAGGACAGACAGAAAGAGGAGAGCTGGGTATTTCTTCTCTTGTGATGGAGGAGGCAATGCCATTGTCTGCAGGAGGGAGAGATGGGTGTGTGTGTAAAGGGGGGGGGGGGGGGGAAGGGGGGGGGGGGGGGGGAAGAGGGGGTCATGGGGGGCGAGGGGGGTAGGAGGGGGGGCGGGGGTGGGAGAACTGAGACAGAGCGGGTGGCACTGTGCCAGGCAGTGCCCGTCTGGCTGCTAAATACCTTTGTTTCCTTGCACGCCAGCTTTGGTGCAAAAAAGCAGGTAAAAAAACGATGAGATTTTTAGGGTTCAAAGACTGTTTTCCAAATAATATCGCTCAATTTCAATAGAAAAAGAAATGCTATTGCACAAATAACGACAAAAAAAATAGATTCTCATTTTTCCCAAGCAACACAAAATTCCCATCCCGGCAAAAAAAATGTGTGGTGTAGCCCATTAGATGAGAATGGCGAATGAAAGGAAGCCGTCCACCCCCACAGCACCGAGCTGACTGTATCATGCAAATCAAGCCCGAGGATGCAGAATATCACAATGTTTCTGCAAGGGATGCTGCGAGACACATCTCCACATGCAGCAAAACAGCTCTGAGAGAATTAAACATCATTCAGAGCTATTATTACACCTCATCCCTCTGGAAAAGCTTTGCACATCTCTCACACACATTTGGTAATGCTATTTTTTTTTCCTCCCAAGATCAGACAGGAGATGCTACACGTATGCAGGGAATACATGCAAACACACATGGGCATACAACAGCACGGCATTCTCTGAAAGAGACGACGGGATTGTGTTGTGTATGAAGAAATTCTGCCGGTGAAAGGAAATAAAAAGGTTTGGAAAATTAGAGCCCCCCCCCCCCTCCCTTCCAATCCAAATACATATTCATAAAGAGCTGCTTCCAGGGCGCCATCGCCGCTCGGGTAAGAAATGTCTCTTTGTCACTTCCTGATAATTCATTTTCTTGAGTGTTAAAAAAAGGACATGCAAGGTTTGGGTGTCGCCCCATATTAAGTCGTGACAGCAGACACACACACACACACACACACACACACACACTTGCATAAACAAAATGATCTTGCTATAGCTGCCTCAGTATACATGCAGTATACCTCAGTATGCATGCTTCTATTACATCAGTGACACACACACACACACACACACTCCCATGCTAAAATAAAAACAACTAGCCTCGGCTCTCACTGATGACCGAACGTCAGTGAACGCTGCTCCTCACAAGTCCTCTTAAAAAACGATCAGTGTCAGCAGCACACTAGCAGCTGAACTCCAGAAAGGCGCTTTGATGATAATTATGATCATGACAGATCGTCAAGCTCCAGATAATATGTGATTTAAAAAAAAAAAAAAAAAAACAATAAGGAAAAAAAAAGGCTTAAATTGCTGGGGTCTTTGTTAAGCCACTCATTTGGGTCACATTTTGGCACAGAAAATTGCAGGCGGCTCACATGCCAGACAAATCGCACACAGTGTAATTGATTCAATATTAATTGGATGCCCCTGATTTACATTGACTGCTACAGCCATATGCATAGCAGAGAGGGAGAGTGTGACAAAATGGGCGAGCGAGCGAGCAGGCGAGCGGGAGAGTTAGAGGCATTAAAAACCCACCCAGCAAAGGCCATTTAAAAAACAATTATCTGTATTGAGGTCCGTTCTGCATGGTGGCAGTGTTAGTCCGATCTAATCTGCCGATTTATTGGAGAGCAGTCATAATTTCTGAAGGGCTGCCATAGCGAAAGAAAGAGTCCTGAAAAGCGTTTGATGAAAGAAAAAAAAGAAAAAAAAAGTTCAGAGCTCCAAATGGCCACATATCACGAGCCAAGGCGAATTCAATCTGTTCCATCTACGTGTTTTTGGACAACGTGTTAAGAAACAGAAGATCATAGGATGTTACTCTGCATATTTTTTACATTTCATCATCTCGCATTGAGAAGCAAAGGACATGACACAGATACTTTTAATAAAGATGTCGGATAGTTTTGTAGCAACCAATCAAATTTTTGCCATTTTTAGAAAATAAAGGAATTCAAAGTCTATTTAGGGATTTAAAATTAAATGAATGAATTATATCTGCATCAAATCACAAAATGATAGAGGAGAGGGTCTCAGTCCTAGCAGAGCCCCTCACCAGGACACATTGAGCTATTTGAGGTAATACACAGTGTGTAAATGTGTATGCGTGTGTGTGTTGCCACTTTCTGTGCTCACACAGCAAGTCCATTCCTCTCTGGCAGGTACTGTTTTTCCTCACAGTGAGCTGCTCTATATGGAAATGGAGTTGTTACATCACACATACCAATTTCCTTATTTGGTTGTCTGAACTGCAGCCTAATAATTCCTCTTAAAACATTTCATATTCAAATGAAATAAATAGAATTATTAATATAAATTATATCTAAAAATGTATAATAAAATGCGATATAAAAACAAAAAAACAAAAAGCATATATATAAATAAACTGAACTTCAAATACTTTGTACATTCAAAAAGAAATGTAATGAATAAAAAAACATTAGGTAGAACATACTTGAAAAAAGTTTGCCAGCATTTTCTTAAAAGTGTTGAGCTGCCACCTTTCCCTCACTCTTTCAAATGCAGTTTTGTCACGTTCAAGTCCACCTCTAACCCAGGTACAAATACACTCACACACTCTCAAAGTGTTCTAGTTTACATATTCATGGTTAGCTGCAGTCATAACTAACCTTGAATATGTTATGTCTGAAATCGTCTATAATATGGCTAATTAATATCTCTTCCCTGTCTGACCTGACATGGCAGCAGATTCAGTAACATGCTGAGAAGCTGTTATGGTCCTACCCACAAAATTGTTTTAAAAAAATAATAATAACAAGCACACATAATACCAGTGACCCAACGCTATCAGCTGAACCCTGATACATTATGATGTAAATGAGTTTAATAACCCAGTTTAATGGCTGACAGAAACAAGAGACGTGCGCGATAGCTGGCTTGCATAAAGGTTGTATAATTTGTGCTGAAACTGCAACAACATGCTTAAAACAAAGAGGGCAAGCAGACACAAATGACCCCATTCAGCCTCCATATCTGATCAAATTTAGACTGAGTTCCACTGTACATTTTATATGAACACAGACTAGAAGGATTCAAAATATGCGAGAGAGAACTGTTGGAAAACAACTTGATACTTGAACTCAGCCGCCGATAATTAGCCTAGAGCAAAGGGTCAAGTCCAAATGACTGTTGATGGGGCTAACCGGACCCAGACGCTTCCTGGAACCTGATCTCTGAGGCAGACCAGAGAATGGCCAAACGCAAAGCCAGGCCAGAAAAACAGACTGGAAAGTCTCACTCTCACATTTTCTGCACTTAAAAAAAAAAACAGCCACTCTAAATCGCCTCACCAGCCCAAGACACATTCATGGACGCATAATAGCACAGTGACAACTTAAAGCAGTTCAATTCACTTAACGCTCAGCTTAAGGGAGATTAGACTTATGCTACAACCAAATCCTGTTTTCTTTATTTTAAGTTGAAAATAAGGGACTTCCTTGTTTTATGACTGTATTTTCCCTGTTTTATATAGTGCAGAAAGTCAACCGCTAATTAAAATGCACATCCACAAAACTAAAACAAATAATTAGCGTCGTATTATTGTTCCCTGACAAACCAAAATAACCAAATGGCCTTCCATTTCCTTTGCTTTTTTCAACAGAAAGTGAAAATGTGCAGGCGTGCATTTGTAGGGATAAGATGTGGCTGTGCAAGAACCCACAACGAAATCAAGATACATCTGTCGAGACCACATGAGAGAGGTTGTGCAGCTCAGAAAGGCATTTCCCATGAGCCTGTGGACACACACCGAGGAGGATGGCCTCTGTTGTCACAGCAAGGACTCCTTGAACCGCCCATCCAGTGCCAAAATTTTCCCCCTCTCAATCTCTCTATTTTTCACCCCATAGAGACGAGCAGCCTGCTGTGTCGTAAAGAACACACCCTTTGCGCTGCAACTTTTAAGGCAAAGTCTACCACTTTAGGCCTCATTTGATAAATGTGGCAACGAACGACAAGTTACCAGAGAAAAAGGACTGAGAAGTGCAAATGTGCTAAACCGATGCGTACAGCCAGTGGTGGCAATGTGTGATCTACGGTTCGAATCTGAGCTTAATTACCCAAATCCCAACTCAAGGAGATTCTTCTTGAGATAATAAATCAGATTTCAAATGTTTGTTGCTCTATGAAGTCATGACGTTCCTCTTTTGGTCTTCATTATGGCTTCTCACTCTGAGGTTTGACTGAATAAACCTCCTTCCCCTTCCTACGCCACAGCTCTTAAATATTCAGCACTCTTCATACGTCTCTGAGACGCCCCACGGAGAAAGGACATGTGTCTACGATATGTGGCCCACACAACAACTCTGCTTCACCACAAACAGATACACGCGCCACAATACGAAGGAGAAATCACGTTGGATGGGGTTACCTGTAATGTTTTCCTGTTTGGGACAGATTCCTCGAGAAGACGTCGATAAGCAGTCATCGTCCTCCGGTGTGACCTGGACACCCACCTCCACAGGGTTGGAGGCTCTCCTCAGCTCACCGTGCAAGGGCGAGGGGGGCTTATCCACTGCTTTGTCCATGCACAAAGTGCCATTGCACTGCTTCCTTTTGTGCTCAATGAAAATAAGGATGTCTCCCAAAGGGAAGTTCATCTGACATTGGCCACAGGTGAGCAGGTCCTGGTCTCCCTCTGGAGCTACCTGTACCAGCCCGTGCTGTTCCTGCCTCTCCTCCGAGACCACGGCTGACAGAGGCTCGGCTGCACGCAGGAAGAATCCATATGCGACACAGAGGGAATGAAAAGCAGAGGGAATATTAGAGACTGGGTGTAATAAAGAACGCAAGCAAGATGATGGAGCACAAAAAAAAATTCCAAATCAAACTTCTAGTTTACTTTTTTTATTTCAGAATCATAAATGTAATCACCTCAGAAACTGTAAAAAAAATATATATATAATTTAAGCATTAAAGCATTTTTTTTAAACACGATGTAAAAATGATTTATAAATAAAAAAAACTTCACAAATCACAAAAATATGAATCCTTAAAAGTACATGAAATCTTCATTTATGATAATATAACATTAAAAGAAACATAACTTATACCTGTTTTGGTGTTTTAATGGGTCTAAAACTACATCTCAGCCTGACTGTTTCACTCAACAATATACAAACACATCTGGATTATGACTGTATGGACAACACGTGTAGCAAAACAAAAACAACAGCATCAATACATGCTTCACACTTGAGTAAAAGGACTGATAGCTTTTCCATTCTCAATAAAGTTAGCTATACAGTTCTCTCACACACACACGCGCGCGCACACACACACACACAGGTATTTATAACGGTTGTTTAGTGAAATCTTTCGCGCAGAGGTTACACTAGCTTGCTAATGGTTAAGAATCTTGACCTTCTTTATAAGCTGCCAATTTCATGCTTTAATGAACCTAAAACCACTGAGAATCAAAAAATAGATTTTAATTTTAGTGGGTGATGATTGGTACCGATTTTGATAATAAAAAAAGGTGTTGGGATCATGAGCAGGGCGGTTAAATTTACTTCAGCCCAGTCTGAGGCAGATATTGAGGGGCAGATGTGAAGTATCTCCCAGACGTGGTTATGAGTAAAATATTCGACACGTTTGCACATGAAATAACAAAGACGAAGCCTGATAAATTGCCCTTGAATATTAACTAATGCTTTCCGCTTTTAGCCTACATTGTATTTTTGAGCTTAATTGCTCGCATAGCAGCAATTTAAAGTGAAGTGAAACAATTTTGTATCTGGTTCCAAGACACACAGATTGATATTGATTCGTAATAAATTCGTAATGATAACAGATGTAGAACGTCCAGTTAGGCTATGTGTGATTGTGATAAAAACACAGAGATAATCGATATATTAGCAAAACATAAGTCATGATTTAATAACACCCAGCGAGTAGTTATGAAGTTACTTAATATACATTTCAGCTTCAACAAAATGTCACATTAAAACAATAGCTTATATACAACATTTAAGCTCTAACAGTTATACGTTATTCTACTATCGGTGATGGCATCTAAAGATTTCCGTGCATATGCATATTTTTGAATATTATTAAATATACTTTATAGACTACGATTAACCTTGCATAAATAACCCAAGATTGTATAAATATGTTTTGAAAGAATATTCAACCATTTAAAAACAAATTAAGCCAACTCAAAATGTGTGGAAAGTGTGGAAAACTGTATTACACGGAGTTTTCACAATTGTTTTAAATTGCACTACATTCTGCATATGCATTTACAATTAAATAAGTTCTTGGAGAAAATATTTAAAGATTTAAAAACAATTAAACTGTCTAAAATTTAAACGCATCTTATTACAAAAAGATTTAGTATTAGCTTCTCTGTGTGTGGGACATTTCAAGCGGTTTTGAATAAAAGAATTAAAAAGTTTGTTGGCTCGTTTTTGCTTCAAAAATAACCGCCTTCTGTCTAATTATAAATTGGATGGCAAAGTTTATCAAGATCGATACTGACTCCGTTTGTATTACCTGAAAGTCCTTTGTTAGTTTACTAGATCCATTTTCAAAATATACAAGATATTTTTTTAAAAAATTCTACAAATCATGCCAGTTTCAGGATGGGGTAAAAAAATCAGTTACAAGTTCATATACAATACGTTTCGCTCTTGCAAACACATGGTCAAATATAGATAGTGATGAAACTGATCGGGTTCGAGTCTAGTTTATGATCGTCGTGTGCCCCCTAGCGGTGGATATTGGGACACGTGCAGCAGCGAAAGCACAGAGTAACCCGCGCTGAGATCCCACAGCCTGTGTGTGGAAACCCAATAATGTTACACGATACTTTACAATGTTACAACAACTCGAGATTTGTGTCAAACACGTTTATCTATTAAAACGCGGACTAATGCTTTTGAAGCTTTACGTTTCAGACATCAAAACTTAAACATCAAAAAGATAGAAGCTAAAATGTTGTCGTTTCGTCGAGCTTCTGACAACATTTCAGGTTCATATAATCCGAACTATACTTTATTTAGAAAAATGCTACTTACCACAGTCCTTCAAATCATGTTTAGTGTCAACTAAAAGGAGCATTCGAAGAACAGTGTGTTACGAATGTATGCACACAAAAAGAGTCAATAGAGCCTGGTTTTCTCGATACATTTGTATCAAAATAGTTAATTATATTTAGGTTTCGTCTTACCTTTGTCACCGACATTTAAGACGAAAATCAGGCCTAAAGTGAAATCGTATTTCTCTCCCTGCAAATTTACTCGAAACGGCAAAGAGCGTAACGTGAAATAGTCGTCTACTGCTTCTAAGCGAAAGCCCACAAGTACAGCAGAACCGCGTTTGGCTTCAAACGTAAGAAACTTTAAAGTGTAAAATTCAAATCGATATTATATGCAGATGTCTTGCTCTGCGCTGTTAGTCTCAGACAGGCGACTACCGTGCTCTATTTGCTGGCAGTGGGTAGTACGCGCACGCGGCGCTTGTAAACAGTCGGACACGAGATTTTTCCCAATCAAAATTCGCTTCCACTCTTTGAAAATCTTCCAAAAATAGTGCGAGAGGGGGGAAATCCTGCCCAGAATCACAGACAGACAGCGTTACGGGACACTCCACGAGATGTGAGCGTAAATAAGCGAGCGAAAGCACGCGTGCATATACCCACCACGGTCCGGTATATGTGAGCGCTTGCTCTTAAGTGGTCAAAGCGACTGGGGCACGAGAGCCAAGACATATGCGCCTAAACACAGAGTCGGCACGAACTTCTCCAAGTACAGCGATGGAAGGCAAACTTTTCTGGCGTTTCGGTGCGCGTAAAGGCATTCAAGTGATGGGAACGCTCTCTTCGCTAAAGTCCACTTGATCTGCGCTGCGCTGTCCAATGTCCAGTGTGTCTTCCCTGAGAATTACGCTCCTCTCCAGCAACTCAACGCTACACAACGCAGCCAAAAACAGGTAAAGGCAACGGGCACAACATATATTTGTCTTTACTTACGCGAAAAATCCCGTTTGCTTAAGTGCTGGGGTTTGCCTTGCTTGCGGCGAGACATGGTGGTTGGTGGTGGCTTTCAGCTCGGTTCACATCGGGAGAGCCGGGTTAGAAGGGAGACTCCAGAGAAAATATCTTCATCAATGCCTTTGACATCCAAAATAAATTAGAAATAATACAAAGATGGCGCAGGGAAGATGGATTGTGGGATAGCCGTCATGGCTTTTTTGAAAAGAGAGAGAGAGAGATGAAAAAATGGCAAAAGCCCCCCTGAGCTGCAAGTTCAAGTGCGGACGTGACGTCCCTGCGAACTTGAACGTCAGGAGATGGATGGACACAGACATACAGAACATGGGCAGGGCAAAGCCGTGGAGTGGGAGGAGGGAGTGGAAATAACAAAACCAATGGACACTCATTAGGGGCTGGACATGAAAAATAGACCCGAAGAAGCCAATGGACAGAAAGATCAGGGGGCCGGACAAGAGGCGAGAGAGAGAGGGAGCGAGAGACACGCACACACAGAAGGAGAGAGAGGGGGAGATATGTTTAATGGAAGCAATGTGCGCTGCGGTGTGTGTGTGTGTGTGTGTGTGTGTGTGAGCGCGCTCGCGCTCTGGGGGTGGACGCAGGAAAACAGAGCACGAAAAGCCAATGGACAGGAGATTCAAGGGGGCCGGACGTGCTATATATACAAAGACAGTGAGAGAGGAGCCTCGCATTTAAGGTTTCGTAGTGGACACTGATGGTGATTCAAACACACTGACTCAACTCCTGGTCAAACAGTCAAAGGTAGCGCGCAAGGTATATGCTTCTCAGCGATCGGGTTGCATGAACAGGACAGACAGGTTCCGAGCCGGGGCATGTGCAGGGTTCAACCGCAGCCTGCGCTGCCACATTCCTCCAGCAGCTCAGAGAAACTTAAGGGACATCACATAAAACGGGATGGGATACTTGCTCGCGCGCTTTGCGCGCGATGTAGGTGGGACTTAAATACTACAAGAGTGTAATTGTAAAAATATAACAACACACTGACGAATAGATTGTGGGAGCAGCCCACTAGAAAGAAATGGGACGGGGTAATAACTTTCAGATGTGTTCAGATTATAGAGAATGGCGACTGGGGGGAGGAGGGGGTGTCAGTAAACCGCCGCGTGGATTTAGAAATATAAAGATGCTGTAAACAGCGCTGATGCATTCGAAATTAAAGAGACATGAAGCGTATAACCGAACGCGATGACAAGCTAGTTCAATGCATGAGGTGGGAGGAAGAGAGAGACACCCCTGCGAACTAGTAGAAGTACAACTAGACTATAGCGACTATTCCAGAGAAAGCAGAGGCTGCGTGAACAAGTGACAGTCTGCGGGGAAAAGGCACAATTCAATAGGGAACCGATCGGAGTTGAAGTCGAATGCTGGAGATAATATGTGACCCGCGAGCGAGTGAGTGAAACTGCTTTGCAGGCTTATACGCTGACATCTTTGTTTCTGGACCAAGACTGATCGCTGTGTTGGTGCGCGTGTTTTTTTCGACGCGAGGTGTCAGATCTTTACGCGAAAGTTCAGTCAGGTTTGTGTTGGGTAAAAAGGTCAACTTTGCGCGAGAGCTATCTGGGAATGCCAATGGATCCGCTCGACTGTACCACACTGACTGCGCTGATGCTTTTCAGGTCATTGTTCTCAACAAGTGCGTATGATTAAAAGCACCGTATCCATCTGAATTTAGTATTTACAGCCTTTGATATCATTTCGACGCAGCGCGCAGTGTGCACAAAAGGCGCTAGATACATTTATAAGCACTTTTAAGAGTGGCGCACTTATATGGCGTTTTAAAAATAATACGGCGCTTTAAGCATAGAAAAATATTTAAAGAAACAGTTCTTATAGGTTAGGTTTAGATATGCTAATTGAACTGGTTTCTTTAAAACACAAGCACAGGCGGTTTCTGGATGATGAAAAGTAACAAAAGAAGACTTCAGTCCGTGAACACCTCTGGGCTTTAAGTAGGACCTTTTACTTTTAAATGTCCACGGATTTCTTTAAGGAATTCTCGACAGAGATTGTGCTTTTTTGTTTTATATATCCCACAGAAAGGCTTCATTATTAAACTTTGTTCGATGTAGGCTACCTAAAAAATACAAGTTTGTCGAAATAAGCTAAAAGTTATGGTTCGAAATAACCCTTCAGGTTTGCTGTAGTCTAATCATTTAATTAAAACTTTGAAACTTTTTTAAATCCGAAAGCAATATTCCCCCGCGCGTGAACAGCAAATATTACCGAGGTTAGGGCGCAACGTGCGCAAATATCTTTTGCTTTTGGTGCTGGACAAATTTGAGGACGTTTCAGCAGCACTAACCATGACACTGAGTGGGCATGGCACCTGCCCACTCAGGCCATTGGCTGATGGACCGCCTTTTTTTTCCACATTTTTTACTTTCATGAAACTCTGTCTCTTGCTCCCGGGCGGACATTGATCAGAGCAAACGGAGCGTTTACACCTCCTTCAGGAATGGAAGCTATCAGGCAGCAACAAAACGCCGCGTACAAACAGAATCTCAATATGTAAATGACAATGCGACTGATCCCATCATAAATCAGCCAGACGTTAAATGCATTGCAATATCCATCTCTCCAACGCACGGTCAGGCGCGCTCGCTCGTACAGAAAAAGTGCTTTTGTGTGAGAGAATGACACAGGGAGATATTGGAAATGAGAGTGAGAGGAAAGTGCGATGACAGATTCATGCTTAAAATAACGTTTTAGCTCAATGCGCCAGGCCCTGTGGATGACACAAAAACCAGATTACCAATCCAGCATAATAAAAATGTTAATAGTAGGTTTTCACTATTGAATATTATACCGGGGGGTTGGGGAGATGAATATTGGTACATGGGTCAGGTGAAAAGCAAAAAGCCTTCCACGGGTAGTGGCTCAAGGAAATTGACTGACTGGCCCCTTGGGCACATTTTAATATATGGAAATGACCGAGGGCTTATGCGATAAATCAACGCCCTACGCCCTGTTCATGCTTCACTCCTCTCATTTTCCCACTAGCTCTGGCAATTCATCAGCAGATCTGTTTTCCTGCAACTGTTGTCCAGCGCTGATGTCACGTTGAAAGAGGGGCTTTTGGCATTTACTAGGACCCGTCGCGTGCAGTTGGTGTGTGTGTGGGCCAGTGTTTTCATTTATCTTTGCATATTTTCAACTTTAATTCATTTGCAGTATACAAATTCTAATTGTGAGTAATTTTGGTTTTAATTTCTCTCTTAAACATTTTTAGGTTTCCACGTGTATTCCAATTGTAAACGTGACATTTACGTGATTTTCTTCCTCTTCTTTTATTCTTGTCATTATTTGACCAAATATGTGACCAAAACTTTTCGATAATGGATAAAAAGCAGCACTTGTCACTTATCATTGAGCATTAGATCAACAACGTGCTTGGTATCACTAAATATGTCTTTTTAATTATAGTTTACATTTACATACAGGGAGCAACATTATATACAGTGCCAAAATCAAAGGCACGTTTTACTGGTTTAATTCAATCCCAGAGCCATGGCAATTAGTAAAATGAAAAAATAAAGGGGAAAAAATGAAAATTGTTAGATATGTATATGGCCCGTTTTGTTTTCCATATATAGCTATTATATGATAACTCTAAATACTGTTTCACACGGATCGTTTTGCTTACTGAAAAAAACAAATAAAGTATGAAGGCCATGCTCTGGCCCTCCTGCATGACACTATTCGGCTTCCTTGCGTAGTTCCAAATTAAAATGGCATGTATCTCTCAGATATGGTTGTAATCGTGATATTATCCTCTTACGCGTTCCTCTGGGACAGGCTCTGCGAATAGCTTTTGAGTAATTAACCATGTAAAATGTCACTAGGAAAAGTGAGCATTAATAACGAAATTATTTTATCTAAGACCAGTCGTTTTCAAAGCACGCTTAATTCGAACACAAAACCCTAAATAGAAAGTACAGGAGCTCACATAAAGGATGCCAGTGCAAACATTTATTCACTTT
Organism: Danio jaintianensis; assembly: GCA_903798115.1. Taxonomy (NCBI): domain Eukaryota; kingdom Metazoa; phylum Chordata; class Actinopteri; order Cypriniformes; family Danionidae; genus Danio; species Danio jaintianensis. The sequence continues at coordinate 19,531,037 of CAIGQV010003909.1, forward strand.
GTCCAAAATGTCGCAAAGAAATGATTTGACATACAGTGTAACGAGCCTGATGGTATTAGATGTATAGGCCTCGTCGTGTCGACTGTGAGAGAATTTGACCACCTTAAATCTACACATCCCAAAGAATACACGTTTTACCTCTAAGGACGAAGAAAGGCGAAATGGGAATGCTCTTAAAATCCCTGGTAAGTCAAGCCTTGCCTTCTTCAAGGAATTTTAAGCTTCGGCAGTTCAGACACATTCGCAGACTGAAAATTAATATTAATGGCTAGATTTCACAATGTGGCATTATCACACTGAGCGATGGGTGGGCATGCCATCTGGGTTTTGGCAGGTATTAGATATAATCAAAGGGATTACGACTCTGTGGGCGAAATTATAAACGTGAGTACTGGTTCTTCTACAAAAGCAACGGCATGTGAGCGAGTTAAAGAGAAGAATAAGAGGAGAGACTGAGGAAATCAGATTACCTGAGAGAGCATGTGGTGACGCTGCGAGATATATCATTAAAAGAAAGTTTTATAACAAAATACACATCCTTAATAATGTGTAAACGTTAGTGTAAAGTAAACCAGACGGTGTTTATGCTGTAGTAACTGTTAATATTACATTATGTTGATTAATGGATGCAAACTGGGGACGCCTGTCGTTTCGCTTTTCGTTCATTTTCATGTTCCTGCAGTATAAGCGGACGTTATTATCCTTTAGAGACGACGCTAAACTGATCAAATAATAGAGAATAAACCAAGAAAATACAAATAAATGTCTAATTTCAGCGGGGATAATGTGCACACAGGCCTATAAGTAAGCTATAGCCTACGTCAAATCACAGATTCTCAAATTCTCTGCTTCACGTTTGAGTCCGGTCAATGATGAATTGCAAACATATTTATTTTATGCTAAACTTAGCTTTAGCGCAATTAGTTAGAAATTACTTAGAAGAAAAACAAGTATTAAAGTCCATTTACGTTTAATTTGTATGGTTAAATTGCTTTGTTGTATAGCCTAAAAGCAAAAAATAAGCGGGGTAAGCATATAACGAATAATAAAAGTTAATTATAACTGTAAAATGAATATAAAGGTAAATACTGGAAACTTTTGAAGAGGCTTTCTGATGATAGATGTGGACTCGCGGAGTTTGGGAGAGAAGCAAGGAGCAAAAGAAATGTGTCGTGGTCCAGGCTCCCTCTAGTGTGCGAAATTATAATGACACAATTCTCTACAAGGAATCGCCGTAGCCTTCTGAAAGAAGTGAATGAAGGAACTTGATTTTATAACATTACAAATCATTAAACTAAAAAGCTCAGCAAATGAAAAAAAAAAACGACTTTTTAAACAGAAATAAACATCTAGGGGTTTAGAACAGAAATCTGTTTTCTTCTTTAAGGTGTAACAGCTCTTTTCCTCATATTTTAAATAGATTTCCCTTTTGACATTCTTTGAGTTACTTTGCTTCTTAATGTGGTTGATTATTTGTTATTTCTTTTTATCATTTGACTGTTTATTAAAGCTATAGGCTTTATAAAAGGTGTAGTATTTTTGTGAAGTAGTAAATGTTTATGCAATTCCAACTTTTATACTTGCGTATTTGTTTTTTTTTTTCATTAAGAGAATAATGCCTATAATAACGAAACAAGAAAATTAAACATTTACTGGTATTTGTGTACGAAACATGGATACTATAAAAAAGTGTATCTTAATTTGATGCGTGTTTTTATTTGCATTAAACTTTAATTCTGCTAATCAAATCCAGGCCAACTTCAAAGATTTTTTTTTTTTTTTGTCGTTTAAATAGTGTTTACAACTGCATTCAATTGCTATTTTCTCATGATTCGACAGTGTAAAAATGAACAGCCTCGACTAACTCCCACGTCAGCAACTGAAAATAAATACAGGAGTCAGCAGAGCTTTGATATAAAAAGAACGAAATTTGAAATATCGTAAATCAGAAATACAATGTAGCCTACAGCATGCGCAATCTAACAGCTTGTGAGAAATAGCACTTTTTCCGGAATATTTTTGCACACGCCTTACATCCAGCAGTAATTTGTCAAGTTGGCTGAAATATTTTCATTTTAATCAGACTGAGTTGTGGCTGTTATAATTGCTTCAGAACCATGGACAGCGACTACGCGAAATCAACTCACTGCCACACAAACTGGCCGCGAATGAGCTTGTCTGTAAACACGGGAGGAAACATCAGAAAACACACTGCTTTTTCCCCTGACGATACCGCAGATGAATTTACCGAAAATGGCCTTTACAGCGGGAACACCGACTAAACACCCTCTCTCTCAACTCTAAGTCTATTAAATGCTTTCCAACATGTTCTACACAAAGGAAGCTCTAAGAAGATGGTTAAAACACACTGCTGAGAGACGTTCATCTGTCTACTTTCTTTTCACAAATAGCACATGAAAAGAAAATAGAAACAGACATGAAGGAACAGAAAAGAAAAATCAGCTTTTAGTGTTGTTTTTAATAAAGCAATGTAAATTGTTCATTATTTTCTTGCTTTTATGTATAAATCTTCATATTTGCTTTTTTTTTTTGCTCAATGTCGTTGCTCATAGGGGCTACGGGTTTTTCACTTTATGCTAATTTCACTTTATTCATTCATTCATTCATTTTCTTTTCGGCTTAGTCCCTTTATTAATCTGGGGTCGCCACAGCGGGATGAACCGCCAACTTATCCAGCATTTGTTTTACGCAGCGGATGCCCTTCCAGCCGCAACCCATCTCTGGGAAACATCCATACAAACCCATTCACACTCTACGGACAATTTTAGTTTACCCAATTCACCTATAGCGCATGTCTTTGGACTTGTGGGGGAAACCGGAGCACCCGGAGGAAACCCACGCAAACACGGGGAGAACATGCAAACTCCACACAGAAATGCCAACTGACCCAGCCGAGGCTCGAACCAGCGACCTTCTTGCTGTGAGGCGAACGTGCTACCCACTGCGCCACCGCGTCGCCAATTTCACTTTATCTTCTTTCTTAATACTGTTACGAAATGTAAAATTAATATGAGTAGGCTACCCTCTTAAAAGTAAAACATTCTTTATTGGCCTCAGTGGAACCTTTCCATATAGCACAAAATGTTCTTTGGATTCTTAACATCATGCTCCTCACAGGAAGAAAAATGGTTCTTTTAAGAACTATTCATCGAAATGTTCTTTGAGGAACCAAAAATGGTTCTTATATGCTATCACTGTGGAAATGTCCTAACTGTTCTTGAAAACAAAGATGTTCATTAAAACTTAAAAATGGTGTTAAATATTAAAGACCTTAAAGAAAACGTTATTGTCCGGATCGTTTCTTAAATCGGTTGGGTAACCTACACACGGCAAAAAAACATTTTTCGACTGCAACATCGGAGAAGGAAATCGATGTAGATCCAAACTGACCAAAACGGAGAAAAGTGTCAAAAAACGTCAAAAACATCCACGATTAAAGATCGTCAGTGTTGGTGAACAGCAAGCTGATAGTTAACGTGAAGCTGGGCGGCTTTACAAAATCACTTAATTCGATGTTTATAGCCTGTAAAGTTTAAAGTTACACCTATTTAAGAAGATGACGATGGTATCTTGAAGATTTCATACACTGAGGCTTTCAGCCATTAGAACTATATTTGAAATGTTATCATGAATTAAACTACAAGATTGTTTCAGGTGTTTGTTTTTGTATTTAAATGCGCGCGCTCACACACGCATATAGGCCAATGTATATCCTAATGCATTTAAATGAATTAATGCACACATGTATAAATATACGGAGACACATTATCATCGAAATTGTTATGCATGATAATGTTGCAAATTTAAATATACTAAAGTTACTGAGTTATAATAACTTGTGCATTACCTTAATGGCAGAATTGTCTTTTTTGGTGAACAATTCCTTTATTTACTTTTCACTGTCGAACCCAAAGGATGATAGCTGAAGAATGTTGGGGAAAAAGCAGCCATTGACTTTTTTGTTCATGGATGTCAATAGCTGCTTTTTCTAAAATTCTTACATCTTGGTTCAATTCATAAAAGAAAGAAATTCCTCAAAGTTTAGAACGGACGTGATTAATGGTGAAGAAATGTCATTTTTGGTTTAACTATCCCTTTAACTGCACTGTGATGTTAATAGGCGTTGGCATCCAACATCTATGTCGATGCTATATATTCGAACATAATATTTTATTAAACCATACACAACAAAGCAATATTGTGTGTTTTAAGATTGCACTCACGCAACAATTCGTGCGCTGGTTTTCGCTGAGGAGCAGCTGGACGTCATCAGGACACTACTGGCTTTGATCCACTAGATGGTGCTGTGGATAAGCGATTACGCACGGGACACACGTTCTTGCCAAGGCCTGGTTTGTGTCTAATCGATTCAATCACAACATATGCCAAAGCTCTTTTCTAACTAGAACTACTACGCTTCATCAAATGGAGCGGATGCAGCCTATTATAACCTTTAATCAATAGCCAGCTTAGGCCTATTATTCGTAGCTACATAAATGTATTCCCTATAGCATACGTTTTCAGAGAGTGCAAGAGGGTCAGCTGGATTTTTTTTTAATCGAAAAGAACTAAAACAAATAAATGCAAAATTAAAAACTATATACAGTAAATACAATATTCAAATAAATAAAAATAACTTTATAATAAAAGAAACGAGGGTTTAAAAACACAAATGAGGTTTAAATAATTAAATATTCAAATGAATAAAATAAATATGGATTAAAGTAAATAATATTAAAACAAATAAACTAATGTTAAACCTAAATAAAATTCCAATAAATAACATTTATTATTTACATTATACTTCTAACGCTTTTTTCATTATTTATTTCAAGAAAAGCATATAGACCATTTTGAGGGATGTAAACAAAAACAATGGTCCCAACACATTTCCTGTTCTACATTTTTACTTTCTACAGCTCCCGAGAATCCAGAAAGAGCCACATATTGATAAATAATGTTATGAGAGCTGTTTTAACATTATCTTATGATTGAATTGCCTCTTGTTACAGTTATGAAATAGTTTGATAACAGGCAGGAAATGTTTGTGGGCCAATGACATCACCACATTGAAATGGTCTATAGTAAACATTATTTAATGGAACTAAGAACATGAACTAAATAACTGTTTTTGATTAATGTTAATTACTTAGTTCTCTAAACATTATTTAATAACCACTATTTAATCAAATTACGCTAACATCCTAATAATGAACGGCTGTTTGTTTATGAACGTTAATTAAATACTTTAACAAGTGTATTACTCATATCAATCTTAATGAGTACATGAATTGATGCTAAAACTTATTGTAGTGTTGCTCTTAATGTTACTAAAATAAGTACACAAAAATAATATATTTGTTTTTATTATTTTTATTTACTTATTTTGGTAGCATTACGAGCAACACTACAATAAGTTTTAGCATCCATTCATGTTTGTTCAATTTTAAATTTGCAACCACACACTGTAAAAAATGTCTGTTAATGAACAGTTTCCATATTTTGTGCTTATTTATGGTTGTGAATTGCATTTTGGGACCTTGATCTCTTCTCTGTCGACTTTCGATATTAAAAATTCCATTTAACAAGGTGACTTTTATTGACATTTTAGTAGTATGAAATAATATAATGTATAAGAAATAATATACAGACTTTCACTTCATATATTTATATTTCAATATTTATATTTTTATTTATATTAAAAATGTTAATAAAAAGTCACTTTTTCGAACTTTTCAAGGTTAAAAATTGTTGAAAGAAAGATCAAGGTCCCATAATGCAATTCAAAAGCGTGAATAAATGGGGAAAAATAAAAACATGAATTACAAAAAAATACAGACATTTTATGCTAATACAGCTAATTTATGAATATTTTGTAATGTATGTTTGATCATTTATAAATGATCATTTATAGCTAAATATAATTAAGTTTATGAAACAATTTTATATATGTTGTAGGGCAATCCATTTTATACTTTGAACTATAAATTATTATAAAATATTATATATATTTTATAATAATTTATAGTTCACAGTATAAAATGGATCGTCCTACAACAATTATAAAGTTGTCTCATAAACTTAATTATATATTTTTTGTCTTATTAATTGACATTAAAATACATAAAACCTGTGTAATATTACATGAAATATTTATATTAATTCATAAAATTATATTATTTATAATTAATTATCATTTTTTACAAAGATGGCTTATCATGACTTGGCTTATCGTGATTTATGTTTTTATTTTTATAGTTTTTTCATGGTATAAAAACACAGTATATTTGGAGTTGGATAAACATCTGTGTAAAACCAACTAATAAAATAAAAGATACATATATATTCGTATTTAAAGAAATGCTCATTTCTTATCTGGAAAAAGTTAGTCTATTCACATTTCCAGTATTGCAAGACTAAAATGTTTCAACTAGAATCAAGTGCATAGTAGTAGAAAAAAGTATTTAAGAAGGCCACAATTTATTTAAACCTCAGTATTCCAATAAAAACATGATGTCAAGATCAAAGGTGATGCCTGAGCCCTTCAGAGGGGGATTTTTTCAGGCTAAGGGGAAAAATCTAAAAGGAAATTTAAAGTCATTTATGAACTGTTTAAAATCTATCATTCCACTCTAGGCACACAAGAAGGCAGAAGGTCTTACTACAATCAAGAAAATATCACAGAAATGCTATATTACATGACAGACAAAAATACTTTCTAGTCAGTCTTATGATAAACGTTATAGGCCTTTTTTAAGTTTGTGTAACTCTCATGATTATATGTTAATTTGTGCGCTTTAACGCGCTATTACTAATCAGTTTAACTTCCAGAATCGACAAACTTTATGTCGAAATCGGGTAAAATTGGACAAAACATTTCAGAGTTTACTTACGGAACGCTGGTCACGTGACGACCGAGGGGCATGTTGTCAGTCACAAAATTGATTTGTATAAATACTTTTTTCATTATTACTGTCATTTTTGTCAAGCTTTACAATTCGAGCAGATAATATATTACAATTCGATTTCATTTTCAAAAATAAAACCACTCGAACAAACAACGAGAAGAAAACGTACTTGTAACCCTGAATCCTTTTTACCAGAGAGTGCCGTTTTCTTTGTTAAATAATACAAAAAAACTTGTTTGATAGTTTTCTGTAGACTAAGCGGCTCTGTGCGCAGTCTAGTCCAATAAAACAGTGATTGATATTTGAAAACACTCATATGGTGGTGTCCTGGCGCAAAGCACGTCGGGAAATGTCTGTCCGGTGGGCGCCATATTGGAGCAGCAACTATTGTTATAAATTGAGACGGGGCTGCTGCTGGCTGAGTTTACATGTTTTCTGCGCGTTTGTTCTGAAAATATTTGGATATTTCTACCCAAGGTCATGAGAGAGATGTCAGCGTAAGTGTTCCGTGTCTCACAATGCTATTATGTTGTTAAACGAATTAGTTACTGGGGGGAAATGCAAGGCTAGGCTAGTTTAGCCAGTTTATTCAGATAACGGTCAGAGAATGCAGGCTGTAGCTGATAAGCGGCCTAAATGTGTGTTTTTAATCCAAATAAGCAATCGCATTAGTTACAGATGTGAAGTGCACGAGTGTTTGATGATTTGAGTTGGAATTTAGTTTTTTTTTGTTGAGTTAATCAAGTGGTCTTGTCTTTGTTTACACACACACACACACATTGTGCAATGCTTGTAGATGTTACCGCGGTTCTTTCTGTCGTTGTTTACGCTTCAAACACGCAGTGCATTTGAATGTACAAGTCTGGTGCGGTGGGATAAATTGTGCAATATGGATTTTGATGTTCCTAAGTTCGCTATAAACCCTTAAACAAACCATTTATTAAGTTGCAATGCGCGAGCACATTCAAATACAAATGCATGTACAAATCATTTCTTTAAACGGGCAAGTACAATGTGATTGTGTACATTGTCGTGATCATGTATGTATCATACGTGTATCGTGTATCATACGTTGTCATAATTATATAAATGCTTTATGTAATATGTATTTGTATTTTTAAATATTTGTGTGTGTAATATATGTATTTACATTCAAACGCATCTCAATGCTTCATAACATCTAACTCTCAAACAGTAATTTACAAAAATTACAAACACATTTGACTCATTTGTTTTATATAGTACCTTTTGTATGTATTCACTACTGTCAAATGATTAGAGCGCCTGCCCCGGTAATGTTCTACACAAAGTGCACTTATTTATTTGTTGTCTAATTAGCCAGTATTGTCTTAAGTTTTTATATACGCATGTTTGCCATACTATAAACCACTTTAACACCTTAATTGTAAGAATTAATTTACAAATATGCAATTATACTTGGTTAACTAGAAATAAGCATGTAGTGGTGGGCCTGTTGAACACAAAACATATTTTGAAAAATTCTAATTGCTGGGACCCATTGACATCCATATTATTATTTTTTGTTTTACTATGGGAGTCAATGGGTGCCAGCAACCAACATTCTTCAAAATACGTTGTTTTGTGTTCAACAGAAGGAAATTTAGATCATCATCATGATTTCATTCACAGGACTGGTAACAGTGCGCTTGGCGGGCAGCAGCCTCGGAAACATTATGGCATCACATCTTCAATCAGCCTGGCATTTCCCAGAGAGATAGACCATATCTACACTCAGAAGCTCACTGAGGCTATGAAACCATTTGGAGTGTTTGAGGGTGAAGATGAGCTCAATCACAGGTGAGATCTTTCAGTTATGTAACATTGTTGGTTTGGCCACTCCTTTCCAGTGGTTAGAGACTGTGCTTTGTTCACTGCAAAAATTGACACATTTGTTGCTATCTATCTAGTATATTTGTTGATGAACGTGCTAACACTGAACTTAAGTTGCTGTGACATACCAAGCCGACAGTCAGCGGTTGGGGTTCGTCAGTCTGGCTAGATGGTTTGGTGTGTTCCACATGCTACTTCTCGTCGCCTTTACATCGGATCGTGTTGGGACACCAGCTGAAGAGTGCGCTCTGACTGGTTATTCAGCAGTGAATCAGAGTGTGACAGTGAAGTGACGTAACAAGTAAACAAATCAACTTAAGAAGGAACAAAAAGAGACCGGCTGTAATTTCGCTACATTTCCTAAAGATTTGCGAACGATATGGATCATTAGATTATATTAGACATATTTGCATTATCAAATCCCTCCGTGGTGAGTGACAATTACACAGATGCAGAATGCACACTGTTTTTTGTTGACGTCTGTCCATTCACGTCCACTCCATTCTGTTCAAGTGCAGCTTTTTGGTCCAGGCATGAGCCGACGCAAGGCAACAACACAGTTGGGTTTCATCTGTGCTAGTTGTTTTGCGTCGCCTTGGTGTGCCCTGGCCCAAAGCCTGATTTATACTTCAGCATTGAGTGATCAGCGCACCCCACTGTGCATACCTTGCACATAGCCAATGCTTTTGAGAGCATTTATACTTGTGTGTTGTCTGTGCTACTCTAGCAATAACACTTCTAAAATGCTAGTAGGCCGTGGGGTTTCTAAGTTCCACTGTTGAATTTCTTTGATTGTGTTTTGGGTTTTCACCATAAATGCGTGCAATTCTACTGTAGAAGTAGCTCAAACTTGCTCTCATTCAAGGAAGAAAGAGCCAGGACCCACTGAACGTTCAACAAGTTTAAATGTAAAGTAAACACAAAACAAAAGTTTCAATATAGGGCTCCTCCACCATACTCTACATTTGTTAAACACTCTGGCCACCGGCCTCTCTCTGCTCACAAACCTCTTGGCCCTGCCCACACATCACCGCTACCAAGATGACAACTTCCAGATTTTGTTCTCTGCGTTGTCGCATTGTGTAGTTATGCATCAGGGTATGGTGAAGGGTATGCAACTGTGTGAAGGCTATGCTGGTCCATCCACATACACTCAATGCAGGGGTATAAATTGGCCTTTACAGCCAACATATGGAGTGATCTGTATATTCAACTTGTTCAAAGTTTCTTGTTTTTGAAGGTGTGATGTCAGCTTTTTAATGTTATTTGTGGCTTTTTTTTTAATATTGTAAGTCATGAGACTGTTGGCCATATGACTACACAATCAACCCCAAATAGTCCTGCTTTCCCTTCTCTATTATGTAGAGCTGTTAAGCCAAGCACAAATAGCACAAGGGCCATCCACTATGTGTTGTAACAGTGTTGGTAGTATGTGTAAATGAACAGTACGTAGTCTTTCTCCATGTTACATGCCATGCACCCATTTTTCCCTGTTTACTTGTCAGCTGATGTCTGTCATGCTTGTGCTTTTTGTTTTCATCACCATGACAGTCGACAGAGGCATTTGACTGCTTCCTATTTGAGGGGAGCTACAGTTTGTTTTAGTTTTATCTAGTCATATAGAACCTATTAAAATTGCCCTTCTACTATATAAACCATGCTGCTTTTTAAAAAAATTTATTTTTCCCTCAATCCCATCTACCCTCTATTGTTATTTTCCCCCCTAAATATTTACATATTCATTCTGATGTTTAGACCGTTTACTCCTGGTAATATTATGCATTTTGGTCAATCTGATCACAATTGGAGGATGCTGAATACAAATGTAAATGTGGTTTGCAACCTTTTTTAAAGGGATAGCTCACCCAAAAATGAAAAAGACTCACTATTCACTCTCCCTCAAGTATTTTCATAACAAATAATATGCAAGTCAATGGTTACCAGTTTCCAACATTTTTCAAAGTATATATTTTGTGTTCAACAGAAGAAAGAAGTTCAAAAAGGTTTGTGACAGTGAAGGGTGAGTAAATGACAGCAATTTCAGTGTTGGATGAGCTAGCCCTTTAAGGCTCGGTTTACACTAATACGTTTTAGTTTTAAAACGCATAAGTTTTGCATCGGTTATGCCTTCGGTCCACACTACCCCGGCGTTTTTGAGCGCCGAAAACGGAGCATTTTGAAAATGCTGGAGAGGCCTTTTTCATTTTAAACCGCTGCTGTTCTGTGTCAGTGTGGATGGGGGAAAACGGAGGTGTGGCTGCAGACATTTGACTATCTGATTGGGGCTTTTTCTCAATATTAAGTGCACAAAGTTCAGTCTTGCATCTTTTCCTTGTAAGTTCAGACTTCGCAAGTTTGAAATGAAAAACAAACTCCCGAGGACACGTTGTGTAAATCTTCAAAGGGAGCAGTGTACTTTATAACGTCATTCACATCACCCTGGCTACGTTGTTTCACTATCTTTACAATAAAATAAAAACTTGATATAAGGAATTGCCTATTTTCAATTTGATATTAACAACAGACACTAAAAATGTTGAGGTGTCGTGTAGCTACATATTTATATGACCATCATCTTCACTGCATATTTATAACAAAACGGAGCCTAACATAACTGCCTCTTTTCATTGAAAAATACGAAACATACCCTATCTCTTTCACTGAATATCAATTTTAAAAATCAATAATGGCCATTATAAAAGTATAGTGTACAAAAAGTTTATACAATATAGCAATCTGTCAAATGTGCAGAATCCGTGTACATGATTACATAAATTAATATATTTACTTGTCTTTGTGCTCAACTAAAACGTGTTACCTGAGAACAAGTGATAGATTCAAAAGACCAAAGAGTCATTAGATAAACACAAGACTAATTAAAAATATCAGGTTTAACAACTTTAGTGAGATGACATCCAGCGGTAGATCCTTGATGAACTGTCCAACGTGCGCTGCTCTCACCTGGGTAGGTATGCTCAAAGCACCCACTGACTGCCTGGGGCTCAGACGTCCACATGAGCTGCAGCGCATGTCAGAGTGTGTGTGGTCACGTGATGTGCATTTTCAGAGGTATAGTGTGGACAGATCTTTTCAGAAACACTAGATTAAACGCCAGTGTGGACGTGGATAGTTTCTTTTTATCCATTTTAAAACTAGAACGTATTAGTGTAAACAAACACTAATTGAAAGTGCATTTTAATGTTTCATGCATGCATACAGCCTAAGCATTCATTTGATCAGATGTGTTCAAGCAGCCACAATGACCACCTACTGACCAATACATGATTATTATGAAACGTTGTGAGTGAACACCAAAACAATGTATTCATATTTCGGATTATTTGAGATTAGGGATTAATAATGTAGTTGCCATCATCAACCACCTTTTTATTTGTTTCCTGCTTGCTTGTAAGCCATGCTGCATACATTGATGCATTCATTCATTAATACTTGTTTCTCAGTATACATGCACACAAAAGTGCTATGTATGCAGCTTTATAAAATGGGAGGGATCAAAAAAATCCGAACTCAAATGGTCACAAAAAGATGCATCTGAATGTTCATTAATCTCAGATGACCATTTGTGATGAAAACACTGAAAATATAAGTGGAAGCACGTCCTTATGAAGCATGTTACTACAGATTTGTTTAATATCTGGCTCTGGAATTAATGAACCAATGTATGCAGGTAGTCATTAGTATTGTTAGTGTATGCTTGGCTTGGATGTTATTGTGACCTCGCAGTAGCCTGTTGATAATCATAACACAAACACTGACCCTGAATATCTACTTCCAGACGTAATGTTTAGGAAATTTGTTCCTTGGTGGCTCCAGGATGAATTAAGTTCATTCTGGAAATCAGTTGTTCTTCAACTGTTATTAAGACACACAAAAACAACATTATATTAAAATGTGTATTTGATTACCATGTAATGCATAATAAAATTATTTGGACACGTATACCTAGATCAGTTGTGAAACCTTTATGTAGCTTTTAGCATGCAGATAATTAAATAAATAAATAAAAAAAAGCTCATCTTGTATTGTCATTGTTGTTTTTCACATAACTTAATCTGTTACTGGTTATAAAATATATTTTCACTTGTATTACAATATTACTTGTGTAATTGGCATCCTACAAATGAGCTTTTTTGCATGGTCTGAGTGTCTGTGAATATTAAGAGAGGGATGTTTGTGTCTTTTGTAGGCTTGCAGTTCTTGGGAAGCTAAATTCGTTTGTGAAGGATTGGATTTCTGAAATCAGTGAATCAAAGGTAAGTAAACCTGCAGGTCTCTTGGTTTGATCATCAGATTACATTAGATGCTATTGATTTGATTTCTATTATGATTTCTAATCGTTCCTTTTAATCTATAGAATCTTCCACCATCAGCAGTAGCGAATGTTGGTGGCAAAATCTTTACGTTTGGGTCCTATAGGTTGGGAGTGCACACGAAAGGTACATTTTGATGAGCTGCTGAATGAAGATCTACAACCTTGAAAGAGAGCTTTTGTTGTTCAAAAACAGTACATGACTCATTGCTAATCAAAATATTATTATCTTATTTTTTTAGGTGCTGATATAGATGCTTTGTGTGTTGCCCCACGGCATGTTGAAAGAACTGACTTTTTTTCATCCTTCTTTGAAAAACTAAAACGGCATGATGAGATTAAGGACCTACGGGTGAGTACTTTTTTTAATGTTTTTTTTTTTTTAAATAATTTATTCCTCCTTTTTATTTATATCTATATAAAATATAAACAATTTTTTAATATTGTGTAAAATTCCTTTTCAGGCTGTGGAGGATGCGTTTGTACCAGTGATCAAATTCAAGTTTGATGGCATTGAGGTAATTAGATAATTGTATAAGAATTGTTAGTTGTTGGTAAAGAATTGTTTATGAAATCAAACCTGTTTGATTTGTTTTAATTCCAATTTCCCCCACTCTCCACTCAGATTGATCTGCTGTTTGCCAGACTTGCTCTACAGTCCATTCCTGATAACCTGGACCTGAGAGGAGACTCTCTCCTCAGAAACTTGGACATCAGATGTATTCGCAGTCTAAACGGTAATGAAGTGTTTTTGAAATTATTATTATTAATTTTTTTTTATAAATTTTTTTGTAATGGTTTGGTATTAAGCCTGGTCATGTGCTGCATGTCCTTTTCAAAGGAACATGTTTATTTGTTTTTATATAAATCTCTGAAGCCATATTTTGCTCAGTGTTCTGTTTAATTTCATGTTCAAAATCTTTGTCATATCCACATTTCCTATACTGTGAACTTCCTACTTTGCTGTTAGATTATTTTTTTCCTAAATATTTTTTGTTGTTGAATGAGCATATTTATGTATTTTGCTTATGTAAAGAACTTTGTTTTCTAACATTATTTAAAGTGTCATATTAAATTGTTCTGAGTTCTTTTCACTGCAGAACAAATGGAAGCAGCTGAAGTGAACATACAGTGCTTAGCATATAGGAGTACACCCCTCACAAAAGTCTCATTTAAATTAATATTTTCTAAAGGATGCTTTATAATATTGTATTTGAGTGTCTACATTAGATTAGTCAGTACTGAAGCCAAATCTGGAGCTAATCTAACAAAATAACTTGTGATAGCGGTCCAAAAATTAGTAGCTTAAATTTATATGTTAGCGGAAAACATTAGTGTTTTTATTTTTTATTTATTTATTTTAAATAAGAGCAAAAATCAAGAGAAACAAAAAATATATAAAATTGTTGCAATTTTTGTTGTTTGTAATTCTAAAGATGTTTGGTGACCAAAATTATTATTCTAATACATATCTGTTTAATAAATCTGTCAAATGCACCAAAATAAATTACCTACATTCAATGAGAAATGGATAAAAGTATTCATTTTCAAAATGGGTTGTACTCATTTGTGCTGAGCACTGTAGATGTTTACAGTTTAATAAGGCTCATATTTAGCATGAATACATTTACTTATCAACATTAAAAAATTTAGTAGTTTTAGTGTTTTAAGTCATTGATAACATTTGAGTTGTTGAATTGCAATGATTCTTTTAAAATGACAGTAAACCACCAGTAGGTGGCGGCAAATCATAATGAATGAGTTATACATTTAACTTGAGAAACCTAATTCACTGAACACTGCTGTGTGTCTTGTAAATGTGCAACTGTATTACTGTGATCTTTGGGACTTTTTAAATTAACAAAAGTAAACAGTTGTGCATCTACCAAGCAGCATGCTACTCAGTGGGGATGGCCATATAACAGTCAATACATAATCCTTCTCACTGTTTACATACATAACTTAGAATTACTGTTGATGAAATTGATACTTCCCTAGTTTGATGTTTTAATCACCTAGTTGTCCAGTCTTGCAAATTTCTTGCACCTTACCATTTATACAAAATTAGCTTGTTTCATTAATGTCCTGTTACACTGCTCACATATTGAATAGTAAAGTCACATTTACTGTCTAATTAGTTTGTACATAATTTTTGTTTTGCAGGTTGCCGTGTCACTGATGAGATCCTATATTTGGTGCCTAATAAAGAGAATTTCAGATTAACATTAAGAGCGATAAAATTGTGGGCCAAACGTAAGTCTTATTTAAAGATTTTTTTTTTTTTTTTCCTCTCCCAATTCTTGATAAAATGGGTAATGGAGACTGTGGTTTAAAAGTGTTTCACAGTAGTGAGCACCACAGCTAGGACACCACAGTGTCCTAACGTGTTAACCACTCTTCTCATATCTGCTTTGAAATGGAGACTTCTGATATCTTTTGTTTTCAATTTTAACTTGAATAAACATGTTAAGAATGCATTTCACTGACTTTTTTTTTTTTTTTTTTTTTAAGGCCGAGGAATCTATTCCAATATGCTAGGCTTTCTCGGTGGAGTTTCCTGGGCTATGCTTGTGGCCAGAACATGTCAGCTATACCCAAATGCTGTTGCCGCCACACTTGTGCACAAGTTCTTTCTGGTCTTTTCTAAGTGGTGAGGTCACATCACATCAGGTTCACATAGTGGAACTGAAACTTCACGTATTGTGTGCTGAAATTGTCTAGTCCCTATCTTGTAGCAATGGAATGTCCTGTTTCCCTCGTAATTCTATTAGTATGCATTTGTCCTCTGATTTTACTTCTTCAGGGAATGGCCAAACCCTGTGCTTTTAAAACAACCGGAAGACAGCAATTTGAATCTGCCGGTCTGGGATCCACGGGTTAGCACTCATATGTTCATTGTGATTAATATATTGTTGTTCTTGGTTTTACATGCTTTCTGATTTGACTATACCATTGTTTGTTCTTTTGCTTACAGGTGAATCCATCAGACAGGTATCACTTAATGCCAATCATCACTCCTGCATATCCACAACAGAACTCCACCTACAACGTGTCCACTTCCACACGCACCATCATGAATGAGGAGTTCAAGAATGGTGCGTAACTAAAGACAGTGAAGGACCGATTAGTCTTTTTACTGATCATTGCACTTGACCTCTGTAATATTTCTGTTTTTAGGTCTCACTGTTACAGATGAAATTCTTCAGGGTAAAGCCGACTGGTCCAAGCTGTTTGAACCTCCCAACTTTTTCCAACAGTATAGGTACATGGATATCCACAACGTCATATTAGAGATTTATTTAATTTTAAAGATTAACTTTTACAGTTAAAATGGTTAGCCCTGGCTCATTCTAAACCCCAGGTAAAACACTCCTGAGTTATCTATCTTTTCAAGTTTACCAGAACTTAAAATATATTTTTCTGTACATACAAACTGCTGTTTCACAGTTTTACATTCCTTGAGTTAACATCTTTATTTGTGGTGTCGTTGTGCCAAATGCACAACCTGTTTGCATTAAAGGCTCTGGCATTGTGCATTTCTCTTATGAATTTACAGACTGTCCTATTAAGAATTTTCTTTGTAGAAAGAGAAGTTTTCCAGTTTGCTGTCCAGGGTGTCCAAGAGATCTTAAAGTACTAAAAGATGATAAATCAATTTAGAGAAAATATAAGTCCCTTAAAAGGTATTAAAGTCTTAAAGAAAATGTAGATTATTATTTATTTTTTTTAAGCGTTTAATCATTGTGTACGCAAGTAGTGCGATTCTGTGTGGTTTATTTATGGCAGCCTACTGGATTTGTTGTCATCTCCGCGCTCACTAACTGCTGCTTTATAGCACTAGTCTCATATCGGTTTACAGAGACCAATATGTTTCATAGTAACATCTTTTCATTCTTCATTTCGGGCAACGTAGAGTCAAGTGATATGTGGTATGTGTCTTCACTTTACAAAAACCAAAAGAATGATTGCAAATTTGCCCTTTTTATTCATCAAAGTCAGAGCACAACAAAGTCTGTTTAATTGTGCCGTCTTACAATGAATATAGTAAATGGTAAGTTAAAGTGTCGCTGACGTAAATGCTTAAAATGATGAGATCTTAAAATGTATGGAAAAAGTATTTTAAAAGGTATTACTTTTACCTCCATGATTCCTGTATATACCCTGCTGTCACCATTTGAGGTTTTTTTTTTGTTTTTTGTATTTATTTATTTTATTTTTTTGTAAATGCTGAAACTTACAGCTTGAACAATGTTTCTATACTATACATCGCTACACTAAACTGGCTGTTATTTGCTAAGCATCTAACTGTAATATTCTGACATTGCATTGTTTGACACTGCAATCAGCTGTTGACAACCAACAAGTGGTGCTAATCTTGCTTCTAAACTGCAAGTGTGAAACGTTACTTTAGCAGGCATTAAAAGTGGTGTTTAGCACAATGATAACCCAGGATTAAGTGCATTGTAGAACCCTAATATGTGTTGGTTTGTTTGTTGCAGGCATTACATTGTCCTCACTGCCAGTGCATCCACTGAGGAAAACCATTTAGAGTGGTAAAGGCTCAACGCATTATTAACCCTTACTACTATTATTATTATTATTATTATTATTATTATTAATTACTGCTATTCAGTGTTAAACCTTTTGTGGCCGCTCTGGAGGAACAGGATGTTCATATAATGAATTTCGGTCTCTACAGGATTGGACTGGTTGAATCAAAGATAAGAGTGTTGGTTGGTAACTTGGAGCGCAATGAGTACATCACTCTTGCCCATGTCAACCCACAATCTTTTCCCGGGTCAAAAGAGAACCACAATGAGTAAGTTAAAGATCAGTTGGGGGTAGGGATGCTCATTTTGGTTAATTTTGCCAACCGACAACCGCCGCTCGTTAACCGAATATTAACCGTTAACTGGTCAAATTAATATTAAAATATTATTTAATAAAAAAAATAATTGACGTGTCTATTTTGTGACGCATTAAATATTTTATTTTAAAATACTGATTTATTTTAACATGCGAACAGCAGCATACAGAACATAACAGAGCATCTTCACGCACATGCAGTGTTTCCAACAGCATAGAGAAAAAGAATAAACTAAATAAAAAGAATAGAATAAATAGGCCTTCCCTAGATATTTTTCACTTAAATGACAAATTTAGATTACAAAACGAAAACACTGACTGAATCCTTTTAAGAACCGGCATAGGCTGTTTATTCCAACCATGTTTTTTTTCCTTCCGTCAAATAAAAACATCAGGCTACCTCAAATCGATCGCTTCACAGAAAATATGCATTTAATTAATGCTCCGCCGCTATTATTATTAAAACCTGTCAACATTAATTCACAATAGAAGTCATTAGTTTAAAGATTATGTCTTATGTTTGACTTATTTCCTGTCTCACTCGCGATTCATGTCTGCGCGCGCTGCGTGATGAAAGACAATGACAATGAACCTTAAGGCTCATATGTTGACTTTTAGTAAAGTATAGGCTACTATAGCATATAACAATTGTTGTTTACATATGATATTGCATTAATTTGCATACATGTTTTATAATCTATAAAATGAAAGCCTCAGTTTAGAGCAGAATTATCATTATGCGAAAATCGTTGGATTTGTTTGATCCGTAGATTAGGTTATGTTGGCTATTTTAAAAATTGATTATTAATAGCTGTAATTTTCCAAATGGAAAAAAAGGTTGGTTTGTTGGTTGTACACCAAATCATCAATATTTGTTGAGTTTATGACGCGGATCCAGGATAGAGGCGATCAGCATCAGTGCTGGTTTGTCAACTCGTCTGTGTCAAACTGTGACCAGAAATGTCCTTCTTTCATTTTGCTGCTTTGGCAAAATACGTCTGTAGGCACGTGTTACCGCCCCGCGAGTTAACATGTTGAATTTGCACATTTAGGGGCCGATCACAGCAAACGCGCTTTTCCGTTCCAAAAACGCGAGGCGCACCTCACTGCCTTGTTGACAAGAAAAGAAGCGCGGTGCTCTTTTTTTTTTTTTTTTTTTTATGTCACTAGGAAACGACTGAATCAGCTGACCCGTGTTGTGCGCAAGTGTTGCTGTCGATGTTGTTATAATCGTAATATTTATTAACATTGTGATATTCAAGATTTGTGAAGTCATACAGCTCTGGATAACTCGAAACAGCGACCACTAGTCTCTCATATCATTAAAAGTTCTCCGTAGTCGTCTTGACAACACAAACACTGCTGTCACCTCAACGGAAACCCCGCCTCTGCTTTCATTTGATTGAAGAATGAAAAAGACGCGACTGACGTAACGCGCCTTTACCACTCAGGGTATTTTATTTCAACTGCGAGCACACAGCGCGCAACAACAAAAACGCGAGGCGCGCAGGGTGCATAAGCAGCGCGTAAAACACTCGCGGCCTTTAGTTAGATGCGCCTCTCTAAAAATATATTAAATAATATTTTTTTTAGTCGTTTAACTGATACCATTAACCGGTTACAAACGCACCCTTTCGGTTAACGGTTAATCTGTTATTTTGAGCATCCCTAGTTGGGGTAAGTACTAAAGTTTTGTGTCTAGTTGTGAGTAATTTCATATTACCTTAGTGGCATGTTGTGGTATAGTGTCTTTGTTTTCTTTGAAATGCAGACTTTTTTTCACAATAAATTTGTGCAGATGTGAACATTCGTTTAGGGTTTTATATGGAAATTGATGGATAAAAATCAAAATAGGATTTCATCATCTAAAGTGTCTGAATCTGGTATGAATTGTTAGTTGATACCTGAAAATTAATGCAAAACAGTCCTGCTGATTTATAGCTATGTTTATAGATGTTTGTCATTTTGTACTACATCTATTGTGGTAACACTTTACAATAAGGTTGTTTGTTAATGCATTTGCTAACATTTAACAAACAATGAACAATACATTTATTAACGTATGTGTTAATATGTTAGTTAATGAAAATACAGTTCATGTTAACTCGCTGTGCGTTAACTAATGTTGACAAGCATTATTTTTACATTGCCGCATTAGTAAATGTTGGACTAATTAATAAGTGCTGTACAAGTATTATTCATACTTGGTTCATGTTAGTTAATACATTAACTAATGAAACCTTATAGTAAAGTGCGACATCTATTGTTTTGTCATCCTGCCATAATGCAAACATCAGGCTAATGTTTTGGTGTTTCTTCATAAACCAACATGGGCTTCTCATCAGCCAATTGTGATAAGTAATTGTGTACATATACAGACTGCTCAGACTCTTTAAATGTAAAAATCTGCTTATACATTTAATTATTATTTTACAGGAATGATTTTGTTTCTATGTGGTTTATTGGAATCAGCTTTAAAAAACTGGACAATTCTGACTGTGTGAATATTGACTTGACCTACGACATTCAGTCGTTCACGGATACTGGTAAGCTGCTCATGCTTTTATTTATTTTTTATGTCCTTAGATTTTGTTGAAGAAACTTGCCATCTTTTAATGTCCAAATATTGTGTTTGGTTGTAGTTTATAGGCAGGCCAGCAACATCAACATGCTGAAGGATGGCATGACTATTGAGGCCACACATGTGAAGAAGAAACAGTTGCATCATTACCTGCCTCCTGAGCTGGTGCAGAGGAAAAAGAAGGTAAAATCAGTGTCTATAAGGGTTTACAGTAGGAGTCAATACATTTAGTCTCTGAAGAAATTATATCTGTATCCTTTCTCTCTTTTTGGCAGAGTTTGGGAGATATAAACCGGAGCTCAAATGGTGGAGGGTCAAAGCGCTGCTCTTTGGATAGCAGTCAGCTGGACAGCTCCAGGGATACAGACGGCACACCATTCAGCTCACCTACACCCATCAGCAAACCATGCCAGCCAGCCTCCACACCTGAAGACAAGTAGAGTCTAGCTATGATTTCATCCATATTTTGGATCACAAAGTCACAAAGAATACCAAATTAATAAATAAGTACAAAAATAAATAAAAGCTTAATGCAAATGAGGCCGATATACTATACTATAAAACATGCATATAAAATATGGACTATCATTTATCAAAACAAATTCCTTGTGCGAGAGAAAAGCAAATGTGTGACAAGTAACATCTCCTCAAGCCAAAGTGATTGGATAACTGGACTAACCAGTGAACCAGTCTCTGTATATACAGCATGTAAAGAACCTTTTCCCTAATGTGGCTATCCGCAAAGCACACAAAGCAAGTCTGGACCAAATGATTCAGAGGAAGTGTTCACACTTGGCAGGTTTGGTTTGATTTTATATGGATGCTGTTGCAGTTGCTCAGTTAATCTGGTTCATTTAAGGAAGTGTAAACCCTATGATGTTCAGACTGAGATCACTGAAATGTTGGCTCTGTGTCCACTTCTGGAAAAACTTTAGTGTGGTTAGACTGACTTGGGCTTTGTAAGTCTACTTGCAGCAGATCTTCATTTGTGTACAACAGATGAATTTCTGGTGCCATTTTCACACATTTTAATTTGACACTTTTCACAAGTTCTCAGCTGATTTTAAACAAAAAAGCATTTTTTTTTCTCATACAACAAGCATTAGCTTAGCATGCTGCATCATTTCAGATATTCAGCAAGTTCTGTTGCAAAATATACATTAAGATATTTATTTTGTTTTGATTTATAAAAGTAACAATGTGAAGGCATGATGGGCTTGGGCAGAATGTACCTTTTTTTTTTTTTTTTTTTGCCCAGATCAAACACTCCAACAGAACCAAACTACAAGTGTGAACACATCCTAGTGGATATATAAAAGACTGCATCATTTTAAGTGAGCTGACTCTACAACAGTTTTGTTTTGTTTTTTTGTTCTTTTAAACATTCCCTCTTCACTGCTTCTGTATGAACTTTTTTTTTTTTTTCTTCTTCTTTTGGCAGTAGTAGTAGCCCACCCCAGCATCCAGTTCTTGTATT
Organism: Danio jaintianensis; assembly: GCA_903798115.1. Lineage (NCBI taxonomy): Eukaryota > Metazoa > Chordata > Actinopteri > Cypriniformes > Danionidae > Danio > Danio jaintianensis. Next base: position 19,553,071 of record CAIGQV010003909.1, read on the forward strand.
CATAGACAGCCCACCAGCATCAGAACTGTCTCAACCAAAACCAGAACAAGGAATGTCCATTCCAGTCATCGGCTCCAGTAAGTGCAGTCATATCTTCTATTGTGGACTGACTTGTTCCTGTTTGTTTTCTGTTGGGGAAACACATTTTGGAGTGTGTTTTAATTTCTCTATTTTTGGTAAACTACGTTCACTCTATTACGGTCTCCTTTCAGAGCCCATCACCACTCCAGTTGCCAAGCCCCCAACACCTCCAGCTGTCAACACTATTCCTACAGTGTTGGGTCGCAGTGTAATACCACGCATGACCTCTTCCTCCCCTGAACTGGCCAACAGTGTAAATGGAGCGCCAAAGAGACCTCACTCTCCATCTCTGGAGGATCCACCCAAAAGGCACAAAGACACAGAGGTACTACGATCCGGTTTGCATTTGTTGTCTCATTCACATAAAATAAAAATGGGCTAAATTATGATTTATTAATTTTTTTCATAAATCACAAGGTAACTTCCAAATTAAAACTTCCCTGACAATTTACTCAACTCCCTTGTCAATAAGGATGTTTTATTGCTCTTTGACTGAAGAAAGAAATTAAGGTTTCAAATCATCTTCTTTAAAAATAAAAAATATGTATTTACTTTTGACCATGAAAGCTTTTTTTTCACAGCTAGTGGTAGACAAGCTAAAAAGTGTAAATATATTTATGCATGTTTTATTTATTAATAAATATAATTAATTGTATTTATTTATTATAGACATTGCAAAAAATAATTTGTTTCAGAGCTTTTTCTAAAAAAAATTAAACCACTGAGCACCATAGAAGTGCACTATTTTGGAGCAAAATACTGCATGTTTTGCACAAACTTAAAAAAAAAATTTCATGCCTAAAGATAGAAAGAATGTATGACTACAGGGTGATTAACTCATCATAAAATTATTATTCTGGGAGTGAACAAATCCTTTTAGAATTGAGAATGATTTCACTTTAAGCTTGCCTTGGTATGTAATTTACTTTTTTTTTCTTTTTCTTTTTTTCTTCAGGTGTTCTCTGATGACTCTGAGTTTAAAGAGCCGTATCCTCCATCTAGCAATGGCTTGGATGGTGAAGAGGGGCAAACAGAGGTGAGGGTGTTTCCCCTTGTTGATTGCTCATGCTCTAGATGTTGACCAAGTAGACCATTATACTAAAAGTGAAACTTTTCTAGCATAAACAAACTTAAGACCTCACGCAATGTGTGCAAAAAAATGTATAATTTTTTTATTTATTATTTTGTTGATGCAGGAGACTCTCGCAGCAACCAAAGCTATGCCAATACCAACAATTGATACATCAAGATCACAGGTAACTGACGTGCAATAATTACAATTAAAATGGTTAGTTCACCCAAAAATGAGTAATTAATAATTTTCATGTTGTTCCAAACCTCTGTAACCTTTGTTCATCTTCAGAACACAAATCAAGGTATTTTGGATTAAATCAGAGAGTTTTCTGACTCTCCATAGAGGGCAACAATTCCAAGACATTTAAAGTCCAGATAATGAACCGTAAACAGTTAAAATGTTTCATGTGACTTCAGTGGTTCAACTGCAACCATATGAAGCTTCAAAAACACTTTTGAGAGGTGAACAAATAATTTTTTTGCCAATGTCTTTGTGTGAGCTCAGGGTGCATACGTATTACAGGCAGTAGCCGACGAAGAAGAAAAGATATAGATGAACAATCATTTTTTTTTACAGGTTTTTTTTTTTTTTTTTGGCAAAAAAATGTGTTCTTGGAGATTTTGTATGATTACAGTTGAACCACTGAAGTCACATGAGACGTTTTGACAATGTCAAACGTTTCTAGGATGTCTTGGGACCATTGCTGTTTATGGAGGGTCAGAGAGCTCCTGGATTTCATCTAAACTATCTTCATTTGTGTTCTGAAGATGAACGAAGGTTTCTGGGATTAAAACGACATGAGAATGATAGTTTTAAAGTGAACTAACACTTTAAAGTCCATTTGGATACAGAATTTTTTTTTTTGTTGTCGTTTTTAGAGACTACCCAGCAAAGAGCTTCCAGATGCATCTTCTCCAATCCCCACAAGCAACCTCCGTGTCATTAAAAACTCAATCAGACTCACTCTTAACCGATAACAGTGAGCTTGTCTACAGGTAACTTGAGCTGTTACTGTTGCTGCCACTCTTGGGTTTGCCCTTTAATCTGTTTTCCCCTCTTCTTGAACATCTGTCCATACAGGTCGTCCCTTAAAGTGTGGAACCCCACTTGTAACAGCAGTGCTGCTTTTAAACTGCTACTGATATTTTGCCGGTCTTCCTGCTTGTTACAGAATTAGTGTAAAGTATTGAAATTTTTTTTTTTCTTCAGTTTATTTTTATGCTTTACTGTCATAATGCTTGCTTCAACATCTATTTGAGCTTTTGAATCCGCTTGTACAGTAGATGTAGTTTGTATATATCTTTAAAAACCATTGTTAGTCTTTCTATGCCACCTTAATGTAGTTTTTATTAACAAAAAAATGAGAAAAAAAAATTGTCCTGTTTGTCACTGTAAATGAGATTCGTCGTTGTTTGTCTAAAGGTTTTCCTTGCAGTCTTTTTGTAATCGCTGTGTTGGTTCTGGTACAGTTTCTGGGAGGACCTTTTGTGTGGGGTGTGAATGCGTGTGTGAGTGTGTAGATGGACCAGCGTTAGTAACACAAAACCATGACTCATTACCTGGCATAAACTCTGCTGCCACTTCATCGTTTTGTTATCCGCTCTGAACAGAAGAGCAAAGTTAGATCTGAGGTTTGGGTTTGTTGGGCCAATATTTCAAGGCAGGTTTGGTTTTACAGTGAGGTTGCAATTTATTTGCGGGGTCAGTGTTGGTTTTTGCGTGTGCATGTGCATGATTGTAATTCCCTTCATCTAGGGCATCACCCCTGCGCCTCCCATGGAGGTCTGAATGGCAGAGTCTCTCGAACTTCAAGAACAGAGACTAAATGAGATTTCTGCCCTCTTTCCATCATTCCCCCCTACCCTTTATCTGTTTTGGCCGCTTCCTCCCCCCCTTCTTATTTCCACAAGTTACTGTCCTGCCCTGTTGGGGTGTACAGACAAAACATAGACTTATTATTCATTTTGGGGTTTCTTAACATTTTATTTATTGGTACCATTATCATTTTTTATATCACAGGTATTGCAGTTGAACTTGTTCTTCTAGAAATTAATTTCATTGCTCAGTTTCAATCTACCTGTTACCTTTAGGACAATTTCCCAAAAAAAAAAATCTACTTGTCATATTCTTTTTGTAGGGCAAAAGTTGTATTTGAAAGGGTATTTTTGTATGTAATGTAAACTGCCTTCTTTACATTAAGAACATAAAATTCACAAAACCCCAAGCGGGCTTCTGTCTTTTTTTATGTGTGTGTGTGTGTATATATTCAGAAAATAATAGTCTTTGCATAACAAGGCATTTAAATGAATACAAAAAGGTGCTATGGCTGTTCTTAGTGCTATGTAGTAACCGATTACAAGTAAAATGAATTACATTTAAATTCATACAATCTGATTCTGAATACTTTGTAAGTGCAATTCGTGTCTGTCTTTTATTTCCTTTTAATTTTACTTAATAATTGTCTTTAATTTATCACTGGGTAAAATGAGCATGTAGAGGAAATGTGAATTAATTTGCGATTCTTGCTACTGAATTGGGCTAGAAATTAAAACAAAGTAAAATTACAAAAGACAAAAAAAAACAAAAGTAAAACAAGTTACTGAATACAAATTGCATGATGTAATTTGTAACCATCGATGTACACAGCTCTCTCTTATTTGCAAGAATAGGTGTCACTGTTTCAGATGACGTCACCCTTTATGGGCGATCCCTGTGACGTATATGTTACTAATGAAGTTGTTACCCGTGTTGCACTAATCAGTGTCCTTTTATAGAATCTTAAACCCTAAGATACAATTAAGCAGACGTCTAAATGTCATTTATAATTAATTTGACAAACACCAAGCGTTATTTATCTTCAAAAAAAAGTATTAGTCTGTGTTGTTGGAAATAAACTTCCTTGTTCGTGGGAGATTCCCACTTCGTGCAGGGGATTACCCTCTAGGAGCTGAACTTTACTAAATACAATCGACGTAGATTTAAAATTAAAATAAACACCTGGTCATTTATAATAAAAATAATAATGCCCACTGTTAACCTAAACTAGCTTATGCTGCACTTTTTCCGTCACAAGTTGATTCTAGATTCTTGGAACGGCATAGTTTTCCCAAATTGAAAATTCTGATCTACTAGAAAATTCTACAATTGTTCTGAATCCTTTTATTTATTTATTTTTCTAAAGTGAACGCACAAAAAGAGATGTTTGACTGAATGAGAGCAGTCACTTTTCTGTGTGTTAAGAATGAATGGTGACAGGAGCTGTCGTATATGTCTGTTATAAGAGCTGTTATAAGAGGATAGTTCTATACTTTAATATGTAGAAGAACATAACGCGCAAAAACAAAAAAAATTCTTGGTATTTCAAAATGTTTTTCTTTCCATTTCAGCGAAGAAAAGTAAACATTAATTATTACAAGTACCTACTTTGACATTTTGTTATTACTTTGACACATTTCCTTTCTGCCTGATTTGAATTTGACGTCGCACCAGTCGCTTACCTTGTTTGATTGGCTGCTGGTAGATGGAAAGCGTGGCAAGCCGATTTGACATTAAAGGGATAGTTCACCCAAAAATGAAATATTGCTGACTATTTGCACACCCTCAGGTGGCTCCAAGACTTTGAGTTTGCTTTATTCTGTTGAACACAAAAGATGTTTTGAAGAAAGCTGAAAACCAGTAGGGTAGAGCGGGGGCAAAGGAGTGATAACTGCGTGCATGCTCTAAAAAATAGCACTAAACGTTCTAGTGGGCAGGTATTTCAGTTTAAACCACCGGTTCAGACATTAATGAAATGGCAAACTGCAACAGATCGCTTAAATGTGAACAGGGATGATAAAAGATGTTGGTTGAAAAAAAAAAAAATAATGATGTTGGTGAGTTGGTTGATTCAATATATTAGCTCCAGTCAGAATATCATATTTTCTTACGGACAGAAAATGTCTACACCTGTTGATGTTCGACTAATGTTTAAGAATTTAGAAGAAGTAAATTAGCAGCAGGTATATTTCTTTCTTTTTTTTACAATTAATAAAAACAATAATCAACAGTTTTATATGATGTGCCTATATATTTATTTTGCTGATGTCTATCTGCAAGTGATATTTTAAAAAGTTTGATGACAGTTCATGGTTTTCAGGTTTCAGGGGTTTTTTCTTTCTTTCTTTTTATTTTACATTTTTAGGTTAGTTTGAAATTAAATTTGTTTAATCGGCCTATGGGCGACATGGTGGCTCAGTGGTTAGCACTGTCACCTCACAGCAAGAAGGTCGCTGGTTCGAGTCCCGGCTGGGTCAGTTGGCATTTCTGTGTGGAGTTTGCATGTTCTCCCCGTGTTCGTGTGTGTTTCTTCCGGGTGCTCTGGTTTCCCCCACAGTCCAAAGACATGTGGTATAGGTGAATAGAGTAAACTAAATTAGCCGTAGTGTATGTGTGTGAATGAGTGTGTATGGATGTTTCCCAGTACTGGGTTGCAGCTGGAAGGGCATCCGCTGTGTAAAACATATGCTGGATAAGTTGGCGGTAATTTACAAGAGTAATTTACCCCTGTTGTTACTAGCACTTCTTCACTAGTTGCAATTGTTTTTGACACTCTTTATAAGTAATGTCAGTGCACTTTAATTTACAAGGTCCTTGTTATACATGTACTTACTGTTTTAATAACTGTAAAGGATGCATATCAACATGAAAATATCCCTAAGCAAATACATCCCTAACCCGACTCTGTATATAACATTAATATTACTCAATACAAGATCTTAAAAAAGTGTAACAGACTAATCACAATTGCTACTTTATAGTTTCGGCATTTCTTATTAGTCACTCAGTAAGTATCAATTCCACAAAAAGTGCCTAATAAATAGAAATTACTTGGACTGAAACCTTTGAGTAGGCATAACTAAGATATTTAAGTAAAGAAGTAAAAATGCATTTAAAATGAGCAGCAATTGGAATACATTATTACAAAAATAAAACAAAGAAGTTCAATTTGTGAGTAGTGGTCTAGCATTTAGTTATTTATGTATCACTACTTGATTTGTGAGCGGTTTTAGCAATGTAATAAATACTAGCATCTAGCTATTCGCAAAACTGATAACTGACTAGTGGGGTAGTAAGTTTGGTTTAAATGTAAAAACGGCTTGTCATATATGGGCGTGTCTCTGCTGATGTATATAGAGGGGAATTCCCAGTACTAGTAGACTGTACTGAAGTGTTTCTGAATATCTGTTCAGCGCTTAGAGTTCGGACGTATAACAAACCTACGACACGGGTGTTATGGATGGTGAGTACCAGTATTTATTCAGTTAATCAAGTCTTTTTCCCTTCCTTTTTTTGCTCTTTACTGTGATTAATTAAATCATGCGACCAATTCATATTCGTGAGTCGAATCAGAACGCGACGGAGGTTGTTAGTGAGTTTAGACAGACAATTAAATCTTTAATATACCAACTCATAATTTTGATATATAAAATGTGTCAGTTATTATAATTGCTTTTATTTATGTCGTCTGTTGTCTTGAGTTTGTAAATCTTCATAGTACATCTTCATGTTCCATATCATTAAAGTTTTTACTCTTAAAAAAAAATCTGATTCCATTGTTGAATATATGTTTTGTAGGTAGATAAGCTATACATTTGCGTAAATGTAAAATCACATAAAGCTCTTTTGAAGCAAATGCATTACGATTTATATTACCTCAAATAAAATGTGTTAATCATCTAAACCAGAGATAAACAGTATGTAAACCAAACAAATCAAAAGAGTTCTCAATACATGAATACGTGAGGGACTGAGTAACACCAGGAAATAAAAATGAGGAACTTTGAAAAAGCTGTTCCTCTCTCTTATTCTCATCTGCATGTTTGTTGATTCTTTCACAATATACATTACATTATATTATAGGTTAAATTCTTCTTGATTGATTTGATCTTTTTTTTCTTATACAGTGCATCCCCTCTCAATGCACAGGGATCCCCATCTAAGTAAGTACTTTTATATCAATCTTTACATATAGTGTGATCCAGCAACATATGTACAATTAAGTTTAGGGTGGGTCATAAACTTTGACCGATCACTCATCAAATATCTTCCAACGTCACCCAGTCGCCTTAGTAAAACCGATGTAATGCTCAAATTTACTTACTCTACTTCCTCTTTTATTTGATAAAGATATGACTTCCTGTAGGTGACAGATCTCTTGTGCAGGCAATAGTGAGTGACATCTGTGTGCACTACTACACAGAATCACACACTGGATCTATTTCATGCGTCATAACCATAGATTTCATATTTTCCCCTCAATATTTGACAGCATTCATGTGTTATAAACAACCACTTATATCGCATGGCAAAAAAAACACCTGTGTGTGCAGGTGTTTGAAGAAAAGTTACGATGGTATGTAAAGGCACCTGGATGAGCTTGTAAACAGTGTGTGCTGCTGACAGGTGCAGAGAGCGGGAAATTATTTACCGGCAGGCTGCGTTGTTTGTGGTCAGGTTATGGTCAGGTTCTGTGAAAGATGCAAGAAGTGGCTTGTTGCAGGTGTTTGGTGCCCATGCATCATTATTGTTGGCATTTTGAATGATTAATAAGACTCATTTGAGTTTTTCTCTCTATTTTTGAATGCATTTAAAATATTTAAATGAACTGATGGAATCATTTGACCTGTTTTTTTTGTGCAGTGGGAGAGCCATGTGTTCAGATCTTCGAGCAGCCCAAACAGAGAGGCATGCGTTTCAGATACAAATGCGAAGGTCGTTCTGCAGGCAGCATACCAGGAGAAAGAAGCTCTGACAATAACAGAACCTACCCAAGCATTCAGGTATTTACTCAGAAAAGCTTTACACCACAAAAATGTATAATAGGCCTTTGGAAAGAGAGAAAAAAAACTGTGTTTACTTGGTAAATGTTTTGGCACTTCATGGACAAATGTATAAAAATGATTCAGGAATGTTAAATGAAAGTCAGAAAAGAGGTCAGAAATGACCACAATGGAAATGAATGGGAAACTAATTTCATCTACTGGGAATATTCTAGACTTTTATACTTGAAACACACCTTACTTGGAATAAAATGTATTTTTCATTACAAAAATAACTATAAACAAATTTTTTACTTCAGCAATAATCTGTCAAATATCTTAAAAGTTTCTTTGAAAAAAAGAGACCAAAATTAAGTTTGTACTCTAAAGCATGTAGGAATAATACAGTTTTAGTTGTAAATCTATTCTCAAAAAGAGGATAACAGATCACTAATAGATTATAGCTGCTGCACACACTATGTATAATCTAAGGTGTTATGAGGCATAACTTACAATTTAGTATCATAAATAATCATAAAGAAAACAAAAAAGTTACTGAAATAAAACAGTAGTTACATTGTTAATGTTTATTAAAGTACACTTCACAACAAAAAGAAATGCCATTACCTTATTATGTGTAATTCACAATGATACTTGACTTTTCTAGCTATTTCTGAATAAACATCATTTTTTGGTACCTTACTCTTATAAATAAATCTCTTTTCTTATCTCTCCCTTTTTAGATTCTGAATGTTACTGGCAGAGGAAAAGTGCGTGTTACTTTGGTGACCAAAAGCGAACCTTACAAACCCCATCCCCATGACCTGGTGGGAAAAGACTGCAAGGATGGATATTACGAGGCAGAGTTTGGACCTGAACGAAGGGCCATTGCGTAAGTTCATGCTTTTAAATTTTGAACAATTTTTGTGTCACTTACAAGGTAAAAAAAATAAAACCTTTAGACCAAAAATATATTATCTTCATATTTTGCACTAATCCTGTTTGGTCCTGTAACCATTTTCCTCTTAATGAAATGAAACGTTGCTGTTCCCCACATCAAAGTCATTCCTGTGTGCTTTCCATTTTACTCAGCCCACACACGACCACAGTTCTCTTCCGAAGGGCTGTGCTGTCCATTCTTCTTCTTTTTCTTTTCTTTTTTTTTTTTGTTAAAGAAGCATGTTGTTTCAGAATAGGGAGCCATGCAGGGGATTCCCCCGCTATGCAAAATGAGAGCCTAAGAGCTCCAGCCTGCCCTCGATACAACAGTATAACAGTATTTAAACAGTATGTCAGTATGGTTAGTTCTAACCTCACTCTTCCTGTTAGCTTTAGTATTCGGGATCAGTCATTCAAGACGGACAATATAAAGAACTAAATAAAGCTGGAGGTGCAGAATCAGAATGCATAGGTTAACCGATTTGTTTTATTTGTTTTTTTTTTAAAATAGTTTTCAGAATCTGGGCATCCAATGTGTGCGGAGAAGAGAAGTCAGGGATGCCATCATGCAGAGGGTAGCACGAGGAATTAACCCCTTCAATGGTGAGATTCAGCACTACTTTTTTTTTATCTCCTGGCCCAGACAGAATCTCCATGGAAAAGTAATAGACACAAAAGTAATCTGATTTAGAAAAATTACTATGTATGCTTTAAATAACATTTACACTCAGAAATAACATTTACACTCAGAAATAAAGGAAGAAAACTGTTAGTGGAGTGGTATTTTTTTTTCAAAAGCTAAATTTTTTTTGTACCTAAAAGGGTCCATAATAGTACCTAAAATGTTGACAAGGTAAAATATTATACTTTTTAATATTATAGGTACTAATATGAACTTTTCAGTTACCTTTATGGACCCTTTAGGAACAACCAACTGAAAAGTTTCAAACCCCTCTGACAGCTTGTGTACTTTTATTTCTGAAAGAAAACACGAGACATCCCATTTTGATGTCATGAAATGTCACTTGTTCCATCGTCACTCAGCATTACAGATACTGTATATTTACGTAAAAATGAAGCATATGTACTATGTTTTATACAATTAAAAACTTTCTGACAAATGCGTAAAATCTAGCATTTTGAAGGATCGTGGTAAACTGTAAAGATTTAAAATGACATTTAATTAGTATTTTGGGAGCTGCATTGTAGTGCTGCATTTGGCATTTGAAAGCATGTGGTCACGTATCGTGTTTTAGGCTGTACAATGTGGACTGAGAGTGTTTTTATGGAATGCAATGAAAATGTCTGGATGAGGAGTGTTTTCATTCTAAAATGCTATTTTAAAACGAAAATGCGCTAGTGTAAATGCAGCCATAATATGTGACTAAATAATTCTTAATTCTTTTTTGTTATATAAACTATTCATATTTTAAACTATTCATATTTTATTCATACTTCTCTAAATCATGATAAAAAATGTGTGCTCATACATTATTTATTACATACATTTTATA
>CAIGQV010003909.1:19567270-19680321 GCA_903798115.1 Danio jaintianensis
TTGTTTATTGAGGTGGTGTTCATTTTGTTAGTATGACTTTCACTAACATCATAGTCATAACAGTAATTTTGATCAATGATGTAATTGTTTCGGTTTCGACTTGATATTTTGACAAAATATTTTCACTTTGCATCAAAAAAACCAATGTTAATAAAGTTTAAAAGTACATAGACTGCTTTTGTCTTTCTAATATGACACCTATATTAAAACAAATTACTTTTGATATACTTTCATTAGGATTAAATTAAAAGATTTTATTTAAAATATAATTTATTAAATATCATTTAAATACAATAAGCATTTTTTTTGTATAGCATTTACACTTTTTATGTTGAATAAGTTATATTATATATCATTATATAAAATACAAATTAATTAAAAAATAATAAACATTATTTATTATTTATATTATGTTACACATATTTAAAATAATATTTATTATTTTTTGTATAAATATAGTATATAATATAATATAATTTAAATATAATAAAATGTTTTCATGTAGCAATTAAACTTTATGTTAAATAAATTATATGTCATTATATAAAATACAAAGGAATTTTAAAATTAATAAACATATTTATTAATTTAATATTTATATTATATTACAAATAATATTTATTATCTTTTGTATCAGTATATAATATAATATAAGTATATTTTAAAAAATATGATCTGTATGTGCATTCCGTGTAAAATCTTATTTATTCTGCTGCATAATTTTAAGCATTTCAAGTTCACACAACTGTGAATTTCATGACATTTCCTCATTTTCCCACAATTCCCTTATTTGCTTTTAAATATCTGACCTCCAATTTAAGGTGCACCATAACTGCAATAACTAAAATATGAAGTCATTGGTGCCACATTATATGTCAGTGTCTAAAGTAAACCCTCATGTGTGCTTTCTGTGAGATGGCAGATATGAGGATTTGCCGTGATGGTGTTGAGTGGGTGTTAAGCCCAGTGTGTATGGTGTGAGATTCACAAATGGTGGGTTCAAGGTGGCGACATGATGGTGTTGTGCCCACAGAATGGAGAATCTTCTCTCTCTCTCTCTCTCTCTGTATCTCACCCCGTGCTATACTTCCACCAGCCCACGCTAACCCAAATCATCATCACCCATCTCTGCTGCCTCTGTCCACTCGCTGTGGCTGCTCTCTGACTCCACTAAAAGCAGAACACACACACTCACACACACGCACACACACACACATAGACAAATAAGCATGAGCTGCTTGATGAGCTCCACCTCTCGTTATCTCACGCACCCACTCATCTCCACCCACCTCTTCTCTCTCTCTCTCTGTTCATGCTTGAACATCAGTCTGTTGTGCTCCTTAGCTTATCTCCAGCTCTCTTCTTTCACACTCCTGGGCTTCTGGCCTGCATATACTGGGATTTGAAATGATATCACTTTTCCACAGTATTGATACATATCTCTCTTTCTCTCTAATATAAAAGAAGTAGAAGAGAATATCATGTTTTACCAAATTTCTTATTGGGGCAAGCTAAAATGGGAATTTGGCTACCAAGAAAAGGGAAGTTAAACGATAAGGGTTCAGCTGATGCTTTTTTAAATACTAAAATGACTAATAAAATCTTGCATTAATAGAGAGTATAGGTTTTATAAAATGGTAAATGACTTGACAATGTTCAATTACAAATAGAGTGTAAATCAGTGCCATGCTGATTCTGATAATTGTCCAAACATTTATATATATAAATATATAAATATATAATATAAATAAATATATATATAAAAAAAAATGTTCTTTTCTTTTTTTAAATGTATATCTAATTAAAGTCTCTCTCTCTTCCTGTTCCTCTGTCTCTCTCTCGCTCTCTCTCACTCGCTGTCTCTTTCTCTCTCTCTCTCTCTCTCTAAAAATGTATTGGTCAAGCTTTTGTAATATTTATATTAATAATATGAAAACAAATGATATAGTAGCAGTGGTAAAATAATAGTAATAAATATAATACTACAATAATAATAAACAGTATATTTACCAATCAACATTTTAGGATTCATTTAGAACAATCTAGAATCTCCCTCTCTCAGTTAAATTGAATTCAAAAGAGGCTTATTGGCATGACTTCTCAAGCATTGCAGATTACATAAACAAACGATGAATGTGATCGTAAAGTGATTGTATAACACATATATACATACAGAAAAGCAAAAAACAAAACACGCAATCCAAATTTAGCTAAATACATGTCTCTTTCTCTCAAATTTTTCACAATTTCTTTATTGACATGCCTGTAAAAATACAATATTGACAACTATTAAAATATGTGGAGCAATGTACTAATAATGAAAAGATCAAAATAAAAATGTAAAAATAAAACATTGTAACAATTCAAGCTTAAATAAACAGTGTAACAAATAAAAACATATTCAAAATATTCCAAATTCAAATTTGCACCACATAATTGCGACATTTTCTAAATGTGTAGAAAATTTTACGAATGTTAGTGTTTAGTTTTATGCAACCAAAGATCTTTCTCTTGTTTTAAATCTTTCCAAAACTCATGGTGACAAATGTACTGTAGTTCATTTTACTGCTATTATTTTTAATAGGAGAGGTGTTTAATATGTCCGTAATGTCAGATGAGCATTAGTGGAGAGGCAACCCTCATGTACTCAAAAGTGGCCACAATTGTGGTTTTCTGGGAGGTTATAGTGTGCCATTTCTCATGGGACCTGTGGATCCGGTTGAATAGATCAACCTTTTTTGGAGTTGTGCAGTTCAATAGGGTCTCTTGTTATGTCTGCTACAAAATGAAAAAAGACGATGGTATCAAATATGGATAATTTTAAGGTATCGTATCACGGTTTATAATTTGGAGTATGTTGGCAGCACTAGTCAGAGCGGTGGTGTCTCTTATCGTCAGAGTGTTTGGGTGTTTGTTTCCACCTGCTGTGACCTCAGAACCATGTTCGTCATTGCTGTGGGCAGGACACACACATAGACTCCTAGTAACAGTGGGTGGAGAAAGTCTCTGTGTGTCCCGTGTGGGCGTTTTGTAGGCTGTATGTTTCAGTGGCTTTTCTGGCTGCAACAGAATACGTGCAAACAGCTTTTCTACGCTCACTTCATTTTAACATCCTAATAAATATGGAGACCTGCCTCTTAAAATATGATATAATCATAGCATTTTACACTGTAAAAAAATGTTTATTATACATGTGTACAACAGTGCACAGGGGCATAAAAATGAATAGATAAACAACTTATTTTTAAATGTCATAATTTATATATTAAATATTATTTAGGTTTTTATTTTGTTAAATTACAGTGTTATATGTTTTGGACAGCACTATACACTGTAAAAATATCCGTAGATTCATAATTTTCGATATTATTATTATTATTATTATTATTATTTATGCTTTTTAATTGCATTGTGGGACCTTGATCTTTCCTCCAACAACTTTTTATGTTAAAAAGTTTGACTTTTTATATATATTTTTTTACAGATAAAATTACCCTATTATTTATTTGCATTTTTTCTTACAATCATGTACATATTTTATATGAATAAATCCCTATATAAATACAGTAATTTACTGTTATTTTTACGTAAAACATGTTCTTTAATAATATTTTTGTTATTTAATTATCAGACTATAGGCAGCAATGTAGGCACCACAATAAATAAACTTGACAATTTAAATATTAATTTTTACCATAAAAAGTACTATAAAATATAAAATGATTAAGTATTTATTTTGCATAAATTGAAAATTAATATTATTGTATTAAAGTAGAAAGTATATAAGTTTACGTATTTCATATATTATTATATATCATATATTATTATTATATTCAATTATAAATAAAGAATACAAGTCCAAGAAAAAGTGTTACTTTTTCACCTACTTTTCGAGTGCATTTGTTTTTTATGTATCTTTATGTATCCGTTGTCAATGGCTATGTTAAGTATGCATTTTCTACATGAAATTGAAGTCATTTTATTAAAAAAAAGTATGTCAGCTATTTCTGAACAAACTGAATTGGTTTCCATTCTTGTATCTGTTTCGTGTTCTTCTCCCTCTTCCTCTTTCCTCCTCATTCAGCTCATTCACATGACTGGCTCTCTGTTTTTTTGACACCCAGGTGATCCAGGATTCATGTCATCTGGTCCTCAGGCAGATTTCATGTCGTGTGTAAAATGGTTTTGTGTGTTTTTTTATGTGTCCACAGTTCCCCGTGAGCAGCTGCTACAGACTGAAGAGTATGATCTGAACGTGGTGCGACTGTGCTTCCAGATTTACCTGCAGGATGAGAGCGGGATGTACAACACCATGCTGCCTCCCATCGTCTCCAACCCCATCTATGACAACAGTGAGTTGGCACACAGTATTAATAACCCTCCCAAATCAAAATCAAAAATTATTGTCATTATGTTAGTCTTAAGGTTATCTTTAAGCTTGTGCGCTCCAAAACAATGACACAGTTTGGGTTTAGAAGATAATAAGAATCGATTATTTTTATGACTTCATATCTTCTGACCAATCAAATGCTCTGAAATGCCCCTGAAATGACGTGGCTCAGTTACTTTTTTAAATATTCGTGGCTACATCTGAAAAAGTAGAAATCATTTTTTATATTTTAAATCTACATTTAAAGGTGTGTAATTGGTGCTTTTTGCACTACGTTTAGTTTGTTTAAATAAAATGTTAAAAAATGTAATACAATATTTTTACCATAATACAATAATGATGTTAATTTTACAATAATTTGTAGTAATCAGTAAAGCTTTTTTTTCAATGTGAATATGCATATGCAGTTGAAGACAAAATGATTAGCCCTCCTTTAATTTTTTTTGTCTTTTTTGTCAGTATTTCGCAAGTGATGTTTAACGGAGAGAGGATGTTTTTTCTATACATTTATAAATATAATGATTTTAAGAACTATTTTTTTATTACTAATGACAGTACATGACATTTCACTTATTTTGCAAGATACTAGTATTCAGCTTTAAATGCAATTAGAAAGCTTAACTAGGTTAATTGAGTTAACTAGGCAAGTTAAGTTAATTAGCCACATGTTTTCAGCCAATCGAAAACAGCAAATAAAAAAAAACAAAGAAATTTGTACAATTTTGTTTCATATTTTTAATTCCAGCCAAACTGAAACAAATGAGACTTTCTCCAGAAAAAAAATCACTTAGGAAATATTTGAAAAATATAATTTGCTCTTGAACTATATTTTGCATAAAGCACTACAATTTGCTGGAAAAAAATATTTACAACAAATTATTCATTCATTCATTTTCCTTCGGCTTAGTCCCTTTATTTATCAGGGGTCGCCACAGCGGAATGAACCGGCAACTTATCCAGCATATGTTTTACGCAGCGGATGCCCTTCCAGCCCCAACCCAGTACTGGGAAACACCCATACAGTCTCGCATTCACACACATACGCTACGGCCAATTTAGTTTATTCAATTCACCTATAGCGCATCTCTTTGGACTTGTGGGGGAAACCGGAGCACCCTGAGGAAACCCACGCAAACACAGGGAGAACATACAAACTCCACACAGAAACGCCAACTGACTCAGCCGGGGCTCGAACCAGCGACCTTCTTGCTGTGAGGTGACAGTGCTAACCACTGAGCCACTGCGCCGCCCTACAACAAATTACTCTCCATATTTGAAAGAAATATAAAAACATAAGCACTATAAAGAAATATCATTACATTAATTATATAATATATCTTATCTATATATCTATCTTATATATCTCGTATAATGTTTTTGCATTGCCTTTAATTTGTTTATTTGACCAATAATCATTATAACATTTTTATTTTCGAATTGACAGTTTTTTGTGCCATTTTATAGATGTATAAATCATACAGATCCCAAATCCCAACACAATCATGCAGAATGTCACTACTAGCATAGCAGAGAGCAGGAAGATCTTTTTGTGGCAATGCACTGCTTTTTTGACAGAGCTGACAGTGGCCACATCCCACACTACAGGAAGTGAATACGGTCCATTTCAACACTTCCTCACGTGACAGCAGTGCATTCACAGAGTGTTTGTGCGGTTGTGCAATGCTAAATAAGTCAGAGCAGATATTATAAAAGAGCTTAAGTCATAAACTCTTGCATTCGGGCTGATTCGCATGTTTTTCTTATGACTATGCAGTAAAAACATGAGCTTGAAAACATGCAATGCTCCAAATAAAAAAATATAATCTTGTTTAACCTATAAAAGAGGAAGTAATAAACATCTCCACCCTCGCGGTCTAAATCATGACAGGTTTGACTGCTTTTTCGGTGTAAGGACACAATGTTTGCAAGCGTGCCTGCAAATACTCTGATAAAGTCAAAGAATGCGAGTGATTATTTCCTCAGGCAAATGTCTGGGCTTTAAGTTGCTTAAGACTTTCTAATCTTCAATCTGATTGGCTTGTGCTGTTTTTCAGGGGCCCCGAACACAGCCGAACTGCGGATCTGCCGGGTGAACAAGAATAGCGGCAGTGTGAAGGGAGGCGATGAGATTTTCCTGCTCTGCGATAAAGTGCAGAAAGGTATGTTTTAGGCTTTGGAGTAATTTAAGGCACTTGGAGTAATTCATTTGTTTGAATGAGAACAAGCTTATTTCATCAAGCAAACATATTCTGTATAATATTACACTTAAAAACAGTTCAACACTCAGAACAAGTTTGATCTAAATGGCTACAAAAATAAAAAATCAGCCACTTTTGTGGTTCACAAAGATCTAGGTTCTAGGTCTGCCACAGAGATGGGTGTGGACTATATTTTTGTGATATTTTATCCATCCAAAATTGCTTATTGCACCCTTAATAAAAGTCAATTAATGAAAAATTATTTGCCATTTAATAATTAAATCTGATGTTCATTTCTCATATTCATTATTTTATTTTATTTTTAAATGTATCCATGAAATTTGATCCAAAATTGCTTACTGCTCCCTTAATAATAATAAACAATTAAACCAATTTTGCCATTTAATAATTTAACCTCATGTCAATTTTTCATAATTTAATTTTATTTTGTTTTAGTCCCTCCATGAGTACTTTTTTGTTTGTTTCAGAATTGGCTAATCATTTCATTTCCATTTATTAAAAATTAACTCTCCATTTGTATTGCTAGTTTTTTTTTCCATGCCATTTTTTTTCATTTAACCCATTCCTCACACCATCGCATGGTCTCATTCTAGATGACATTGAGGTGCGGTTCTTCACTCAGACCTGGGAGGCCAAAGGCTCTTTCTCTCAGGCAGATGTGCACAGGCAAGTGGCCATAGTGTTCAAGACCCCTGCTTACTGTGACACCAGCATCACTGCCCCGGTCACTGTGCGCATGCAGCTGCGCCGTCCCACAGACCAGGAGGTCAGTGAGCCCATGGAGTTCAGATACCTGCCTGATGACAAAGGTAAAAAAAAATGAAATAATAATAATCCCTTTCACACTTACTATTTATTGGATTGTTTGACTTTGCTTCATGACAAATGTGATGTCAAAATGTTACTATGGCAAATAATATTCATGCTAAAAAATAAAATCAAACTTAAATACACATACTTCATAGAAATGTACTTTCAAACAATGTCATGATTGCACTTTCTTATAAGCTTCAATTCTTGCTATTAACAAACTATTAACTATGACTTTTGCCTCAAACTCTTTGCTTATTAATTGTTAGAAATGCAGTACTAATACTTTGGTATTTAGTAGAATTAGGAATGTAGAACATGATCATACAGAATATGTACTTTATAAGTACTAATAAACTATATTCTATTCTAATGGTAAAAATTTTATTTCTTTTATAATCACACTTCATAAAAACAGTCTGCAGAAACACTTTGACATTCTTACTTTGTACATGTCATCAGGGGGGGAAATCCCCGCCCATTAATGGCAATTTCTCCCTTATTAGCATAGAACATTAGTCTTGTTTTTGAATCTGCCACTATGCTGACACATAGGCATTTGTAGCTCCGCCGTCTTTTGAAAAGAGGTCTGGGAGAACAAACTCATTTGAATTTAAAGCGATGGTCACCAAAATGGCCCAATTTGGATCAAAGCCTAAAAAGGGCAGTTTCAAAGAGTTATAAATAATTATTTGTGCAGTATTTTGAGCTGAAACTTCACATACACACTCTAGGGACAGAAACATATTTTACATATGTTATTTGTAAGTGTTTTTAATACATAAATCCCTTTTTTTTTTTTTTTTAAAGTTGCCTTTTCTTGACCATTTGAATGTAATTGAACATTTGTTTGAACATCTGTATTTTTTTTTTTAGATCCCTATGGCTGTCGAGAGAAGAAACGTAAAATCGACATGCAGATGAAATCCTCCTTCCCAAGCTTCTCCCAAGGAGCCATGAGCTTCATGAACAGAACAAAAGCCGGGTCTTCAGCCAACATGATAAATCAGAGAATCAAAACCGGTAAGACAACACAATGGCCATTACCAAATAACACACTCTTTATACAGACAATATTACTATATAACACGACAAAATCTTTTTACAGAGCCACCAAATTATTATCGCCCACCAAACCAAGGGGTAGCCCGCCAAAATCAGCCAGTCTATTATAACAAAGGCCTTCCGTCCTGCCCCATGATGCCACATCCATCAGAAACCCAGGCACAAGGAGCTCTAAACCAATGGACCAGTCAAGTCACCAACACCACTGGACCCAATAATGGAGTAGGTCTACAGCAGGTGAACCCAAGTACCAGCATGCCAACCGCAGGGGAAAATGGAAACAGCCTTCCTCTATTGACCTCGATGGATCTGGAGATTCTTCAACCCAACGGACCAACCGGCAACCAGCCTCGACAGGACCTACTGAACCAACAGGTCCAGCAATCCCAACTGCCGCCACAAAGACAAGGACTGGAAGGAGCCTGGTTTAACTACGGCTCCCAACAGCCTCAAAACACACAAAATGGAGCATCAGGCACCAGTGGGTCACTAGCAACGGGCTACCCATTTACAAGCGGCTTAGAAGATGATATCTTTCAAAGCCTCATGGGTAATCATCAACCGGGCATCCAGTTGAAACAGGAAACTCAAGGGCTGAGCAACATGTCTCAATTGGGCAACTCGTCCTCGGATTGTGTACAGTCCTTCACCGCCCTCCTAAACTGCAACAATGGAAGTACTCCAGAACACATGAGACAAATAGACCCCAATGGCGCCAATCAGAGGGTCTCGCAGATACAGTACCCTTCTGGAAATATGGGGCAGGAGAGCCATCTTGAGCATTACGCCTGGCACTTTCCAGAATAGATTCGAAGATATTGTTGGTCTTATTTTTGTGTTTAAGTGTAGGCCACAGTTTATGCTCGCTAAATGTATTTTTGTTCAAAGAACTGGAGGGTTTGTTGTTTAGGGATTACTGTAAAGGCCAATTCACACCGCATTGATAGATGCCGATATACAGGGACAATCAAAAATATTACGGTACATCACTATTTGACCACATTCCATGACCCCATAAATGCCATGAAAAAACATGGAAATGATTGCTGACAAGAGAAAATGTTCTGATCCAGAAAAACAATAAACTGTCTGTCAATGCAGTGAGAGTTGGCTTTAAGATGGTGCCAAAGTTTAACTTTGAGATTTTACGAAACATTTATGTATATAACAGTCTGATGGTCATACTGGAGAAGTTTGGGATTGTATTTTCCCAAACGCTTGCGTATGGTAGGGTAATTGTGTTCCTTAGCATGGGAACTAACAGGGAATTGTTCCCTGGGTAATGGCTATGTCATTTTAACCATATCCAAGGTTCTCAGATGTACTTATCAAACAAGGTTTTCTTTAAAAGTGAGATGACAGTTTTTGAAAAATGTGTACCAGTGTCTCATTCTGTTTATACATCATTCCACATACACTTATGAGGTTTGCTTTTATGTCATTATGGGTGGATTTTTGTATTTTTATAAAGTTTATACTACTGAACGTGGATTTTGTGATTTACTTGTATGTATGTGTTCTTAGATAATCTGACTGCATCGTCTGTTTTGCGTGCCTCAGTTCAGGTGAATAAAAGATTAAATGCTGTTATTTGCTGTACATGTTTCTTTTTTCGTAAGAAAGAAAATAAGCCTGGAGATATTTCTGAACTCTGTGATCTATGACATGCAGTGTTGATGCAACCAGTGTGTGCTCATAACATGTCATTGTGTCATTCAAGCAGTTTCGACACTCAGCAGTGCTATATATAATGCATAGAAACACACTGTTATGTTATGGAGTTACTTAACTGGTTTTGAAACATGGGAAAGTTTTACTTCATGATCCAGATTTTTGAATCACTCCATTTCCACTATTTGGAAATATATTCTTTTACTTTTTGTTTCACTTTTTGTCATTTAAAATCTGTAGGAGTACAAAACAATGATTATATTTTTAAAGTCTGGGGATATTGCTGTCTCCACCGTTTAAAGAGCTTAATGAATTATGATTTTCCCAACAGGGTAAAATAAGAATGTTTTTTCTTCTTCTTCTTCAAAGTATGTGTTCTCAGAAAAGGATTTTTCTCATGCTCATAAAGGATGCATTTATTTTCTATGATAAGATATATGTTATATCATAAGATTTTTTTATAATGTAAAATAATGGTTTGTTTTAATATAGCTTAATGTAATTTATTCCTGTGATGCCAAAACAGAGTTTACAGCATCATTACTCCAGTCTTCAGTCAGTTTCATGTAATCCTTCATAAATCCTTCAGTCAGCATTTTGAAAAAAAAACTGAAAATAATGCTAAATAAATAGATTTTGGGGGAAATTACTTTTATTATTAGAAATTAGATTTGACTTGAACTATTATTAAACTATTAAGACCATCTCTGGAAAAAATGACCCAAAAGTGAACAAATGGCAGGCACAACCAAGCGTTGGGTTAAAAAAAACAGCAGAATTTTTACACACCACTAATAAGTTAGTTTCTGGGTTGAGTGCTTTCCGCTAATTATTGCTTTCAAATAACATTTTGAGAACTTTATCTCTGCTCTGACAACTTTTGATCAAATCTTTATTCATTCATTCATTCATTTTCTTTTCGGCTTAGTCCCTTTATTAATCTGGGGTCGCCACAGCGGAATGAACCGCCAACTTATCCAGCATATGTTTTACGCAGCGGATGCCCTTCCAGCCGCAACCCATCACTGGGAAACATCCACACACACTCATTCACACACACACATACATACACTACGGACAATTTAGCTTACCCAATTAACCTATACCGCATGTCTTTGGACCTGTGGGGGAAACCGGAGCACCCGGAGGAAACCCACGCGAACACGGGGAGAACATGCAAACTCCACACAGAAATGCCAACTGACCCAGCCGAGGCTCGAACCAGCGACCTTCTTGCTGTGAGGCGATTGTGCTACCCACTGCGCCACCGCGTCGCCCCAAATCTTTATAGTTTGAAAAAATAAATTGTGAAATAAAAATATATATAAACAAATCCTTAACAGAAAATACAACACCTGTTTTTACCATACACTACCTGACAAAAATCTTGTTGCCTATCAAAGTTTTAGGAACAACACATAATAACTTGACTTCTAGTTGATCATTTGGTATCCGAAGAGGCTTATATGACAGGCAAAGGCCTCTAGATTACGCTTATTTTACCAAAATAAAATATGATTATACTTTGATTTTTAATTATTTAATTAGGAGAGTAAGGTCTGACTTTGCTTAGACAAAAGTCTTATCACTTAACAGAAATAATGTACAGTATAGAATATAAAGTCATAGTACAGTGGAAAAAGAATTAATATCGTGTATGACTCCCATGAGCTTGGACAACTGCATCCATACATCGCTGCAATGACTCAAATAACCTATTAATAAAGTCATCTGAAGTGGCAAAAAAAGCATCCTTGCAGGACTCCCAGAGTTCATCAAGATTATTTGGATTCATCTTCAATGTCTCTTCCTTCATCTTACCCCAGACATGCTCAATAATGTTCATGTCTGGTGACTGGTCTGGCCAATCCTGGAGCACCTTGACCTTCTTTGCTTTCAGGAACTTTGATGTGAAGGCTGAAGTATGAGGAGTGCTATCCTGCTAAAGAATTTGCCCTCCCCTTTGGTTTGTAATGTAATGGGCAGCACAAATGTCTTGATACCGCAGGCTGTTGATGTTGCCATCCACTCTGCAGATCTCTCGCACGCCCCCATGAATGTAAGCCCAAACCATGACTTTTCCTTCACCAAACTTGACTGATTTCTTTGAGAATCTTGGGTCCATGTGGGTTCCAATAGGTCTTCTGCAGTATTTGTGATGATTGAGATTCATTGGAAAAAATCTACCTTCTGCCACTTTTACAAATGATCTACTAGAAGTCAAGTTATTATTTGTTGCTCTTACAACTGGGATGGACGACAAGACTTTTGTCAGGTAGTGTAGTATCTAAGACAATACAAGTCACTTAAACTTTTCAACATCAAAGGTTGTTAGAGCAGAAATGAAGGTCCCATAATGCAATTTGAAAGCACAAATAAATAAATAAAACAGCCCTTAATAACAAAATTCCAGATTGTTCATTTATGCATTTTGTACACTGTAGAAGGCACACTTTCTAAACAATCATAAATCAACAAGCATAACAACTTTTTAAGTATGACAGAATCAACAGCACTCATTCTGACACAGGCCAAATCTGTTTTGTGCAGTCTAGTTATAGCCAGTCAGCAGTGTTATTAATAAATTAATTGGCACAAGAGTAAGTTTGCGTCAGAAAAATAATTTGAATCTTACACACACACAAAAAAAAAAACTGGAGCAATCTTTCAAGCCAAATATGAGTCATTACCTTCTAGGTACATTTAATATCACGTCAATAAATGGAGTTTAGAATAATCGTATTCTTTATTCCAATAAAGCCAACGCGATTTCTTAAAATTGTGTGGTTTCTAACCTGTATAAACCAGAAGCAACAAGGGCTTTTTTCCCCATAAAGACGTCAGTACCTGTGAATACAGGACATGCTCAAAGACAAGGCTCTTCTTAAGCTCTTATCTGGAAGAACTGGTGTCGAAAATTGCAGCTTCCTGTCTGTCTGAAGAAACCCACAATACAGCTCCTAAACAGAAACAACAATCCAGTCATACTCTTCATTTTGTAATAAGTTGTTTCTTGTTATTTTTTATTTATATTAATAATATATATATATATAGTATTGTGGCAAAGGTGGTAGTTTAATGACTCAGTAGAGCTCCTTTGATCAAAGACATGATGATGTCATGCAGCTACCATAATGAGGTAATAATCATACAGATCTGAGGGAAAACACTTGAGGAGACGAAAAAAGTGACGTTTGATTGATTTACCTTCCTGGAACTAATAAAGAAAATAATTATGAAAATGCAAATCAGTAACAACAACTAATATTTGCAAATCATCTTTTAAAAAAATCTGAGATTCTGTATATATTTATGTATAGGGTTTTTACATATGTAGAGAGAGAACGAAAATAAGCACAGATCCACAATGATTGGAACAATTATTGACCATTTTTGTGTCAGATTTGTGTCAACCAAAACAATTGTTAAAAACAAGAAACTGAAAGTCTGATCACATGAGTCGTCACACAGTAGACATTATGTTCATTTAAAAATAAGTTATCCATTCTTCAACCTAACTTTTAAGGTCAGTTTTGTGTACAATGCAAGTTAATGACTTAACTTAAAAATGTAAGGCAACCACCAAATTTGTGCAGTCCACTTATTTTACAGTATATATTTTGTTATATTCTTTAGATTTCTGACTAACAGCCAACGCATTTACACCTTAAACTCAATATCATCTGCTCATTACTTCTCAGTGAAAATGGATTCCTGAGCTTTTTTTGCATCCACATTAAAATGATGCGTGTTCGGTCAAAGCATTTCTACCCTGGAACAAAGCCAGGGCAAAACACAACAGAGCCAAACTTCTCAGTTCCAGTCAAGCTCCTCCCCCATGTTCTCTGTCTCACACACACACACTGAAACGAAGGCACGTCTGGTTGCGTGATGGGAAATTGACGACACGCCTCATAGATCTGCCTTTCTAGCAGGAGAATGAGGAAGTTCTGAAGGAAAGATCACATTACTGGTTAATAATGTCCTGGTTGTTTGTAAATGGTGATTGAATGAAAGCTTCAGTATCAAAGGTTGCATTCTGGCGCTGGTTAAAAAAGTGAGTAAACCCATTGCTTTTAAAGCGATTGGCTGACTTTACTTTAAAAAAGTGAGCAAACCCATTGTTTTTAAAGCGATAAGCTGACTGTAGTTAAAAATGTGAGTAAACCCATTGATTTTTTAAAAAGAAGTAAACATGTTGCCTTAAAATTAATAAGTAAATGAACTATGTGCATAACTATAAAAATGAAGTCAACTTAACAGTTCCAAGTTACTATGGGTTTACTCACTTTTTAAAAGTAAAGTCAACTTGTCGTTTTTAAGGCAACAGGTTTACTCACTTTTTTAAGTAAAGAAACTAATCATTTTTTAGAGTGTTGGAGGTTTGACATAAAAGATGAAAGCTTATGATAAATGATTAAATGTAAAAGAATTTTATAAAACTTAAATGTTGCCCCCTAAACAATTAAAAGTGGACTCATCAAGTTACATTAGGGAACTAAACTGTTAGTTGACACTGCTAACTGTTGCTAAACATCAAAATGAAAATAGGAAATTTTATGTTCAATCCACTTAAATTTGTAAAAACTAACAAGTTAACTTAATTCCTTCAAGTTGTCCCAACACAAATTGAACAGTGTTCAAAATATATATATTTTTCGTGTTCAACAGGAGAAACAAGTGGTTTGAAATCACTTGAGGATGAGTAAATAGTGAGTACATTTTCATTTTGGGGTGAACTATCCCTTAAAGCTGACAGTCTAACACTCTATTGTCTGCCAGATGACATAAATGCTACTTATACATTACATCAAAATTAAGAGTAACCAAATAATTTGAGTGAACAAAACACCTCTTTAAAAGCATTAAATCTAAAAGTCTTATTTACTACAACTCTAAGCAAATATTCAGAATTCACTTTCACCCAAGCAAATCTGCAAACTCAAGGGTACTCATTAAACAATTTTGCTTGGAGAAAAAGAGGCATAACTGTCCTGAAGGCCTGCCTAATTACATATTGCCTGTGTGTTTGCTTACCTCATGCGCAATGAATCTCAGATTTCAGCACACAGGGAAAATCCCTATAACTCTACAGAGAAACACTGTTGTGCTTGCAAATGATCTGCCTCTGATTAATACAAACTGAGCCATTATTGGAGTCAGTGTATTTCCTTTTCTTGAAGCAACACACCTCAAACACTCTGAATGGATAACACAATAAAACACATTGCAGACTGCTTGTTTACATACCACAAGGTTTTTTCATTGTATACCTGACATAATTAGGATACATGATTGGGACATTTTTGTGCTGTGTGCTTCTGTAAGTGATTGACAGTGAGATAATTTTACCCAAAGCAAAATTAAAAGGTTTCAAGACATTTTTTTTATTTTAAAATGCTTTAAACTGTTTTAATTAGATAAATGATTTAAATCATTTAATAAGATAACTTGAAAAATATTTATTTAAAATATTGTGCATAAAAAGGAATGTTCAAATATAAATAATGAAAGCCTTTTTGTAGCCTTACAGCCCAATTCATTGCAGAAAGTGATTATTAAAACAGCAACAATGTTTTTTTTTATTAAAAGTATTGAAATATTACATTATAAAGTATTAGTGTAAAACAGGCTATAAGTTCAATAAATTTATATAATAAAACAAAATCAATAAATATATTTTATTTGCATGTTTACTGCTGCATTAGCAGCTCATTATGCTTTTTAACAAATATTATAAAAAACATATTTATTTAATTCTAATTTCAATTTCAATTCAATAAAAATTTTAAATTAAGTTGAAATTTGTAATGAACATTTGTTTTATTTATCTGTTTTACTTTTAAAATTGCACAACATTAATCTTAACAGAAGTAACATGATAAAATATAAATTAATAAATTATATTAATAGAAACTGTAAAGATATAATTATTTTATTTATTATTATTATTATTATATACAAATATTCAATTAATAGTACTGTGTCATACATTGTGGCGTAATTTATTGTAATGGTAGTGACAATTTAAGGAACTATATTGTGAAATGTATTTATGAAGCAAAATAATAATCCATATTTGTAAATACATTTTAATCTAAGCCAAGCCATGTTTTAACACATCCATTATTCTCTTCTTCTTTTTTGTGGTCTGATAAGAACTCCGCCCCCATCACCCTGTGTGCTGGCCCTCAGAACAGCACCTGCTCTCACTGCTGGTCAAGCCCAACTGCGTCAACTTAACTGTGTGGGTGTAGTGTGGGAGTGGGACGGAGGCTGTTCGATCGAGGTGTTAAACCAGCTCTCAACTCAACCAAAGCCCCCAAGTCGCATACACGTAGACAGTGACGTCTTCCAACAACAGCTTCTCGAGCTCAACCTGTCATTATTTAACCCTTACATCCCACACATTGACACAAGAGACATCTCTCGAACTACGCTTATGACACATTCGAGGGGACCCTGACGGGGCAGAGGGGACCCCGGGCTTCACCACAACATTAAAAACTACAGAGTGTATACTTTCACCGAGTTGAACTAATTTCAGGTCACATGCTGAACTTCTGCTTTTCAAAAGTCAAAGAGGAACAACATTAATACGCGTCTTTAAAAAGGGCAGCTTATATAGGGAGTCTCTGTATTACTGTTATCTCATGCAAACAGTTTGTTTATAAGACGTCGTGAAATGTAGGAAAGTAAAATAAACCTGGACTCTCGTCATGTTTTTATCTCGCGTGCTTCAGTCGTGAACGCGCATGAGTGTTTGTGCTTCTGTCATCACGGAAAAGTAAGTGGAAACGAAAACAACACTTGCATTTCAAAGCCGAACGTGTGTTTGTTTGAGTTTAAAGGGTGTGGATGACCTCTGTTGGCCGTTTGTTTACATCACATCTGATTTATGCAGGTTCATCTTCTCTGTATGGCCCACGTAGGCTACACGGTGGCGCCGCCAACAGGTTATTTCAGTGTTAACAGTGAAATATAGACTTGAGATAAAGTAGTTCACCCAAAAATGAACATTTACTCACCCTCAAATGGTCTCAAATCTTTATTCGTTTCTCTCTTCTGTTGAACACAAAAGAAGATATGTTGAAGAAAGCTGAAAACCGTAAACATTGACTTCCATAGTAGGAAAAATAAATAGTTTCCAGCTTTCTTCAAAATATCTTCTGTTGTGTTCAACAGAAGAAAGAAACGCATGAAAGTTTAAAGCAAGTAAAGGGTGTGTAAATGATGACAGAATGTTCGTTTTTGGGTGAAAAATACTTTTAAGTAGTAGCAGAAATCGTCACATTTAATAATAAACTGAAGAGGAAAATTAATTTATTTAATCTGTTTTTCTGTTACATATAGCCTAGATAAGGCCACATGTGTATAGATGTCCAACAGCTTAACTGGTGTATTTAATAAGAAGACATGCTTTAATAAAAATGTATAAGTGTAAACAAATCTGTCATTATGGATGGCTTTAAAGAATAATTTCTTTCTTTTTAAATGTATTAGATTTAATGAGTCGATATGCTCACTCACAGCAAAGCTATTTTTTGTTCTTTCCCATTTTTTATGTGTCAAACCGAAGAGAGGCTCTTAGTGGTGTGTTTAAATGTCACATCAATTTGATTTTCTCTTGAAATACTTCCCTACAGATTCACATAAAATCTTTAAGCTTTCTTAAACAACCAAGGAAGTCTGGGAATATCTTTTTTTCTGTTTGTTTTTGGTACAAGCAGTGAGATTGCCATACAATTATTAATATACAAAAAATTTGTATTCATTTTATTTGTACAAAATACTTGTTTTGGCCTACTGGTGTTTTAGGCCTGCTTTATTTTACATTGCACAACTTCTAATTGCAGAAGGGCATTGGACAGGGTGTAATAGTGGAACTGATTAACATAGGTCCTTGGCAATGGGGCCCAAATATGTCAATGCTATTATATTAATATATTGCTATGTTAATAGTTTATTTTTAACCCTCTGAAAATAGACTGTGAAAATGAATCTTGGGTGTTTGATGAGGTATTCTGCTGGCGGGACACACCCCGTTGGTTGGGTGACTAGGGCCTAGCATTTGGTAATACCCCCTGAATGCAGAGAAACACAAATATATGTTTTTTACGAGTGTGATGATGCAATTTTACAAAACATTTAAACTTCACAAATCTAAAAAATATATATATTTTTCTAAACAAAATTAATGCATTTATAGGCCCATTATCTCATTTTTTTAAGTTTAAATGATAAAAAAAAAAAACTAGTCAACACTGGTGTGACTGTATTTCTATTTCTAATTAATTTCATTGGTGGTGTACAGTAGTGTATAGATGTGTGTGGGTGTTATCACAGACTGTGGTTATGTATTTCTTCAATAATAAACACTGTAAAATTAGAAAAGTTTTTTATGTTCATTAAAATGTAGATACAGTAGAGACTGCTGATGAGTTACTTTAATTTTTGAGGGTGACTGCTATTTGACATCTATGACTTTTATAAATGCCACTTAATGGCGAGCTATTATGCAAAAATCACTTTTATAAGGCATTTAAGCACAGTTGTGTGATAACAGGGTGTGAATATTCAATTCAATTCAATTCATGTTTATTTATATAGCGCTTTTCACAATATAGATTGTGTCAAAGCAGCTTAACATAGTTCTAGTAAAGTCCAGATTTCAGAGTTGAAGTTCAGTTTAGTTCAGCTCAGTGTGGTTTAAATTTCACTGCTGAAAGTTCAAACACTGTAGAGCAAATCCACCGAAGCGTCTCAATCATTAGAATAAACACCCCTAAGTGAGAAGCAGCCGTCTGCCATTAGAGTTTGAAAATAATGTCAGTGATTAAGAGAATTATTGCACAAAGGAACACTGTAGTCTTCTTAGACTGCCTTCTTCTGAGCCAATTTCAGTTTCAATTCACATTTTCAGTTTGTCATAGAGATAAACTAGTCCCATTTTTAATCTGCTGCTATCCTGAGCACAATCTTATTTGAATTGAAAGCAACAGTCTTTGGATCAAAGCCTAAAAGGGGCAGTTATAAAGAGTTATAAATAATTATTTTTGTGGTATTTTGAGCTGATACTCCACATACCCACTCTAGGGACATCAGATACTTATTTTACAAAAAAGGGCATAATAGGTCCCCTTTAAAGCATTTTTCTAGATTATTTCCATAGGACTGCAGCAGATGCCCTTTTCTGTCACAGAAATGCAAATGCAATGATTATAGATAATTTCTGTACATGTTGCAAAAAGGTCCATAAAGCACATTGAAATGAAGGAACACATTGTCAGAAATTAGACCATGCACGCCTCACTTTTGGAGAGCTTCCATCCTGTATAGTTCATTTGTAATCATATAAAACTATAAATGAAATATGCATTACAATTAGGTGTGCTGAAGCAAGATTAACCTCCACAGGAAGGGTGTTACCCTGACAGAAACATACTATCTTATAGTATGTCTTATGATCAGAGTTCAGTGTTCTGAATGAGATCTTGTCTGAAATCACCATAGTTACTAAACAGATAAGATGCCCCTGGGTCTACATTAATCACAGACCCATCCTAAATCAGAATCGTATCTATTCTATTCAAATTTTACTTGTGAAAAAATAACTTTAAAAAAAATCAGAAGTAATAAATATTTTCTATAAGAGTGAATGAAAAGAGTTTGTGCATAAATTAAATCCAATTTGCAATTTCACTTAATTGCATTTTAAAAAAGAAACAACAGTTTTACTCCATAAAAATATTTACTCTCCCTTATGTGGTTTTAATCCTTTATGAGATTTTGAAAAATGCTGGTTGATGGTACCCCATTTATGATATATATATATATATAAATGAGCAATATCACACTGTCACAGTCACACAAGGAAGACGAAGAAGGATAAACTTCAAGGGTGTTTGTTCTAGTGATGCACAACAGTAGCAAGGTGAAGCGGGTGAATGGCGTTGCAGAGGGTGAGCGATCTCACACGCAAACAGTTCAGCTGGTAAGTTCAGTTCATTGGTAAACACCAACATAAGAATGGCCACTTCCCTTAAACAGGTGTACTGTATTGGCATCCATAGGAGGAGGAGAACATCCACGGAAGAGTACAGGAGAATTCAGGAGAGAAGACGAGGAGAACCATGCGTCTTTGATTCCAGCTGAGGAGTGAGTGAGGTGAGTATATATAGTGCGTGGGTGATTGCAGGTGCAGGTGATTAGTAATCAGGTGAGGGTTCACGGGTGTGTTGTGTGGTGGATGGTGAGTGAGAGCGGTGATTGGGACTGCAGGAACGAGCCGAGGGTGTGACAGTACCCTCCCCCGTTCCGCCGCCGGGAGTCGAGAACTTCCTGGACTCGATAGATGTTGTCACCGAGGACTTCGGTTCGTTCTGGAGGGACAGGCGGTTCCGGTTCTGTGGAAGGAGGGAGAACGGGGTCAGAGTGAGGTTTAAGAAGAGACACATGAAACGTGGGGGAGATCCGATATTGTGGAAGTAAGTTGAGATGGTAGGTGACAGGGTTAATTTGGGAGTCAATGGTGAACGGTCCTATGTAGTGGGGACTCAGATTACGGCAGGGCAGACGGAGGCGGACGTCCCTGGTGGAGAGCCATACCTTATCTCCTGGGTTGTAAACGGGATTAGGTAACCTGTGGCGATTCGCTGCATCCGTATACCTCTGTACTGCCTGCTGAAGATGGACATGTGCTGAGTCCCACACCCTCTCACTCTCTCGGAACCAGTGATCTACCGCGGGCACTTTGGAGGTTTCACCAGTCCATGGGAACAGGGATGGTTGGTAACCTAGGATACATTGAAAAGGGGTTAGACCAGTGGAAGTCTGGCGAAGGGAATTTTGTGCATACTAAGCCCACGGTAGATACTGGCTTCAGGTGTCCTGATGGTGGGTACAGTACGTCCGGAGGTAACGGGAGATTTCTTGGATTTTCTGCTCGGTCTGTCCATTGGTTTGAGGGTGGTAACCAGACGATAAACCGATGGTTGTGCCCATCAGTTGGAAGAACGCCCGCCAGACCATGGAGATAAACTGAGGCCCTCTGTCAGACACAATGTCATCTGGAAGTCCAAAATTACAGAAAATGTGGTTAAACAGGCCATTCGAGAGCCATGGGAAGACCTTTGAGAGGGATTAATTTGCAGGCTTTTGAGAAGCGATCTACCTGCAAGGAAGGTAGGTCCGTGGCAAAGTCTACCCCGATGTGGGTCCAGGGTCGGCGGGGAATGGGCAGTGGTTGTAACTTCCCTTCAGGTAGGCGATGAGGAGTAGTAGTGATGGCACAGACCGAGCATCCTCGGACGTACAGGGTGACATCCTTGGTCATGTTCAGCCACCAGTACTTCTGTCGGAGGAGTGAGAGGGTTCGCCTGCTGCCATGGTGTCCTGAACCTAGGGAAGTGTGCGTATTATCCAGGAGCTGAACGGTGTCTGGTGGGTACGTAGGTGAGACCCGGAGTAAGTTCTGGGGGTGCTGAATCTTCTAATGTGGCAGTGCGAATATCTTCATCTACTTGCCGTAATATGGGTGCCAGGAAGACAGAGGAGGGTAGAACTGGTGCAGGAGTGTCAACATGGGGATCTGGAGAGTACATGCGAGAGAGGGCGTCGGCTTTAAGATTTTTATGGCCAGGTTGGTAAGTGGTCTGAAAGTTGAAGCGGGCAAAGAATAGTGACCAGCGGGCTTGACGGGCATTAAGGCGTTTTGCACTGCGGAGGTATTGGAGGTTTTTGTTTGGATGAAGAGCTCGGGGTTCACCAGACCATTGGGATAAAATAGCACCGACTCTTACATCAGCTGCATCGACTTCCACAATGAAAGGCTGTGTGGGATCTGGATGTCTGAGGATGGGTGCTGTTGTAAACTTTTGCTTGAGTAGTTCGAAGGCTTGGCGGGCATCTGCGTTCCAAGATAGTATACGTCGTCCGCCTTTAAGAAGGGAGGTTAGAGGGGCCGAGAGGAGACTGTAGTTTATGAAGCGCCAGTAGAAGTTGGCGAACCCAAGGAATCTTTGCAGCTCCTTCACCGTCTTGGGTTCTTCCCATTTGGACACAGCGTCAATTTTACCTGTTTCCATGCTGACCCCTTCAGTGGTGATTACGTACCCAAGGAAGGAGATAGAGGTTTTGTGGAATTCGCATTTTTCAACTTTGAGGAACAGTTGATTTTCTCGTAGGTGTTGGAGGACTTGTTGGACATGGGAATGATGTTCTGCTAGATTTCGGGAGTAGATCAGGATATCGTCAATGTAGACAATAGCGAAGTGGTGAAGAAAGTCCTGGAAGATCTCATTCATGAAATTCTGAAATATGGATGGACTGTTGACTAGACCATAGGGCATAACTTGATATTCATAGTGGCCAGTAGGGGTGATGAAGGCAGTTTTCCATTCGTCCCCTTCTCGAAAACGAATTAAATTGTAAGCGCTTCGGAGGTCTAGCTTACTAAATATCCATTCTTCACGGAGCTCTTCTAGGGCGCCTGGTACTAGTGGTAGCAGGTAGGCAAACTTGATGGTGGCATCATTGAGTACTCGATAATCAATGCACGGCCGTTAACCTCCATCCTTCTTTCCAACAAAAAAGAAACTCGAAGCAGCCAATAAAGTGGAAGGTCTGATGAACCCCTGATGAGCTTCTTCGATGTAGTTTTCAATAGCTTCATGGTTCAGGACGGGAAAGAGGGTAAATTCTTCCGTGTGGTAATTTAGCCTCTGGGAGCAGGTCGATACTACAATCCCAAGACCGATGTGGGAGTAATTGGGTGGCTCGTTCCTTGCTGAAGATAGAGGAAGGGAGTGTAGATGGCCGGGATGGTGACAGAGGTGGAGCTGCTAGTGTTTTCAATGGTGGTAGCGTGGTTGGGAAGAGAGTTCAGGGTAGGTTTATGACCAGCAGGGGGAGTAAGATGACCGTGCAGGCTGTGCTCCATCCAAGGATTTCTCCTGTACTACATTCTATTTTGGGTTGGTGTTGTGCAAGCCAGGGTCTGCTGAGGATGACATCTACATTAGCTCTGGGAAGGATTAATAGAACTAACTTTTCTTGATGATTTAGCGGGGAGAGGATGGTGACTTCTTTGGTCCGCCGGGATATTTTGCTGTCGCCTAATGGTATGTTTTGGATTGTGGTAATTTGATAGTGGTTTTCGATACCCATGGAGGATATACGATGTTTGGTGATGAAATGGGATGAAATGAAGTTACCAGACACGCCAGAATCCACCAGCACATGTATGGGGAAAGTACGAGAATCAGCGATTAATTGGGCTTTCATATGAGGAATGTGAGAGACTGTAGGAGTAAGAGTAACGTTACTCACCATTAGACGAGGCGGGCGGACAGGGCAGGCGGAGATGAGGTGAGATGTTTCCCCACAATATAGGTAGAGTTTGTTTCTGATCCATTGTTGTCACTTCGAGACGATAGAAGTCAGTAATCATGGGTTCATCATCCTCCTGTGGTGGTAAAGGAATTCTGGTGGTGGTAACATGATCAGAAAATAAAGAAGTGGTAAAGGCAGAAAGATGTTGAGAAACGCTGGTGGCCTTTTTAATAAAAGTCTCCAAATTGGCACTGTCATCGTAGATGACCATTTTTTTACGGATGTTAGGCTTCAAACCTTTACAGTAAGCTGCCAGGAGGGCCACTTTATTCCAGCAGCTATTTGCGGCAAGTGCTCAGAATCGCAGAGTATAGTCATGGATAGAGGTGTTAACCTTGTCGGAGAGTGATCAGTTCATCGTGCACTGAGAGAGGGGTGAGTGAGACAGCAAACACCTCTTTAAAGTGGTTGACGAAGGTTTGATAGGCGGCCATCGTTGGGCTGCGGGCATTCAAGAGAGCGTCCGCCCATTGGAGGGCTCGTCCTGTGAGAAGGGAAATCATGAAAGCAATTTTCAACATTTCATTGGGAAACTGATGAGTGTTAGCCTCTATGTAGAGAGAGCATTGCAGGAGGAAACCATTACAGGTACTCGGCTCGCCGGAGTAGCTCATCGGCCGAGCGAGAGGTGTGCTCGTTATTACAGCGGGGTTAGAGCCAGCGTTCAGAGGGGTGGCAGGTAAGGTTTGCCTGAGAGAGTTTACCATGCTGGCGAATTTGTCCGCTGCAACTCCGGTCAAAGCGGTGTTAGTCTCCATTAGCCGCGGTCGTTTTGCGGGGCTGGAATCCTGTCACGGTCACACAAGGAAGACGAAGAAGGATAAACTTCAAGGGTGTTTGTTCTAGTGATGCACAACAGTAGCAAGGTGAAGCAGGTGAATGGCGTTGCAGAGGGTGAGCGATCTCACACACAAACAGTTCAGCTGGTAAGTTCAGTTCATTGGTAAACACCAACATAAGAATAGTCACTTCCCTTAAACAGGTGTACTGTATTGGCATCCATAGGAGGAGAACATCCACGGAAGAGTACAGGAGAATTCAGGAGAGTAGACGAGGAGAACCATGCGTCTTTGATTCCACTTGAGGAGTGAGTGAGGTGAGTATATATAGTGCGTGGGTGATTGCAGGTGCAGGTGCGAGTGATTAGTAATCAGGTGAGGGTTCACGGGTGTGTTGTGTGGTGGATGGTGAGTGAGAGCGGTGATTGGGACTGCAGGAACGAGCCGAGAGTGTGACACACACGAGTAGCAGTGCGATGTGGCTGTATATCGGCACTAGTGGGAGGATTGCGACGGCATAATCCTGTGTATAAAAACGAAAATCAAACACGGAGAGTCTCAAAACGCTTTTGTAAGAGGAACTACTTTCTTCCTTCACATCTGCAGCTGACGTCAGAACAGCAGAAGCCGTTACTAATTCAACAATGTCATTTTAGAGCTAGTATTTGAATGATTCTCTAGCGTAAAGTGATGACAAAACAGGTGATTTTGCTCACATTTTAAGATTATAAGGCTGAACAGCATGAAATGCCATCAGTCTACAGAGATATCTCCCAGTATTTCTCTGTTGTAATCGGGAGATCATAATATTACTATGGTATAAATACAGCACTACAACATACAAAAGAGAGAGATCGACTTAAAGTCATTTACCTGTTTAATAATGATTTGATCAGCTGTATGCGGACTCTGTCGCCATCTTGTGGATGAACATCGTCAACCGTCTTTGCTCAAAGACAGGCTAATGGCCGTCTCTCAGAAATTATAAATATTTAAAAATAGACACTATTCTTATAAACAAACTGCATAGTTGCAATCTAAACAACTACATTCTTGACTAAAAAAGCCTCAAAAGTACATTATGTTGTCTGCGCTGATGGCGTAGTGGTTAGAGCGTCAACACATGCAATCGAACTGAGTTCGATTCCCGCCTTGAGGTCCTATGCAGATCCTTCCCCTCTCTCTGCTCCCCACCTTTCCTGTCAATACTCTCTACTGTCCTATCAATTAAAGGTGAAAACCCAGAAAAAAAAAAAAAAGTACATTATGTTGCCCAAAAGCAGCAATATTTGTCAAACTGTAAAGTGTGCTCTGCTTGTTGTTGTAAGTGGGCGGAGTAATACACAAGGTTGAAGGGTTAAAAGGCTGGACAAGTGCTGTTACTGGCAGAATATGCATGGCTATCAGCCAACCAGACAGAACTAAATATATATATATATATATAATTTCTATAATTTTTTTCATTCATTTATTCATTTTCTTTTTGGCTTAGTCCGGGTCGCCACAGTGGAATGAACCACCAACTTATCCAGCACATGTTTTACGCAGTGGATGCCCTTCCAGCTGCAACCCTTCACTGGAAAACACCCATACACTCCCATTCACACATATACACTATGGACAATTTTTAGCTAACCCAATTCACCTATACCGCATGTCTTTGGACTGTGGGGGAAACCGGATCACCCGGAGGAAACCCACGCGAACACAGGGAGAACATGCAAACTCCACACAGAAATGCCAACTGAGCCAGCTGAGGCTCGAACCGGTGACCTTCTTGCTGTGAGGTGACATCGCTACCCACTGCACCACCGCGCTGCCCTATTTTTATTTTATTTTTTTTATGAAATTAACTAAACATTATTTGCGAAAGTCAAAAATTATTCTCTATTGAATCACTGTGAAAAAACCTTTTTAATTCTTCCTTGTACATTTATTTATTTTGTATTGAGTGTAAAGAGATGTTGGCTACATTGACTTTTGAGAGCCAAACCTTTAAAAATGTCCTCAAAACATAGTTAAACATGGTAAAAGCTGACTTAAGGCTTGTAAATCTTGAGCATGTCTTCACTTGTGAATATGATGTGTCCATTCTTAACGCTCTAGACTTTCATGTGAAAAACATAGTTAAACATGGTAAAAGCTGACTTTGGAAGGAAATCTTGAGCATGTCTTCACTTGTGAATGTGATGAATCCATTTTTAACGTTCTAGCCTTTCACGTTAATCAGACATGGAGCTTCTGTGTTGCCTGTTTTGTCTGCACTTGTTCCAGTTTTTAGGAATGCTGAGAATGTGACCCGTAGTCCCGAAAAGCATATGTAATGAGCTCAGAGAAAGCCCCCCTTGCCAGGAATTCGACTGGATTTGGGAGTGGCACATACCAAATCCTAAGATTTGTCTCTTCCATACATGGTAAACTTCAATATAAGATGACGTAACGGTCCACCCCTAAACAAACAGGAAATCAACTCTTATC
Source organism: Danio jaintianensis (assembly GCA_903798115.1). NCBI lineage: Eukaryota > Metazoa > Chordata > Actinopteri > Cypriniformes > Danionidae > Danio > Danio jaintianensis. Next base: position 19,594,075 of record CAIGQV010003909.1, read on the forward strand.
AGCACAGAGACCTGACATTATTCGCTCACTTTTGAGGAAGCTCCGCCCAGGTATCGTTTCTTCAAAGTGAACGCCCCTGTCCTGCTACAGAAACTGCCCAGTTCTACAATTTACAGTGCACCGCTTCAGGATTAAGTTTGCCTGTTGGAACTATAATGCCTCAGCGGGTTGTTTTACAAGGTCCCGGGCCATGGGGATTCCGTCTTGTCGGGGGAAAAGATTTCGAGCAGCCTCTGACTATCTCGAGGGTAAGAAATTAAATTCGGATTTGTTAATCATTTAGCAGAGAGAGAAAGCTTCATAACTTTACTGCTAGGCCAGCGTATTATGTTACACAGACTGGATACATTTTATCCACAACGTGTCACTTATGCGTGCATCAGCATCCAACCTTAACGCACGTGAATGCGAGCATATTGAAGTGAAACAGTGTGTAGTGTCGCTGTGTCTCGAGCTCTTAGGTCAAATCTTGAGTATTGAAACAAATGTAGGCTAAACCAACTATTACCGAAAAACAAGCTTCTCTTGACACATCACATTTTTCACCAAAAAAGTAGGCCTACCTCTGTTTCGCATTTCCATATAGTTGATATAGTGGTAGATAGCGTTCATCGCCGAATGTGGATTCGTTTCAAAACATTACAAATATTCATGGCATGACTGTTAATCGTAGGCTTATATGACACTAATGCGCCTTCTCTTGCACCTTCGCTCTACCACAAGCTGTCAGTGTTGTTGTTTATTTTGTTTTTGTTTTTTGCTACTTGCAGATTTTGCATATAGAGAAATATTAAAATGTTCATTTACATAAGACAACTCAAGATATCTAGAACGAGCTACGGTATGTATTGATGCTGGTCTCTTGCTGGTCCTTTGTATTTAGAATCAGTAGAACCACCAGCATAATATCAGTAAACCAGCATCAAAAAATACCATACCAGCCCTGCTGAAAAAACCAGCATATGCTGGTAAGGTATGTTTTGATGCTGGTCTCAATGCTGGTTTTGCTGGTCTCAATGCTGGTTTTGCTGGTCTCAATGCTGGTTTTGCTGGTCTCAATGCTGGTTTTGCTGGTCTCAATGCTGGTCTCAATGCTGGTTTTGCTGGTCTCAGTGCTGCTCCTGACCAGCATTGAGACCAGCAAGACCAACATTGAGACCAGCAGGACCAGCATTGAAACCAGCATTGAGTCCAGAAAAACCAGCATTGAAACAAGCAAGACCAGCATACCAGCATCAAAACATACCTTACTAGCATATGCTGTTTTTTTCAGCAGGGAGTATATGCTGTTTTTCCAGCAGGGTGGTCTCCCCTTTATGAATGCTGACATTTTAAAGTCATGTGTGACCAATATTCATATAATCAGTTTCCTGTCAGTGCTTAAAGTAAAAATGAACCGCTTTGTCCAAATTTGCATGCATCATATGTCTATACTGTATTGTGGGTGAAAACTGTTTGTGAGCTGATTTTTCTAAATGGATATATTAGTTTTAAAATCAAATGTATTATCTTCTATACATTATGAGTTTTGGACACTGCTTACAGGTGGGGTCTGAGTGGGTGGGTGTTAATGTTATTATTGATATTCAGCTGGTAAAAAATGTTATTGTGATTGTGGCATTACCATAAATATTTAAAGTTAGTTACCATCCATGGAATCAATGGGCCTTGAGCTGGGACTGAATCCAAAAAGTCAAAAAGGGTCAGCAAGTAAATAAACAGTCCCGGCATGAAGTGGAGGCACTTTTTAAACCAAAATCTGCTTCGTGTGCCTTCAACCACAGAAAAAACAACCATTTTTCATACACAATGGGCACACCCTGACCATTTTTAGAGTGAAACCATCATGTCACAAGGGAGACCTGATGCAGAGAAAAATGTTGACATTTTAAGTTTGTATTTGGACTAAAAAAACAACAACAACACCACCATTTAATTCTAAATCTACAGAGGGATTTGTTTATATTTTTTATATGCTTAAAAGCCTCAGCCAACCTTATGTTTCCAACTTCGATAGCGACAATGATGATAATGAAGACCATATTTGACTTTTTTGCAGGTAACCCCAGGAAGTAAAGCGGCTCAGGCTGACCTCTGCATGGGGGACATGATCCTGGCCATAGATGGAGAGTCAACAGATGGCATGACCCACCTGGAGGCACAGAATAAAATCAAAGCCTGCGGAGATGAAATGGCACTTTCCATTGACAGGTGGGGCATTCCACTGCAATAGGAAACACTTTGTATCAGAACTGTCAGAATTTTCAAATTGTTATCCGTGAGCATAGAGCATCAAAATAAGTCTTTATGGTATCATTATTACTCAACTTCTAACCCCTGTGTTGAAGACCTCTTTTAGATTTTGATATATTTTGTTAAAGCATTTCAATGACACTAAAAGAGGATATTTTAAAATATTGACTTTCAGATGACTTATCAGTGGTAATTTATTATATCCCATTGCTTTGTGCCAGAATAAATGGGCCAAAAAAAGAATTAGATTGACAGAAATTTGGTCCTCAAGTAAGAATGACAGAACCTAAAGATTTGCTTTTACGTCATGTTTTGCAGTAGTTCGGTCTGGTTTATGGTCGCATCTTGTCATATTATATCCCGTTTCTGGTTTGTTTAGATACATTTGGTTTGTGTTGCATTCATATTTCAGTCGATTTCTAAGCTGATTATGACTCATCTTCTCAGTATCCCAGATTTTGGATTGCATCATTCAGATAAATAATATGATGAACAATACCAAGATATTGTTATCTAGCTGAGTGACACATATGAGGATATGTTGAAATTGTGAAACTGACTAAAACAGAGCTCAAAATTATTATCAGCATCAGTGCAAAACATTTTTAATTGAAATTAAATGAAATCATAATACACTAATGAAGCAATTGTGCCACAGTTTTAATCAAACCAAATCTGCCAAACCCTAAATGTAACAAAAATTACTAGGTTTTTAATTGCTGTAATGCCTAGAATGTATACATGTTAGAGTCATTTTAAAATAATTGAACAATGTTTTCTTAGTTTGTTAGATTTTTTTATGTATTTTATACATTCACGTTTCCATGAATTTTTAGTTTTAGGTATTTTGGTTTTATAATTAAGTTAATGAAAATGGGACATATTTTATTTGCAACTAACATTGTTTTATGTTACAGTTTAGTTTTTAGTTGACTGTATAATAATCTTACAGCAACTGTAATCATATCATGTAAAAAATATCTTTATTTTAATTTTTTAGATTTTGAGTACTGTTACAAGTCACAATTTCAACATGTCTTCATCTGTGTCACTCAGCTAGATAACAATACCATGCTGACAATTGTTAAGCATATTTCACAACAGCAATGTTCAACGCATGACGTGTTTTTATGCCTTACAATCTTGCACAATACAAGATCAATACAATTTCATAAACTTACCCCAAAACTCTCTCACAGTGATCCTGAGTCATTGGCACTTCCTTGCATTCAAGCCACATTTTAACACATTTTACTTGACCAATTTTTTATTCTCTGTATAAAAGTTGTAAATTTTTGTTTTTTTGTAGATCGGAGTCAAAAATGTGGTCGCCTCTAGTTACTGAAGACGGAAAGACGAATCCATACAAGATGAATCTGGCAAAAACCGACACACAGGTGTGTTTCAGATCTGCTTAACTGAGAGCCGAGGGACTTTTTATTGGACCCCTGATCATTTTAATGCACTTTAAAGCTTTTCATATTGCTTGAGACTGTCATTCATAACAGAAGCATAGCCGCTCAACAAATAAAGGCACGGCACTATAGACTGCAAAAGTGAAGTCATTGTTTATGTCCTAACAAGGTTTATCCATGGAGACCAGTGAGTTTATCAGCCAGAGCCATGACGCAAGACTCACATCCTGCGGGCTAAGTTGGAAATTTAGGGTCAGAATGTGAACGATCATAGGAAGTGTGTGGGGTTTGACTACATAGTTTGGGTGTTATAAATGTTTCCTGATTCAAACAGAGAGAGAGAGAGAGAGAGAGAGAGAGAGAGAGAAGCATAATAAGAAACAACTGCTATTTATGTTGTTAACATAGGAAAGTTTCACAGTGTCATTAAAAGCTTGGTCATTAGTGTGGCAAAGCTTTTTCCATGTCTGTTTTTTTTCTTCCTGCTGTTTAATGGCTTGTGTTCACATCAACTGGTTAAATATCTACAGTTTAAAAGTCATGATTAAAAGTTGTTTCCATTTCTGAATAGTTATGATTTCTTATGAAGTGATCTGATGTCTTTAATTTTGTTTCTGTGTCTTAAAGTGATAATACAGGCAAAAATGAAATTCTATCATCATTTACACCCACATGTTTTGGTGTGCGATAGTGACAAAGTTACGTCTCGTATTTTGGAACTCAGATAAACATTTACCAATATTTGGCACTGTTTTCTTTTCCTGATGGTGTGTTTAGGCCTAGGACTAGGTGATAAGATGACAAATATTGTGATGTAATTTTCAATCACTTAAACAATAACCTGTCTGATAAATATTCAATATGATGTTTATGCTCCAAAGTGGAATTCAACGTTGGTTTCCACAACATGAACATTTTATACGTTCATGCGAGTCACCCTAACCGTGGTGCAGTTTTATCAAATCATTTTTATTTATTCATTTTTAATTGTCCCTAAAAATTATTTGAAGTACTAGTACTTGTTTACCGAAGTACTGGTTCTTTTGACAACACCAGTTATAGCGGAAATGAAAATTCAACCATATGTTTATGGTGGTTTCTTGATGCATGAAAATTACATGCAACATAACTACCTAATTTGTTAGAGATTGCAAAAGCATTGAAATAGGCTACATTTTTATCTCATTAAGATAGCCCAACGGGCAGGGTGGATTAATTTTTGGTAGCCCGACTGGAAAACATAACAGCCCTGGGGCGTTGAACTAGCAGTTTTGCTGTCTCTGATGTGGATGGGTTATACTCGACGCGTCCGCTAGTTTTCTTTAGTGCACACGGCGAATGTGACGTCATAGCAGTGTTGGCGGAGGTTCGCTTTGGTTGCGCGTGACATAATTTCATCTGGCAATTATTATTTTTTTATTTGTTTGGGGCTCTGCATCCAAAGATGAATGATTTGGAGCTGAGGTGGGGGAATCTAGGTAAATTCTTAGTGCTGAGCCCTGAAAAGTCATGTGAAATAAGAACTAATTGCAATGCAACACCATGAAACCACAACTTATTTGCTCATCCACATTGAGCAAGGCCATGCACAACACACTAAAAAGTGAAACGAATGAGGAGTCGTGGACATAACACAAAATCTAAATTAAGTCATTTTAGCATGCCAAAGTCATATTTAAGCATATAAAATATATTTTCCCAACAACAAAATTATGACTAGTGAAAACAGCGAGTGGCTAGAAATGCTGAAAAACTTCTAGCCACAGTGGCTGGTAATCAAAAAAGTTAATGTCAAGCTCTGGGTACTTGGATTTTTATTTTTATTTTCATAACTTGAATTATAGCATTGTTCTAAGTAACTTCATAGAGTCATACTGTGAACTCTCAAAACATGTTTTTTTTTTAAACAACACTATTTTCTGCTGAGAAATGAAGTCATAATTAGGTAAATTTCTATTTTTAAGTAAACTATGCTTTTAAAACTGCGCTTTGATGTGCTTTTGAGGCTTGTTGTTTAATAAACCTGCTCTCTTGTTCTGTAGGAGGAGAAGCATATAGGCTCTGCTCATAACAGGAGTGCTATGCCATTCAATTCTGCCAGTCCAAGAGTCGTCACCAACCAATACAACAACCCAGCTGGCCTGTACTCCTCTGAAAACATCAAGAACTTCAACAGCGCAGTGGATGAAGTCCAGACGTCTGCAGCCTCCAGTGAAGCTAGCAGGAAGTGAGCATCATTCACACCTCACTGGCATACTTGACAAAAGGTTATGTGGTCCAACCAGCATGCAGAAAAAAAAACCATACAGAAGAAACTTGTAGATCCTTGTGTGTGTGTGTGAGAGAGAATGTCAGAGAGAGTGAGAGTTTTCAGTGTCACATGATGCTTCAGAAATAATTCAAATATGCTGATTTGGTAATCCAGAAACTAATTAATTAATTAATTATTATCTTGAAAACATTTTTTTTTTGTAGATTTTACTAAGTTTATATTTAGATATTTATATAAATTTATATTTATATAAATATTTATTTATTTATTTTAAATCTCATTTGATCAATTTAATGCATCCTTACTGAATAACTTTCTTTCAATAGGCCCATTTTTTTTTTTTAAAGCACTGTATATTTATATTTATAACTCACATATGCTCAATATGAAAGGAAAAATATGGTATTATTTATTTTTTTCTTTCTTTTTTTTCAACTTAAAAGCATACAAAACCAACATGAATATAAAGTTTCTATAAATGCATTTTGTGTTTCGACAGTATTTTCTCTTCTTTTAACCACTTGTCTCTCCAGTTCTGTTCTGTATTGTTATAGTTATTTGGATTTATGGCTGTCAGTGCTTAAATTGGCCAGTAGGAACTGGGTTGACTAATATAATGCTTCTGAGATAACAGTGTTTGTCTTGTGACTGTCATCGGTGTGACCTTTTGCCTGTGTTTCAGCTCAGATCCCAGTAAACCAGGCCACACAAAACCTGCTTTAGCTGCAGATTCGGAGGTGTACAAAATGCTGCAGGAGAATCAGGAATCCAATGAACCTCCTCGCCAGTCGGCCTCTTTTAAAGTTTTGCAGGAGATCTTGGAAACTGGTAAAATGTCACACAAACACACACACACACCTTTTATAGCCAAGATTGTGTCTGAATTACATGTAGATCACCAGGCCTCTGTTGACAAAATGGGTGTCTGTAATTCTGGTCATTGTAATCACAAATTTCTACAGCTGTGAAACAGATGATTGGACCTATGAAAAAGATTTAGCTTTATCAAAATTTCCTGGATATGCTGTAAGGGCTGCATGATGTCATTTTTTTTCTACATTTAAAAGATTACCAGGGTTCACAGCTATGATCATAATGCCAAACGATATAATCAGAATCACTTTCAGATCATTTTTTGCTTTCCAGATGAATCCTTTAATGACTTTAGGAAGCTCAAACGTCAGCTGATACCAATATGGTTGCTAATATATCATGCATCTTTTAAAATGTTCCTGTATTTTATGAAAGAAAAATAAAAAATTAAATAAAAAGCTAATAAATAACAAAAAATCTCCTTTTTTGTTTGTATTTTTTATAAGGTATGCTACAGTTGAGTAATATTACACAATCAAGAATGTGAATCATGAACGCGGCTCCAAATGTCAAATTGAAATTGAACTACAGTTCAGCTAACAAAGTTAATATTGATTGAGATGTATTTTTGGTCCAGTAGTGTCTTTTTTTCTGTTTTAACCAAAGAAAATTAGCTCCGAACAGCCAGAGCAGAACATTTGTGAGTCTCAGAGCAACATTGTAACATTTTATTTGTGAATTCATCCATTTTTAAACATTTCATGAAGAAAGTGACACATTTTTAAATGAATCAGCCATTTTGAATGAATCATGTGAATTGATGATTTAGCGAATCAGTCATTAAGACTTGCAGCTACATACTGATATTCTTACATATTAGTGACTTATATTTATCCATGACAAGCCTAAACTAGCCAAGGTACCAACATAAAACACATTCAAAATGTACAATTTCAATACAATTTTTTTTTTTTATCTCCCCATAATATGAGTTTTTTTTGTCTTGTACTGGGTTGCGGCTGGTTTTATGCTGGCATCTGCTGCATAAAACATATGCTGGAATAGTTGGCGGATCATTCTGCTGTGGCGACCCATGATAAATAAGGGACTAAGCAGAAGGAAAATGAATGAAAGAATTTTTATATATATATCTTTTTAAGATTTATTTTTTTGTCGATATAACAAACTCAACATTGCAATTTGACTCAGAGCAATTTACAGTCCAGCGCTGCTTATTTTCCAGAAAATCTGCTAAATAAAAAGCTGTTTCTCTTATGTCAGGTGATGCAGAGAAACCCTCAGGCTTCAGAAGTGTCAAGGCTCCTACCACAAAAATTGGAGCCTCTGTTGGGAATCCCGAAAAGCTCTCTCATTGTGACAAATGTGGATCAGGGATTGTGTAAGTTTCACTTTTATATATATTTGTTTGCTTTTATTTGATATAACATTTGTAGGAAAAGAAAGAAACTGAGGAATAGCATGTATTTTGTAGGTTTATGCGAATGTGTGGAGTTCCAGTAAACCAGTAGCGCCATCTAGTGGAAGATTTAAAAGCAAAGTTCACCCAAAAATGAAAATTCTCCCGTAATTTACACACGATTCACTTGTTCAAAACCTATTTGAGTTTCTTTCTTCTGTTGAACACACACGAAGATATTTAGAAAAATGCTGGAATGTGTCACCCATTGACTTCCATAGTCATTTGTATGGAATGAAGGTGGAAGTCGATTGGTCTCATCAACCAGCATTCTTCAAAATATATTTTTTGTTGTTGTTCAACAGAAGAAAAACTCGTAAATTTTTTTAAATAAATGATATGGTCATTTAAATTTTTGGGTAAACGATCCCTTTAAGAACAATTTTTATAATTTCACTTCTTCAAATCTACATGTTTCCTATAAAGATGCACATTTTTCTCTGTTTGTGTTTATAAAGAGGAATGATTGTCAAACTTCGAGATAAGTTTCGTCACCCAGAATGCTACGTCTGCACGGACTGTGGAATCAATCTGAAGCAAAAAGGACACTTTTTTGTCGAGGACAAGATTTACTGCGAGAAGCACGCACGTGAACACATCACTCCTCCAGAGGGTTATGATGTCGTCACAGTTTTTCCAAATTAGAGCATTTTCCATGTGCTCCTTTAAAACTGCACATTCCCTTATGTGGGAAATTCCTTTGGAAATCTGTAACCCTTTATTTGGACAGTTTTCCAGTGAGGCTGCTTTGTTGCCAACAAGAATGGGTAGTGCATGGATTTAAAAGGACTTCGGCAACAATAATCAGGAAATGTGATTAGACATCACCTGAATGTGAATATAGAGTCTGTCCAGATAAAGTGCTCTCATTATCATACATTCCATTTTCTTAACCATTCCATTCATGTATCGCATAAAAGGTTCAATTAAGGGTGCTTGGGTATCTTAAGACCACTTATTGCATTTTCTTTTTTTTCGTAAAGTTTTTTTGTATTGATCATTGAAATGTATGTAATCATGGTCATATTCCTCATGCACATTGGTATGTAAAACTATTACATGTATGTATTGTCTTTTGGATTCTCCATATTTTTTTATAAAAAGAATGCATTCGTCTTTGCTATATAAAAAATAAAATGTTTCATATCCGTTGGTAAATTTCATACTGGATTGTTGTTTTTTTGGAAGATTTTTAAAACAAAAGAAATGTTTGTTTTCAATAATGCTGCCTTTCCAATAAAGCATTTTACTGCACAAGTGTTAAAATTAATTATTTTGTATTTAAATGCATTTTGTACATTTTAACTTCTAACTTGTTTTATTTAAAACTTAAATAAATGTCTATAATATGTGTTGTTTTGTAGACATCAGGTCACATATGGACACCTAAGTCAGAGTTCATCAGTTTGTATGTTTTGCAGCTAACGAGTTGAGAGAAAGGACGTATGGAAATGCATGCGTATTGCGTACGCATGATACTTACAAGACCTGCTGTTATACAAAGGTCCTTTTTTAACCAAAAAAAATAGTTAATGACACAGCCTGGTGTGTTGTTGTTGTAGCATATTTTAACTGAGTTTTAATTTTTCTTTTTGTGTCTTCACTTTTGTGGGCAGCACTTACGTGTTGCTTTGGAATGCAACTAAAGTACAGCGCATGCGCCGAAAGCGGTCAGTAAAAACGCAATGAAACGAGATTGTAAAAATATCTTTTATTGATTTGCTTGTATTTTAAAAAGTAAGATGGCAAAACATACACAATATTTACAACATTTAAAATGCCTATTATGTCATACGATAAGACACATTTTGAGTAGTCATGAGTTGGGAAAATTAAAGAAATTAATTTTGAGTTATTCCATTGCTTGAAAAATGCAGTTTTATGCAATGCAATGAGTAATTTAAATAATAAAATTAAATCATTATGATTTTTTAAAGCGTAAACAATACATTTAATTTGTACATTTGTTACTTGCTCTGAAACAGCAAGAATAAGCTTTACACAGATTGGCTTTACTACTCACAAGTTAGACTTTCTCCAGTAAATCGAAGTGTAAGATTGTCCTGAAAATTGCCGTTAAATTGCTCTAGTAACAAATCAGTGTAAAAGCCTTGTGTTTCCTGCCAATTTAATGATGAGTTTGTGGAGTGCCACTTTGAAGCGCATGCGCTTGACGCGCCATAACGCACATCCAAACAAGCACTTGGCACCGCGAGGTTCTCCTGATCCCGAGCGTGATTTGACATCTGTCGAACATGATCTGCAATTCTCAAAGTTTCTGACAACGCCCAGATGTAATTATGCGCGAATCTCAAAGTCTCGATTTTGGTCAGTTTTGCATCATCGGGAAAAGTTGGAAGGACGCTTCTCAGATTATCCAGAGCTGAGTTCAGATTGTGCATGCGGTGCCTTTCTCTGTCGTTTGCCTTCACTCTGCGATTTCCACGCTGTCTCTTTGTTGACATAATTTTTTTCAGTCTTTTATTGCTTGTTTTGTTTTCTCTGAAGGTAAATGACCATTCTTTAGATGCAAGCTCAGCTTTTCTGTTGTATTTGATTTGCTGACTTTTTGGAATGTCTGTGGAGCCAAATTTGGGATCTGAGGCTGAACTCCAGTTAGACTTAAAGGTCCCATTCCTTCCTACCAAAGCGCATGAGGATCTTGGAGTCATTCTGTGCATAAAAACACAAGTCATTCTCAGTCCAATATGTTAGATAACATATAAGAAATGTATAATTCAGATACTTACCTCTTGCAAGCTCGCTCAATAAAACCGAAGTACTGGGTATGTGTTAGTCAATTCTTCCTGTCCACCAGCGAGCAACGTGCAGTCTGTTATTCATTCCCTTAATATATAAACGAACGGGACAATAGAGGGTGATGCGTCCATTCGTCAGTTATGTCCCTTTCTCGTGTCTGCGCTCTTTGACAAACAAATGAAGTCAAGTGGCCAATCAGAGCTGAGACTCTCCAAATGCACCTTCGGCTTTCAGAAATGGCTTAAACGTTAAGTTTCCTATATTTATAAGTATTGATCTGGTGTAACAATATTATATAAAACTATATTTTGCGCAATGAATGCTATAATTCTGAAAATGATGCTTTAAAAAAAATAACATCAGCTTCTGCATTGTAGTTAAAGTCAATGGAAAAGAAGCAGGAACGTCTTTATTTACTCATAACGTGACTTGGTAAATCTGCTTTAACAAAGTAACCCTTTAGACATAAATAAACAATGCCCTTGGACACTTTTCTTTATAATTTAGCAAGATTCAAAACTGAAATAATTATTAAAGAACAATGTTTGTATTGTCACCCGTGTGCGTCTTGTGATGAAATTCTCGTGCGTAATTCTTGCTTTACTTTAACAAAACCCTCTGAAAAGAAGGTTTAATCGAATAGATTATGCAAAAAACTTTAGCATATGTACAGTAGCACTTTCTTTGTGCAATGAAAACAAATGACGTTATGCTCAAAAGCGTTTGTATAGAATATAAAATGCGTGCGCACCGATATCTCCAAATGGAGTCTGTTATTAACAACATCAAGTGCGCGTCGTTAAAAATGGTCACGATTGCAAACAAAAGGCTTGCAGCTCGGTCGGATAGCACGAGCTGACACTTGGCTTCACGTCTTGATAAATCTTCATTTATTGGAGAGACCAGGAGCCCTGTTATGGACGCAAAATATTTACCGTTGTTCCCAAGTGTCCACAAAGGCACTCGTCGCCAGTCTAACTAAATATGTATTTTGCAGCACATCTGATAACCATATGCTTTCAATAAAATGGACAAATAAAGCAAGCAGATAGTGGATGTTGTCGTGCTGTTATAAAGGGCTCGAAATAATCCAAAGTAAACCAAATCTTGCCGCTTTACAAATAACTTTTGATGCCAGATCCACAACGGGGATATCGCTGGACAGGTGTGGGTTTGGGGACTGTCGCATTTGTCCCCCGATTTTTATCAGTTGAGAGTAATATCTTGCTTGTTATGCAAAGTATGGGCAAACATGGGCGACCTGCTGCTGTGGAAATGATAGATATCGCAAAGAACATGATTTAACAATAAAATGTTCCTTTCTGAAGAGCAGGTGATACCTGGCCTCGCTCTCTTGATATATACTTCTTCAACTGCTGCACTTTACAATCTGTTGCAATTATTTATGAAACGAAATCTATTTCTTATTATTTTAGCAAACAGAAGTACCAGGTGGGGCTTTATTTTCATCCTCGGCCTTTGTTTGAAGGGCATCTGAAGAAGGCAATCAAGGACGAAAACTCGCTGACCAGCTTTTTGCCATCCATTTGTTCCAAACTGGCAGAAAAGCTATTTAATTCTTCTCTCTTGTTCAGACGCACATAAAGAAGAAAAGGAAACTTCACCGAGAAGACAAAAACAACAACTTAAAAACATTTAATTACAACCCGGATGCCATATGTACACCTCTTGTTAAAAATCAAACAATGTCAACTCTTTTGTGTGGAAAAACGTGCACCTTTGGAGACGTGTGCGCTTTTGGAACGGTGTGCGCATCGAGACCAGAAAGATCTTGAGTACACTTCTTGGAAGAAGTAATGCAGTTTTAATGTGCTGTTGAGGTTCCTTTTAGAGTCCACCCATTGTGCTAAAACGCATATGCTTGTTATGACCGAATACACCAATTATAATTGAATAGCCAAGAGCTTCTTGCTAAAACTCTATTTGGTTTGAGCAATCGGGGGTCACCCCCAATAATTAAGCTTTGGTGCTGCAGTGAATGCGTCGGTTCAACTCCAGCTTTTCTCCACATAGTGCCCACATTCAGTGGCGCACACAGACTTGAATCGCAGACTTTATCCTTCTATTGCTTTAACTTGCCAATTTTGGGGGGAAGCTATTTTGCATGCCAATAAGGAAAGTAGGCGCAAATAATACAAACATATAAAGATAAATAGTAACATATAAGAGTTGAAAATCATTTTTTAAAAACAAAATTATGTAGACTATATATTTTTTACAATCTTAAAAACGTTTGTGTTATTTTTTCTTGTATAACCATACAGTTAGGCTATATGTAGAGTCCGGTCGTTTTTAAACTCAATTGCACCTTGACCGTTCTATTCTATATTTTTAATAGGCTTAAGTTATATATCTAAATGTGTGTGCTTTTGTTTGTTTGTGTTTTCACTTTGGTCACTCTGAGTTCTCCAGCGCTGATTTCATATAACTTTGCCTTTATTCTATTCGATACTTCTCAAATGCGTTTCACCTAAATTTTTATTGTTGTTGTTGACTAAATGTTTTAGTCTTAAACTTAGGTTTGTTGGTATATTTATATTAATGTATTGAATTTATTAACAAAGACACAATAATGACAACAAACTGAAGAAAAAAAATAACAATATGACGGATATTATTTATAAATATTTACAAATGTTAGAAAGTATTTATAAAACGTTAAATATTATTTAAATAATTAAATACAACTATAATAATAATAATAATGCATTCAAATTACGAAACTGATCTTTGATCTAAGATAAATTCAACAAATTCATATGAAAATATGAAAATGTGGTGCTTCTGATTTTTAAAGCTTTAAACAATCAAAAAATCACTTAATGTGGCAATAAATATGCAACAACTTGCAAAATATGATGTTGTTAAAAATGTTAAGAGCGTTTACGTTCTGCCCACAGAATAAACTTGTTAATGACATTTATACCACATTTACAAGTTTAAAATATTTGCAAAACGACATTTTGTAAATTACAATTATATTTGCTTTATTACATTTTTTTAATACATATATATGTATAAACATATATATAAACAAAAACATTTTCGAGGTATCTCATATAAATAAGAGAGAGGCCTACCTCGAAGATGTTTTTATTTTATTTGGTTTTTATATTTTATTTATTTTATTTTAGCCCATTTTTGTTTAATTAACCTAATTTATTTTATTGTAGCTTTTTTATTATTATTATTAATTTACCTAAATAGCCTAGGGTAAAAAACACAGTCACGAGCACACAACTGAGCATTTAACATACGATGTCGTCAACATAATATTACTTGTCTACCAAAAGTGTTTTTACAAAATTACACGTATCATTGCGCCTCTGGTTGTGTCGATAGGCTATATGAAAATTTTATAAACATTCTATAAACTAATGATAATGATTCTATAAAAAAGTGATATTGCGTGATATAGACCTGTATTGCAGAAACATTTGATCAAAATACTCTTCGTCTGTCATGGATAGCGCCATCAAGTGACCGTAAAAAGTATTGCATATAAACATATTGCACAAGCAGGTCAATTCAGCCCAATTGAATAGATCGTGTACTCTGTTTTAAATAATATGATTGATTTTTAGTGAACTGAATATAAATAAAACTTTATATGCTTTCCTTTCTCTTTGCTAGATATGAAAATACATCGTAAAGGGATAGTTCACCCAAAAAAGTTTTTTGGTCTTTTTTTTTTAACTTCACTTGAGCACAAAAGAAGATATTTTGGAAAATATGTTGAAAACCGTAGTCAGTGACTTTTACAATGTTTTTTCCTATTATGTATTGTCAACAGCTAAAGAATGCCAACGTTCTTTAAAATATCTTCTCAAACAGGTTTAGAACAAGTTAAGGGTGAGCAAATGGCGAGTGAACTTTCATTCAATTTTTGGATGAACTTACTGATCTACATATATCAGTATCTACATAGATCAGTAGGAGAACTTCCTTTAAATATTCATTTAGAAAATTCACAAATCACATAAAACGATCAAACAACAGCATCAATAACTACAGCAACAATTATTATAGATAAAATAACTTAAAAACACAGAATACAAATATATTGCTACATTCGTACAATTATAACAATACAATCAGTATAGATTTAAAGACAATTAATCAGATGATTATTATATTAAAAGCATTTCTGCCCAGACTGCAAAATATAATCTCGTAATAATTCAAAATTACACGAACCTTGGCGAATCTGCGAATCGTCACGAGGATGTCTTTCGCAGATTCTTATAGCATATGCGCTGGACTACTCACTGCAATGAAGGACGTGCGCAGTATATAAATATCAGCGAACGTGGCGTCACGTCTGAAAGCAAATCGCTTCTCCTTTCACTCACACGGCACTTCCTGATATAAGCTTGCGCCTCTGGTTGTGTCATGCAACGGGAAATTCGCTCTCAAAACAAGCCAAACAAAGATCTTTTAGGCAGTTCTCCCCGTCTCTCCACAAGCAGTTGAAAAAGCGACTTTTTCAGACAGAGTGTAACCTTGGCAAACAAAATGGACTACTGGGTAAGTGAGCATCATGTCAATAAATCAGCTGTGCTTTAAAAATAGTCTGTTTCAGTTGTCTAATCATGATGTATGTCTATCACAAAGAAAGCTTCTTCTGGTTCATTATGTTAAGTAACTTTTTTTCTCTGTCTTTTTTCTCGACATATTTATTCACACTGTAAAGCTGTGACATTGTTTAAGTGTATCAGATCTGTAAGTGACATTTTGATCTGAAATCATATGTTGTCACGTTCATTGCTGGAAATAAGTTATCTTATTTTGTAGAAAGATTAGGTTTCATGTAAATTGTCATTTATTAGAGAGAGAGAGAGAACGAGCAGAAATGTTACACTGAAATAAATAGGTAGTTATTATGTCAGATTTATGTGCATGTCTTCTCTCCCCCTCTCTTATTAAAATTATACATGGGTTTACTACAAAAAGTTAAATGTGGTAACCACAAATTAACCAGGGTTTTGCTTAACTAAGTATAATTTAACCATGGTATTTATACTGTAATTGTGATTATACAAATGGTAATAAATACACCAACAAATTATGCTGACTATATTTTACTATAATAAATTCTTGGCTAATTTTTGTAAGTGCTATGCAGAGACACACATCAGGCACAGTTTAACGATGTAAACTGTTATAACTTCGATTTTTCTTTGTGTAATAGTCATTTGGCTGTGTGCAAAAACCAGGTGCAGAGAGGGAAATTTAGTGCTTCATTGTGTCTGTTCATCAGAAGACTTCCTGAGACAGGCTCAAACACAGAGGAAGTGCTATTCTTAACAAGGCGGTGTACAATGAGGGCAGATCTGTTTTGACTGCTGTCCAGCAGCATCTGTTGAGCATGTTTTTTGGCTAGACTGATGCTCATGGGATGTGTTTTGAGATGGAACATTGGGGCTCGATTAATGGGACCGTTTAACTAAAAATCCAATTCGGACACAATTTATTCGCCACTGATGTCATTCCAGGCATATGGGGCTTTATTTATTGCGTGGAACTCTAAAGCATATAAAGTTTCTTTTTTAACTGTAACGTTCAATGTTTGTTGCTGTTTAAATGTTGGTTGTTAATATTGGTACAATTTAAAATGACTTTATTGTTTAAAATATTATTAATACACTTCAAAATGTAATTTATTTGTTTAGCAACAAAGCAGAATTTTCAACATCGTTACTGCAGGCTTCAGCGACACATGATCCCTCAGAAATCCTTCCAATATGTTTTGTTCAAGAAATATTTGACTATTGTTATTATTATATCTATATTCTTGAACAGTTATGCAGCTTCATTTTTTTTTTTGGAAATGTTGTTTTAGGAAACTTTAATAAAGTGACAGTTCAAAAGAACTTATTTGAAATATTTAAGGCCTTAAAAAGGTCCTAAATCAGAGGGGAAAAAAGTAATCAAGAAATGGCATTAAATGTGGCATGCAAATATCTAAACATCCTTCAATCAAAATACTTTTACTTTTTATGCAAAATACAGAAATGAAGTTTTGCTTTCTGGCAACCTAAATTTAATTTACACTTTTAAACGAACAAATATCTGTCAGTGGGGTGTGAAATAGATTTTTTTTTAGCCTGGCAGAAACATGCTTCATTTTGCTCAAGTTCATAGAAAACAAGACTCATCTCTTGTAAGTTGCTTTCCCTATGTGTCTTGGTTTAGGAATCTTTAGACCTTTGAACTGGAAAACAAGGCAAAAATGCTGATAAAGAACATCACTTTTTGTTTTTGCACTGTGACCAGAAGTTACAGTAAAAGTTTTCTATATTTCACTGTTCCATATCTTTGTTTGGGAGCAGAATTAGTGATTGAGTTGAGGAACCATTTTTGATTCCATGAAGAATCTTGCCGATAACAATGCTTAAAAGAACTCCTTTTCTTACATTCTAAAAATCTAAGGAACCCTTTTCCACCATAAAGAAACATTTGTGCAATGGAAATGTTCTATGGACGTTAAAGTGCAAATGAAATCAAAACTAACCAAATTATTTTGTTAGCTCACACTGCTAGTTTTGTGGTGAAACATTCATCTGTGCATGTCACTAAGAAAACAAAAATAGTTTGCCCTTGTAATCTAAAATAAAAATCTGAAAATGGTTTTCCTGTTAAATTCTCAGATCATGTGATTTTGAGGTATTGTCAGCTCCAACTGTCAGTTTTGACAACAAACAGAAATGGTGAGTAGGAGGTGTCTGTTAGGTCGTAATAACTTTTCTAAAACCCATTTCCCAATCTTTTTAAATGAAATTCCATCTTTACTACATCCATTCAGCTCGCAGCAAAAAAACAAGCCACGCCTACTGTTTTCTCATTTAATATTTCATTTCTGCGTCACAATACGAGAAAAAAAAAAAAAAAAAAAACCGTTGCAGCTTCTATTACATGTGGACTTTAAAGTTTCTTCGTGGAACTCTTATTGCAGTAAAGAGCCATTATTTTTAATAGTGCAGTATAAGGACAAATACATTAACTAGCATATTTAACACATCTAGTAGCAATTAAACAATATTTTAGTCGTATATGCCAAATATTTATCTACTAACCCAATTTATTTAACAAAAGGTGCATTACTGAAGGTTTTGGATTGTACGAAAGATCTGCTGTAGTACTTTCTAGCTGACCGCCTTTAAACAAAACACTGGAACAGTTCCGTTGGAAACATGAGCTTTAACTCAACAATGAGCAAACAATTAAAGCTCAGCTGGAGAGCGTGCAATTGCGAGCAAGTGGTTCAAAGTGACATCTTAGGCCTCTAAATGTACTGGTTGTGTTTCTCACGTATTCCTCAACCAGAAGTCATATTACGGGATCTGTCATGTTCAGGAGATGTGTTGTATAACAGCAAACCTGGACATCTCTTCATTTCTTTTGCAAGTGTCTGCACTCTTTGCCTTTTACCCCTTTTACAAGATAACACAATCTCAGTATTTTCTGGCACATTATGTACTGAGAAGTCACCTGTAGGTCTTGTTACATAACGCTGATAGGGATGCTGTCTTTAAAGACTTTGAAAGTGCAGTTGAGTTTCCACATTTCACACTGTTTTTTTTTAATCGTGATGCACCTCGGTCCTGGTCAAAGTTTCAGTTGCTCACTCACATGACCTGTTTACCTGCTGTTTTTGGCAAACCCTACTAAACCTGTCAGAGAGCTTGTCATGGACTTAGAACTCCATTGAACTCCTGCCTGATTCGTTCATTATTATGTGAATGAATGGTTGTTTAATTTGTATAGTAGTCTAATTGTGTCTTTTTTGTGCTACATTAGAATAATGAGGCAGAACAAATTGGGAAATTAATTGCTGTTATTATTATATACGTATTTGTTATTTCACAATAGGGCTGCACAATATATCATTTCGTTATCGATATCACAATGTGCGAATCTGCAATTGTCACATCACAGGATCTGCAGTGTCAAGTTGGGATTATAATTAACCAGGAATTACCGTTCAGAATTTATGATTTGCAGAGTCATGTTTAATTATAATCTAATAGTGTGATTTATATATATATATATATATATATATTTTTTTTTTTTTTTTTTTAGATGAGTTTTTAAGGCATGTAACTGTACGATTTCAAGACAATTTAAGCCATTTGGACACAAGACATTCGAAAGTTTGTATCTTTAACAAAGATTAATTGTGTTTAATTACACAATAAAGACTATACAGTGTTATTGATAATTGAATTTCTGTACCTCAATACTGTTAGACTCCAGCGAAACCATTTATTATTATTATTTTTTTTTCTGTCCTTTTAATTCATTTTATTTTGTATAATTTATGTAGATGCACTCCCCTACAAAATCATCCCAGTCAATGTTAAATCATAAATTCTTTTTAAATAGTCATGTTGTGAAATTATGTAATAAGTCACAGAAAAACAAAATATCGCAATTTCATTTTTTTCCAATATTGTGCAACCTTATTTTTACAAAAACAACAACAACTATTATTATTATTATTATTATTAGTTAATTTTATTGTATTTTTGCGTTCCAATATTTCAAGATTAAATAGCTGTTCCATTGTTTGGAAAGCCTGAGGAAAAAAAGGATTAATTTATGAATTATTTTTGTTAAAAACTTGGGAGGTTGTTTGACATTGAGACTTTGAAAGCACTGTTATCAGGAGCTACTCATGTAAAAAGATCACAGCGCTGTGCATCTGATAAAAAAAAAAAAAAAGTATTATTTACTGTTTGTGTGACTTGATAAGCACGCTAAACCATATAGCTTTTTCACACATTGCTACAATATTAATGCAAAAGTTACCCTCATGAGTAACAATCTTTCATGTATTCAGCCAAAAGAGGTTTGGTAAATCATGTCACATTTTATCTGACAAAATAGACAACAGGGTTTGCTAGTCTCAGTGTAAAAAATAAAGCGGACAAAAATATAGCTTATTTAAAGGGATAGTTCACCCAAACATTAAAATTTATATCACCATACTGACACTTAAGTGGTTCTTAACCTTTATGAATTTCTTTCTTCTTTTGAATAAAAAGAAGATATACTGAATATATAAGATATATCTATCTTCTGTTGAATGCAAAACAAGATATTCTGAAAAAAGTTTGTCAAGCAGCTACTGATTTTTCATAATGTTTTTGTTTATTTTAACCCTATTATGGATTTCAGTGGATGGTATTTTCCATTATTCTTCAGAATATCTTGTTTGGTGTTCAACAGAAGAAAGAAATCCATAAACCACTTGAGTGTGAGGAAATGGTGAGGAAATGTTAATTTTTTAATTATTAGCACAAAAAAACAGTTTGCACAAAAATAAAAATAGGTTTTGTTATTAATTGCAGTTATTTAAATGACAGTTAATCATTAGCACAAAATGTATTATCAGCAAGCATTAAAGGAACAGTTGACCTCAAAATGTAAGTTTGCTCACAATTTAATCACCTTCAAGTTGTTTCAAAGTATCTGCAACATATTTTAAAGAGTATTGGTAACCATATGACTTCAGATGAATAAATTGCTTATATGATGGTATCCAAAGAAATACTGTGGATTTCAGTGGGTACTGTCAACTGCCTAGTTCCCATCATTCTTCAAAATATGTTCTTTTGCGATCTGCGAAAGAAAGATGCTCATGCAGGCTTGGCATAAGAAGATGGTGAAAACATGTGTCATGATTTTTATTTTTGGGTGAACTATCCCTTTAATTTAAGACCCTTGTTGTAAGCACACCTAGTGTTTTTACTCCTTCAAAGCAAACAAAATACCAATTATACTTTTAACTGAATCTTTTGAAGAGTAAATGTGAAGCTCATTCATTGTAGATTACACATGTTTGTGAATACAGTTGGCTAAGACTTTGTTCAGCTGACCTCCTATTTCCTGCGTGCTGTTATGCCGATGCTCTCGAGACACAATCTGTGCTGTTATCAAGCAGGACCACATTGTGCTGTAAAAAATAGTGATTGTGAAATGCGTCCACCAGATATGCTTTTTTTACAGCCCATTTAAATGGCACAAACTAACCATTTATAAACATTTTGGGACAATAAATTTAAATATTTATTTTTAAAAAATTTCTCCCGGAGATTGTTTATCACACCAACATCCCTGTAATCTAAATTTAAATCTAAGCTGTTTGCTTTTTGGTCTTTTTATAACTGGTTTCTCATACTGAATAAGGTGTGGTCAGTGGGAACAATGTCTCTATGGGTGAAAGTAGTTCATCTACTAATCTCTACTAAAAGTTAGAGTAGATACACTCCTGCTACAGTTTACTTAAGTGTCATTAGTGGACTAAAGCTCCTGAGACAATTAAGTATGACTCAGTCTGCTATAGTAAGTATTCTTTTTCGTTTTAAAATGTTTTTGTTTTTTTATTCGCTACTTGCTGTCATTAAACTAATCTGGGGTTAGGTAGGCAACATGTTTGTACTTATTCTTGCGATTTTATAGGGCTGTCACTCGGAAAGTAGCCTGTTCTTGGTGTGTTTATGTTTTGAGTTTTGTTTTACTTCTGCTCAAGCTTTACTGAAGTGAGATTGGGTTAAATGCTGGTCTAGTTGTGGTGATGGAGTGTTAAATTATAGTTTTTTTCTCATTCAGAGTGCCTTGGAGGTATACAAGGAGACTGCGCTGTTGTACATCGAGGAGGCTCAGAGCTTTGTAAATTCTCAATGTGCTGGTCTGGAGCCATGGCAGATCATTGTGGCTACTTTACTGTCCACACTCGGGGTAGTATGGCTAAAGGGCATTCTTTTCCAGCAAGAGAGTAAGTGCTGTTGATTGATTACTGTTTTTTTATTTATTTGAAAATTGGAATGCATCAGGCACAAATAATAATAATAAATAAATAATAGTAATGTTGCCATGTTCACACTAAGTTTTTATTTGTAAATTAATAATGTTTAATAGTTTCTTATGCTGTATTGATTTGATCAGAAATACACTGGAAAGCATATTCATTTCAATGATTCATTATTCAGGTCTTCAGTGTTACACAGTCCTTTAGAAATCATTTTAATATGTTAAAGTTATTAAAGGAAGAACCATTGCAGCTCAGCTCTGAAGAACAACATTATTGTAATAAGTAGCCCAAGATAAATATTAAAATAGTTTATGTGTAGTTTTGCTGTCTCCTCTTATCCTAAAATGTATGTAAAATAATAAAATATGCAAAGCAACAGTATAAATAAATATAGCAATAGTAACAATAGCTATTATTATTATTATTATTATTATTATTATTATTATATGTGAACGCATCAGGCATATTATTTGTATAAGGTTTACATATAGTTTTTTGGAAGAAGCTTCTTATACTCATCAGGGCAGCATTTATTTGATCAAAAATAAAGCAAAAACAGTAATTTAATATTTTTTCAATATATTTTAAAATGTATTTGATTGTGGTGATTTAATATTTCAGTTTTTAGTGCTGCACGAAATCATTCTGATATGCTTTTATTATTATTGTCAATGCTGAAACTTTGTTGTGCTGCTTATCGTTTTTGTGGACAAGGTGATGCATTTCTTTCTGAAAAGTAAAAAAGTACAATCCATTTCTCCCAATATTGCAGGTATTTGTCCATTTGTAGTTAGAGTAGTCATCCTCTCCATATTTTGAACGTTCCAACCATTCAGATTTTGTAGGGGGTTCGAGTGGTAGCCACTTTCGAGTTACAGTTTTCTTAAGTATTTTTAATAAATACTTGTCTTTTACCATGAAGTTGGCTGCAATATTTCCCTTGAAACATTTATAAATTTCTTATGTCATTTTTGTTTAGTTTGCTGTCAATTTTCATCCTTGCAGAATGAAATGATTAATTAGTCAAACAACTTAGATAAATAACAGTTAAAAAATTTTTTTTATGTTATCTACGTAATTTTCAAGAGATCTTTAGAAAGAGTGAGTCGAGATAGAAAAAAGGTTCAGTTGCATTGTTTTTGTTTTCATCGTTCTCAGTGCACATAATGTTTTTTTGTTTCCCCAGCGATCTTAAGTCATAAACAACTTTGTTACTTTAAAACAATCTGAGACACAGCATTATGTTACAAGGTAACTTTAAGTAAATAGCTTTTTTTGCTATTCATCAGCCAGGAAGTCTTAACATTAGGTTGCAAAATGTCAAGGCCACTTGAACAATAACAAAATGATCTTTATACGCCAATGTTGACCTAGACAATGTTATTTTTAATACATTTGTGGCATGTTACGGTTGAGTCATCATCCAGAAACAATAGTTTCACATAAACTGAGGAAGAAAAACTAATTTTTAAGAAGAGTCTTTTTTTTTTTTCTTGTTTCATTGTGTTACATTTCTGTTGACTCTCAGTTGACTATGAGAAATTGCAGACCATAACTCAAATTTAGAAATGGGGACATTTCATGCCACTTCTTCACCACAATATGTTTATTGTTCATGTTTTCTAGGTCTGACGTCAAGAGTAAAGAAGCAATTCTTCAAAATCATCAGAAAAATCCCATTTATTGGAGCATCAGTAAGCATAAAGTGGTTTTCTAGTTCCCTTTCTTCCTTCAGACTTCTCTATCTGACTCACTGGATGATTAAGTCACAGCTGCTTTGCTCTAGGGGAATCTAAGCCTTTAACACACTTTCACATCATTAACCTGAAAAGAGCATAGCATGTCTTTGTCTTGTCCCTCACAATATTTTCCAGGATGCAAATAACCAGCTCAACATCACAAATTATAGCCTTACAGCTTTTACAACTGTGACTCTCAACCTTTTTGACTTGAGAGCATGCCCACTTGCTTTTATTTCTTTATCACTTTGTAAAATGCAAATTACAGATATCACAGTTTTACAGAGATAAAAAATATGCAATAATATAAACTTCCACAATACTCAAAGCCTTGTCATATGAGCTTTAATAGTTTATCTGGTATGTCCTGTTGTAGTTATGGTAGTGTTGCTTATATTAAAGCTGTTTTTTGTATCGTAATCTGAGATAAATTTTGTTACTTTAACCACATGAGTGAAAGTTTAAATATGACTTCTGAAAAGCTTGAAATTTTTGAGAAACTTTGCAAGCATGTTTTTATCATGCTGTCTAGCATTTTTTACTGACTGCTGGTTTGCTTTCGCATGTGGTCAGCGTGTATGATTGTGTAATTACGATGTTTCTGCCATGGTTACCATATTCTTAGCATAAATTAGCATGAATTAACATGTTATCATTTCTTGCGCAATTACCATGAATTAGCATGCTGTGATTGTTTCTAGCATGTTTAAGACCTAGCTTGTAGATAGCATGAATTAACACATTGCTAGCATTTTTCTAAGATTGCTGGCACATTATTAGCATTTTTCAAACTTATTTACCATGCTGTTAACATGATGCTAGCATGTCTTTGGTGTCAGGAAAGCACCAAAAAGAAAGAAAATCTGATAGTGTACAACTTTATTAGATTCAACCTAGTAGCACCAATTTCATTGCCTCTCTTTAATTTCTGAAAGACTACAGAGGCGCTTCGCAACAGATGTAACAGAACCTGTCATGGACAAGATTTTTCCTTTGGGACGTAGTAAAGTGTCCTATGCGTGCATACAGGCTGTTGTCCACTATGACACACTGTAAGAGATAAAACCAGATAAAGAGATAATTAGATAAAACTTGCATCCCAATGCCATTTGCCCAATGCCATGCCAATGTTCATTTTTGAATCTCCACAAAACCCTATGTCAACCAAAACGATCCTGTATTTGTGTGGTTTAAACCCAGAATTACATTTATTTACTGAAATAACAGTATTCATAATTACATTCAGCATTCAACACTAAACCAAATCCACAACCTAACCTTAAAACTTTCATTTTATTAAAAAATGTATACCTTTTGTTTTTTATTATTATTATTATTATTATTATTATTATTATTATTATTATTATTTTCAGATTATTGTAAACTAACTTAAATCATTATAGAAATCCTGATCATAGAAACTTGCTTTGCCTTAGAACTTTGGTAGTCAACATTAATAATTATAATAATTCATGCATTTATTTAGTTCTGGAAGTTGCATTAAATTAACATTAATAATTAACTGGAAGTTAACATTAATAATACAGTAATTAATTGGATAAATTTCCCTTCATTTTCTCTCCCTCACTTATGTATTTGGCATTGATTTAAATATTCATTGTTTTGTATGACACTTCTTTGTATTTCTCTTCCCAATCTTTTCCTCGTCCAGATTCAGAATCAGCTCAACAAAGCTCTGGATGACATGTCGATGAGTCTGTGTACGCTGAAGGAGGGCATGAGCTACACTAAACTCCTGCCAGCGCAGGGCCTCACCCACAAACAGCTCCTTGACAAGATCAGAGAGTATGAGACACTGAGTGAGTCACAATCAGCCTCTTCCAGCTCCCATCAGTTTTAATGACGGAGAGCCCACAGGCTTTCTAGATGAATCAAAGAATCAGCCAGATGTTCGCTCAAGACTCAACTTGCCCTACAGTGTGGTCGCAGTTCATGCCAGTTTATTTATTAGGGTATAATGCCGCTGATTCTGTGCTCGGTTTTTATGTGTATGATTGCAGGTGAGGTGAACTGGGCGAAAGGCAAAGTCTCAGGTGCTGTTTACTGGGGGGATGAGAAGCTCACAGATCTCCTGGTGAAGGTATGAAATCAGTCAAATAATGCAGCACTTCATGGTTAATCCAGAGGCACTTTGAGTTTGTTATTAACCCTTACAGAAATAAAAACAGAAGAGCATCATGTGTGTCACACATGTGATGCACACAATAATAATAAAAGTTTCAAGTTGACTTTATTTATATAGTAAATTTAAAAGACTGACCAAAGTGCTTTACAACTTCATAAAAACAAGATATATATAAAAAAGATAAAATAGATAAGTTATGGTAACTAGCAAAATGATTAAAAATAATATCTTAACATGCATATTGATATATTCTATTAATATATTTAATTTATCACAACTATTTTCTATATTTTAACATATACTTTTATTGTTTGTTCATCTTGTTTTTTGTTTTCCCAGATTTGAGTTATTTTAAAATAAACTAATTTGTAACATTATAAATGTCTACTGTCACATTTGATTAATATAATGTGCCATTACTGAATAAACATTACAATAAAATACTTACTGATACCAAACTTATAAAACTGTAGTTAAACTTAGTTTTAGTATTTAGTATTAGGGGTATAATGGTGGGAAATGGTGGCTTACTATGCAAGTTCATTTTATTTTTGAGCAAAGACTTTGTATTAAAGAACTTTGTTGTGTGTTCGTCTGATTTGCAGGTGTATGGTGAGTTTGCCTGGTCCAACCCTCTCCACCCAGACCTGTTCCCTGGAGTCAGGAAGATGGAGGCAGAAGTAGTGCGGATGACGTGTGCCCTCTTCAATGGAGGACCAGACTCCTGTGGCACAGTCAGTTCTTTTCACAGTTTTCCCTCAACAAATAATGTTCTTCATGTAACAAAAACCTGTTCCCCATAGCGATGTGCAATATTTGTCATTGTTAAAATAGCCATCATGATATATTATTGTCAATGTGTGAGTTGATATTATCAAGTTTATCATTCACTTAAAAAAAATTCTTGAGAGTCCAACAGTATTGTCTGAGTGATGAAGTCTATTAGAATGCAGGTAGAATGACACTATAATACATTTATCAAATGCAAAAAAGAAATAAATATATTTATAGGATTTTTAGATTAGTTAAAAAATAATATCACATAAGCAATAGTGTCATTTACGAGATTACAAATGTGATTTTTGATTTTACACAATAGTTCAAAAACCAAGTAGGCAATTTTATTTTGCCATTAAAAATAGTTCCAAAGCAGAGGAAAAACAATTGTGAATCTCAGAGCAACACATCAGTTTTTATTCCTGAATTAATCTATTTTTGAATAAATTGTTTTATTTGAGTTGATGATTATGTGATCCATTAACAAGATTGTAATTTGTTTCGTTTCTGAATGAATCTGAGATTTTGAACAAATCATTTGAATGAATTATCAATTAATAATTTAATAAAACAGGGACATGCCGCCACCTACTGGTGGTTTTAGTGTCATTTATTTATCTATGACAGGCCTGCATCAGCCAAGATGCCAGCACAAGAACAAACTCTTCAAAACATGCTTTAATGATCATTCTCAAAGTAAAATAGTGATTTTAAATTTTTTTTTTTGCACATAGTTGTTAGCTAAATATTCAAAATATGGGTTTTCATACATGGGTTTTCAAACCTATAATTAATTTTTACATTTTTTTAAATTATTGCCAGGAAGAGTTAAAATAAATGTAAAAATAACAAAAAGTGTACACAGAAGTCACAGTACCATATGTACTTCGGTTTTGGGGTCACTGTTCAATACGGGATGGTACAACAGGAATAAGCAACAAATTCCCAGCACTTGCTTTTTTTCGGATTATTTCAAGAAGTGCAGAAGTGTTTTGTCACAATCAGCTACAGGGCTTAAAAGCTTCTTGTGATACGAAAGTGCAAAATAAAAAGAATAATGAAAAGAAAAATGTAATTAGTAGTCTCTATATTAAACTTTGAAAGGTTAAGCTCAACCTTCTCCTAAAACAACAGAAAAGCAATATTCATTCATTTTCCTTTAGCTTAATCCTTTTATTCATCAGGGGTTGCTACAGCGGAATTAACCGCAAACTTATCCAGCATATGTTTTACACAGCGGATGCCCTTCCAGCTGCAACTCAGTACTGGGAAACACCCATACACTCTCACATGCACACACATACACTATGGCCAATTTAGTTTATTCAATTCA
The DNA here is from genome assembly GCA_903798115.1 of Danio jaintianensis. Lineage (NCBI taxonomy): Eukaryota > Metazoa > Chordata > Actinopteri > Cypriniformes > Danionidae > Danio > Danio jaintianensis. The sequence goes on from CAIGQV010003909.1 coordinate 19,621,897, forward strand.
CCTATAGCGCATGTCTTTGGACTGTGGGGGAAACCAGAGCACCTGGAGGAAACCCACGCGAACACGGGGAGAACATGCAAACTCCACACAGAAATGCCAACTGACCCAGACGGAACTCGAACCAGTGACCTTCTTGCTGTGAGGCGACAGTTCTAACCACTGAGCCACCGTGTCGCCCCAGAAAAGCAATAATTGTGCATTAAATTTAAGACTCGATGAGCTTCAGAATCTTTTATAAAAATACATTTACATTCATGCAGCAACACTTCACTTTTACGAGTTTTTCTTTCATTAGATGGCTGTTCACTCAATTTTTCTTATGAGTGTGTTTGTCATGAAAGGTTACTTCAGGTGGAACAGAAAGCATCCTGATGGCGTGCAAGGCATACAGAGACATGGCTCATGAACGTGGCATCAAACACCCGGAGATGTACGTATTATCTCTTTCTGTCCCGATCAATAAACAGTGGTTGTCAACCAACACTGTAAACAATTTATACATCTATTTACAGTTTTATTTAGCTTGAAGAGATCATTTCTAATTAGTGCACCTTAAAGTCAGTTATTTGTTTCAAACCAGCAGTATAAAGCAATTTATTATGGTTTGTTTTGTCTGCTGTAGCATTGCACCAGTCAGTGTCCATGCGGCGTTTGACAAAGCAGCACATTACTTTGGGATGAAACTCATTCATATACCTTTGGACGAGAAGACCATGAAAGTCGATGTGAAGGTAATGCTGTGTACTTTAGTGACCGCAAATGGGTGCATTTCTAAGTCCATCAGTGAATTTGTGAATAATAGCGTTTATCTAATTTTACTGCCTTTTTGATCGCAGGCCATGAGGAGAGCCATCTCTAAAAACACAGCAATGCTGGTTTGCTCAACTCCTCATTTCCCTCATGGAATTATGGACCCTGTTGAAGAAGTGGCGAAGGTAGTATTTTCTTATTAGTATGTTCACGTCTTCCAGCACTTTTGCTTCATTAATTTGAGTTTACTATGTACTTAAAATGTTATTCTTTTTGGTTTTCTTTTAGCTTGCTGTAAAGTATAACATCCCCTTCCACGTGGATGCATGCTTGGGTGGGTTCCTGATAGTTTTTATGGAAAAAGCAGGTTTCAAGCTGGCTCCTTTTGATTTCCGGGTCAAAGGTGTGACCAGTATCTCAGCTGATACGCATAAGGTGAGCAAAAAGAAAACAAATACTATTTATTTACTTATTTATTAACTTCACAAGGACACATTAAATTTTACAATTAGGACACTGAACAGGAAGTAACATTGAGCAATACAGTGTGTGTGTATGTCTTTTTTTTATTATATATTTTTTTACATTGTTTAAGTTTTACTTAATAAAAATAGTTTTTTAATGTTGCATTAACTACTCATTACAAGTATAATTTTGATTTCAACTGAGTATTTGTAAATGTAAACCTTAACAAAGATTAATAAATGCTTTCAAGGAATTACAATTGTTCATTCGTGTTCATAAGTAGTTCTCAGATAACTAATGTTAAAAAAGTAAACCTTTGTTGTAAATTGTCTCCAATAAATTGTTTAAGAGTGACAGAAAGCACAATTATTGTGTTATTTTAAGAAATGGTTTTTTATTCTGCATGCAGTTTTGGTGACTGCAGAAGATTTTCTAAAAACATTCAACTCTTACTGACCACTGGCTTTTGTGCATTTTGTTGTTCTAGTCATGACTAAAACCTTTATGCAAATCAGCTAGTTTTGAATTTTTTTTTCTCTTGGGTTTAAAAACCAGATTTCCTTCAAAACTGCAGTTAAATTTTGTATTTGTCTTCAAATTATTAGCTGCAGTTAAAATGCCATGTTGTTTCTATTTTAAAATGTCCCCACAGTATGGTTATGCTCCCAAAGGCTCCTCAGTTGTGCTCTACAGCAACAGGAAGTTTCGCCACTACCAGTATTTCGTAGCACCCGATTGGCAGGGAGGAATTTACGCCTCTCCATCCATGGCTGGCTCTCGGCCTGGAGGCATCATTGCTGCCTGCTGGGCTACTATGATGCACATGGGTGAGAAAGGATACATTGAGGCCACTAGGAAAGTCATTGAAACAACCCGCAAAATCAAAACGGGGTCAGTAATAATGCATTAAAATACATTAAATGAGAAGCTGTTTGTTTTGAATGTGTGGTAAATACACATTTGCATGCGACAGTGGAACAGTATTTAAAAATGCTCCTTGTCTTCCCACAGAATCCGTAAAATAGATGGGGTGTTTGTATTCGGGGATCCAGAGGTGTCTGTGGTGGCTTTGGGCTCTAATGATTTTGATATCTTTCGCTTATCGAATGCACTGACTTCAAAGGGCTGGAATCTCAACACTCTGCAGTTTCCATCTAGGTATGATTTAAAAAAAAAAAAAAAAAATGTGTTCAATGTGCAATACACTATTTTATGCAAACTAATGTGGTAGAAAGGCTAGTCAGGTATACGAACTGATTTGATGTAGAGTCATGTGAAAAAGTTAAGACATGCTATTGAATATCTTCATATGTTTTCAGGACATATTAAAAACAATGTGGTCCAAGTTGGAAGGTCATAAAATATGGAAGATAAAAGATTAGGATGAACAACTTCACATGAAATTCTCACACTGTGTGATTATTTAAGAAAAATATAGTCAAAAGGCATAGGTGACAAACTTAGGACACCCTATGATTCAGATCACGTAAAGGTCCCATCAATTGCTTTGAAATGTGCATTTTTTATTTTATTTGAAATTTGATGTAATCCTAATTTAAACACGAAGACAGGGTTAGAAGTTGTAGCCCCTCCCCTTTAAAAAAAAACAAAAAAAACAGCCAATAGTGTTTCATTTTCATCACAGCCCTGCCAGTGAGAGTGGTTGAGATCTTCTTGAAGGGGGCTTGGCATGTCGGATACAATAGAGCATTTGATTGGTCAGAAGTTTGATGAGAAACTGAAGTATGTCAAAAAAATCATTGATTCATTTAGGCAGAAGTGACAAACTGCACGCTTCGTATGTTTATGTCTTCTAAATGCAAATATTGTCCCTGTTTTGGAGCACACTAGCTTGTGGACATCCTTTAAAACTAACATACTGATACTACTAACATCTAAAAAAAAAGTATTTTAATTTCACAGGACCTTTTAAAGCGATTATTTTCTGTATTACCTTATCTCAGATCATTCAGGAGGAGTTGTGGATTGTCTCGTTGCATGACCCAATTTCATCCACACCTGAAGACTCCAGACTGAACAGATAAAACTGATACCAAACTAATAAATATTTTTTTCATTAGCAGTGTTTGACTTATGGGAAACACGGTGGCTCAGTGGTTAGCACTGTCGCCTCACAGCAAGAAGGTTGCTGATTCCCGGCTGGGTCAGTTGGCATTTCTGTGTGGAGTTTGCATGTTCTCCCCGTGTTCGCATGGGTTTCCTCCGGATGCTCTGGTTTCCCCCACAGTGCAAAGACATGTGGTTTGAATTGAATAAACTAAATTGGCCATAGTGTATGAGTGTGTATGGATGTTTCCCAGTGCTGGGTTGCAGCTGGAAGGGCATCCGCTGTGTAAAGCATATGCTGGATAAGTTGGCGGTTCATTCCGCTGTGGCGACCCCTGATGAATAAAGGGACTAAGCTGAAGGAAAAATGTATGAATGAATGAATGTTTGACTTATTTTTGTTAATGCTGTATGTTCACCTAAGGTTTTATTTCCCAAATGATATGGAAAAATGTAATTTTCGTAGGGTGTCCTAACTTTTTCACATGACTTAACGTGTTTGTGTTTTGTTCTTAAGCTGACCAACATTTGTCGTAAATTAAGCTAAATCCATCAATGCAACACCATGTAGTACAAAAATATTGATAGAATTATGGCTTATATATTTAGATGTTTACTCTAAAGTCATGAACTGGAAATAAAAATTCCCTTTATTTTTGGATATAAGAGGTCACTGTTCTAGAAAAACATCCTGTAAGTTTCAGAAACCAGAAATTCTTTTTAGTCTGTGAAATGAGCCACTTTATTATGTAATAGTGTGGCTAAACGGCACCACAGAAATTCAACAGCTGTTTCTATATCGCTGCCTGTTAAATTCCATTCACACACATTGCATTAGGTAATGAGAAGCAAATGCAGGTCTTCTTAGAAACCTGAAACCTGTTTAGAAAATGATAAAGAGGCTCTGATGACAACAAGATGCTGTGCAGTGCTAGGTTGTGGAAAACGCAGTGTTTGAATGAATTACCTTACTTCAGATTCCAACATTGGGAAAGAATGGCTGAACTCTATTTTTAATGAAGTTCTAGACCACGACAGTAAGAAACTGGTCCTTTGTCAAGAAAAATACAGTAAAATTAAGTGAACAAACAAGGTACGAGTGGATGCAGGATTTTTTTAAAAGATTGAAGCTTTTTGAAAATATTCGCAAGCCAATCATACCAGTGGGCATTTACTTCCAAGTCAACAATCCTATTAAAACGTTCTATTCTGATGAGGGCCTTCAAACAGGACAGAAAATCTGTCTATTCTGAAAAGCCTATTCTAAATGATACTTTATGTAAAAATCTTCATTATATCATTATAAGTGGACCTCAGAGAACAGTACAGAATCAGAAAAAAATTGGCAGTTCATTGCCACTTTAAATTTGAGGCCATGAAAATGTTTCCTTGCATTGTTCATAGCCCTTTTTGTCGTTTCCTTTCAGCATCCATATTTGTGTCACAATGCTGCACACACAGCCTGGTGTAGCTGAGCAGTTCATCAGTGACGTGAAGAAAGAAGTAGCCATTATTATGAAGAATCCGAAAGAGAAGACTACAGGAATGGTGAGTTCACTATTTAAATAATTTCACTCAAAAGTGTGGCTTAAAGGGAAAGTTAACCCTCAAAAAATCACATTTTCTGTTAGTTCAATTGCACTCAAGCCATGTAGATGACTTATTTCTTTAGTAGAATATTAGAGACGATATTTCCATAAAAAAAAAAAAAAAGAATTATTTTTGCCTTTTATTATGATATGACCACTAGGCTGTTGTCGCTGACATTAGAAGATTTTTAATTGAAGCTGTAGTCTTTTCTTATTCATGAAATGGAACTCAACGTCTACTGGCACTTTGAGAGTATAAAAATATATATATACAGGCAAAAAAAACCATTGAGGTGTTATTTTGACATTCCAGTCTATTTTGAAACATTTTGTTGTTATTGTTTTTTAACCCAACTTTGGGTCAGATATGGACAAACTTGGTTTCTTTATATGTAAATATTAGTGTAGCTGTGTTAAGTGTAGCTGTGCCATACATCTCATTTGAAAAACCATAATGAAATAGCTCTACTATTTAAAATAGCCGTAAGTTGTTGATGTGTCAATAAATAAACACACTTGAACTCTACTCTTTATGTTGTAGGGAGCCATCTACGGCATGGCCCAGTCCATTCCTGACCGATCGATGGTGGCCGAGGTCTCACAGGGCTTTTTGGACTGCCTCTACAGCACTGAGGTGCCCAAGGTGCTAAACAAGCACCACAAAAACCACAAGAACCACATAAACGGCAACTCCAAAGTGCACTGAGATTGACTGTCAGGGGCTCCACCCTCAGCTGGCCGAAGGGATGTTCACCACAATCATCTAATCATTCATTTACTTCATTCACTAACTAACTGTTTCATGTATAAGCCATAGTCACCTGATATTTCGGGATTTCGTGACCTGAGAAGCGAAAGTATCCTGTGACTTTAGAGATGCTGCACAAGAATCTGTGTGAGTCCGTGAAGGGTCTGGGACATCTAATTTTGAGTGCAGTTTACTTATTTTGATGACCACCATATGTATTTGATCATTATTACTATTGGAAGTGTTTTCTGCCACTTAAACCTCAGGATACAGAGGGCATAATAATTATTTGAGCTATTTACAAACTGTTTTTCACAGTTTCTGGGAGTTAAATAATGCAGGTTAAGAATAGCGTTTTTTTTTTCAAATATATATTCCCAATATAGTTTTACCAATATAAACTTGAAAACATGACCAACCATTTTAGGATGGTAGTACTGCTCAGGTGAACGTGTACTGCAAATGTTTAGTTTTATTTATTCATTGTTTTAAATCCCCATAACTAGTACAGATTTTCCTATCACAAAACATTCACAGTGTAAAAAAAAATCCTACTGATTTTAAACAGTATCAGGGCAAAAAGTAATAAATCAATTGACCAGGTTATGAAGTTCAACCATATTTTCTATCTAATAGGGTTTATATTCATCACGTCACCCTATCTACCTCAGATCTTGTTCAAATTGTTTCCTTTTGTCTAAATCCTGAGAAATGTCACCTAAGTGGACATTTTAATCATCAGTCAGTGCTGTTCTCCAGATGATGGTACTGACAGCGCTCTCCCTTTGATTTGTGTTTGCGTGTTTTATTTGTTTGGGATCTTTTGTTCCAGCTCAGCTGAATGACAGCAAGAAGGGAAAATAATTTGTGCAAGTTGGTGAAATGAGGAAGTGATGACATGGTACCATGGGAACATCACACTAGATCTTGTCAGCAATTTAATCCTTAAGCACTCATAATATTTGTGACCACTGTGTGCGTTTTTATATTATAAATCACTAATATAATGTCTCGTATTTCAATAATGTTTTTGTTTTTAAGTTGTACTTTTGTTTGTTTGAGGAGGGCTTCAGGTAGGAGGCGGGACAGTTTTCTTTTTCAAATGATACCACTGTAGCACAGTGTAGTCTCAAGAACTGTAACATGCCTTAGTTTAAGACGTAGATGTGGAAGTTTGTCTTCAAACAGTTACCCTTCTTGCATAAATGAAGCATTTTAATGTCTTTTTGCATTAGTCTGTAATTACTGAAACTGAGGCACCTTGATCTGAGTTTTTGAAGCATACATGACCTCTAGGCTTGTAGTTGTTGAAAGCACAAAACTAACAGCATTCACCTAAATGCCTTTCACAGACGTCAGGGTGTGTGCTAGAAGGTTAACACAGTAGCGATATCAGCCTCAGGGACTAGGCCTTTACCACATCATGCAATCCATTTCAATTTTGTCCTGTAATGTTTGCTGTTCCTGTATAAATCAATAAATATTGTCTTAAAAAATATAATAGGGCTAGTCGTGAAATATATTTCATTTTCACTGTTTTACCGCACCACCATATAATTATAATGGCACATTGGAACGATATGTTGGAATTACTTTTAAAAGTTGAACGTCAGACCTCTCTCCCAATATGGGTCACGGCACCAATGTAAGTGAGGGAAGTAATTTTCCATATAAATTTCTGTATTTTCTGACCTTGGTGAATGGCCTGTGTAAATTACGTACAGTTGAAGATAAAATTATTAGCCCTCCTGAGAAATTATTGATTCTTCATCAATATTTCCCAAGTTCTGTTTACTTGAGAGACGATCTTATTTTTCAACACATCGTTTTAACATTCCTAATAGCTAAATTAGGTTAAATTCAGTACATAATATTTCACAACATACTAGTACTCAGCTTAAAGTGCAAATTAATAGCTTTTAATATTATTATTATTTTTTATTTTATTTTATTAGGTTAACTAGGCAAGTTAGGTTAGTTCAGCAAATCATTGGACAACAGCGGTTTGATCTGTTGCCGGGAAAAAAAAAAAAAAAAAACATTAAGAGGACTAAAAAATACTGACCTTAAAAATACTGTAAACTGCTTTTATTCCAGACAAACTAAGAAATAAACTTTTTCTTTTTTCAGAAGAAATATATTCTAGGATATACTGTGAAAATTTTCTGTTCTTTGTTAAACATCACTTTATCGCAAATTTCACAGATAGTCTAATAACGTTTTCTTCAACTGTATATTTCCATCATTTTTTTTTTTTTAAATAACGCATGCTTTAAGGAACTGCCATATTCAAAGTGTGGCATATGTATTTTGAATGTTTACATTTTTTACTTGTACTCTGTTACAATATTTGTCAATGATGCTCTCCCTTGGTAAAAGCAATTGTGTGGTGGATAAATATGCTATTAGTATTAGTAGTAACCCTAACTCTAATTAATATACACTGTATAGACTGAAATTGCCATAAATCATTTTCAAGTCCAATTTTCAAGATTAATTCTGACTGCACTGCATGTTAGCACCATATTGCGGCTGTAAAGCTCTCCTGACCCTACAAGTATTCTTCCGGGTTTTTTTACACATATTATTGCTAAAATTAATTTTTGCAAGCAGTTGTGAAGTAATGTTATTGTTATGATTAACAACCTAAGAATCATCCTGTTTGATTACAGCCCCAAAGCAACCCTTCAGGTTCAGCTTTTCTGGCATGGGAGGTTGGTGTACTAACAGATAAAACCAAAGACCATGGCCTCTAACACCAGTCTTTTCTTAAATCTGAAGTGCGGTTTTCTCAAACATCTCCTACCGTTCTACCTGGCATCCAATATGTGTTCTTTTCCATTCGTCTCAATGTATTTTAAATCTGATAACAACACAGAGTTCATTGATTAAATGGCAGGCAAATGCTTTGACAGATGATACACAGATTTCAGAATCCCAGCATTGGCAAATGTTCAGTTTAATACACTTACAATTGACCGAGGCACTAAGCAGTTATCGCTGGATTAAAATAAAGGCACTGTATATTTTGCTTAAAAAAAGATTTAACCATGAAACATGGGGATGTTTCAGCAATTCTCAGATTGGATTGGTGGTATATTTATATACTCAAAATGTGAAATGGTTTAAAAGATTACATTTCTCCTGACTTCCTTATCAAGAAATATGCACCTGTAACAGCCAAACTACACACAGCTAAAACTGATATGGTGATAACTGTGGAACATTGTTGGTCCAGTTTTATAGGCTAGAGGGTTTGAAGCAGTTTAATGAGAGGGTCAGTTCACAAGACAGAGGCCTGGTCTATGAAGGTGGCGAGGTTGATGTCCCGCTGTGAGAGTCCTCCACATTCGTGAGTGCTGAGGGTGATCTGAACCTACCAGACAGAAAACGTCACATCGAAATATATCATGTTTATTTTTTTTATAGACATTCCTGGTCTTTCTGACAATTAATCAGTGCATGTATTATCAATGGAAAAAGTGTCTAGTGCAGTCATCCTCAATCAGTGTTTGGTGTAATTAGTTGCAAAATAACTAGTTATTGTAATTAAATTACTTTTCCACTGATAAAGTAGTTGTTTTCATTTTTAGGTCATTGAATTAGTTACTTATGTGCTTGTCTTAAATTCTGTAAATAAATCCAATAGTTCTGGATAAATCAATTCAGAGAAGCAGAATAAGTATACTTATTGTTATACAAATATATTTTGAAGCATAATTCTATTTTTCAACTATGGTTACAATTATTAAGACGATTGAACATGCTTATTAAACAATGAATTGAATGAGAAATTAATGATAATAGATATGGCATGTATGATATGTTGTTTAGATACATGTTATTTATCATTTCTTAAGTATAATTTTTTTTTATGAAAGCCTAATTTATATTAAACTTTTACATCTGTTTACCTTGTTATACACATTAAACCATTCAGGATGATGATCCATTTTCTCAGCCTGTAATGCTACTCTGGACATGAACCCAAAAGCCTGAAGAGAAAAATAAAAGTGTGATACATTGTGTGCACAGAGTGAATAATAGTGTGAAAAACTTCCTCTTGGCAGTTTTATTACCTGGTTGAAGTCTTTAAACATAAACTCTTTGTAAATGGCATCTCTACCCACAACCTCCACCCACTGCGCATTCCTCATCATGGGCAGGAGATGTTCCCGTTCCTCCATAGTCAGAGTCTGTATCTTCCCAGCCTGAGTATTTAAAAGCACTCTGGTTATTCATTTAAATAAACCATTGTCAAGTGATAATCTGGTGCAAGCCTTTTATGGATGAAATGTATTTAAAAGTATGTGCATATCGCAAAATACTTGTTGCAATGGTTTGCTATGAATGAGTGATTAAATACAAAGTTATGTACAGTCAAAAAATGCATGTGAATGTTTCACATAACTCATTCATGTTGTCTTAACAAATTTAAGTGGATTGAACATAAAAAAATTGAATTTCCCCCCTAAAAAAATCTCCAGAATTGTGTTAAGCTCAATTTAAAAAGGTAGTTTGAACAAGCAGCAAAAAAATTTTTTCTTTTCTTTGAGTGTATAGACTTTTCTGCATGTCAGGATATGTAGTTAAATGTCAACACGCACCTCTGAAACCAACCTGAGTGAATATGCTGGGTTTTTTCATTTTTGTGTGCTGAAATATGACCAAGCAAGCAAGCCACGTTTAAGAAAGCACTAAGAAAAGTTAGTGCAAACGTTGTTTTTTATGTTTTAGGTTGATATAGCTAAATGGGTGGAGCAAACTGGTGGTGTTATTTAATCCATATTTTTTGTTTGTTTTGCGTTGTTAAAATGTCTTGTCCCCTTGAAAAAAAATAAATAGGAAACGTTGGTTGGTTATGTCATTTTTTAAAATATCATATTAAATATTGCAATATTAAGCATGCTATTACATTTTTCTTCAATATCGCACAGCTCTAATGTGCACATTAAATGCAAGTAAATTGTCTACTTTAATGTTTCATTCTCAAATAATGTTTCATTTAGTGTACATGTATATTTAAGCAAAAATGAAACAACATACTTATACACCTGTACTTATTAAAAGATATAAAAGAATAAGTGATCATAATTTATTTTATCATTTAGATTTAAACACGTTATGCTGGCGAATGGGTTAAACCTGGGGGTAATAAAGATTTTAATTGGCAATTAATTGTTAATTTTTGAGTTGCATTGTGATCTTTTTCTCATAAAAAAAAAATTCTTTTGCATCCCTATTTGAAGATATCCAAACAATAGTAAAAAAAAAAAATATTTGAGCATATTTTTTTATTTAAATATATGCTGAAGCATAGTTTAAAAAAACACTTAAAATTAGATATTTGAAGAAAAAAAAACCTGATCAAGTATTAGAGAACACTTCTGGCACCTGGTGGTAATTTTCTGAAAAAACAAGTTAAACTTGCAACCAAATTTTCGGGTTTACTGATTTGCAAGATGGTTTCTCTCATACAAGTGTCTGAAATTCAGATAAAGGCCAAACGGATGAAGACCCTTTCATTTCTAGAGTCTTTACAACTATCTTTACAACCCTTGGGAGTCCTTCAAAAAATTGTTTGTCCACAAAAGACATACGCAGGAGAGGACAGAATAATGTGGAAAATCTCAGTATGCAATATATCATATTTAAAAAATGAATAAACATTATATCCAAAGAATCATGTATCTGGAGTAATTTTTAATAAATAAAAATCAGCTTTGAAATCACAGGAATATCTTACATTTTAAAATATATTCAAATAGAAAACAGGAAATATATTTCAAAATTTGACTTATTTTGCTGTATATTAGATTAAATAACTACAGGCTTGGTGAGCAGTACCTTAGTCTTTAGATCTTATAGTTCTAAATTTTTGACCAGTACTGTATGTACACACACACACACACACTTTTAATTTTAAACCATACTACATACTATTCCTAATAATTGCTAATTATTTGTACATACACATAGTAGCTACTATTTAAACAGTTTTACAAACACACTCTTACAAACACTGCCAGGGGGATGTTTCAGAAAAAAGCACTGTGATTGGTTGTTGTGAACCCCATATGGAAACAATGATGACTTGCATTTTCAATTTTAAGAGCTTCCAGCATATTACGGTGTTGGTTGAGGCAATGAAATTCCTAAGCAACTTAACCCTTCCCCTTTCCGTACAGATCACATGAGCTTCAAACACATGTCTCTTACAAAAAAATGCAATGATAAAGAAGGTGAAATGAAATTTCAACACGCTTTTCCCAGTATTCGTTGCTTTATTACTCAATGAAAGGGAAATAAAGATGGTTTGTGTCAGCGTGTTCTTTTGTGTTATACACGCACTATTGTCCCAGACTGAACCATCATCAGTATGTTGCGTCAGAGAGTCTGTGCAAACACATGTCAGTCAAAATGAAGCTCCAGCGCTGATAAAGCTGACTGACATCAACAGGTCTCTTAGCAACAGCCTAATCTGCTAAACTAATGCTGATGCACGAACGAACACACAGCGAGGTAAAACCACTAAACCTGACCGTGACTTTTAAAGTCACGCAAATGATGAACATGAACGTTATATAATGTGCTTTCTTTCGTTTTTTTAAAATCTACATTTAACAAATTTAAAAGGCCAAATAGACAATTAAATCTGCAAAAACCGACTGTCTAAAAATGTTAGCTGAAAACATTGAATACAAATACAAAAGATTTTTACAACAAGTGTTAGTAAAAGAAACAATCACGATACATGTTCAGCCCAATATAGTGTAAAGAAGCATGTTGTTTGGAAAAGTCATCCATTTACTCGCAAGTTGAGTGTATGCACGGAGACTTTCAATTGTTTGTTCATGTACTGACAATAAGAATGCAATGTGTGTGTGTGTGTGTTATTTATTTTCTTACCATGTTTGTGGGTGCTGTGAGCTCAGTGCTGATGTTGTCTCGTACAAGCGGCTGGAATGGATTTCAACCTGTAGCCCCACAGCGTGAATTTACGATTCCTACTACGGTAAAGGGACGTCTTATGAATATTAACTACGTTGCGTGATTGGACGCTCACCGGGGAACGTCACCACGCTCTATTTAATATTAAATTGTGGGCCCTGTTTCTGCTGCCCTGCCAGAAGCCTGAGTGAAATAGAAGTGTGAACTGAAGAGGCGTGCCGTACTGTTGGGTGACTTCACACAGTGAGATAATGATTAAACCATGAACAAACTTAAGCAGTAGAACTTATCGAGCATTCGTCAGATGACAAAAACAGTGATTTTTAGTCTTATATTGCCTTCAAAATCTATTAAAGTTACGATTTTTACGAAAATTATGAATTAGCCTAGTATTCTTATTATTTTATAAACAGTCATAACTAAGCTTCTCATAATGAGTACGAAACAATATTTGAATGTAACTTTACCGTGCTATACTAACACTTATATACCCTATTTGAGTAATTAAAAAAAAGTATTGTAATAGAAATCTACAGGTACAAATTGATAATTTGTGACACAACAGTTAAATGTATATTTTGGGTTGTTTATTTACATTAGACAAAAAATAATAATAATAATAATAATAATAAGCCAAAAAGTCCTTATTATGGTATAGTTCACCCAAGAAAATTGTGCCATTTAGTCACTCCTGTCATGTTCTGGACAAGTTAGATTTTTTATTTTCTGTTAAACACATAAGACAATATTTTGAAGAATGTTGGAAACCTGTAACCAGTGACATCCATAGGAAAAGCAAATAGCCTACTATGGAAGTCAGATTTCCAAGACTTTAGATTTTCTTGAGTTTGAGTTGAATTGAATTGAATTTTTGGATGAATTATCCCTTTAAGTGAAGTAAATAATACTTTTAAATCTACATTTATTCATCCCTAGAAGTGCAATTAGATGTAGAATTGAAAGTGCTAGTGATGTACTCACTTTCATACACACTGTAATAAAAGAGCATCACAGTTAAATAATATAATTAACATAAAAAGAGTACAAATATGATAAGCGCTTGGTTTCACTTTTCCTTGTTTGCCTTTTCCCCCTATGGTTTTGTTTAAGAAGATTTTTTTTTTCTCTCATTTTTAATCCTTTATACACTAAAAACTTGTTTTAGTTATGTGTTTTTATAATTTATGCCATTTATGAATAAGAGATCATCTTCAAATGCACTTTCATGCAGATTTTATTTGTTTCCAACATTCTTTAACTGCTCCCAGGCAACCAACTTTCATATCTTTGGTCAATCTTCTTGTGATGTCTTATGGTAATAAAACTGTCCAACACATCTCAAAGATCGCTGCAATCACATGTACAGTGATCTTTGAGCTTTCTTTATTTTCATTTGCACAAAAAGAGGGAAAAAGTAATACAGCAGATTTGGAATTAACAATGAAGGCAGTCAATATCTTGAGTGTTTTCTTGTTAGCAGGAAGTTTTCTCCCAGCAGGGCTGTGTGAGACACATTATGAAGGTAAGTCATTTCATAAGTGTGATAAAAAGTTGTTCAAATATGTATTCAATGAATTGTTAGAATACTGTGATTTCCGTTCTTCTGTTCTTTTTTAGTTTACAAGCTGAAAATGGATGAGGCATTGATCAAATTCCATAATGAACTTCCTTACAACATTAGTGTTTACTACACCTCAGATTACTGTTATAAGGTATTTCAAAATCGTTTTATGCTCTCGATATTGACTTATGAGTCTTTCAGGCATTTTTTGTATCAAAAAGAGAGACTCAAATATGAAATTGTTGTATTTAAAATACACTTTGTGCGTTAAATGTTTATAGGTGTCGGCCTGAATAGTCAAATTTTCTTATATTAAATGATCATTAAGTAAACGCTGTTGAATCAAGTCTGTTTCTTCTGCAGTGTCTTTATCAGCCTCTTGTCACTCTTGGAATTGGGCAGAGCAATATTTCTGTGATCGTAAGCACACAATTCACATTGACTCTACAAATCACATCAGTAGCTGGAACTGCCAATCTTTGCAGGTAAGAATCACCCTGAACTAAGGTTTGGTAACTGTAAGATTTGTTATTGTTTTTGGAAAAAAATATATATATATTATCGGCACTATTACTCCAGTCTTTAGTGTCGGGGCAGCCCTGGCTTAATGGTTAGAGTTGGGCTTGAGATTTAAAGGCCGCCAATTCGAGTCCCGTTACTGACATGATTGTAGTTGGGGAAAGTGAATATCCAACACTCTCTTCCACCCTCAATACCATGGCTAAGGTGATTCCCTTGAGCAAGGCACCGAAGCCCCAACTGCCCCGTGTGTTCACAGATAAAAGCAACTTTAATGCAAATGCATTATGTAAAAGAAAATGTAGTGTAACTTGATACTTCAGAAGTCATTCTAATCATTAATTATCAATTGTTAATCATGGTCCTTATATTACCAACGTAGAAAACATATATTTTTTTGTTTGTTTGATTGTTTTTTTGCGTCGTATTTTTGTTAAAACCATGAATGTTGTGCTTTTTTATGATAGATCAAAGTAACAGAATTTATTTGAAATAAAATTTTTGCAATGCTCTAATTGTTACTTTGGATCAATTTAATGTGTTAAGAAAAAAGTTTTTGAATATATTTCATGGTTAATATATCATGGTTTTCACAAAAATATAAAGTAGCACAGTTGTTTTTAATATTAATGTCATCAGAATTGTTTCTTGATCATAAAAATGGATAAATAAAACTGGAGTAATGGTTGCTGGAAAATCAATTTAAAATCAGAAAAAGGACATTTTAAAATACAAATTAAATCAAATTATTCACATAGAATTGCCATAGCTATTTTAAATAGAAGTAATAATATACAACGTTGCCGTTTTTTAATTGTATTTTTGATGCAATAAATACAGCCTTGGGGAGCAAAAGTATGCCTACTTCTTTCAAAACTATTACAAATCCTTAATGTTTCCAAACATTTAACCAGTAGTGTCCACCTCTACTTGTTATTTAGTTAATAAATACATTTTAAATTATCCTTTTTATACTGAGCTGTATTATATAACCTTGTTTATAAATCAGGTACAGAAAGTCTTTAACTAGATATATAGCTCTAATAGCAGCCAATTGCATTTGCAGTCAGTGAGACTATTTATGACCATGTATTTGAATGTGACCTGGCTTTAGTGCTGGCCTTTGGAGAATACCTCACTGTGCATTGATCGTACTGCATTTTGGGGTTAACAAGCTGACACTGAAATAATGATGAAAAAGACCATTAAGACATCAAAGTGCCGCAGGGCATCTCACAAAACCCCAGCTGGGATGTTGGACGGAAGAAACCGTAGCTGTATTTACAAACAACCTGGGCCTCAAACAGTCATCAAGGTTTGGGCCGTTTTCAAATGGATTGTCGAGGGGTGTCTGATTTCCTAAGACAAGTCACAGTATCTCTCCCAATCCCTATGGCTGAGGTCTAGTCCTGTGCTTCTTTATGATCAATACAGAGGTCTCTTTCCAGACCGAGCCTTTATTGATTCACCTTCTCCACCAAAGAACGTGCTGGCCACTATGTCATTCCCAGGACGATCAATAAAGGCTTATAGAGCCCATTTTGGGGGATGAAAAAGGGTGAAATGGGTTCAAAAGTTGCAGTTTTGTCTGTCGGCCTCTAGATGGCTCCCTTCGTCCTCTCATTGTTTACGTTCACCCTCCGTGCTTTTTCAAAAGATACGCACGTTTTTATACAACACGATCATAAAATACTTAATTACTGGTGATAATCTTTATAAATCAACTTGATGTGGTGTAAATACAAGGTGATAGTTGATTTTTTTGACTACTTTGTATAAACAATCAGTCATGTGCATTAGTTAGCAAACAATTGATGGCTAACAACATAACAAATTCATAAATCTGAATATTCTGGTCATGATTTCTAACAGATGCTGTAAATAACATTTTTAAAAACGAGAGATTTTTTAAACAAAGCATTAAAAATTCAATAACCATCATGACCATAAGGATATGATGGATGGATCAGTGTTTTATTACATGTTGATGACATTATTTCTCCTCCCTAGTCTGAGTCAGACATTTGAGGAAGCTGGCCATTATTCTCTGTGGATGAGGAAGGAGGGCTTGCTAAAGGATGTAACCTGTTCTCTCACTGTGGACAGGAGTCCGTATAACGCATACTTGCGTAAGTATATTCAATTAAACATGAAATAAGTCACCAAAAACATACATTGTATTCCAAAGTTCAGCAGGCAAGAGCCTCTCTCATATCCCTGGAGTCAGATGAGACCACATTGATCCGATGAACTGCTTGTTTCTTGAAAAAAAAAAAGCTCAAAGAAAAGCTTTTCTGCCATGTTTGTTTTGGAAGATGCCCCGGGAGGGGAGCATTGTGGGAAATACATTAGAGGAGCGTGAAGGATTAAAGCATAATGGGGTTTTGAAAGCACCACGCTCCATAATGTGCAGTCTACTTTCCAATAGTGCAGATTATGTTGTAGATCAGACTTTTAAGGGCAAGTAGCCATTATCTGCCAGATATATGGCCAGTGTGACTAAACCTCGGCTATATGATGAGCTTCCATTAGCCCGACTGGATGGTGATTACACTCCAGCTCCAAAGGGCTCTTACATTTTAAGTGATGGTGCTGGTGATCAGCAGATGTTAAGACAAAGCGATGAGGGGACAGTGGGAAAAAAAGCTGACTGTTTTTAATTGAATTGCACTGTCCAGAATGATCATCTTAAGGATTTGTTATTCTAGACTGTTATTTTAAGCCTGTCTTGATATGGAAATATAAACCCTGACCTCAGCCTTGGGTCTTTTATGAATACAAGGAGTAAATTATGGAAGCATTCAGTAATTGTCCTACTTAACCTTAAACTCAATTCACTTTCAATTTAAACTGGGCAAATTAGAGTAGCCTAAAGGTTGCTGATTCTCAACTGAAGCAATTAGTGTTTTACTGTGTAATTGGAGTGGGATCATTTACTTTTCTAATTACGTTTCAGAACACATATATGCATTACCTTAATTCTCCTCATAGCTGTTTTCAAAGGTTTGAAGATTTTGATAACAACAGTCCTTTTCATACCCCCAAATTAAATATGAACTTATAAATATATTTAGTTAATATATTTTCATTTGTACATACCTATTTGTAATGTGTTTAAGTAGTAACTACTTATGATATTACAAAGACAACATGATTTATAATTACATTTAATCAATTAGCAGATACTTTTATCCAAAGCAACTTGCAATTGAGGACAATCAAAGCAGTAAAAGAACAATATGTAAACACTACAAAAGTCCCAGTTAGTTTAAAGCACACTGTGCACAGTTTTTAATATACATTATATAACACTAATATATGATTAAATAATTAGCTTTTATGTTGTACCTGTACTAAAGCCAAAGCAAACTACATGCACTCTGTACTATGCAGATTAGCTTTTTATTTTTTGTACCTGTTAGAGGGTAATGTATGGTGAATGTAAAGTAAACTTTAATAGTGTTGATGCTTTAAAACTCCTGGATTAAAATGCTTTAAAATAATAAAATACTAAAACAAAAAATATATATTTAAAAATATTAGTGTTTTGTTCTTGCTGGCAACAAATCAAGCTGTCCTCCCTCTTTAGGTAAAGTACATACGAGGCATGATGACTAATTAGACGTATTTAACAGCACACTACTCTTAAGTAGGAGTCCTGGACACACATGCTGCGTTTATTTATTTATCTCATGGCCAGTTTATCCAGCCTCCTGAACTCAATCGTCACTATAGTATCATCACAGCTTCACTGTTTCCCCTTATGTCATCAAGTGTGTTCACACTTTGATCAAATGCTCCTCTCTGTGTTTGTTTTTCCACAAAAGGCCTCTGCTGTCCCATCAAACAGCGATGGCTTGAGATCACCGGGTGCAACATGTCCATTTGATTAACCACAATATTCTGTGTGAGGCTGTTGTTCATGTTTTGATTATAAAAGATGATAAACGGTGGGCTTCCAATTGAAGCCTTATGTAAGCGTTATGTAACAATGCTGAACTCAATTTATTTTTTGCGGAAAGCGAAAAAGTATATCAAATTCTCCTGGTCTCACTTTCAGCAAGGGTTTTAAACTTTCCCACACCCCAAAATGAGATGATATATAATTTATTCTAAATAATCAAAAGGCGCATTTTATTGTGTGCATAAAATGTTATTTGTGCTATTATAAAAATAACGTGTTTCTAAAATTAAACTACTAGCTTTTATGTTGTTATTGCAGTAAAGCCAAAGCAACCTGCATGTGTGTCACATTTTTCCCTCAAACTATACGCATATTAGTGTTTTATTTCTTGTACCTAAATACCCCATGATTTCCAAACAATAAAAAAATGTAAAAAATGAATAATATACAATTTATGTATTTTTTCAACTTTGTTTTTATTGATTTTAATTATATTACAAAACCCAGTGAACAGTATAGAATATTAACTTATATAATATTTCAGAATGTACTTTTCCATACCAACATTTATTAAACATTTAAAATAAGTTATAAAATAAATTACAATACTGTATACAAAAATAAAATAAAATAAAATGGAAAGAATAACTAAATAAATACATTTAAATAATATACAATTTATGTGCTATATATTGATGTACAGTTGAAGGCAAAATGATTAGCCCCTGTAAAATTTGAATACTTTTCCAAATATTTCACAAGTGATGTTAAGCAGATCAAGGAAATTGTTTCCAGTATTTCGTATTGTTTAGTTTTTTTTTTTTGCAGTCTTATTTTTATTTTAAAAATTAACATTATAATCTTGCAAAATAACTAGTAAAATATGATGTACTGTCATCATGGCAAAGATGAAAAATGAGTTCTTAGAAATTAGTTATTAAAACTAATTATGTTTAAAAATGTGTTAAACAATACCTGGGAAGTATTTGAAAATAATATTGAAATTTCACAGGAAGGCTAATAAGTTTGCCTTCAACTGTAAATAATTGAATATAATATAGACAGCACTCAAATTAACTTCACAACATAGATCTTTGCAACAAAATAGTAGGCTATATTTTTGTTTTAAATGATGTAAAAATGTTGAATTCAATTTATAATTTTTTTTATTGAGCAGATACTTGAATAACAGTAAGTACATGGCATTTGAAATATATAGTATAATCTGCTGGTTTTATATACAGTGCTCAACATATATAAGTACACCCCTCACAAATCTATCTTTTAAATTCATATTTTTAGTAGGAAGCTATACAATATTATATTTGTGCATATACATTAGATTAGTCAGTACTGAAGCCAAATCTGGAGCTTATCTAACAAAATAACTTACGGTAACGGTCCAAAAACTAGTACACACAAATTTATATGTTATAGAAAAATATTAAATACAAATCTTAAAAAGAGGAAAAATCAAGAGAAGCAAAAAAAAATTTTTTATTTAGTTGAAATTTGAATTTTTTTGCAATATTTTGTTAGAATTTAATTGTAGTATCTTTCAATTTTTAAATATGTTTGGTAACTAAAATATTATTTTAATAAATATATCTGTTTAATAAATCGGTTTTGTTTAAATGCACCAAAATACATTGCCTATATTCACTGAGAAATTAATAAAAATATTCATTTTCAAAATGGGGTGTACTCAATTACGCTGAGCACTGTATACAGAATAATAATGGAATACCGTTATGTAAACTTCAATTTAATGTTATGGAATATGAATCAACTTTATCTCTTTTCAGTCTGATTTTGTTTGATCTCACAGCAACTACTGTATCAATTCTGTATAGCTTCCAGAAAGTGGGAATATGACACATCTCCGCTTCCTGTTTTACACCTTCCCCTCAGCAGTCAGTCAGTGTCATGGAGGACAGCCTCTGGCAGCCGATATGATCCATTCCATCATGCCCTGTGAAAATATTGCCTCAGTGCATGGCCTTATTGGAGACCCAAGGCTAGGGTTTCATAGATTGATTGCATGCATATAGACTGGTTTCAGATTACATAAAAGGACACTGCTGGATTCTTGAGAGCTCTCTTGTGGCACAGCATGGGTGACAGAAGCTGTTCAGAGCCAAGAAAACTTTGCTGAAATAGATTGTTAGGCACAAAAATTAAAATTCAGTCGTTGGTGTTGTTCTAATGAATTATGCCCTTTCTTTTTCATATCACAAAGAAGAGAAATTGTAAAAATGTCCTTCTCATATTTGTCCATTTGAATAGTGACCAGCATGTAAAAGAAAAAAGAAGATTCAAAAGCATAACATGATGGTTTCATGTCACGTCTTACATAATTGAAGTGTTTTTGGGGATCATGATAGGGATCGGTGTAAAACAAACCTAAATGTAATGTGTTACTTTAAAAAAACTGTTGACTGTTACTTTACACTGTAAAAATAAATTATAATATGAAATATTATAATTCTGTAATAATTATGTTTTTGGCATATTTTTGTATATTATATATTTTTGTATATCATTATTTGTTTTATGTTATTATATAATAACAACATTTTATTATTTGTAAACTATTGTATTAAGATTTATATTGTGATTTCTAACAAAAATGTCTTATCTTATTTCTTATAATATATAAATAATTGATATAATTATTATATTTTGTTATGTTTTAAAGCCAATAATTATTTAATTAATTTAATTATTATGAAAATATTTATTGTACAGCAATATGTTATTGCTTTATGATAATAATGATTATAATACGTGTATTTAAATGTATAATTGTTTTATTTGAAAATTATTATATTAAAATGTATCTTTAACAGATTTAAATAGAAAATAGTTCTTTTAACAGAAATGTTTGATCTATTTAGTAATCATACAATTTTTATTAGATTTTTCCCTTAAATTTTTTAGTTGAATCAAATGAACTTTTCTAGTCATCTCAACTTAAATAATTCAAACTGACTAAAAATTACATTGTGGGTAATCAGGATGTTTGTGAGTCTCTGCTGCTTTTTCACTCTAACTTGTTAATAAGCGCACAAGTACATAGTTTTGATAAATCAATGATAATACAACTTCTAGAAATCTTCAAAAAGTATCCATGTACTTCTTTCAGTGAGTAGTTTGGTTCAAACCTAGTTGGCGTAATTCAGTATTGCAATGGAAACAACAGCTATGTTTATATGGAGGACCAGGAGTGACACTAAAATATAAGGTAAAAAATCAATCTATCAGTTTTATAATTCAAACATTAAAAGGTATATAAATAAATTATCTTAAAGTTGACAAATTAATAGACGTATTAAAATTAGTTTATGCCATTTGTGTATTTTAAAATGTATTTTATAAAACAATGCATTTTAAATGTATTACTAAAGAGACAAATTAAAATATTTGTTTAAAATGTTGATTAATCAAACAATAAAACGTACATTAATAAGAATTTTAAATATTTTTCTATGAAGTATTCGGTGAACGCTTTTTACCCCTCTATTTTTATTTAATTCTGCTTTTTATTTTTTGATTAATCTGCATTTTAAAACATGAATAAATAAACAGTTTTAAATTGGTTTATTTATTTATACCTAAAAATATTTTTTAAATGCACTATTTTATTATTATTATTAATCATTTTTATTATTATTAATCAGAATTTGCCAGGGGTATGAATAATTTCAGGTTTGACTGTATGACTGTATATATATTTTTATCTTTGAATTATTAAATTGCTAAACTGATTGTTCATTTTATTTTTAAATGTCATGCACTCCTGGTCCTCTGCATGTGTACCTCTGAATGTTGAATGTTAAATTTTTTTGTATATTGATTACTCAAAACATTTGTGCTTCTTCTGAACTGTCGATTTAATAGGCTTGTGAACATGCAATCATAAGCAAATGCAGATAAGCCTAGGTCAATATATAAGGGAAATAACACATTCAATTTCAGCTTGTGTAACTTTATCATAAAAGACATTCTTTGATACTTTAGCATTTTTTTTCTAAAAAACTTGTCACTTTTTAAATGCTGCTCACCATTCACATGCATTATATGAATAAACACTACATTTCTACAACTCTTCTTTTGTGGTATGAAAAACAGCATTAGAGAGACTAAAGGATGACTCTTTAAAAGGTTTCGATAAATTATCTCTTATCAAACTATCAGACTAACTGATTCAAGGAACATTCACAGAATCCTTACTGCTCGTAAAAATGGCAGAAGAAATGTTGCAACCGTTGCTTTGACATGATGAATTTAATATTGTTTCCTCAGCGCTGTTGGCAGCGTTCTTGATTCTGACTTTTATTGCTGGATTTTGGGTCTCTTTACCTTATATACTCAGGTAAACATTTAACCTCTTTTCTCATTCATACTTAAAGTAAAAGGGATAGTTCTCCCTAAAATGAAAATGTACTGATCATTTAATCTCCATCAAGTGAGTACAAACCTTTTTAAGTTTCTTTTTTTCTGTTGAACACAAAAGAAGATATTTTTAAAAATGTTGGAAACCAGCAGTCATTGACTTCCAAAGTATGTTCATTCCTACTATGGGAGTCAATGGCATTCTTTAAAACAGTCAATGGCTGCTGGTTTCCAACATTTTTTTAAATATCTCTTTTTGTGTTCAATAGAAAAAAGAAACCCAAGAAGGTTTGGAAAAAGTGGAGGGATAGTAGATGATGGCAGAATTTTATTAAATTTTTTGGTGAACTGTCTCTTTAAATTGATCAAACGTGTCAGTAAATCATGTATAATGTTGCAGAAATATTTAAATAGAAATAAACGCTGTTCTTATGAACTTTAAATTAATCAAATAATCATAAATAGTGCATCAGTTTCCAGAAAAAAAACATTAAGCAGCACAATTGCGTTGATTATAACATTGATAATAATTTCCAATTATATGAGCATCAAATCATCATATTCAAATTTTTTCTGAAGTATGATGTGACTGAAGACTGTAATTATGGTGAAAATTCATATTTACCATCAGAAGAATAAATTACATTTAAAGAAAGTGTTTTTTAATTGCACAAGCTACTTTTTTGCAGTTAAATTATTTAAAAAATAATAATGATAATAAATACTGACTCCACATCTTTAAACATTAGTAAATGTATACGTAACATTTATTTCAATTAATTTCACGATCAAAATTATTAAATTCATTCACGATTGTATTTTCTACAGATTAACCTGTTCTCAGAGGCTAAAGAATCGAGTGTGTCACCGCGGGTCTCAAAATTCCATGGAAATGGTGAGAGCAAAACAGTTCGTACATCATACAAAAGAAACAGATGTTATGCATCAGACACTGTGCATTTGCTTATTGTTCTTATCTACAACTTTCAGGATGATCACATCTAAAATGCAAATGGCTCATAAAGATATATATATATATATATATATATCCAGCTGTGTGTGGTTTGATTATTTTAGATGTAGTTCTTTTTATTTTTGGAGGTATTGTTTCCTTGTTCTGGTCTAAAAGTTTGATTAGCTCTGTCTGCGGCCCATCATGCTGTTGTTTGGAGAGCCAGAGCAGGAAGATGATAATGCTAATTTCTTTCTGATGGATCTCACTGCCATCACAAGACCATATGGTGGATGGGAACATCTTTCTTTGGAAATGAGAGAAACTATTCATGCTCTCTTAACATGTACAAGCCTGCTCACGCCTCCCAAACATGGACAATAAAGCCTATGATTTTTTTTTAACTCATTGTAAGTTTTTATTTGAGAAAAACAAAACAATTATTATATTATATTATATTATTATTTTATATTATATTATATTATATTATATTATGAAATTGTTTTTTTTGCATATTTTTGTATATTGTATATTTTTTGTATATCGTTATTTGTTTTCTGTTATTATATAATAACAATTGTATTATTTGTAAACTATTGTATTAAGATTTATATTGTGATTTCTAACAAAAATGTCTTATCTTATTTCTTATAATACAGAAATAATTGATATTTATTATATTGTGTTATGTTTTAAAGCCAATAATTATTTAATTAATTTAATTATTATTAAAATATTTATTGTACAGCAATATGTTGTTGCTTTATAATGATAATAATAATAATAATAAGAAGAAAATAGTTCTTTTAACAGAAATGTTTGATCTATTTAATAATCATAAAAACTTTATTTTATCATTAAAATAAGAAGTTTTAGAATTAGTTTCAATATAATATGTTTACAAACCAATAATAATTGTTATTAAAAATATTTAGTAATTTGTAACAATATTTTGCTGCTTGAATAACAACAACAGCAACAAAATATAAATATGTTTATATATGTATTATATAATATTATATATTATAAAGTATTATATATTATAAAGTATTATATATTATATTATATTATATTATATTATAAAGTATTTTTTTATTTTATTGAATATTTTACTGGATGGGCGTCACGGTGGCGCAGTGGGTAGCACGTTCGCCTCACAGCAAGAAGGTCGCTGGTTCGAGCCTCGGCTGGGTCAGTTGGCGTTTCTGTGTGGAGTTTGCATGTTCTCCCCGTGTTCGCGTGGGTTTCCTCCGGGTGCTCCGGTTTCCCCCACAAGTCCAAAAACATGTGGTATAGGTGAATTGGGTAAGATAAATTGTCCGTAGTGTATGTGTGTGAATGAGTGTGTGTATGGATGTTTCCCAGTGATGGGTTGCAGCTGGAAGGGCATCCGCTGCGTAAAACATATGCTGGATAAGTTGGCGGTTCATTCCGCTGTGGCGACCCCAGATTAATAAAGGGACTAAGCCGAAAAGAAAATGAATGAATGAATGAATTTTACTGGATTTTATAGCTTAATTTACATTTAGTAATTTAGCAGACGCTTTTGATCATTAGCGACTTACAATTGAGGAGGCATTCAGCGATTCACCAAGAGGAGGCAATACACACAAGAAGTGCTAATAATACAAAGTAACTGTTAATGCTCAGAAAATTAAGTGCTAGAGTAAGTAGTTCTAATTAAAGTGTCCGGTGCATATAAAGAGAAGAGTGTTTCTACAGGTGCATGGTTTGTCAAGCCCACTCACAAAACCTTTACGTAGATATAAAGCCCTGTTTTTTACCATTTAAAAATATCATACTAAATCATTTGTTTTGATTTATTTCAGGAGGAGCCAAATACCGAACAACAAATTGACAAAAGCAAACCGAACTCATCAAGACTGAAGTCACTGGACACACTTCGAGGGTATGTCCTCAAAAAAAAACGTTTTAATTTATTCACACAGAATTCTAAGAACATATTAATACTTATCAGTGGTCATTGGCTTGACGGCTGTATTCGCTCATTGTGGGACTAAAGAGATTGTACGGGGTCACAGGCTGGACAGACATTCACTCGGCCCATTGTTTGCAGTGCTCGCTCTGGGCACGGTCTCTAATATCTTTTGCCTCTGCGGTGGGGAACAGTGGGTTGCTGTTGGGCAAGGGTGATGTGATTTAATTGGGAGGCCCAGTAGTGGCTTGACGGAGACTGGAGGGCAAATGCAGAAACAGGAAGCTGCTGTGGCTTTGACCTCTCACTTCCCAGTAATTGATGTAATAACGCGGGCATCATATCAGCACATATTCAGCAGGCTGTGGATCTGGAGCCGGAGCGGAGGATATGACTTCCCAGATCAAGATTTGTGTAATGGATAATCCATGTGTGTCGCAGAAGTGCTTTTCAGATCACAATCGCCAGTGGCAATTTGTACTATCGATGACAGTTACAACAAAGCTTTAAAGGTTTTCAGAATTGCCTTCTACCTTATGTGTCTTTTTTTGTGCTGGGAAAAGATTAATTGTAATTAATCGCAAAATAAATCCAAAATAAAAAATATATATTAGGTATATGTAATACAAACACATACATAAAAACAAAACTAGACAAAGCAGTTTTGTTACATAGATATTTACATTTATATATAACTTGTATCGTATACGCATATTTTATATCTAAATATAAATAAACAATTTCTCAATTGCATGCATGCATGTGTGTATTTATATAAACATAATACATATTCACAGTACACACACATATTATGTCAAAACAAACGTTTATTTTGGATGCGATTAATCACGATTAATCTTTGCCCAGCGCTTTTTTTTTTTTTTTTTTTGTCTTTTACGGTATTTACATGACAGTTTATTTACTGAAAATAGAACCGTTTTGCATACAGATGGCAATGTTGTGAAAGATTATCCCCTTTCACACAGATCTGTAAAAACATTGTATGCCTGTAGGTGATGTCATTTAGTAAATAAACAGTACTCACCTTTGCACATACAAGCTGTTTGTAGTATGTCCTAAACGTATTAGGGCTGCCCCCAACTAAAGATTTTCCTAGTTTATTAATAGTCATTCATTTAAGCAATTAGTCAACTAATTGCATGTTCATGATTTCATCACTGAATTATATGCGGGGGAGAAAATGTTCTGGCAGCAAGGAGACTGTCTGAATATAATCATTTAATAATGAGATACACACCTCACAACTTATGAACTTTTCAATGCAATAACTTAAAGATAAAACACATTTTAGTATATAAAATATACCTAAAATGTTTTTGTTTCTTTTCAAAAGAAAAATGAACTGAGCAGACAAATAAATAAATATACCGTAAACTACTATACTTCAAAAATAAGTGCAGAAAAAGTGTAATACATATATAATAACTCAAATTTTTGCTTCAAATCTTTTTTTTTCGGTGCAAACAAACAAAAAGCCTAAAATCAGCCTTTCCTTAAAGGGATAGTTCACCCAAAAATAAAAATGTACTTACTATTTACTCACTCTCAAGTGATTCCAAACCTTTATGAGTTTCTTTTTTTTTGCTGAACACAAAAGAAGATCATTTGAAGAATGTTGGAAACCGGTAACTACTGACATCTTTTCAGTATTTTTTTTTTTTTTTTTTCAGTATTTTTTTTTTTTTTTTTAATTTTTTTTTTTTTTTTTTTATAATTTTTTTTTATTATTATTATTATTTTTTTTTTTTTTTCTATTTATTTTGTGTTGTCACTTGTCACTTTATGTACACTGGAAGCTTCTGTAGCCAAAACAAATTCCTTGTGTGTGTAAGCACACTTGGCAATAAAACCGATTCTGATTCTGATCTATAGTAGGAAAAACAAATAAATGGTTACCACTTTTTTAAACATTTTTCCAAAATATCTTTTCTGATCAACAGAAAAAAGAAACTCAGACAGGTCTGTGTCAAGTCTGTTAACTTTGCCTTTGTTAAAAAAAAACAAAAAATATTGAGCATATATTCTTAACAAAATTACTACAGTAGAAACTGAGACAGTTATAAGAGAAATATAAATGCAAACTCCCAACATAATCAGGCTGACAATTCGATTCATCTTTATTTCTCTAGCGCTTTTACAATAAAGATTGTGTCAAAGCAGCTTAATGAAGTTCTAGTAA
The DNA here is from genome assembly GCA_903798115.1 of Danio jaintianensis. Taxonomy (NCBI): domain Eukaryota; kingdom Metazoa; phylum Chordata; class Actinopteri; order Cypriniformes; family Danionidae; genus Danio; species Danio jaintianensis. Next base: position 19,649,934 of record CAIGQV010003909.1, read on the forward strand.
ATTGAAACTGCTTCAGTCCAGTTATCACAGTTGAAGTTTAGTTGAGTTCAGTGTAATGTAAATGACACTGCTGAAAGCCAAAACACTGAAGAGCAACTCCACCGATACACAAATTAATATTTATCCATCAAACCCCTGTAAACATCTACAATCTTCACCAGCACGTGCAATGTCTGTCTATGAGGCCACTCTCTGTGCATTCTACATTTGAAATAATGAACTTGAGTTTGCAAAAGATATGTGAACGTTTCGTATTACTTACGAATGCTTATGGCCCAAATATATATGAAAGTCTCTTGTCAAATATTTTAGATACCAGGCTTGACCAAATTGTTTACATTAGATGGTAAATTGCTAGTAAGAGGCATGACGTTTCCTGGTGGCATGGAGCTGATCCACAAATCCCAACACATTAGGTTAGTTGACCAATCAGAGTGCGTTGAGGGCGGGCCTTCAGAGGAACCAGGAAATATGATACGTCGTTTTCATGTTAGCTGAGTAGCAGTATAAAATTAAAAAAATATATATATTTTTTTATTTATTTATTTTTTTTTACAAATGAAGCACGAGCACACATTGTTTTGCACCCCATAAACAAAATAAAGTCTTAAAAAAACACTCTGGACCACACCAACAGTGACTACAACAGTTGTCGTATAAATGAATGGCCTAAATGCATAAAAACACATGCCAATGCCCACTTATTTGAAACCTAATTCATAAATGCTCCATTCACAATGGTGACGATATTGCTTGCAAACCACAGTGCTTATAAAAACAGATGTTCCTCTCAGTCCACACCTGCTTTTGCTCTTGGATATGAAATAGTCCATTTCCTTGTTAAGCCTAATGGTTTTATCAGCATGGCTGGAGAGACTTTGCTCCTTTGTTTCCTTTCGTTTCAACCTAAGTATTATGTGATCTGGCAGCGGAGGCCGCTTTATTTGAATATGATATAGACATCATGTCATACATATAGACTCAGAGGATGACATCACAGCTGGCTTGTCGGCTCCGTTGATTCATGATGCCGAGGATATTATTGGATTCTGCAGCAAATGCACAATATTTCACAAGAGCTTTTGCAGTTATAGCAGGTCCAAACCAAATCAACACTGTGCAAATTACACAAGGGATCTGTGATTTGGCTATAGGTGGAACTTAATAATGTCAGTGTCTCTCAGTGAGAATATCAAGCCCGTAGTGTTGCAACTTCTTGGCTGTATAACATGAAATATGGCCTGTCCAGCAGCGAGTCAAAACTTTTCACTGAAGACAGAAGCATCTGTCATCTGCCCACCGCTTTGGTGAAATTGTTGCGGCTACGATTATTTTTCTTTTTTTTCTCAGAGCTGAAGAACAGCGCTCTCAATTCTGTATTAGAATTCTGTATTATTCTGTATTCCCTTAACAGGGAATGTACTTCAAAATGTTACCATTTAGTTCACTACACCCTGTTCTTTGCAAAACAGAAAGCAAGCTATTTAAACTTTTAATTTAAACATTTTTAAAGTCATTTTTTCCTATAGTGTTCTCCTGTTGCAAGTCATGTTATTGAACATCTTTATTTTAATAATTTGTCTTTTAAGCTGTATTAGCACGTGCATTATTTCTCAGGATTTTTTACTATTATAGAAATCGTTTTAATAAGCTAATTTAGTGCTCATTATTACTTTCAAAGTTTAACACTCCTAAAATATTTGTGGAACCACTGTTAATTTTTAAAGGATTTTTTGATGAATAAGAAAGCTCAAATAAACTGCTTATTTTGAAATAGAAATATAATCTTTTGAAGCCCTGTGTATGTATTTACTGTCACTTTTGATTACTTTAATGCAAACCTGATTTTGTTAAATGAAATCCTCACTTTTTACTTCAACCTTTTGAATTGTTGTGAATCCCATTACGCATTTATATAATTACAGTGCTGTCATTGCTATTTGACACTCACTCTAAATCTTATGCCATTCTCAGGCATTGTTAAAATCATTTTTTTATTAAAAGTTACCAGCTAACTGTGAGAATAAATTTGTTTTACTTGCATTTGCCATTTGGCATGTGTAAATATTTGTATCCCTTCTTTCCCCCCTTAGTTTAGCATTTAACTTTAAGTTGAAATGTACTTTAAAATGTATTGAATAATACACATTTTGCAAATGTACAACTTTTCTTGATGACTGCCATTATCTACCTAATTTATTTTAAATAGAAATATTTTTTTCCTATCACACTCCTGCAGCAAGTCATGTAAATTATTTTAAAATATTTGTCATAATTAAGGATTTAATACTTACCAGCTGTGATATTTCAGGCTTACAGTGAAAACTGCAGTCTATATAAATCACATATTTGCTCACTCAGGGAACACAGAGAGCTGCTCGAGGATAAAATGACAATGACAAATACTCACTGGGATTTGCTGCCAAAATGTGTTTTTTTTGCTTGTTGACAGCTATTGATAATGAGAGGCAATACAAAAACATATACAGTAGTTTTTATGTCTTTTAATTTTTCGATAACTTATAGTTTATTTTTGGCTGTTCATAAAGTGTTTTTTTCTTCGGAAAAAAATCCAAAAAACTCCTTTAAATGTTTCTTTTGTCACACTTTATCTATTAGTGTCTGTTGATTTCAATTACAGTGCAGTAAGCCGTTTTATCAAAATGAGTTTTTCCTTCTTTCAGCAATGAGCTATAAATTCAACAACACTAATAACATACACCAAACTTCACTGTTTTATTTTAGATTATTTGAGAGAAATGTTCATACATAGGTTATCTTATTATATGCAATGTTTTATTCAACAACATTCATTCATTTTCTTTTCGGCTTAGTCCCTTTATTAATCTGGGGTCGCCACAGTGGAATGAACCACCAGCTTATCCAGCACATGTTTTACGCAGCGGATGCCCTTCCAGCTGCAACCCATCACTGGGAAACACACACACACACTCTCATTCACACACATATACACTACGGACAACTTAGCTTACCCAATTCACCTATAGTGCATGTCTTTGGACTTGCGGGGGAAACTGGAGCACCCGGAGGAAACCCATGCGAACACGGGGAGAACATGCAACTCCACACAGAAATGCCAACTGACCCAGCCGAGGCTCGAACCAGTGACCTTCTTGCTGTGGGGCGATTGTGCTACCCACTGCGCCACCGTGACGCCCTTTATTCTACAACAGACTGTATAAATTACCTTTATTCTGGCTGTGATTTATGAAGTGATAAAAAGAAATTTCCAAAAAGACTTTTGAACCTGACTCTATCCAATGTTCATATTTTTGTGCTAGAAGTGTACGCAAATTAGTGCTTATTTAATTAAACAATACCTCATTTTCATAAACATAACATTCCTTAAAGGGACAGTTCACCCAAAAAGTTTTATTTTTTATTTTATTACAGTCCAAATATTTTGAAGAAAGCTGGAAAGCTGTAACCATTGACTTCCAGCTTTCCAGCTTTCTTCAAAATATCTTCTTTAGTGTTCAACAGAATAAAGAAACACAAAGTTTTGTAACCACTTGAGGGCAAGTAAATTATGAGTACATTTTCATTTTTGGGTGAACTATCCCTTTAAAACTTGCAATGTAATTTATTTTAGCAATTCCTTATGAAATAAATCAACTAGTGAAGTATGGTGAAAACGTTTATTTTATTTTTTATTCTATTCACCTGCAGTGTCTTGCCTTAAAGCAATAAAATACTTGATAAGTGATCGAGAGCTTCTCTAACACTGAGGTGTTTTTAATTAAAATTATGGCCTATAACGTGCTATACTGCAAACATTGCTCCGTGGTCTCATCTTGAAAACGACTTAACCTTTGTCTTTGTTACTATGGACACTAATGGATGCAGTCGCAAAGTGTGTGAGAGAGAAAGAGAGAGAGACAAGAAAGACAAAGACATGCTTACTTTAATAGCGCTCTTTAGCGGATGGCATGTGATTAAAATCTCGTATCAGCAGGTTAGACCTAAAAGGAGCAGTAATGGTCTCTGTTCTGATCTCCTAATTGAATTTGCCGAGGAAAAATTTAGATGCTTTAGATACAGTGAAGTTTATCTGAAGGTCTGGACAGTGCCTTGGATTCTCAGTGTGTTTTTATACAATGAAACCGGAGTGAACGCACTTCAACACCCGGATACAAATGTTGTCAGGGTAATAAGCGGAGATGTTGTTTCTGGGTCGGATCACAAACATCTATTTCGTGTCCACAGGTATATTTATTTATGCCACATAGAGGGAACATGCGTTTTCTGATGTCCAATAAAAAGCATCCCCTGCTGCTGCTGTTAATTCAATGTAGTGTTCCATCATGCACAATAAGTTGCAGCCTGGCTTCCTTTCGCTAACTTACACGTCTACAATAAATTACAGCGTAGGGCTTTAGTCAGCACTTCTGGGTGAGGCGATTCAGAGGACAACCGTTCATTTCCTGAGTGATTCATAATGCTTAGGTTGCATTACCTTACACAGCATTTCCGCTCTGATGTATAAAACAAACGCCACATCCTCGGGTCTTATGATCCATAATACTAATACAAAACGTACAGTTTAAACGAACAAAACATTCGTTGTTTGTATGTTTGGACACCACTGCCGGGCAAAAAGAGGGATGTTGTGAAATATTATTGCTGTTTTAATATTATCGTAGTTAATTTATTCCTGTGATGGCAAAGCGGAGTTCTTGGATTTCTTAGTATTTGTTATTATTTCAGTGTTTAAAACAGCTGTGTTAAAAAACAGTTCAACAATCTTTTGAAACACAAAAAATGTCTTTTTTGTTGTTACTTTTAATCTATTTAATGCATCTTCCAAAATAAAAAAAATTATAAAACAATTTTAAACAAGGGCGGCACAGTGGCACATTGGTTAGAACTCTTGCCTCACAGCAAGAAGGTCGCTGGGCCAGTTGCCCTTTCTGTGTGGAGTTTGCATGTTCTATGTATCTATGAGTGTGTGTGAATGTGAGTGTGTGTGTGTGTGGGTGTTTCCCAGTACACTGTTGCAGCTGGAAGGGCATCCGCTGTGTAAAACATATGCTGGATAAGTTGGCGGTTCATTCTGCTGTGGTGACCCCTGATAAATAAAGGGACTAAGCCGAAGGAAAATGAATGAATAAATTTTAAACAAAATTGTACTTGCACTACATGTTTTGAATGGTAGTTTATGTTTTAGGTTATAAATTGCAAGAATATTCTGAATGAATTTTTGATTATTGCACTTTAACTTATTAAGAGCTTATGGGAAAAAACATTATTAGTGGGATAGTTCACCTAAAAATGAAAATTCTGTCATCATTTACTCACCCCCAACGCTATCTCAGGCCAATTTATTTATATGATTTAATGGCTAATCCGTACGATCTCATTTGTACATTTTAGTACAATTTGCTCATCCCCCAATGATGTTTGGGTTTAGGGGTGGGGTTTGGTGTCACACCACCTTTTAAAAATTGTACATTTTGACAAAACAAAAAAAATTGTTACGTTTCCTCATGATATCAGGCTGTCACCCCTCACTTGTTTAAAACCTATTTGACTTTCTTACTTCTGTTAAAAACATAAGAAGATATTTTGAAGAAAGCTGTAACCTTTGACTTCCATAGTATTTGTTTTTCCTATATGTCAGTGGTTACCGTTTTCTAGTTTTCTTCAAAATATAACAGAAAAAATAAACCCATAAAGGTTCAAAACTACATGAGGGTGAGAAAATAATGAGTACATTTTAATTTTTGGGTAAACTATCCCTTTAAGCATTATTATAGGTTTAATGCATATGTAATAATCTCTTTGGACTATATCTTTACTCCTTTATTTTGATAAAATGTTTGTTTCAGGTTTTCCCTGACTCTGATGGTGTTTGTGAACTATGGAGGAGGTGGTTACTGGTTTTTCCAACATGCACCATGGAATGGTGAGTTATTTTGCTAAACTATGAGCATATAGGGCTCCATAATGCCATTCAACTGACTGTTCATTTAACCAGAAATTGCAAATTATAATTTAAATCCAGTCAGGAGAACTTTGTGTGCAGCAATTTTGTCAGATCCTCTCACACCAGTGTTTCTGAGATGAGAAGTCAGAATCATTAACTAATGATTTAGTAACCATCTTTTAATGAATTATTCAAAATGATTAAATAAACAGGGGTGTGTTTCCTGAATTATTGTTAGCTAAAAATGGTAACAAGTTCAGTTGCTTTACCAACATATAACATCTATAGTTACTGTGAACTTTCGCAAACAGAATCTCAAACATGTTTTGGATACTGAATGGCTTTCCTAGGGTAAATGTGACATGTATTGTTTACGATTTTATAGATGCCTTTCAGTAGTTGAGACTGATTTAATGGTAACATTTCTTTCAATGGACCTTATAGTGTTCAGTCATGTTTTTACCTTGCTGTAGTAAACTTATAGTAAGTTGCTCCATGTTATTTCACTGGTGGACACTAGTAATTGGATTGACACTTTTTATTATTCAAAATATACTGATTGGCTACCATTGATTAGGCTATTTTCATGGGATGGAATGCTATTACTAGTGCACAGCAATGATAACATTTTTGAAAAGAGGGAATACTGGACAAGACATTATGTTTTGTTATAAGACAGGATACCAAAAGATGCACGATACCAGAATGATACCAGCGTTAAAATGTGCTTACATTAACTGCATGGGTTAAGGTTAGGTTCAGGGGTAGGTTTAGGGATAGCAACAAGGTAATACCGCATTTATGTATATGTTTATGATAAGTACATAGTACATGCAAAACAGCATGTACTATGAATGAAACATTCATTCATTTTGCTCTTTTAGTTTAAGAGATTAGAGAACATTTCTGTACACATGATGTAACCCACATAATAAAGCAAAATAAGAAAGAACAGAAATAGCAAAGCATGCCTTAGCTGTGATGTTATTTAAAGCAATAATCAGAAAGTATTTAGATTTCAAGCCACTTAATTAGCAGAAGCTCTCGCTCTGCCACCTGTTTGACGTCACTGACGACACTTATAACCGACATGATTCAAATAAAGGATGTGCAACATAGTTTGGTTTCATCTAGTTAGTGTCTCCAACTGTGCGTCATACAATGATAGTTAAGCTGCCAGTGCTGTCATTACTCAGTGAATTGCTTATGGGTGCTGTTCCCAGAAGCATCATTAACCAACAAAGGTCACAAGTTCAGTTATTACCAACATAATTCAGCAATTCTGTGCTTCCTGAATCCATAGCTACGACAAATATTTGCAAACAGCATCGCAATTTGGAACTATAGCTCTCCACCTGTAGTTAAAAGCAAAACTTCTCGTAAAGGGATCGCTCTTCCAAAAGTGAAATATATATTATGATATACACTGTAAAAAATTGCCGTAAATGAGCAGTTTTCCGTATTTTGCGATTCATGTTTTAATTTTTTATTTTCCCCATTTGTTTATGCTTTTGAATTGCATTATGGGATCTTGATCTTTCTTCCAAAAACGTTTAGCCTTGAAAAGTTCAAAAAAGTGATTTTTTTATTAACATTTGTAATAGTATAAAGTGATATATTGACTGGGTTGGTGTTATATTACAGTACAAAAGCCTTGTAATAAACTGCCAGTACATTTTCTGTTGATTTACAGACTTATTTCTATATATTATTTCTTATACATTATATTATTTAAAACTATTAAATGTCAATAAAAGTCACTGTGTTAAACGGTAGAGTTGACTTTTCAACATCAAAAGTCAACAGAGCAGAGATCAAGGTCCCATAATGCAATTCACAACCATAAATAAAAGGAAAACTGTTAATTAACAGATGTTTTTTGCAGTGTATAACTCATTTACTCATCCTCAAGTGGTTGCAATCGTTTATGAGTTTCTTTTTTTACGTTGAACACAAAAGAAGATATTCTCCAAAAAATAGTACTATGGAAGACAGGGTACCAACATTCTTCGTAATATCTTCTTTTGTGTTCTGCAGAAGAGATGAATGCAGACATGTTTGAAACAAGTGGAAGGAGAGTAAAAGATAACAGAATTTAGCTTTTTGGGTGAAATACACCTTTAGTAGGACATACTATAGATCATACACTTTAGCAAAATAAGCATGCTAACATTAAGATCTGTATCTTTTATCTTATTATATGCATACATACACTTTATTCTATGTTTTAGTTTGTTAATAAGAGAATCAAAATGCCTTTTTTTTTTGAAGAGTGCATATTTTGTAACATAAGGTAACTCTGGTAATAGAGCAAAATAATACACAAAAATAGTTAAGCAAATTTGTTATTTACAGCAATAATCTCAAACTGTTTAATTAGCATAAGCTATGACTCCACAACCTGCATAACATCTCTAATGACAGATGTAACCAACGATTACTAAATTTTCTGGAAACATTCATGACTACCTAGTTATTTGTCCAACAGTTTTTTATAACATTGTAGTTAATCCGTGAGTTATACGATGTCATTGTTCAGGAAACAAGCCGTTGTTGACTTCACAACCGACTTCCTCCCTGAGTCATTTATTGCTTTTGTCTAGTTTGAAATAAACCATGAATTATTCAGTCAGTGTACACAAGTGCTTCCGAACACCTGTCTTTGTTGAGCAATCTCATTTGTCATCTGAAAAATAATTTGGCTCTAAATCTTTTTAAATGTAACATTTTCAACCCTCTTTAGAGGGTTTTACTTGAACACTTACAAGTTCTGAAGTTATTAATTAGGCTTTTTATTTTTTAAATATCACAAATTAACAACATCCATTATTAAAGGAAAGTCAAAATGTTACCTCATGAATCTTCACAGACTAGCACTCATGTACTGATATCAGACGATTACATTTAAAGAGCTGCTTTATCAAAGAGACACTTTAATTCAGCAGGAGTTTTATACTTCAAACCTGCAGCCTGACTATTGGATGAACATCCTCAAAGGACGCAGACGAGAAGGGTTGCATGTTAAATTTTAATGGGGGTCTATTACGAAGCACATCTCCTGGAGTATTCACAGATGAACTCAATTTAAGGCTTATAATGGCCTCTTCATCATATCAGCAGAATTGTATTGATCATAAGGGAAAGCAGATGGATTTTCATATTACTGTGAGGCCTCCTCTGTCATGGCCGCATGAGCGTTTATAAATCATTTGCTGTCTGAAAATTGAAAAATAATGAGAAAACATTGTTTTTAAGGCCGCACAATCTTTTGTCATCAGTTACCTTGCGCTGAGTGACACCATTTGTTTACAGTTAAGTGTGATTATGAGGATAAAACCAATTTTGTCCGTCGCTCAGCAGTAAGATTATGCATTTCCTATGTGTCAATCAAACTGTCATTTTTCCAGTAAGAGATGCACCAGATGTGTGTGTGTTTTTCATGTGCATGAACATCTTTTCCATGTACTTTACAGGTCTCACAGTTGCTGATCTTGTGATGCCTTGGTAAGCTGCCAGCGTGTACTTAATGAATCGATAGAGAATTATTACTTTCCATTTTTGAGATTAATATGGAAAAGTGTGGGACTTCAGTCCAATGGTTTGGATCTGCTTCAGAAGCCTTCAGATTTAAGGCTTTTCCAACCCAGGCACTGTTTATAATGCTTAGCCTATGCCAATTAATCTTTCTTCCTCTGAGAGTATACATAAAGCTTGTAATACTCAGTGACTGCTTGTGTGATGAAGTGAATGCAGATTTTTATATGCATACAGGCCCAGTTGTGCAGCATCAACTTGAAATTGTGGGTTTGGAAATGTTTAGGAAGAAAAATTGTCCATAAAAAGCTTTGCATGAACAATCTGCCTTTGCTTCAGAGTTTGACTTGCAAAAATCTTTCATTGAGAATTGCTTTTTGATTAACCAGTGCAAATAATGTCACAAAAGCACATGTAAGTATTTGTAGTAATGGACAGTGCATGGTGAAATGGCACAGTATGTGTTTTATACTCTAGAGTAATGCTGTCTTTAAACCTTTGGCAAGGTTTGTGTTCATTATAGGTACTTCTGTAATGCTAGCATTCACCTCGATGCATAGAAAAGGTGTTTCATTGCTACAGCTGCTTCGCAAGGTGACCTGGAGGACCGTTGTCCTGATGCTCATCGGCTTCTGCTTCATGAACTACAGTCCAAGAGATGGGTTTTGTGAGTAGCCTGTACATATTTTTGTCTTCCTCTAAAAAATACTTTTAATTTTATTTAATTTTATTTAATTTTATTTTATTTTATTTTATTTTTCCACACAGTTGGCCCACATAGAAATATGATATATGGCAATATATGCAAATTACATATATGACATACAAGTTCATATTTGGATTTAACATATATAAAATATATTTCAAAATATTGCAAAAATGGTCACTTGCATATATATTTTTTCAACCATTGGAATTACAAATATGAACATATACACATGTTTTTTAACATATATGTACATATTTGTAATTCAAATTTTTGGAATATACAGTATATATATATTCCAAAAATATAAAATTTCAAATATATATATATATATATAATTGGAATTTTAGATAATTCCAAGTATATATATTCCAAATATATATTCCAAAAATGGAATTGCAAATATGTACATATATTTAAGCAGCCATTTTTGCAATATTCCAAAATATATGTTGCAAACATGACTTCTTTTATATATGTAAAATCCAAATATGAACTTGTATGTCATATATGTACTTTGCACATTTTCCAGATATCAAATTTCTATATGGGGGTTGTGCTGGTGCACCAAAGTCAGATTAAACATCTTGTATTTGTTATATATGTAATGTAAAATATGATAGATTTGCTGTAGTTTTAGATTCAGGTGAAATGCAATTTAGTCATTTAAATCCTTACTTTACAAATTACAAGCTGAAAACACAAATTGAACTGAAAGCAATGTTGTTTTGCTATATGGAAAAAGATTACCTTAATGATTTTTTTTTTTAATGTTGCATGATTTTGTAGCTCGTCTGTAGTTAAGTCTCGCTGACAGTCAGCACATGCCCCCTCACTTTGAACTGACTGAACTTCAGCTTGCATTGCTCTGGATTTATCACTGGACAATAGAAAGCACGGAATGTCATTACAGTTGCTGTTCTATTCTGGGTGCCAGCGACTGATACAAGATAAAGTGTGACCTGCACCTCTTATTAACAAAAACTATGAGCATCTCATCACGAATGTTACATATTCAAGTCACCCAATCTTCCTTTTACAAAAAAATCCATTAGCCTCTGTCAGTGATGAAAGAAAAGAAGCCACGATGTGTAATCCGGGGTCTGGCAGCAGCACATTAGGACTGTCAGGGTTAAGCGAGGGGTGTCTGACAGGTCAGTACCTACATTAGCCAAAGCAGTATTAGCCGTCTGCCAGGATGGATGTGTAACTGAGTTAACAAAAATATTGTGATATTTTCCAGTGATTCAGCGGCAATCATAATATCTGGGGCCGTTGAACAGAGGTGCATTGAGCAAAAACAAGCTTGCCGTTAATGGTCAATTATCACAGATAGGGTTTCATCATGCCAGCTGCGCGGCGGATTTTATGGAACTTCATGTAATGTAATTACAGCTTTTGCCCTAAACTGCAAAATTTACTCTCTCGCTCTCTGATACCTCAGTCTGTGAACCACTCAGAATGATGTTTAGATGCCATTTCCCCCAATGCACCTGCATTCAAATGCAACAAAATTTATTACAATTCATTGAAAATCATTTGAGTAGCTGATCTATTTCAACATGGCACCAGTTGAGATTGTATAGTCAGTCTGTCTCTGCTTGGCTGTTCAAGCCATTATCATCCTCGGAACTTAATTAAAAAAAAGACAAACATGGAAACATGTGCGTTAATGCTTTTATGCAACACAGGCTCATTGGAAATATGTGCTTCAGCCTACATTTTTGTGAAACTGCAAAAACATATTTAAACATACATTTGACTGCAGTTTCTAAGTAAAATTAATGCTACAAAGCAGTATGTCGCCAACATGTTATATACTTCTCACACTAATGATATTTACCAGGACATATTTAAAGGATGATTTTCATGCAGTTCTTTGCACAACACCAAATAAATAACACAAAACAACCTAATGGCCTGTGATTTGTGATCAAATAAATCTTTTTTTGTAATCAATTAAGTCCATGTTGACATCTTTACCGGCGTGGGCAGTTTACTTGGTAACTTTGGTAGTTTACTCACTTTGTATGGTGTTGTACTTGTGATGAAGAGTGCTTAGAGTCCAGTGAAGCACAGTTGAAAATCTCTTTGTTGAAAGAGATAAAATCAGTGCAAAATCAGGGTAAAACTTTGTGGTAGCAGTGCATTTTTCTCTTACATTTGCTTTTGAATACACTATTGGTTGTGATTAGGTCAATGGTTGGCAAGGTTCGCTTCTCATGGACGTGTACAAGTAGGACGTGCATCTGAAATGTACAACAAAACATACCCTAAGTAACATATTTCAGATTTGCAAAAATATAGACAGCACTTTCTAGTGGATTTGTCATTTGAAATGTGCGACCGAACATAAAATGTAGACATATTCATGTTTTTCCAATGAGTCTGGGTGGCTTTTATCCATGAAGCATTGCATATCTACCAATGCTGTTAGATTTATGCAAATTCTCCTTAAATAATTTAGTTGCTACTGTATTCCTTTAATGTAATTCAGTGGCTGATGATTATATTTAGCTTACAGTTGAAGTCAGAATTATTAAATCCCCTGAATTATTAGCGTCCCTGTTTATTTTTTTCCCCAATTTCTGTTTAACAGAGAGAAGATTTTTTTCAACACATTTCTAAACATAATTTTTTTACGTTTTAATAACTCATTTAGGGGCGACGCGGTGGCGCAGTGGGTAGCACGTTCGCCTCACAGCAAGAAGGTCGCTGGTTCGAGTCAGTTGGCATTTCTGTGTGGAGTTTGCATGTTCTCCCCGTGTTCGCGTGGGTTTCCTCCGGGTGCTCCGGTTTCCCCCACAAGTCCCAAGACATGCGGTATAGGTGAATTGGATAAGCTAAAAACTTGTCCGTAGTGTATGTGTGTGAATGAGTGTGTATGAATGTTTCCCAGTGATGGGTTGCAGCTGGAAGGGCATCCGCTGCGTAAAACATATGCTGGATAAGTTGGCGGTTCATCCCGCTGTGGCGACCCCAGATTAATAAAGGGACTAAGCCGAAAAGAAAATGAATGAATGAATGAATGAATAACTAATTTATTAAATTTCTAATTCATTAATCATTTCTAAATTTATTTTATCTTTGCCATGATGACAGTAAATAATATTTTACTAGATATTTTTCAAGACAGTTCTATACAGTGTAAAATGACATTTAAAGGCTTAATTAGGTTAACTAGGCAGAATAGGGTAATTAGGCAAGTTATTGTATAACGATGGTTTGTTCTGTAGACTATCGAAAAAATTTATAGCTTAAAGGGGCTAATAATTTTTACCTTAAAATGTTTTTTTAAAAATTTTAAACTGCTTTTATTCTAGCCGAAATAAAACAAATAAGACTTTCTCCAGAAGAAAAAATATTATCAGACATACTGTGAAAATTTCCTTGCTCTGTTAAACATCATTAGGGAAATATTTAAAAAAGAAAAAAAATTAAAAGGGGGTTTAATATTTCTGATTGCAACTGTGTATATATATATATATTATGATTATATATAGTTCTAAATGTTAACATAATTTGACAACTTATTTGGTAGCTCAGCTGGTTCAGTGCTGTGTTTGTAATGCAGAGCTCTCAGGTACAAGTCCTGTGGAAAAATTGCTCAAAACAAAATCATACTTTAAAAAAACAGGTTTGGTTTAGGGTTTTATTATTTTTTCAGCCTTTTAAAGACCGTTTTATGATTAACCATCATAATAAAACACTGAGAAAATTAAGCATTCTTTTTAATGCCATTAACTGGACATTTTACATTGAATCCGCCATATAAAGAACAACAATGTTACCTCAATGTTTAAATGTAATGTAACAATGTTTACTCACTCTGAGTTGCAGTAAACACAGGTAAACACATTTAAAGCATTACAATGTTTGTAAACCAATCTGTTTGCAGAAATTCCTGTCAGACCTTAAGCCTGATGAATTACAGAGCAGATTTGCAGTAGGAAGCCTGTGTATATGGGCTTTAATTGACAGATACCATTAGTCACCGAACCACTTCCTGTCTCCATGCGCAGAGGTGGAGTGTTTCCGCTTTTTATTTGATTTGTTGGATCAATGATCAGTATTATATTGTTTCTTGTGGCCCTTGCTACGTGCCACAAAGAGGTTTTCAATTAACTAATGTGCAGATTACCATCAATCTCTGGCTCTAGATCGCGGGCTCACATCAGCCTCCCGCCTGCATCTCCTCAGATAAGCTTTATTAGTCTCCGGCAAGGCAGATCACACCTCTGAAGTCCGGCAGTACAAGACTTCTCACCTCAGCACAATCATCATTAGCCTGCGTTATGAACATAAATCTGCTCCTCTGTCATAAACAACACAACACTCAAAGTGTTTAGACAAGTAACAAAAAGTACATATTTTGATGGAGTTTATTTTATATTCCTTCCTACTTTTGCTGAATGTTCAATGCTGTACACAACAGGATACATAATAATTGTTGTGCAGTTTGAATAAATGTGAGCTACTTTATATACAAAGTACATTTGATCCATATATAATATCTGTATATATATACAGTTGAAGTCAGAATTATTAGCCCTCCTGTTATATTTGAATTCTTTTAGATTTTTTCCCCAATTATGCTTAATGGAGACAAGATTTTTTTTCAACATTTATAAGCATGATAGTTTTAATAACTAACTTTTTAAAATCTTTACCATGATGACAGTACATTTTATTTTACAAGATATTTTTCAAGATACTAGTATTCAGCTTAAAGTGCAATTTAAAGGCTTAACTAGGTTAATTAGGTTAAGTGGAATAAGTGTCATGAGGACTTAACAGAATAAAACAAAATTACATTTTATTTAAGCACTTATGCATTGTAAATCCAGAGAAACTGAGAATCTTAAGTGGTCTCGTACTTTTTTCCATTGCTGTATATATACAGTGCTCAGCATAAATGAGTACACCCCTTTTGAAAATGAATATTTTTATCGATTTCTCAGTGAATAAAGGCAATATATCTCGGTGCATTTTAACAAAACAGTTTTATTGAACAGTTATATCAATTAAAATAAAAGTTTGGTGACCTTAACGTCTTTAGGAATAGAAAAATAATACATTTAAATTCAAGTGAGGTATATGCAGAAAAATACAAACTATAACATTTTAAGTCAATTTTATATTTTTATGTTTCTCTTGATATTTCCTCTTTGTTACAATTTTATTTAATATTTTTCTCTAACACATTAATTTGGATGTTCTAATTTCTGGACTGTGATGTTTTTTGTTATATTAGTTCCAGTTTTGGGTTTGGTACTGACTAATCTAGTGTATATGCACACATATATGATTGTAAAGCATTCTATAGAAAATATTCATTTAAAAGAGAGATCTTTGATGTGTGTACTCATTTATGCTGGACACTATATGTATTATGCAGCAAAAAATTAATTAATTAAATGTCAGTTCAAATAACTTGTAAAGTACAGTAAATTTAATTCAACATAAAATGAAATATACCTGCACTGATTTCACAGTTAAAAACTTAATAAAGTTTTTAAGTGTGTGCAAGAAATTCCTTTTAAATCCTTAAGAAATCTTTCCATCTGATGTATTTTACAGCCCTAATGCCAAAGAATGATTTAAACTTCAACACGTAAAGCACTTGTACAGTTAAGCGCACAAGCACCCCGTTGACCTTCATGCTGACTCCAAAAAATGCAAACCTATTGAAAATACATTATAAATGAGTGTGTTTTCCAACCCACAGTCTGTAATAGTAATCTTACACGTTTATATTTGTGTGTGTATGAATATGTTAGTATCCTGGTGCTGGCTGCGGATACCCGGAGTTCTCCAGCGTCTGGGCTTCACCTATTTTGTCCTGGCACTGATGCAGACTTTCTCTCCCCTCAGAGAGATCCCCTTGAGAGAGGTGGGTTCAGCTCTTTGGCTCACGTTTCTCTCACATCAGACATCTGTGCAGGAACACACTTGTTCTCAAGTAATGATTCATTGGCGGCAGAGGTTACTGCAAGATGACGTAAATGCTTTAATGTGCCAATTATATTTTGTGTATATTAGTTTATCTTATGCATGCTGTGTTTTTGAAAGAAGTGGTGTGTTTTGGTCAAAAATATTCTAATGTTGTGAAATATTAGTACTCTTTAGAATGATTTTTTTAATGTATTCAATTTGAACATTATATGGGGATTTGGTCCTAAAAAAATTTTGTATTACCAATGTTGAAATTCGTTGTGTTGCCTAATATTTTTATTAAAACTGTGATACTTTTTTCCCATGATTTTTTTATTTTTTATTTAAGGATTATTGATTTTTATTTGATGTGTACTTATGTATATTTCTTACTGTTACAGTATAAATGCTGCTATAATTTATTTTGTTTTAGGAATTTAAAAAATCTTATTCAGCAAGAATGCAGTAAATAGATCAAATATGACAAATACTGTATAATGTTACAAAAAAATAGAAATTCGAACAAGTGCTGTTCAGCGAACTGTTTATACATCAAAGAATTCTGAAATCACAGAATTCTGGGTCACAGTTTTTCCACAATATTATGAAGCACTAACTTTGGCAAAAATTATTGAAGTATATTGAACAATCTTGGAGAGTCTCTTTATGACTTTCTTTGAAAATAAAAAATAAAACAACAGAGATATATTTGATGGGGTATTAGAAAATGTATGCTGTAGGAAAACCATAATTCATTTATTCATTTACCTTCAGCTTAGTCCCTTTATTCATCAGGGCTCGCCACAGCGGAATGAACCACCAACATATGTTTTACGCAGCGGATGCCCTTCCAGCTGCAACCCAGTACTGGGAAACACCCATACACTCTCACATTCATACACATACACTACGGCCAATTTAGTTAATTCAGTTCACCTATACCGCATGTCTTTGGACTGTGGGGGAAACCGGAGCACCCGGAGGAAACCCACGCAAACACATGGAGAACATGCAAACTCCACACAGAAATGCCAACTAACCCAGCCGGGACTCGAACCAGTAACCTTCTTGCTGTGAGGCGACAGTGCTAACCACTGAGCCACCGTGCCACCCGTCAAACCATAATATAAAATGAAAATTTTGCTGGGGTGTCTAGTACTAGGAGGCTTTTTATATATATGCAATCTTAAAAGCAAAGCAAATGTACAATAATAAGAACTATTATTAATAATTGCGGGCGACGCGGTGGCGCAGTGGGTAGCACGTTCGCCTCACAGCAAGAAGGTCGCTGATTCGAGCCTCGGCTGGGTCAGTTGACATTTCTGTGTGGAGTTTGCATGTTCTCCCCGTGTTCGCGTGGGTTTCCTCCGGGTGCTCCGGTTTCCCCCACAAGTCCAAAGACATGCGGTATGAGTGAATTGGGTAAGCTAAAATTGTCCATAGTATATGTGTGTGAATGAGTGTGTATGAATGTTTCCCAGTGATGGGTTGCAGCTGGAAGGGCATCCGCTGCGTAAAACATATGCTGGATAAGTTGGCGGTTCATCCCGCTGTGGCGACCCCAGATTAATAAAGGGACTAAACCAAAAAGAAAATGAATGAATGATTAATAATTGCACCAATAATTTTTGAGTACCGAATTAGCATATTATACTGCTTTCATATTATACTGGAAGGGTCATGGAACACTGATGACTGAAGTAATGACTCCTCAAAAAAAGTTAGCTTTGCCATCACACGAAAAATGTATATTTAAAAATTTATTACAATTTAAATGTTTTTTTTTAATTGCAATACATTTCACAATGTTTGTACTTCTGAATTATTACTAACCCTGCCACATGTTTTCCACATGTTTCTTTCAGCATAACTGGTGGAACCCCGTTCAGGATGTCATTTTATACTGGCCCGAGTGGCTCTTCATTGTGTTGCTGGAGACCTTGTGGCTGTGCCTCACTTTCCTACTGCCCGTCCCAAACTGCCCCACGTGAGTTCATATCAGCATCAAGCTTTGACCATATAACGTTTATGATGAAGATTAACTATCACACCAAACATTACAAACACAATAATATATCATATAAATCCAGTGCATTCAATAATTAATGTGTAATGTGTCCGTCAAATGTGATTTAACTACAGTTCATCCCTTTATTAACATAATAATAATGCTATTCGTATGTCAAGCTAGCTTGGGTGACATACTGTATATATGTTGGCAATATTACACAAGCGTGAATATATTTGGTATGGCTGTACATTTACATCACAAATGTGCATATATATGCATCGCAATATGG
This sequence comes from Danio jaintianensis, assembly GCA_903798115.1. Taxonomy (NCBI): domain Eukaryota; kingdom Metazoa; phylum Chordata; class Actinopteri; order Cypriniformes; family Danionidae; genus Danio; species Danio jaintianensis. The sequence continues at coordinate 19,668,355 of CAIGQV010003909.1, forward strand.
TCATTTGTGTTTGTGAGTCTGCGAATGTGCTGCGGTGTTATGAGATCTGTGATTTATGAGTGTTTGCCGGCCGCTTCAGAGAGGATAATTAGCCAATCTCAGTCTGTCATGTGCACTAAAAGGAGGCAGGGAGAAAGGATTCATCTTCCTTTCTCTGGCTCTCTCAGTTTTTCTCTCGCATCCGCTCAACCTTCCATTTGTGTCCTCTTTCTCCTCTCCTTCAAGTTTTTTTTTTGTCAGTGTGTCTGGGCCTGCTTGACATTGATGATCATGTGCAGAACACTGATAACTCGGCTTGAATAAAAAATGTTTTGACCTCACAGTCGTCGTCCTTGTGTTGCAGTATGATGCAGCATTTAAATTTTTACCTTCAAATGCACTTCCGTCTGAAAAATGTAACCAAGGGCTCCTGAAATGAGCATTTTCTTGCCTTATCGCCTTGTTTTGGAACAATGTATGTGGTATGAACTATGCTATAATAATACATTTGATGATACATTTGTTTATTTCTGTTCTGTTTACATGATTTTCTGTCGATGAAAATTTTCTGATTATTATCAATGTTGAAAACAGTTGGGCTGCTTGATAATATTTTTTGTGGATACCGTGATATTTTACTCTTCAAAAATAGACCACCAAGCATTTTATGTGTTTAAAAGACGTCTAATAGACATCCTTGACTAAAATGAGACAAAATTTGGGCTGTAAGTGAAAGCTTAGTAGACGTCTAATAATAGTCCAAGAATAGACTAGTCGTCAAATAGACAGGAATTAATGACTACACGTAGTCTTTCTACAAGTTTGTCTTTTTGATAACCTCTAGTGAAGTCTCTATTTTTGGCCAATTGTTAGACATCTATTCGATTTTAACTGACAGACCAAATTTAGCAACCTAGGCCCATTGGAAATATGTGCCCAGGATTACATTGTTGAGAACCGACAAATATGTACCTGGACTAAGTTGTCTTGCAGTTTTTGTTTTCACAAATCCACTATTTTTGACAATGTTATTGGGGCACGTTTTTAATAATTTTTGTCAAAAATCCACCAGAGGCCACTGTGTATATTTCTGCAAATATTAATGTCCTTCTCATCCGTTAGAGAAATCGGTTGGCTTGTCGTCATGCTTAATATCTCAGCTCGATATCAACTGACCCACCTACCTCCTTCCCTAAACCCTGTTAGATAAAGTTTTAGTTTTCAAAATAAAACTAGAAGAGTAAAAACATTGTGTGCTTCTACCGTGAGCTCGCATTGCTTTTTTTTGTGTTTTGTTTTTACCTGCTTTCTGGAACTGTCCTTCGCCGGACTCAAACTGCTGTCTGCTCTGCCTCCCAAGTCTGGTGCCGCTTGTAGTGAGCTACCAAGAAAACTAGTCATAGCAGAAAAGCTGTCCATACAGAGGTAAGCAGTCAGCGTTACCGCCCCGTAGCATTTGTTTTACACATCAAATGCAGCCGTATGTACCTGCAAGCACATATTTCTCGGTTCTCAAAAATGTAGACCAGGGCACATTTTCCCAATGAGCCTGTGTTGAAATGTAACCTTGTTTTAACTTTAATGTCTATGTTTGGAAGTTTGTTAGATGTCTTTAAAAAAAAATTTTATTGCAAAATTATTTGTGAGACCATATTCGTTTTTTAATTTTAATTTTTTCAAAACTATGAATTTTTATTCATTGAAGACTGAGGAGCATCAAATTAGTCAAAGGTGACTCTAAAGACATTTATATTGTTACAAAATATTATCTTTTAGATAAACGCAGTTGATTTGAAAGTGAAATGTATCACAGTTTCCACAAAAATATGAAGCAGAAAAAGTAAATAAACTAGATAAAAATAATAACAACATTAATGATTGAGCACAATTAATAAGTGATCATAATAGAGCAGTAAATCAACATATTAGACTGATTTTGTGACACTGAAGTTTAAGTCTTCATGAAATCTAAATTTACAGTTTATTTTACTAGTCCACATTGTTAGTTTTAAAGTGAACAGTTAATCCAAAAAAGAAAATAACTGGCGGTCAATCTCTGATGATATTGAATATGTTAAAATAAAAAACATTTAAATTATATTTTCTTTCTACAATATTGCTATCCTTGCTTGTATTCCTTGCTTGTATATTACATAGCTATCCTTCTGCAGTGGATATTTAGGAGCAGGAGGTGTTGGAGATGGAGGTTTATACCCAAACTGCACAGGAGGAGCAGCCGCACATATAGACAAGTGGTTTTTTGGGGACAACATGTTCTGGTATCCAACATGCAAGGTGAGAGTCATTAACCGATCATCTTTAACCATCCCAGTATTTTAAATATCTAAAATTGAATGCTTGATTTTGAACTGTAAAATTTATTAGTGTACAATGAACTAAACATTCTCCTGTCTACTCTCTGGTAGTTTGGTGTATCTCGTATCACTCTATGGTTTCCCAAAAATCAATATGATGTCCATTTATTGACTTACTCAATGAGCAGTCATGTTGTAAGCTTCACACAGGGGATATTTTGCAATAACGACTGGCTGATTGTCTGTTCATTATCACTTGCTTAAGTGAAAATACAGCTATAATGATTTAAATGGCATTTATATTGAAGAAATTACAGCAAGACAGCATATCATTTCTGTTCTCAGATGCTGTTTTGCTTTCATTCATTACTGTGTTTTCTCTGTTCCTGCAGGTCTTGTATCGAACAACAGAGCCTTTTGACCCAGAGGGTGTTCTGGGTACAATAAACTCCATAGTCATTGGATTCTTAGGCATGCAGGTAATTGAATACATTTCAGCAATATCAAATGAGCAATTGTGATATTGCTATATTGAAGAATAGTTCTATAAATAATTAGTAAAAAAAACTATAGACAGTTATAGATTCAAGTAAATGGATAAGAATTGTAACCTTTAGCTTGTAACAGCTTGTCATGAATCCTGTAAATACAGACATCTGGATACAAGCACAAATGTTCAGAATTATGATAATTAGGATTTTTAATCCTAAATCTGGCTAAATGGCTGGATAAATAGCTGTATAAATAGGTTAAATACGTTAATTAGTTGAAGCGGGTAAAATTAGTAAAATGGCTCATCCACAACCAATTAAATTTAAAAAAGAGATTTTATTTTGACCTGAATAAAGTGACAAATTGGCAAAGCTAGAATGAAGATGAACTACTTACTCCACTATTTGTTTTATATTATTTTGGTGATCGTTCATTCATTCATTCATTTTCTTTTCGGCTTAGTCTCTTTATTAATCTGGGGTCACCACAGCGGAATGAACCGCCAACTTCAGCATATGTTTTACGCAGCGGATGCCCTTCCACCTGCAACCCATCACTGGAAAATCGCTTACCCAATTTACCTATACCACATGTCTTTGGACTGTGGGGGAAACCGGAGCACCCGAAGGAAACCCATGCGATCATGGGGAGAACATGCAAACTCCACACAGAAATGCCAACTGACCCAGCCGAGGCTTGAACCAGCAACCTTCTTGCTGTGAGGCGATTGTGCTACCCACTGAGCCACCGTGACACCCGTGATCATTCATCTCTTTTTAAATGTATTTACATATGTCCTCAAATTATGCCTGTTCTAAAATTGCCTGGCAGTATTTTTGGTATGTAAACTTCTGTTGCGCTGAATTACATTTTAGTGGGTTTTCTGTAAATTGTGATGAAATTAAAATCTTTAATTTCATACTCAAAAATAAATAAATAAACAGACACATTTTAACGTAGGTGGAAAGAAAATAAATGTCAAGCTTAAAAAAATTTTATTATTTAAATGCTTAAAACTTCCCAAAAATAAATGGTAACACTTTACAAAAAGGTTCCATTAGTTAATGTATCTTTGTTAACGTTAGTTAATGAAACAAAAAGTTGTTCATTGTTAGTTCACATTAACACAGTGCATTAACTAATGTTATCAAGCACTACTTTAGATTTTAATAATGCATTAGTAAATGTTGAACTATTATTAAAAAATCATGTACTGTTTTGTATTGTTTTATTTTGTATTTAGTATTGTTCATTTTTTGTTCATGTTAGTAAATACATTAACTAGTGCAAAAATTAATCATCGATTAATCATGCAAAATAAATGTATATATAATGTGAGTGCATAAATATTGTGTGTATATACAAAAACAAATATATAAAATACATATACCGTACATATATAAAAAACAAAATATTTACTATTTAAATAATATATATTTATGTTTGGGCAACGCAGTGGCACAGAGGGTAGCACAATCGCCTCACAGCAAGAAGGTCGCTGGTTCAAGCCTCAGCTGGGTCAGTTGGCATTTCTGTGTGGAGTTTGCATGTTCTCCCTGTGTTCGCGTGGGTTTTCTCCGGATGCTCCGGTTTCCCCCACAGTCCAAAGACATGCGCTATAGGTGAATTGGGTAAGCTAAATTGTCCGTAGTGTATGTGTGTGAATAAGTGTATGGATGTTTCCCAGTGATGGGTTGCGGCTGGAAGGGCATCCGCTGCGTAAAACATATGCTGGATAAGTTGGTGGTTCATTCCGCTGTGGCGACCCCAGATTAATAAAGGGACTAAGCCGAAAAGAAAATGAATGAATGAATATTTATGTTTATATATAATCTGTATTTAAAATAAATAAATAAATTTATAAATATAAAAAAAGATGTTCTCAAATACATGTGCATTTATATACAGTAGTATATATGGAAAATAAATATGCACGGTACACATATATATTATGTTAATACAAGCTTTTATTTTGGATGCGATTAATCGTGATTAATCTTTTGACATCACTGACATTAACTAATGAAACCTTATTGTAAAGTGTGACCGTAAAGACAGATAAAAGAAAATAAATGTGCCAAAAACAACTCAGTGCAAATGATCAATTAAATTGATAAATAAAAGAATATCCAAAACTCATCTAAAACCCAACAGTGTTTTTCTCACACTAGATATCATCGGCTTTTCACCATGTTCTCATGTCGACTCATTGATCCATTTCACTTTCAGTTCGGCTAACAATGACAAATCTATAATATTGAGCTACATTTTCTGGCAGCTCCTCCAGAACCAGCAGCTGTTGTGTGTCACTGCTCTTTGCTGCTGCGGACAGATGTGTGTTCGTCCCCGCCAAAGGTCAGCAAAGTTTCTCGCCCTTTTGATGCTGACAGCGGCCCGGTGAACGCTGAGAACTAGCCGTGCAAACCCAGTCGCATTGCTCAAATCCCTGTAGGCGGAGGCAAAAAACAGTTAGTGGCAAGTCCGTCAATCAGCATGTGTTTGGGAAGACGGCAGGTGTCCGTTCGCTCCAGCGTCCTCGGCTGAGGCTCATTCGTCATCACCGAATTAATCAGTGAGCGCCGCCAACTTCACAGCCGCGCGGGAAACATGAGCTCTGTTTCAGGGCCACAACCAGTGCTCACATCCTCTCTGTGTCTCTCTTTCTCTGGCCAAACATGATATTAGCATGACATATCACTAGCATTACTGTCTATAAGCCTTTAATTAATTACGTTTGCTTACAGGATTGGGATCTATTTGGCCAAAAGTGAACATGTGTAGGCCTACATAAATGTTGCTTTCTGAATGGTAAAAGTATTTAGGACATAATCTTTGTGTCCACAGGCTGGAAAGATTCTTCTGTTTTTTCGTAAGACGAATAAAGGTATCCTGGCTCGATTCCTGGTTTGGGCTTTAATCCTGGTATGTTCACTCAAACACACACACACACACATTCACTAAAAGTTCATTTTAAGAGCGTTAACTGTGGAATACAGCATGCAGGGCTCTGTGTGTGTACAAGTGTTTTATTGCTTGTAGTTGTAGACAGTTTATGAAATAGGTAGACGTCATGTGATATGCGTATGTATATGCGGTCAATGAATTCCAAGGCAGAGATTGCTATCACACGCCTCTCGGGACTGAACCGGATGGCCTGTTCGGCTCACGGGTGTCTGGTGGTTTTTGAATTTGGACTTTTGCCGCTGTTGTTGCATATTCATTTCCACTGGTTCTTTAGTTTAAAATGCACGATAGAAATAAGTTAAGCTGATAAACTTGGTGTTTTTTTTTACCATGTTTTAAACACCAATCAAAAAAAACATACTTGAAACCCCTTTTTTGGAATCTTTAAGAGTGGTGTTGAGTTTAACTTTGGAACTTATGAGAAATTGTATATATGCATGTCCTGCAGGAAATCTGTTATTGACTGTTCAAAAAAGAGGGTTGAAAGAAGCTTTGAAAAAAATACTTTGTGCTTACCCTGACTGGATATATTTAGTGATACAATAGAAAGTGAATGTTTTATATTTAAATTTATTTGTCAGTTTTGATTATTCTGATGATGACAAATCTGCATTTTCATGTGACCCTTCAGAAATCATTATAATATGCTGTTTTGGTGCCCAAGAAACATTTCTTATTATTATAAATATTATAAATTATTATTATTAATAATAATAATAATTAGGCTGTCCCAATAATCAATATATCTTATTGTGCAACACTTGAAGATGAACTCAATAAATTTTGCCGTTGCAATATATATTTACAAATTCACAAATAACGTTAAAGCCATTTTACAATGACATTTAAGTTCTAACTCACCAGTGTCAAAGTTTATAATTGGACATTTACCTAATAGGACATTTAATAGTATATATAATAGGACATTTACCTTTTTAACATCAAATTTAAATAGAATTTAAATAACCTGCTAAGAATGCTAAGTATTTTAAAGTGTTTATGGCTATTAGCATTATTATGCTGTTATATAGTAATTATAGCGGTGCGGTGGCGCAGTGGGTAGCACTGTTACCTTACAGCAAGAAGGTCGCTGGTTCGAGCCTCGGTTGGGTCAGTTGGCGTTTCTGTGTGGAGTTTGCATGTTCTCCCTGTGTTGGCTCCGGTTTCCCCCACAAGTCCAAAGATGTGCTATAGGTGAATTGAATAAGCTAAATTGACCGTAGTGTGTGTGCGTCTGCGTGTGTGTGTGTGTGTGTGTGTTTGTGCGTGTGTGTGTGTGAGAATGAGAGTGTATAGGTGTTTCCCAGTGATGGGTTGCAGCTGGACGAGCATGCGCTGCGTAAAACATATGCTGGATAAGAAAATGAATAAATGAATAATAATTATATAATCAGTGGCATAAAATGATCACAAAATGACAATATCACTTATCGAAAAAAAAATTCCTTATCGTGACAGGCCTAATAATACTAATAATACTATTAATACTATTATTATTATTTAAAAAAAAAAAAGAGTATTACTGTCCTCAAGGTTTTTACAGTGTATAACAATAATATTGTTATTTTGCTTAATTTTCTATTCTATATTTGTGAGTTCTATTTATGAGCTATTAAATGGTTTTTAGGTTTTTTTTTTGTGGGGGTTGAATGCTTTATTTACAATATCTATCTATCTAACTATCTATCTGTCTGTATAAAATTTAGAAAAAATTGTTTTTAGTTTTTTTTAAGTTATATTAGTTTTTTTAATAAATTTTGTTCATTTATATTTATTCTGTCTGTGACATTACAGGCAAATTCTGCTATTTTTAAACAGTTTTTTACACACACTTAATTGAGTTCTCTAGGATCGTGAACATGGAAAATCAATCTCAGCAGAACTAAATAATTAAATCAACTCTGGTGCTGAGATTTGCACCCGTGAAACAAAAAAGTGATTAAATCTTCGATTGAGATGACGATAGTGGAAGGCTGGCAGATTTGTGGGTTAAGTGCTCCATTTGGGTGGTCTCGCAGACAAAGGGAGCAGAAGCTGGGCTGGGTGGGAAGTGCATGAGGATGTCTAAACCCCCGTCTCAGGGGAAATGGCCATGTGCTACTAGAAATGTTTTTTAGGGGCAAAGAAAGCAGCCCAATTCACTTACTGATGTCCTTCCGTGGCAGAAAAAGCTTTGTGATTGCACCATGTGGGGTGAATTTACCCTCTCTGCCCACTATAATAAGCATGACAACTTAAGCTAGCTCAAGTTATATGGCGTCTTTAATCTAAAGCGAACAGCGTAGCCATTTATTCAAGGTTATTAAGGCAGAATCATGTTTCTGCATATGTTGATCAGAGGATCTACACAGAAAGGGAGTTTGCAGGATTGTTTTGCATGAAAGACCTTGCTGCTGCTGCTGCTTGTTTTGGACTTGTGGAGGCAGAGCTGCTGGAATGGACTCTCTGGAGACAACAGGTGCTGATGGAGGGGTTTTGTCTGGACGTAAAGCTGTGGATGACGAGGGAAAATGACCTGCATTTCTCAGCAATGGCCTCGCTTGCTTGCGGTCATTCCTGCAGGGCTGGTAAATAATGTGAGAGGGAATGTTGCAGCTTAGAACTTGCAGCTCATTCATTTTTGCATAGTAAAAATATAAATATGAAATATGATCTCCAAATGTCCCTTTCCTACAACATTTGATTTGTGAGTCCAATTCATTAATCTATGGCAGACAAATGTTTCTCTCTGCACCTCCAGAAAGCTGACACAATGTCCTGTACATTTTCTTACTCTGAGGATCCCACTCTTGTGCCAAGATATATAACTCCTTCTTGCACTGTTTTATTGTTTCCTAGGGAGCTTGTTTTCCGAAGGATATTTGATTTTACTTAAGATGTTTTTAAAAAATCTACTTTGTATAGAGGCAGTTGTAAGTAAGCCATTTGTTGGTTCACTTTATAGAAAAGAACAATCTTAAAAATGATGTTTCTATTTTTCCCAAAAAAAAAAAACCTTTCAACATTACTTCAAACAACCGTTTTTTTCTTAGTGTGAATTTTTCTTACATTTACATTTTAAAGAATAAAAAGGTTTTTTTGTATGTAAATGTTTTTTCAATGAGCCATCAATGCTTATAAAGAACCATTATATTTAAGAATGTTTTACTTTTGAAGAAAGCATTGCTCTGTTTGTTTGACCCACTCAACAACAGCGACACTGACTCATCCAATAGTGTGAATTTAGGGCGTGCTGTCTTTTTATCCAACAAATAACTATAAGAGAGAGTAAGAGACAGTTTGGAAAACTGTCGTTTTATTTGGAAACACTTGCTTAATACATTTTTAAAGATACGTTTATATAGTATGTGGACTAATATACTATGTGTATCAAAGATAAATTAAAAGTTTAATAAAGCACTAAATCAGTTACATTTGAATATAAACCGGACAGCATTTAGTGAATAAAATAAGTATAAAATGTATTTAATTCTTAAAAATCAATTCTGTATTTGGTTGCTGAACTGTTAATCCTGTCAATTTGGGATAATGCAGAAATTAATGCTGCATCAAAATACTATAAATCTTAAAATACGCATTAAAAAACCTACATTACAAAAATTTTATTATTGAACTATTAACTATGACTTTTTGCCTTAATAAACTCCTAATTTGCTGCTTATTCATAGTTATTAAGCTAATAGTTAGGTTTCAGTGTTAGATAGGATTAGGGAGGTAGAATAAGATCATGCAGAATATGCAGGTAATAAACCACTAGTTAATAGTGAGAATTGTTACTTAAACTAAAGTGCTACCAAAACTTAAAATCTATAACTTTTTGTTGGATATGAAGATTAAAAACAAAATAAATGTGACTTCATTAATATATTTAGTTTTTCTTTATTTGTACATATTTGAAAGATATTCTTTTTTATGCATTTTAGTTTGCAGCCAAATCACAAATGCCCTCTCCTTCTTCTCCCAGTGATGTTTATTGCAAAAGTGTGCTTTTTGTGAACCCAGACCCACAATACGCAGATGCCTTATCCCCAGTATTTTAAATTTCATTATTCCCAAGCCCTATGACAAATCGGCCCATTATGTCTGTATGTTGAATCATAACGGCCAGCATTTTGGGTCCACACCGCTCGAGGTGCTGAAATAAATGAACAGAGATCTATTTCACTTTACCTAGAGGCACAGCATGATAAAATAAACTAGCCAACAAAAAAAATAAAATTACGCCACCACTGTTCACACCCAGCCTCTAAAGATGATTTGTGTATAATATGCTACTTGTATAATATTGAAATCTGTACTTCTACTTTGTTATAATGTTTTGGAAGGTGTATAAAATAGCAAACAGCTGTTGGGAGAGATTTTTATATTTGCCTTCTAAAGTATCTAAATGTCTTATTTTTTTCTTTTAACTTTTTCTTCATTCCTTATTCTGACATCATCAGCGAAATATATAGATTATAGAGCGTATAACTAAGGATTCAGGCGACCAATGACACCTTTACAGGCTTTGTGCTTTGCAATAAACACTGCATCTCCAAGCACAAGCAAACAATCAATTATCATTGACGTCTCTAGAGAGCTCAGAGGATGTTTTAAGCAGCACATCTCCAACAGCCTCTGGTGCTCCTAATGCGCTCTTCAAACACGCTTTACTGGTTAAACAAAAACTACCGACTGTCATAAAACTGTACATGTCTAACCGGAGAGCAGTGGTGTTATCCTTTGCATGAATTCTTTGTCAGATTCGGGGGATGATTTGAAGCTGTTCGCGCGTCGGCGTCCCGATAAACAAAGACCCGGAGTTAATTAAAGTTCAACGATCATTCCGTAGTTTGAGATTGAAATTGAGCGATTGCCCCACATAGCAATGATTGTCCCACATCCTGCCTGCATAGCCTGGAGACTCAATCTAGAGCCAGCCAGGCTATTTCCACACCATTGATTCTGTCATCTATACAAATGATGGATATCCTCCTAACAAGTAGGTTTGGATGCTGAACTGTCCATCCTCGCAAAAAGAACAATATCCCTTTAAAATGAGCCTGTGGATGACATATTTTTAATGCACAATTTGGGATATTGCATAAATAAAACCTTGGAAGTGCACTATGAAATATGTAAAAAATTGGTATTAAAAACAATTGATGATTTGTTATGGGATATGATGAGGTGTGAATAACTTATTTTGGTTGTACATTTGTGGAATAAATTCCTTGATGCACAGCAAAAAAGTCCCTCAACAGATGATGTGATTGGATGACTGACTGACTAGTGGAGCAAACCGCATTGTCTCAGATTTAGTTTGTTCTGAAATGCCTAGGCAAAATCTGTCAACAAAACACATTAAAAAACATTTAAAATTTACATTAAATAACCTCTCAGATGTACGCTAGTTCTGTATTTCTTGTGTTGTCTGCAAGTGCAAGCAATAAATTATTATGTGGGAAAATAGATACAATTGCTTTACTAGCTCATTTATTGTTGATAATTTGCAGTAATTTTTTAAGGAAGTTATGGAATTGTGTTTTCTTTTTAAAAAAGTAAGACCTTTGCACTTTTTAAAATGTACGCTTAGTACGTTTGTCCTGCCCAACAACAACAACAACAACAAGCTACACTGTGTTTTCCAGTGGTGTGAATTTGGGGCAAGGCTCTGTTTATCTGACCAATGAGAGCCAGGTATGACACACTAGTGTGTTTTTGTTTTAAAATGTATATATTTTGTTACAGTTACGCCGGGTATCCACACTACTCAGGAATTTTTGACACTTAAAAAACTGAGCATTTTTAAAACACTAAAGACCTTTGATTGGAAATGCTGGTGTTTAAACACAAACATTTAAAAATTCGCTCTGATTGGTCTTCTGGACTGTTGTATATCCTTCCCTGATTAGTCAAGCCCCTCTCATATGACCATTACATTACTGGTAGACTGCAATTAGGGATGGCGGCAAAATATGTGCATGGCCAGTGAGCGTGAATGGTCACATATCATGCATTTTAGGCTTTACAGGGTGGATGTAGATCGTTTTCTGAAACTCAATAAAAATGGCACTCTGGACGAGGAGCATTGTATTTCTAAAATGCTGTTTTAAAACAAAAACCCTAGTGTGTCACATGCACCTGACTCTCATTGGTCAGATAAACAGAGAGCCCAGACCAAATGACAAATTGTAGCTTGTTGTTGTTGTTGTTGTTGTTGTTGTTGTTGTTGTTG
>CAIGQV010003909.1:19680331-19723002 GCA_903798115.1 Danio jaintianensis
TAATTCATTTTTACATTTATCATTTCAAATTTGGTTTTCTAAATGTATCATTCATGTGTTACAGTATTTTGAATTACCTTTAATTTTTAAGTTTGCATTTTAATTTCCATTTTATTAAGGTTGTTGTGAGGGCGTCACGGTGGCGCAGTGGGTAGCACGTTCGCCTCACAGCAAGAAGGTCGCTGGTTCGAGCCTCGGCTGGGTCAGTTGGCGTTTCTGTGTGGAGTTTGCATGTTCTTCCCGTGTTCGCGTGGGTTTCCTCCGGGTGCTCCGGTTTCCCCCACAAGTCCAAAAACATGTGGTATAGGTGAATTGGGTAGGCTAAATTGTCCGTAGTGTATGAGTGTGTGTGGATGTTTCCCAGTGATGGGTTGCAGCTGGAAGGGCATCCGCTGCGTAAAACATATGCTGGATAAGTTGGCGGTTCATTCCGCTGTGGCGACCCCGGATTAATAAAGGGACTAAGCCGAAAAGAAAATGAATGAATGAATGAATTAAGGTTGTTGTGGGATTTTGGAAGTCAATGAAACAAAAAGTGTAGCAATAGAAAATGATTTTCAAGTAAAATTATGACTTCAAAAGTCCATGTAATTTGCGGTTTCTTTGAAATTGTGACACAGACTAGCAATTTCTGATTAAAAAAAATTGTTTCACCAAATTCCCTTTGTTAAACTTGACTGGCCCAATGGTTAGTGTGCCGACATATGGTGCGGCAGCTCCCCGGGCGTCCTGAGTTCGAATCCCAGATCGTGGACCTTTCCCGATCCTATCCCCTTCTCTCTCCCACTTAATTTCCTGTCAACCTACTGTCCTGTTAAATAAAGGCAAAAATGTCAAAAATATATCTTTAAAAAAACAAAACTTGACTGGGCTGGGATGTTTTTGCACGAGGAGATGGATCTGTGTTGCATGTGTTAGTTTGAGGGTCTTCACCTCCGGGGAGCGTCAGCTAATCTTGATTCTTTATGGCGGTGCTGCATTTGGCTTGGCTGATAATGCTTGCTTTACAGGTCTGCATTGATTAGAAATCTGTTTTATTCTGACCCTCAGGGAATCTCCGCAGCCATCCTTTCTAAGTGCACAAGAGACGAAGGATTTATACCTGTCAATAAAAACCTTTGGTAAGTGCTTCCTGACCCTCTAAATCCAGCCGCTTTTTTGCCATCCACCAAAAAAAAAGATGAGCCTCCAGAAGACACAAATCAGAGGCTGCTAAAACACACGTTTAGGTACCTCTAACGACAGATCGTCCTGTAAATAATCGGCCCCACTGGCACAGGAGTGAGACGCGGCGGGTGATGCATCCACTGTCCAACCAGATCACTCTTCTTTACAGCCAAGACGGAGTGAGCTGTTTTTATTTGGCCAACCGTATATATCTTGCCAACCACGCTGGCTTATCTCATCCGCCTGTTGTGAAATCGAGCAGGATGAGGTCAGCCCTACATCTTCAGGCCGCTGCACATTAAATTATTTGTCATCTAACACCTAATAAATAATGGCATGTAACAGAAATGTTCAACACACACGTGCAGTCATACTAGATCTCTTTCACAGTGCATACAAAGTTTTTTGCTTAAAACTAAATACATTTTTTAAATAATTTGCTAATAGGCTAAGAAGTAGAAATGGATTAAAAATAGTTTATTCATTCATTGGAGTAAGAAATAGAAATGAACTAAACCTAAAAGATGAATGACTGAATAAAGGAAGGAAGGAAGGAAGGTAGGATAGAATGAAGGATGGAAGGAATTTACTAATATACGCTAAAGAATGAATAAATTAATGAATATTTTGTTTGTTTGTTTGCTTGCTTGCTAGTGAGACATGAAAAAGGAATCAACAAAACCTAAATACTGAAAATGTCAAATATTTTTTTCTTTTTGTGTTTTATTTTTTACATTGTTATACTTCATATATTTCAATCTCATCTTCATTTTAGTTTAAGTTTTAGTAATTTTTTAAAGTTTTGTCGTTTTCATCAGTTGTAGTTAATTTCTTTGATTACATTTATAATTTTGATTTATTTTTTTTAATATATTTTTTTATTGTTTAAATTGAAAATTTCACTTGGTATTTTATTTCATTTATATTTATATTAGTTTTTACTCACTTATATTCAGTTTCCATTTCAGTTTAAGTAATGGTTGTTTGTTACAGTTTGTGTAATTTAAGTCATAATTTCAGTTTAGTTCTTGTAGATATAGTACTTCACCTTAATCTTATTTTATTTCAGACAGTATTTAAGTATTTCGTTTCATATTTTTTCTAGTTAAATTTATTTCAATCAAAGTAAATTTATTTAGAAATGTTTAGTTGTAGTTAACAACACCAATAACACTGTAATATGGATATTTAATCCTTTTAACTTTGATGGAATTGTGTTTCGTTTTCGTTTTAATGATAACCTATGGACAAAAGGTCAACCAGGCGATTACGATGCCAGTTAAAAGCTTAAACTGGGAAACAAGACATAAATACAAATTCTTTGCATCCCTAATGTTTTCTCCATTAAATTTGACCTTGCCTCGTCTTTGCTATAGTATGTGCTCTGTGACCCCACTCTGCAGGCTGTTCAAGTACAGTCATAGACATGCTCCACTTTTAATGGCCAGTTCATCATGCCAGCTTATTGAGCCCCCGGGTATGTCCGTCTTCATCCCCAAAAGTAATTAACTCCCAGCCAAGAGTCTTTTTTGGCTCGACTTCAGCTGACATAAACGATGCTCTGGGATGCAGCCATTTTGCATTAGATAAAAATCCGTCCTGGCACTTAGAAACACAGAGCCACATGACTTATTGACATGGTTGTACTGAGCAGGTGCCAAGGCTTCACTTTGGATGCTTCTGTTTCTTATTGGCTTACTTGAAGCACAGAAACTACTATGTGTCCATCCATTATTTAGTCCCAGGTTCTGCACTGTGTTGTTCTTACTGTTACAAGAAATGTTTGGCAAAGTTCTCCAATAGCGCAATGCAGCTAGACAAAGCAGTACTCACATAAGTATTGTTTTTTTTCACTTACTGAATTGGTACTGATATAACACAGTTTTTCTGTCTGTTATCAGGTCTCTGTCGTTTGTGACCTGCATGGCCTGCATGTCTTTTTTGCTGCTCGCTGTGATGTATTTCATCATAGATGTTAAGAAATTGTGGGGCGGACAACCTTTCATTTTCCCTGGTATGAGAAGTCACTTGTATTAAAGCACTATTTTATTAGTCAATCGGATACAGAAAAGCTTACTGTATTGTAAGAATGATTTAAGATTGAAATTTCTAGTAAAAAGTTATATAATGTTAACTTTTCAAAATACTAAAAGTGAATACACTTCATTTTCAAGGTTTCTGCAGGTGTTCACCAAGTCAAATTTAAGACTTTTTAAGACCTTTTTGAGACCATTATGAATGAAATGTCAGAGTTTTACAGGGCAAAACGCTAAGGATTTTTTGTAATGGCCAGTGAAATATTTTTTACTTGCCCTATTAAAATTAAAATTCAGTTGTTTCTTAGCCACATATTTTAAATAATGTGTCAAAATACATAGAGAACTTTTAAACAAATGTTATTGTAAGGGTGTAAGGAAGATAATTAAACCATATTGATAAAAAGAGTTCACAAATTTTACTTTCGTTTAACTTTTTTTTTTTTTTAATGGATTGTTGGTTGTAGCGATTGGGTAGCTTTACATGGACAAAGGAAAATTAAGACCTGTTTAAAAGTATTAAAGACATACAACACCATATTTCAGTGGATTCAAGACTTTTTAAGGTCAAAATTTTAGTTTCTGAAATTTAAGATCCCGCGGACACCCTGATGGTGCCTTTTAGTCATTCTATGGACTTACTTTGCAGCTACAGGTCAACGAGCAGTCATTATATCTTTAAAAAATGCCATTAATAAAATGTTGAACAAGCAAAAATATCCAAGTTTAAGTAATATTCTTGCTTGGACCTAAAGAAAGCTAAAAGGATAGTTCACACACAGAAATGAAAATGTCCTCACCATTTACTCATACTCAAGTGGTTCTAATCTTTTATGTTTTTTTTTTCTTCTGTTGAACACAAAACAAGATATTCTGAAGAATGTTGTGGGAAATAGCAGCCATTGACATTCATAGTAGGAACAAAAAAATACTATGGACGGCAAAAAGTTTTTTCCAATATGCTTCAATATATCTACTTTTGTGTTCAACAGGAGAATGAAATCAAACAAGTTTGGAACAAGCGAAGGATGAGTAAATGATCACAGAACTTTCATTTTGCAGTGAACTATGCCTTTAAGAAGATATATTAAATTAAGTCTGCAACAATATAGTTTTTTAATCCAGTGAATAGTCAGAATGGCTAATGTTGACTGGATTATTAAAATATATATCCTGGCAATATTATGATCTTTTTAACAATTCAAGCAATATTTTGAAGGGAGAAATTGAGTGAACATAAAATATATATTTGGACTTGGTTACTAAATGGTGGGTGAATACTAATATAGAGGAAAAAACATCAAATATGATATGTCACACACTGAATTCTAAGAATATCAATTTACAAAAATCTCCCATTAGATTTGTTATTAGTGCAGTCTTTTTTCACATAAACAGTAGGGGAACTACCATTAACCAATTAACTGGATTGTACAGTCTTTTATTGTTAAAATTGTTATAGATTTTTACAGTGCCTGTGTTCGTTTACAGGAATGAACTCTATATTTGTGTATGTTGGTCACTCTCTGCTGGGCTCCTACTTCCCCTTCAGTTGGGAGATGCGTTTTCAGGACAGTCACTGGGAGCCGCTCTTCCAGAACCTGTGGGCAACTGCACTTTGGGTCTTCATCTCATATCTACTCTACCGCAAAAAATTCTTCCTCAAAATCTGATGCTGCAAGTGTTTTTGTCTCATGAAAGTATTTGATTAAGTTAAGTGTTAATTATTACTTTAAATTATTTAAAACACACTCTATAAAATAAAGCTTCTAAAACCATTTTTGCAGTGATGCCATTGGAGAACCATTTTGGGTTCCACAAAGAACCTTTCAGTGAATAGTTCTTAAAAGAACCATTTTTTCTGAGTTTGAGAAACATTTTAAGAATCCAAAGAACCTTTTTCTTTTATAAAGAAGCTTTCTGAGAACAGAAAGTTTCATAGAACCACTAATGCCAATTAAGAACCTTTATTTTTAATACTGCAAGTACATTATTGTTAGGTATTTATTATTGTAATTTTTGATGCATATTAAAAAAAAACATCTTGGTTTCAAGATTACATTTATTTTTTGAACTCATCAGTCTCTTCTCTTCATGTTTGTAAACCTGAGTTTGGTGTAATCCTGTGTTCAATTAGTTAATAGACATGAGAAGGGATGAGATTTACTGTCTTCTGTGGACACCTGCAGTGTTTTATTTGATGTCAGTTGTGTTAAGACTTGAACGTAGTGATTAAATCAAATTCGCTGAAGTGGTACTTAACAAATTAGAACAAGCGATGCTACCAGTCGAGGGATAGTCATTATATATGGGTTGCTATGGTCAAACCCCCCTCGGCACTGTGAGACAGTGAGAGTGGGTACCATCTGCTCTTCAACTGACAGCCCTTTAATAGGGGTCAAGCTGGACGGCTCATGAGGAGTGTTCCTGGAGCCAGCACTTTTCATGCTCACACTAATGCGAAATCAGGGAAATTACACCAGAGGATCTCATGCACATAGGGAAACTGGCCCCCAAAAAAACTGTTGAGTCATGTTCATGAGGTCAAATAAGTCACAACCACACATCAGCACCTGGTGTTGCATTAAGATTTTAGTTTCAAAGTGAGATTGTTTATAAGATGCCAGACATTTTACCAAAAAAATATCAACCAAGCCATTTCCACCATGTTTAAATCGATAGTTCCCCCAAAAATGAAAATTCTGCCAACATTTACTCATCCTCCAAAATCTCTTTCTTCTGTTGAACACCAAGGAGGATATACTGAAGAATCTTGGAAGGAAACGGCATTAGGTATGCATGTTTACATCCAAAGATGCGAATTCGATTAATGCGTAAAACTTGAATATTGCATAAAACTTTTGCTGTAATTTTACAAACTAGATTTATCAAACAGTTAAATTCATTATCATAAAAATGTCGCTACCTAACATCTTTGGATATGAAAAGTTATTCATTTAAATTCAAATGAGGTGTTGCAAAATAATTACATCCTACACTGTAAAAACATATCCGTAAATTAGCAGTTTTCCATATTTTGTGGTTTATGTTTTTATTTTTATCTTTTCCCCATTTATTTTGTGCTTCTGAATTGCATTATGGGACCTTGATCTTTCTTCCAACAACTTTTAGCCTTGAAAAGTTCAAAAAAGTGACTTTTATTAACATTTATGTTAGTTTAAAGTGATATATTGTCTGGGTTGGTGTTGTATATTACAATACAAAAACCTTGTAATACACTGCCAGGACATTTTACAGACTTTTTTCCTCTATATATTATTATTTATAAATTATATCATCTCAGGCGACACAGTGACTCAGTGGTTAGCACTCACAGCAAAAAGGTCGCTGGTTCGAGTCCCGGCTGGGTCAGTTGGCATTTCTGTGTGGAGTTTGCATGTTCTCCCTGTGTTTGTGTGCATTTCCTCCGGGTGCTCCGGTTTCCCCACAGGCCAAAGTCATGCGCTATAGGTGAATTGAATAAACTAAATTGGCTATAGTGTATGAGTGTGTAAGGGTGTTCCCAGTACTGGGTTGCAGCTGGAAGGGCATCCGCTGTGTAAAACATGTGCTGGATAAGTTGGCGGTTCATTCCGCTGTGGCGACCCCTAATGAATAAAGGGACTAATCCGAAGGAAAATTAATGAATGAGTGAATATTATATCAAACTACTAAAATGTCAATAAAAGTCACTGTAAACACTCAAGGTCCCATAGTGCAATTCAGAACTGTAAATAAACGGAAAACACTTCACAAAATACAGAAACTGTTAATTAACATATTTTTTACAGTGTATAACAAATGATTTGAACTTGATTATTCGTGTATTTATTTTATTATATTATATTTTCTGTTCTATTGTAATTTATTTAATTTTATTCTATTTAATTTTATTCTATTCTTTGTCTTAAAATCTTTTGTTAGATTACAGTATTATTTATTATATTAAGCCAGTTCACCTTACAATACACTTGAGTCATATTCAGGGTAGTCAGGTTATTTTTTTTCTTTAATTTAAATCACTCAAAACTTGCACCAAAATATTTAATCAGACATACATCTCTCATCATCAGTGCCAACATTTCAGGGTGTGATATTACTTGCTATAATGCATTCTATTTTTCTTTTAGATCTAACAATAAATTCAGTCAGAAATTAGCCATCCCTGACTATAGTACTTCAACAGCAGAGGTTGGAAGTGTCTAGAAGCATCAGCAAATCTGTCTGTAAGTGCTCAGAAGATGGGAATCTATCATGATGTGAAGATTTAATCTCAGCGGCTTCTCAGAAAGGGCTTTTTGCTGATCTCAAACAGTGTGAACAAACAGGCTAAAGTGTATTATCAACACAGCAGATGTGTTTATCCACTATTCATTGAAAATAATGCACAGTTTAAAAGTTTTTTTGTATGAGTAGAGCTGTGTATTTGCAATACATTTCTGATCTTCTGAAGCATGCGAACCTGTTCACTCTGCATGGAATTCAATTGAACCCTTTCTCTCTGTTAGTTAATGAGAAAGCTTTTCATTTGGAGGATCGTGTTACCCATTTGAACTTAGTAGAGCCTATGAGTGAAGCAAACTGGTCAACTGATTTTGGGAATGGACTAATGACTATAGCGTTGCTCTATACTCCACGTCCCAGTGGGCATATATGGACTTCGGTTGAGAGCTGTAGCTTTATCCACTGCAGTAAGCACTTTTTGAATCAATATTTTATTAATCATGTACTTATCATCATTATTATTTAATGCAACCCCTATAGATGCAATGTTATATCGCAGAGAGCAGCTTTGATGTAAACAATGCTTTTCTGTTGTTTACCAATGAGTATCTTTTGGGCAGAATCTGACTGTAAAAATTGTGATCTGAAAATGATCTTGTCAAGCAACCGCATTGAAAAGGAACTCGTGTGGTGGTGTATGTTATGAATCTGCCTATGCATTTCTTTATCTATATTGATTCACATTGACCGTATGCCTGAAAATACCACTGTGTGTCTGGTTTGGAGTAACCCGAGCTTTTGTTAATCTGCATCGTGTATATGGTTTTTAGCCTACATGAACTGCTATGAAACAAAACCATCCTGTGGTTAATATGCAGAGTAAGTGAAATGTTTATACGGCATAACAAGCAGCTCACAATGAACTACAAAGGTGGAGCCTGAAACTCCATCTTTGTATTTTATGGCCATATTAAGCATATTTAATTTTCGACAGGAAATGAAAACAGCTTTGAGGAAGACAAGTACAATGCGTTTAATAGATGGTACTGTTGTTTATGAACATACCAATTGTTAGGCTGACAAAATATCTTTATTCAGATGACAAAACTCAATGAAAGAGTTGTGAGTTTTCAAAAATTAATTCATTGTGTATACTCTACTATGGTAAGTGTTGTATATTTCAAATATGTGCAATCGTAATTGATTTGCATTTAAAACAGTTTGAGTGCAGGCAGTCGTTGTGACCTAGTGAAAAGACATTATCCCAAAGCAAAAACAGATATATGAAAGGTTTTCTAACATTATATTGGAATTAAAGAATTCTTATAAAAATATAAAGTATATTTTGAATTTTGCGGGACCTACAAATGTAGGTTGATCTCCACTGTATATAATTAGGAGCGTATTTTTCATCAACTCACTCCTGAATACTAACACTTTCTGTACTATTTTTCGCTGTATTTATATATATATATATATATATGATTTTTTTTACTGTACAGACTTTTTTTTTTTTTTTTTTTTTTACCATTTCCAAATATTTTATTCTGTTATTTATGAATAGTTTTCCTCATGGGGAACAAAGAAATGTCCCCACAAGAACAAAATTTACTGGTATTGCTATACTTGTGGGGACATCCCAACAATGTACAAGGTACACACACTAAAACTGATTTAATCAATTAACTAATGAGTAACTTTCAGTGAATAAAGTAAACAAAAATAGAATACAAAACAGGTGCTAAAGTCCAAAAAAGACAACAAACCCATATTAATGTATGTGTTTTAGGACTGGCTGTGTGCTTGCCAATGCCTCTGCTTGCCTTTCTATTAACGTTTTTATAATATAATAATTAATTTCTATAATATCCCATAATTTTATGAATGTAAAATAAATCAATAATAATAAAAGTTATTTTGTTCTTGGGCGCCCTATTTCTCTTATGTGTGCTTAATTTGAGGTCTCCACTATAGTTTCATTTGGCATCCATCAGGGCAGACGTTGATTGGAGTGATTGCCCTGTGATGCACTGCTGGGTTGCCCTAAAGGCAGAGTAATGCATCATGCTTACCCATCCTCACAGAGAGCTGAGGCGTCCAAGAGCAGCCATAAACAGACAACCGGCCTCACACTGTCTTCAGCTCACAGCAACCCTCTTAAACCTTGGCCTTTACTGACAGTATTGAGTCCTCTGCAATACTGTTGTTCTGAGCATTTCTTGATACAAAAGGAACAATAGTCTTTGGTGTGGTTTGTACTTAGAATGCCATGTGGCTGTGTTTGTTAAGCATTGTGCCTGTGCACCTGATTCATATTAAACAGTTTTTGGGGAACAAATAAAAGGTTCCTGCAAGGAGAATTTATTTACTTCTCTTGTTTATTTTATAGTAAATTAGTTTGACAAATCTTATTTCTCCATCAAAGAGAAGCACAAAATCACTTTCCAATGCCTTATCCTTAACTGTTCCTGGCTGGTGGAATGATCTTTGTAACCCTCATCCAACTCTGAATCCATGACAATATTTAAGAGACACTTGAAGGGATAATTCACACAAAAAAATAACATTTACTCGCACTCAAGTGGTTCGAAAGTTTTATAGATTCCTTTTTTCATGTTGAACACAACATATTCTGAAGAACGTTGGAAAAAAGCAGCTATTGACAGCTTTGTTCTTAATATATTCTTCAGAATATATTGTGTTGTGTTCTATAGAAGAAAGAAACTCAAATACGTCTGGAACAAGTGAAGGATAGGTAAATGATGACAGAATTTTCCTTTTTGGGTGAACTATCCCTTTAACTGCACCCTGTTTTCACTTTTCCTTAAGCCCTCCCTGTCATACCTATGTAGTTTTTCTTTTTAATGTACATAGATACCAGAGTTTGTTTAATTAATACATGTGATTGAGCATTTGTAAAGAGGAGAGCTGCTAGTTGTTTCACATCATTGACTTATGTGAAGACTTGACACAAAGCTCATTTTCACTGTTATTGACGTGGAAAAAAGACATAGTTCATGTAACATAAACTGATCTTGTGTGACAACATGACCCCAAATCATCATGCTCTCATGCTATTCTGTAAGATGTCATAATTAAACACTTTTGTGTTGAACGATTAAACATATTCTTTAAAAAATAATAATATTGTATTCATTACCTTATAATTATAATACAGCTATAGATTTTTTCAATTATTTGATATATTATTTTTGGAGGATTTACTTGTAAAGGCTACTAATTAATAATAAGTTAAACTGTGTTGGCTGTATACACTGCACATTTAAAAGCAAATCAGCATATTTTTTTTAGAACTGCCAATTCTTCATAATATAACTCGTGAAAACCAGAAAGTCACACTGGAGTTAAGTTTAACGAGCACATTATTTGCATGTCCTCAGAATTTCGTTTTTAATTTAGGAGGAAGTCTTGGGCTCATTGGAGACCCGCTGATGTGATTCAGGACGGAAACACACATCTGAGGAAATTGGCTGGATGAGATGTGAACCTCCCCCTGCTGCGCGCGCTCTCGTTCGCTCTCTTTCTCTCTCTCTCTCTGTGTGTTTGTGTATGTGAGGGAGAGAGAGTGAGCGCGCGCGCGCGGACGGTCCAGCAGCTCTCGCCGCAGTCGCTCGTCAATGGGACACTCACATTGAGGACTTTCGTGGCTCCTTTTGCTCGAATCAAAAACAAGACAAAGTTCTGTTCTCAGGAATCAAAATACTTTTACCTGTTCATTGTGACACTACACTTATGATTGACAAGTATGGGAAGTACGCGGGGAATCGTGTGGGGAGTGCTCCTGCTTCTCCTGTCTGAAGGTAAGGGTTTATACTCCATAATAGCCTGATGCCCTCGCGCGAACTGTCCGCTCTTTAGCCAT
This sequence comes from Danio jaintianensis, assembly GCA_903798115.1. Taxonomy (NCBI): domain Eukaryota; kingdom Metazoa; phylum Chordata; class Actinopteri; order Cypriniformes; family Danionidae; genus Danio; species Danio jaintianensis. The sequence continues at coordinate 19,691,642 of CAIGQV010003909.1, forward strand.
CATTGTGTGGGATAAACAACTGTGCTGAGAGGCAGAGCTGGTGAATGACTGTTTAGAAGCTGTCACACTTGTCGTATTTTAACTTAAACAGAATTGTCGCCTCTAGTGAACATCCTTTAGTAACCAGTGACAACACGGGGTTGTGTGTCAAAACCCTGGAGAGCTGCCTACATAGACTGCATGTTGCTTCTCAGATGGAATTGTTTCTCAATTCTATTGCCTTATTCTTTAGACAACGTTCTAGAAACACTCAAATATACTTTTATAATCTTCAAAGTATAAATTGTTCTTTATAATTGGAGGGTTTTTTAATGAACCCAATGTTCTGAAAAATAACCTCTTTGAGGGTGTAGATGGGAAGCTCGTTACAGGTTTTGAGACAAAGCAATGGTCCAAACAATGATATAAGAATTCATAGCATAAGTTTTTCAACATGTTTTTGCTTTGGATGATTTTATAAGTTATTAAATGTATATTAGAATTCATTCATTCATTTTCTTTTCGGCTTAGTCCCTTTATTAATCTGGGGTCGCCACAGCGGGATGAACCGCCAACTTATCCAGCATATGTTTTATGCAGCGGATGCCCTTCCAGCTGCAACCCATCACTGGGAAACATTCACACACACTCACTCACACTTATACACTACGGACAATTTTAGCTTACCCAATTCACCTATAGCGCATATCTTTGGACTTGTGGGGGAAACCGGAGCACCCGGAGGAAACCCACGCGAACACGGGGAGAACATGCAAACTCCACACAGAAATGCCAACTGACCCAGCCGAGGCTCGAACCAGCGACCTTCTTGCTGTGAGGTGAACGTGCTACCCACTGCGCCACCGCGTCGCCCTATATTAGAATTTGAGGTTTTAATTTGTATGAATTAATCTATAAATACCGAAACACAGTAAATTAAGAACATTTGCAAATGTGTTGTTTACTGGTTTTCTTTCTCAAGGACATTTTTGAGTCATGGACAAACTTTTATTCTGTCTATTTATCAAAATGCTATTGATAATACTTTAGCAATGGTGCAATAACAAGTCAGTTTTGCTTCCTGGAAATTATGGATTTAATTTAATTATGGAGCATTTGTTACTGGAAAATACTAGTAAACATTCATGTTTAAGTGTACTACTTGAGGTGTTACTTGCCATTTCTAAGCCAAAATGGTTTCAAAGTAAACCTAAACCCTATTTTTCAGTGTAATAAAGGCAAATAATTTTTACATTTTATATTAGGTTATAATAATTTTAGGTTTTGTACCATTTTGCATCATATTTTATTTTAAATGTAACTGTGTTCAACAGACAACAAAGAGTTCATCTGTAAATCCATGGGGTCTGCGTTCAGTCCCTAAACACAGACAACTGAGCATTTCTGGAGAAATTGACCAGACAGTTTCATAGTGTCAAAGCCAAAATATCTACAACCCTAATGTACCACATGGTCCATGCTAGCAACACGCACGTGTCTATACATCAATATATTATAATCCCACTTAAAACCCCTCTGCCCAACTGTACTAACACACCTCTCTCAAAATAACTGCAGATAACTAGAGTTGAACCCGTTCCTGAATAGATCCTAAATCTCAGTGTGTGGTCAGTTGCATTAAAAAGGAATGGTTGCATCGTGACAGCTTGAATACAGACAAAAGTGGAGCATAGCAGAGGTTTCACAGCTATTCCGGTCATTCGGAAGACATTTGGCAGTGTGTGAATGCAAAAGTGTTGTATTTGTCTTTGTTTAGTAGTGGATGGCAGGGATGATGGTGACTGAATGAATATTACTTATGAGTCAAAAAGTAAGAGAACAAACAAAGATGCATTCAGATGTTAATTTAATCTTTCAGTCCAAATGGGAATAATGGAAAATTGCATTTTAATGGTCATGTGGACTCATCATGTAGTCAGCTGCCTAATAAACTCAAGCAAAATCAGATATGCTGCAGTTTGTTATCTTCCTCAGCTATTTAAATGTAACCATTTTGTATCGCAAGGTGTATTACAGTAGATCATGATTTTACTAGATAAATATATATAATGCATTGTGTGGCATGATTGAAAGAGGGTTTCAATCCATATTAAAAGGATAGTTCATCCAAAAATTTAAATCTACTCACTTCCAAACCTTTATGAGTTTCTTTCTTTTGTTGAAAACAAAAGAAGATTTTTTGAAGAAAGCTGAAAACCTGTAACCATCGACTCCATACTAAGAAAAACAAATACTATGGAAGTCAATGGTTACAGGTTTCCAACATTTTACAAAATATCTTCTTTTGTGTTCAACAAGAAAGAAACTCATAAATGTTTGGAACCACTTAAGGGTGAGTTAATAGTGAGTAAATATATATATGTTTTTTTACTATCCCTTTAAATTAATGGTGTGCTATAAAATAAGCTACAAAAATATGCAGTACATGTAGATTACTTAAGAACTGCATCTGTTACTGATTTCAAGTTACATGATGAAAATTGTAGTCAGTTACCTAATCTAGATTTCTTATTTAAATAATGTAATTACTTTTTGATTACTTTTATCTAAACTTGTTTATACTTTTTTTTAATTGGTTCCCAAACTTTGAAGCTTGGGTTTACAAATCTGATTTCCCATGCACATTCTTTATTGTGAATATTCAAAGCTAAATAATGCTTAAGTCATATAACAGATACAATAGAGTTATTTTTTTATAAAGGAAATTTTAAAAGATAAAAATATAATCTGTGAAAATCAATTAATTATGAATAATTGACTATAATTGAATAATTATGAATAATTGCCATTGTGTGAATAATTTGTAACCATAATTTAACACAATAATATTTACCTATATTATAAGCATTTTAAAATATAATATAATTAAATTACATGTACTTAATTTTTGTTATTTGATTAAATAATCCAAATTACATGTAACCTGCACTGAGAATATGCAAGTATACACAGAAATAAACACATATGTGAAATTTTTTATATTGAGATTTGTAAAATAAAAAGTAAACATTAAAAAAAACTTTTTAATCATTTTGAAAATATTTGTGCCTTCATATTTATTGATGTTTGCGTGGATGTCTGTTTATTTATTTACATATATTAATTGTTTCATCCACAGTGACGAGTCATGTGGCTGTTGAATTTTCATCGCAAATTTACATTTGAATTGACCAATCTCAAAACAAACTTTTAGAACTGACCTTTTTTTCTACGCGGACATGAATATAATGTTGTGAACCAGGTGTTAAAGAACAGTATGATTAGATTTGTTCCTGCTGAACTGCTCTTGTTTTAACCTTTGTTGGAGATGATGCGGAAGCACCTTGATTTTTTGCCGTGAGGAAAAACAAAAGCCTGGAGCCGAGAGCTGGTCAGAGGGCAGGTGTGCAGCAGGTGTGCTTCGCTCTGGGCAAACACAATGTGTTTGTCTTCTGAAAGGAAAATACTGCCAGTAAAATAATAGAGTACACAGCTCTGATAACAGATGAGGCTTAAAACCCCTCATTAAAGACACAGGATGGTTGGCAGAGCCTCCTGCAAAATGGATCTCATCTCTTTTATGACAAGCCATCCCATGAAAATGGATGATGACAAAAGCAATGGGTTTTGTCCATGACGGGGGACACATGTAATAATCGCATGTGTCTGTCTGCTGTCGGCACACTTGCTTTGATGGTTTGACATTTAAACTGCAGTGTTTTGCAGTATTGTACAGTTGTTTGTCCTTGAACGCATCATCAGTATAGTGTAAAGAGCAAGACCTCTTGTTTGTTTTTGATAAGAGCTAATGTTTTCCTGCTTGACTTTTATTTCTTTATTTATTTGTGCTACATGAAAGATAGTAGCTATGAAATATGTGTGGTAGACAACATAAAAGATAGCAAGTATTAATTGATTAATCAATTGAACTATTAATGTTACCATCTAAGCATTTTCAGCAATAGATGCTGCATTAAATATGTATTACAGTAAATGATTTCAAGTACAGTAAGATAAGTGGAGCCTTTTGAAAATAGTTTTCCCAAGAACGTTTTTTTTTGCTCATTGATGACATTTTATTCTATTTGTTTATGATTTTCAAAAGAAATCAATATTAATATATTTTGGATTTAATTGAAGTAATAAAAATAATGTATTTCACAACATTTTTACAGTTTAACAGTTTTTAAGACATTTCATACGTTTTATTAAACACTTTATATTTATAATTTTACAGTACTAGTTATTAAATATGCAGTACAACAACAAAAAACTATTATTTTTATTTTATAAATAAATATTTGTCAATAATTGTAAAACATTTTTGTGACTGTTTTAGTTTTTTTTAAATGTTTGATTGATTAAAGATTGATTGAAGACATTTTAAATTTACATATTTTAATTTTAAAGTATGACATTTCAAAAATAAGTATGGACATGTTAATAAATTATAGATTTAATTAGAATAATAAAGGGCAAAATAATGTCACTATTTTTAATAAAATGACATTTTATCATACATTTTGAAATCTGTTCATCTTTTGTCAATATATTATTTACACTCTTTTCATTTTCAACAATACAAGCTACTACTGTTTTAATTAGCAGGCGACTAATAAGGTGATGAGTTTCTTTAATGAAGAAGAGTATGTGCCATTGATAATCAGATATATCCTTTGACCTCTAAAGTCCCACAGCTGTCCATAGCTTTCCATCAGGCTAGTTGTTTGCATAAAATAAGTCCAGACCCCATGTCCTGTATTCTGTACGGCGCATTGATTTGTGGATACACAGCTCTGACCCTGTTACTTTATCTGTTGGAGCTCTGTGGCTTCTGACCTCTGGAACCCTCAGCCAAGAGGTGCTTCCTGATGGTCAGACCACAGGAGATCAAACATCAAGTTCATCAAACATAGCGCTCATGCATCAGCACAATTCTCATTGCAGGCCGATACATTTCATTTGGTAGATTACACTGTTTTATTTCAGAGTTTATTGCTTTAGAGATTTAGTTTAGTTTGTGTTATGAGCAGTGCATATAAATCCTGTCAGTTTCTCCTTCATCCTCACTACTTTCAGCATGATTGAAAAAACAGATATGATGTGCACTGTTAGTTTTCTTTTGCTAGATGAAGATTGTGGATATGTTAAAGAAAATACAAAAATCTAGACCAAATCTTCATGTAATTGAAATATTTAATAAATAAATGCTTATAAAGGCATTAAACAGTGAAGGTTGTTTTGTACAGTGCACGTTGTATTAATGGACAAACTAAAAAAGGTAATCTAAAAAATTTTTTTTTAAAACCCACAAAAAGACTTTGTCTGGTAAATTGTTGTGTATTTGAACAATTATTTGTCATTTATTTCTGAATCAGTCTGAATATATTAGAATATGAAGAGTTCAGATGCAGAAACCTCTAAACGCCATCTGAAATTTTCTTCTAAAATGAGCATTTTTCGCAAGCTCCTGTGTATATGTTCAGTAAATCCACTTTTATGGCAAAAAAATAGGTTCTTTGCATTGCCTTTAAAGTGAAATAACTGGACAAATATATTGGAGGCTGAGAAAAATGCTCATTTTAGAAAAAAAGTTCAGATGGCACTTAGAGGTTTTTGCATCTGAACTCTTCATATAGTGTAGGAGTATAGTTTTACCTGTTATTGGCTTGTCATTACCACAACTTCGCTGTAAAAATGATAGTGTTAACTATGGTAAATTTACATTAGGACAAATGACAAAAAGAAAAAGCAGAGCTCTATTTGCATGGACTGGACCACCATTATTTAGGTGTTTTATTATTTAATATTATTTTATTTTATTTCTGTTATTTAATATGTATTTAATATTTTGAATAATACATATCAATAATAAATAATAATACCAATAATAATAATAAATATTAATATTGTTATTTATTATTTAATATGTTTAGTTCTATAGTAAACTTTCAGACAAAGTAATTCCTTAATAAACATATTAGTAAGTCTGTTAGATTGAAGCATATCACTATATAAATATGGTGTTAACTTTTTAGAACTTAATGTAACTAGAAATCTATTATTTACTGTCAGATGTGCATTTATATGTGAAAAATAAATGCCATATTTATAGTGTATTCTGTTAACTGCATTTCAAATTCAACAATTAATTGATTTCTGTCATTATTAGTTCCCCTACAATGTCATAGTGGAACATCTATTATATGAAAAAAAAATCTTTAAATGACAACTTCAAGTACATAACCATATACAGTATCAGAAATCCAGAAAATTGTCAAGTTGTTCATTCATTCCTTTTTCTTCAGCTTAGTCCTTTATTTATCAGGGGTCGCCACAGCGCCTTCCAGCCACAACCCAGTACTGGGAAACATCCATACACACACATACACTATGGCCAATTTAGTTTCTTCAATTCACTTATAGCGCATGTCTTTGGACTGTGGGGTAAACCAGAGCACCCAGAGCAAACCCACGCGAACACGGGGAGAACATGCAAACTCCACACAGAAATGCTCGAACCAGCGACCTTCTTACTGTGAGGCGACAGTGATAACCACCGAGCCACCGTGCCGCCTCTTGTCAAGTTGTTTCTTACTGTATTTTTTCCCATATATATAACTATATTATACCCCATTCAGTCATTTGTCTGCTAAGAACAGCAAACTAATTGCAAAAATAGTTAAGGAAATTGCACTAAACTAATTGCAAAATTAAAAAAAGAAAGAAAAAAATACAGAACGAAAGCAAGAAAGAAAGAAAGAAAGAAAGAAAGAAAAAGAAAGAAAGAAAGAAAGAAAGAAAGAAAGAAAAAGAAAGAAAGAAAGAAAGAAAGAAAGAAAGAAAGAAAGAAAGAAAAAGAAAGAAAGAAAGAAAGAAAGAAAGAAAGAAAGAAAGAAAGAAAGAAGCTGTCAACAACAGACATGGACAAAATTGTTGTTATCTTTTAATTTAGTCCAAGCCAATTTCATTAGTTTGCCTTTTTTATTGCTTCTGTTAAACCACAATTTAAAAGCAATATCTGATTTTCATTAGTTTATTTTCAGTAATTTCTGATTAGTCATTACTTTTTTCAGTTTTGAGTTATTTCAGTGACCACTGTTTGGTTATTCTTTCTTCAATGGAAGGGTACCAACAATTTTGTCTTATGTCCAATTCTGTATTTAAAGTCTCCGAACAGAAGGGAACATGCAGGCCGCATAGACCAGATTTTTTCAAGGATGACTTTTAGTCCTGGTCTTGCCCTGGGATACACCACTTATAACTCAGTTTAAGGGGTTAGATAAGGTAATTTCAGTGCACTGTCTTGTTTCAGTGTCATAACGAAACTCATTGTTCTCACAATGATCCATTGTTCTTCATCCATTGGATCTAGTGGACATTAATGAATCTCTCAAAAACCACATTTTGACTAATTGTGCAGCTTTGGTACCTACTGGAGTCGTATCCCAGATCCTTCAGTTAGTTATGGGTCACATTTCCATCCCATGCATCAGTGGAATCTAATTTGCTTTGGTGGAAGGACAAGAAGACATTGATTGAAATTGTGTCCCAAGGGCGTTTGGGGCTCTCAATTTCTACATGGGTCTTTACGTGTTATTTTCTAGTGGCCATTCATGCATGGTGTGTTTGACCGATCATTTACAACAATGTGCAACCAACACAACGACTTAGTTAGGACTTAACTGTCCTCGTTTGGTCTTGAGTGTGTCTGGAGGGGGAAGGGAAGAGCTGTCATTTTGAGGTTCATTCATTACCTAAAAAAGAGTCAGTGGAGTTTCTTGAAACAACAGCAAGACTTCAAATTGCACATGCAAACTGGCATAATAATACTACAATCCTTTTCACTGTACAAACATGGCAACCTGCAATTAATTAAGTTTTATATTTGTGATTATTAAATATTGCTGCTGCCCCCCCCCCCCCCTCCAAACCAAATAAGCAGTGTTATTTGTAGCAATGTTGTAAAAAAATATTTTTAAAGTAATAAAACAATGTGTTGTCAGTGGTTTTAAGTGAAGTTTCACAAACTAATTTCGAGAGGAGCACGTGATATGATTGAGCACGACTGGTTACTCATCAGTAATCAGTATTAATCCAATCAGATTGATTCAAGCTCACAATAAATAAACCGATTTCCTCTACCGATCTATCTTCATTTCGGAAGAATCCCCCCTTCCACCCCATCTCCACCTTTTTCCTCCCTTTTCTAAGTGGAGCTCTCGAGACCTACCTGATCTCGAGCCCCTTTATATGCTTACTTGACTGGGCGGGAGCCTTGAGCTCAATTATCTTCGAGCTCAGGGTTCTCTCCCGGGACAGCATGCCAAACCTGCTATTCACGCTAAAGCATATCTAAGTGGGAACTCTTGAAATATGATCATTATTAACATTTTATGTAAATCAAGCTCAAATTGTGTTACAAAGTTTGTTGGCCATGTGTTTTGTCTGCATTGCCATACGTTTCATACACTTACAGCTTAATAAGTTGGTGTAGCTATGTGGGCACAATTTGTTCTGTCATTTTGACAAAATTAAATGTTAAAAAAGACAAAGATAAGGCTATTTAAGTAAGTATTGGCTAGGACACGAAGAAAAATACTAAGACATTCTTTTTTAAAGGACTCCTATCATGCACAAAAAACTTTTGGGGAGCTGTTTGGAGAGAAATGTGTGCAGGTATATTGGAGTGATATAAACACAACAAGTCTCTTTTTTAAAATTACCTGATGTTTAACAAGGATCCAAGCGATTTTGAGGCCCACCACACAGTGACGTTTAATGTGTTAAATTTGCTTAAATTTTGTGTGTGTGTGTGTGTGTGTGTGTGTGTGTGTGTGTGTGTGTGTGTGAGCGCACAAACAGCAAATGTTGTAACAGCATTTGTGTGTGGCTCATTCATCATTGCATGAAGGCTGAATAAACTCCACAACATTTACATCAAATAGCCTTAAGGAAACTTCCTGAGTTGCTGTCTGTCATTGTGCTGTTTTTATCTGACTTCTGATGCTGGGTATCCTCCTTCTGAAGGCATACACTTATTTTCATTCAAAGGCACAGGTGCAAACAGCTACAATTTCCTCTGACCCAAAAATTGACATTTTCAGAGTATAATAAATGATCTGATGGGTATTTTGACCTCAGACTTCACAGGTACATTCTGGAGACACAAAATACCTATTTTACATCTTGTAAAAAGGACAAAATAAATGATGTACTCACTCAAACAACCAGGGCTGATTTTCCTTAAATCATTGTAACCCTAAATTAGAGCCTAGAACCATTGTCAGCTTACGATCTCTACAATCTCTATGGTCAGCTTAGATTATAATGCTTTTAAGAAACTGCATTGCAAACAAGCAGAGATGAGGCAGATTGAAGCAGGGCGGAGCTAAGAAGTTTTATTGACAGTTTGAGGATCCAATTGAGTTACAAATTTCAGTCACAAGTTCTTTTTAAAACGTTTCATTGGCTAAATACTTGCATATCCTACAAACACACATAAAGGGTGACAAATACACAATGTAGAATATAAGGTTCCAGTCTGACAGTGTCAATATATTTAGTTTGCTTCAGTGATTTTAAATAATATTTTTTACATTTAGGATACTGTTAACCTTTTTTTCAGTGAGCGGTTTTACTTTGCACTCTTAAAATGCAGGAGTTAACATTTAGGAAATGGCAGGAATGGTTCAAACTCACTAGTCCATGTAAATTCGCCCGCTGGCCCATTTCAACTATTCACTGTGAATATTAAGACTCAGCAGGTAAAACCCATAAAACTGAGACTATGTGTAGTTTGAAGCAGTGGAGGAGAACATACTGAGTAATGAATCACACTGGATGGTATTTCAAAATATTGCACAGATATGGAAAAGAAATGAAAAAGAGAGACCTCTGGCTTTTGTTTTTTACATGCAGTCTAATCTTGACTGTTGTTTTGTCTCTGGCTTATATTAGAACATTAAGTGAATAATGCTGGTAATTGCTTATGGTAATGATACCATCCAGGAGAACATGTTGTTCAAAGGTCCCTCATTTATGAGCTCTAATGTCCCATTGAATCCCAAAAGAGATTATAAAGTAAATGCAAACATACTGCCTTATCCCACAGGAGATGTGAAATTAGATTTCTTAATGACGGACTTCCAGTCCGTGCTTACATTGATGGGATGCCGAATTACATTTCTGACATTGCATTTCTGATGATGATGGATAATATTATGTGGCTCTTTGATAACAGCTTTAGATATACACTTTAGATATGTTTAATTGTACTCTTTTTGAATCCTATCATTGAAATCTGCAAAATGCAATGTTGCATTTGGATAATACAATAAATTAGTGCTAATTGCACATTGTAACTGGTTCTGCTACAGTATCAAACCACCTCAGTGTCGCATACTGAAGGAATAGAGACCCGTGCACATCAGAGTGAGGGGAATTTAACCATAATAATCAATAATAATAGTCCCGTATTGAATTATAGCGTAATTGGCAGCCTTTTAGTTAATTAAATCGCTGTGGTCACAGAGTAATGATTCTCATTACTATATTATAGAGATGGAGTCTTAATTATTTAGCTTTGTAATTAAGTATGTTTACTTTGATTAGTCGTCTTACGCTGCATCCATAGCGTCTCATACAAATCTTCATTTAGGAAGGAAGCTGATTGGAATAATTAGCATCATTTTTATACTTTATATTATATATTTTTGATATCTTTATTTTTTGACATATTTCAGACATATAAAATAGTGTGTATAATTATGTTTAATATTACTAATAATAATATTTTATAGTTATTTTTAATATTTTATTATAATGATTTTAATATAACAATCAAATTTTATAGATTAAATTATACAAGTATTATTATACATGTTATTATTATTACTTTATATCTTATTATTATTAAGGTTTAAGATTTTGCTACTGCAGTCTTATACTTATATTTAGCTTACATTTGCGCTAAGTGGCTTATAAATTGCATCCTTTACATATTTGTTTGGTAAAAGGACATGCTTAATGCAGTTAATTTTCTGTGCTGTTGATTAATATTGCTATTGACTGGCCTGCTTCTTCTCAGTTTGCCCATCACTGGGGACTGATGCTCTGCACATTGACCTTGGCTAAAGGGCAGGGGCCAAAGTGCCACACCAGAAAGCATTATAAGGATCCCAACAGAACAATGAATAATTATCAAGATTACACTACAGTGATATTAACAGCTGTTACAGCTGCGGATGTGAAGCTAGATGCGAATTCTATAGTAATTGCAACAAACACATCGCAGTGTTTACATACAGCAAGTCATGAATGGAGTCCTTTGAGGAGTAAATGGATTATGGAAAGTGGATTGCTCTGACCGCTAGCGTGTGTTGAGTTCAAGGAAATGGCAAGAAAGACCCGTGCACTCTTCCAGCTCCCATGATCTCATAGATGGTTCATTTCTGCGCGGTGTGCATGTTGAGCTAATTGAGTTCCTGTCTTTGAGCACCCCGCCGGTCCAGAGGTCATCCTCACATTAACCTGTTCTCTCGCTGAGACATCTCGCTTGAAAACATGCACGCTCACTCTCATGGTGACTGACGATACGGATGGGCCTTATTTCTGATTTGATTAACTGATTTGTAATGGTTTTTAATTTTATAAGAGTATTAGCTAAAGTTGCTGTTAGACACATTGACAGTAGTCCATTGATAAAAAAAAGTATTGACATGCATATTGCACTGAACACAAAAGAACACATATTACACAGTGAATTTTTCCACTGTGTAAGTTTCAAATTGGAAAGACAAGATGTTGAATTTTTCACAGTGAATGTTCTTGTCCCATAAACTCTTTAAAAGTGCACAAGTTTAACAGATGTGTACATGCTGTAGACATTGTAATGATAGCCTAAGAACATTTAAAAGACAATCTTCAGATACTACCCAGATGAGACTAAGCGGATAAGTACTTGTAAAGTAACTTATGGTCAGCAGTCTATCTGTAGGGGGATCATCAAAATAAAGTATTACCATTTTTTTTTTCACAATGAATATTCTTGTCCCATAAACTCTTTCTAAGTGCATGTAAGTTGCAGCAATGTCACATTATGCAGAAGAAAACTATCAAAAACCCTCATGGCCAACAACACACATTTGAACTGAGTAAATAATAAATAATTTAGAGGACTTCAGAGTCACAGTTGCAAATGATTTGGGGGAAAAAAAGACCTGGATGTTTCCTTGCAGTTTTGTTGTTTCCAGCAGTTTTAAAATAGAATCAGTTGTCCACTGCAATTGTTCATGCTTTGTTTTTATTGTCAGAGTCTGAAAAATTCTTATCCAATTTGTATTTATCAGCTTATATATCAATCCAAATATAAAAGAGTTTTCATCATTGGACGAAATTTTCCAAAATGGCACACTTGTTGAAGTGGCCTTTCACACAGAATACATTTTTCAATTCCTCTTTGCTACTTTCCCATTTAAACACATGCTAGATAGATAACCATGTTTGACCATTGTGTTTGTCATTTCTCACATAGAAACATGATATATGGCAATATATTCAAATTACATATATGACAAACAAGTTCATATTAGGATTTCACATATATAAAATGTGTTATATATGAAACATATATTTCAAAATATTGCAAAAATAACCATTTACATGTATATTTTTTCAACCATTAGAATAGCAAAATATGTACATATATGTTCAAATATATTTTTATGTGTTCATATATGGACAATTGGCCATACCATTTGCCACGTATATCAATTGCCACGTTGAAGTTAAAAACATTCAAATTAATAGAAGTTCAGCTTATAAAAAACTCTCAAAACTAGATGTGTTCTCTATTCTTATTTTTAATGTAAAAACCTGTTCAATGTGAAAGTCACTCAAATGAATACACTTTGAATACACTGTAACTGAACTGTAAAGAACAGTTTGACATTTCACTGGTCCTAAATAGGTATTATTCAGACAGAATACATTTTTGCATTGAAGAACACAAGACTCAGACAGTTGAGTGGGAAAAAAAGTGAAAGTTGAGATGTGAGGTAAACTTTTAAATTGAGAACCATATTTTTTATTTTAAGATGCTGCAAAAGACACAAGTGCAACAGTTAAACTTGTTTGTAAAGCGAATACTTACAAACTGTATAAAAGACAATGGAAAAGCTGTGGAAAAAATGTTTGGATTATATTTTATATCTGTATTTGGTTTAAAAAAACCTTTACGGTTAATAATAGCCTACTACTGGTTTTGTTCTTTTAGTCATTTTGAGATTAAATAAAAAAATGAATGTCTATGTAATATGGCTTAAGATTTCATGCATGACTGAATATTAGCTCTGTTTGTTGTTTTTTCTTATTCTCTGTTTATGTACATTGTGGAGATATATTTTATATGGTTGAGACAAGCATGTACAATATTTATCCTCATATTGCATGCATCTTTTACATACTGATGTGTGTGAACATTCTTTAATCAAATGGCTTTTGGTAGAAAGAATGTTACTTGAAACATGTTGAAGTTACGTTTTAAGTTAATGGTGTCAGTTTATTTTGATGGTCCCTTTTGCACATTTTTGTTGACTATAAGTTTCATAAGTTTCATTAGAGTATTAGTAGACTGTCTGCTTAATATCTGCTGATACTACTCCACCAACACATTCTCCAGACTAGGGCTGCACAATATTGGAAAAATCTGACATTGTGATTGCCTACAGTTTCAGGAGATAGTTTGAATAGCACTATTTGATGGATTTCTGGGGAGTCAAACAGTATTCAGGCACAGAAATTAAATAATCACAATGCAAAAAATGCTTTTATTACTTTGTTTTGTCTCATTTCTAGTCCAAATAACAAAACATTCTTAGAGCAAGTAAAAATATTGTTTTGTTTTCACCGTCAGGAGAAATAAGTCAAAATTAAGAATTTTTTTCCTTAAAACAAGCTAAATTATCTGCCAGTGGGGTAAGTAATAAATAATCTTGTTTTTGCTTTGAAATGTCGATTTTTGGACTAGAAACAAGACTAAAATTCTTAGTAATAAATTTTTTTTTTCCATAAATCGTATAAATTCCATATAAATACAGTCATTAAATACAATTCTGTAGCTACTGGTCAACTATAATTTAGACTCAACATTGCATATCTTCGCAATGTTACTATTGCAGATGCGCACATTGCGATATCGATGCTAAACCAATATATTGTGCAGCTCTACTCCAGGCTATAAGAAACGTAACGGTTACTAAAGTAACCCTCGTTCCCCGAGGGGGGGAACGGAAATGCTATGTGGAAACTTCCACTATGGGGATTTCGTCAGAAAGCCAATCACTCTGAAGAGTAATTAAACGGGCCAATGAAATGCCAATGAGTTGGCGGTGTCAGCGTGCACAGCTGGCAGCAATCATAATCAGCTTGTGAATAAGAATGCTCGCTGTGCCACACAACCACACCTTTTCTAGCTGAAGAAGCCGAACTACAGCTGTCAGCTAAGGCGCAATCCCTGTGGCGAAGGAACATAGCATTTCCGTTCCCCCCCTCGGGGAACGAGGGTTACTTTAGTAACCGTTACGTTCCCCAGCGGGAGGGGAACTACAATGCTATGTGGAAACTTCCACTATGGGGAAATCTATGGAAAACGCCACAGTGATTGAACCTTACCACGTCGCTGGTGAGAGGTTTGCCAGGCTCCAGCGTGAGCGCACCATCATCACCAGAGACGCAGCCCACCAACGTGCCCCCTGGCCCTAACTTACCTTACTTACCTGTGAAGCACTTAAGGCTTATTTATATTTTTTTGGGGAGTCGTAAAAAATACACCTAGTTAAGATTCTAGGAATTTTAAATTACGACAGTACGTTGGGAAGCGTGCAGTCCCGATAGGGAGGACGCTGCGGAGGCCACCTGCTGCCCAATGGGGAGACCTGGTGGCAGGAAGACATATGGACTAACCCTGAAAGGGGGAGAACACATATGAAGGATGGTTAGCGGGGAGGGAAGACACGGGCCCGCCTGAGAGGGGGGAACTACACCGTGGCTGAGTGAAGCATATGGGATCGCCAGAGGGGATCGCGCATAGCAGGCACCTATACCCAGAACGCGGGCTGACCAAGTGGGCATGCCAACTACGCAATGGGCCAGGCACCTGACTCCTCCGCTGAGTCAGATGCTGGGGGCCTCGGAGGAACTCTGTAGGGTTCGCCAATGGGGAACTCAACTGAACAGAGTGAAAAAAGCGCACGTATCTCTGTGTTAGAGAGAAAGGCGCAGCAAGCGTGTTACAACACCAACCCAGTTTCCTCATTCACCGGAGTTAACTAGCACACGTGAGGAAACCGGTACCACTCGAAGATTATAAAATCTCGCAAATGTATTAGGTGTCGCCCAGCCCGCAGCTCTACAGATGTCTGTTAAAGAGGCGCCGCGTGCTAACGCCCAAGAGGAAGCGACGCTCCTAGTGGAGTGCGCTCTCACCCCCGGGGGACATGGCTCGCCCTGGCACTGATAAGCGAGGGAGATGGCATCCACTATCCAGTGGGCCAACCTCTGTTTGGATACGGCACTTCCCTTCTGCCGACCACCGTAACAGACAAAGAGCTGCTCAGAGGATCTAAAGCTCTGAGTGCGGTCCACATAAAGTCGCAAAGCGCGAACGGGACACAGCAAGGAAAGGGCTGGGTCTGCCTCCTCCGTGGGCAGCGCCTGCAGGCTCACTACCTGGTCTCTAAAGGGAGTGGTAGGAACCTTGGGCACGTAACCAGGCCGGGGTCTCAGGATCACGTGAGAGTAGTCTGGCCCGAATTCCAGGCACGAGTCACTGACCGAAAACGCCTCCAGATCCCCGACCCTCTTGATCGATGCCAACGCAACCAGCAGAGCTGTCTTTAAGGACAGAAATCTCAAGGATACTGAGTCGAGTGGTTCGAACGGATCTCCGCGTAGGCTAGTGAGCACTACAGAGAGATCCCAAGAGGGCATGAGAGGGGGGCGGGAAGGATTTATACGCCTCGCACCTCTGAGGAACTGGATGATGAGGTTATGCCTTCCCACCGTGCCGCCATCCACCGCGTCATGATGAGCGGAAATGGCGGCAACGTAAACCTTCAGTGTGGAGGGTGACAGCCTCCGCTCCAATCTATCCTGAAGAAAAGAAAGCACAACACTTATCTGGCAAGTCCGGGGGTCTTCTCGGAGAGAAGCACACCACTCAGTGAATAGACTCCACTTCAGGGCGTAGGCATGCCTCGTAGAGGGTGCTCTAGCCTGAGTGATGGTGTTAACCACCGCAGCCGGTAGGTCACCTAAGTCTGCCGCGCTCCGTCTATGGACCACACGTGGAGGTTCCAGAGATCTGGACGCGGGTGCCAAATGGTGCCCTGTCCCTGAGAAAGAAGGTCCTTCCTCAAAGGGATCCGCCAGGGAGTGGCCGTCGCGAGGAGAGAGAGTTCTGAAATCCAGGTCCGGTTGGGCCAGAGGGGCGCAACTAGCAAGACCTGCTCCTCGTCCTCCCTGACCTTGCACAATAATTGTGCGAGTAGGCTCACTGGGGGGAACGCATATTTGCGCATGCTCCGAGGCCAGCTGTGAGCCAGTGCGTCCGTACCGAGGGAGGCCTCGGTTAGGGAATAAAACCACTGGCAATGAGTGCTCTCGGAGGAAGCAAACAGGTCGACCTGGGCTTCTCCGAAGTGCGCCCATATCAGCTGGACAGACTCGGGGTGGAGTCGCCATTCTCCCTGGCGTGGAAGCTGCCGTGAGAGCGCATCGGCTGCACGGTTGAGCTCGCCGGGGATGTGAATGGCACGCAACGATTTCAGTCGCGTATGACTCCAGAGGAGCAGACGGCGAGCGAGCTGAGACATGCGGCGAGAGCGAATACCCCCCATGCGGTTGATATACGCTACCGCCGCCGTGCTGTCCGTCCTGACCAGCACGTGTTTCCCCTCTAGCACCGGTAAAAAACGGGGCAGAGCGAGATACACTGCCAACAGCTCCAGGCAATTGATATGCCAATGCAACCGGGCTCCTTTCCATGGACCCGCAGCTGCATGCCCGCAACACATGGCTCCCCAGCCCGTACTGGAAGCATCTGTCGACACGACAACATGCCTGGACACTTGTTCTAGAGGCACCCCAGCCTGTAGAAACAGAGGGTCCGTCCAAGGGCTGAAGGTGCGGCGACACAGCGGAGTGATTGTCACCCGGTGCGTGCCCGCTCGCCATGCGCGTCTGGGGACCCGATCGTGAAGCCAATGCTGAAGTGGTCTCATATGGAGCAATCCGAGCGGCGTGACAGCGGCTGCAGATGCCATATGCCCCAGGAGCCTCTGAAAGAATTTCAGTGGGACCACAGTTTTCCTGTCGAACTCTTTCAGACAGGTCAGCATCAGCTCGGCGCGCTCTCGTGAGAGGCGCGCCGTCATGGTGATCGAATCCAGCTCCAACCCGAGAAAAGAGATGCTCTGCACAGGGGCGAGCTTGCTCTTTTCTCGGTTGACCCGAAACCCCAATAGGTCGAGGTGCCGGAGCACCCTGTCCCTGTGCGTAATCAATTGATCCCGCGAGTGAGCTAAAATCAGCCAGTCGTCGAGATAATTGAGCACGCGGATGCCCGCGAGCCGAAGAGGCGCCAGGGCACCCTCCGTGAGTTTGGTGAAAACCCGCGGAGACAGAGAGAGCCCGAAGGGGAGGACTTTGTATTGCCATGCCTGACCCTCGAACGCAAACCGCAGAAACTGCCGGTGGCGTGGAAGAATAGAGACATGAAAATACGCGTCCTTCAGGTCTATTGCTGCAAACCAATCCTGAGGACGGACGCACCGAAGGATGCGCCTCTGCGTGAGCATTCTGAACGGCAGCCTGTGAAGGCAGCGGTTCAAAACGCGCAGATCTAGGATTGGCCGTGACCCACCGCTCTTTTTGGGTACGATGAAGTAGGGGCTGTAAAACCCGCTCCTCATCTCGGCTGGAGGGACCGGCTCGATTGCATCCTTCGCCAGGAGGACAGCAATCTCCTCGCGCAAGACAGGGGCGGACCCGGGGCTGACCCTGGTGAAATACACGCCCGTGAACTTGGGAGGCCGTTTGGCGAACTGAATCGCATAGCCGAGTCTGATCGTACGAATGAGCCACCGCGACGGGCTGGGCAGCGCTAACCAGGCTGACAGAGCTCGCGCTAGTGACATCATCGGCACGATCGTTGACATACCAGCGGTGGGGCAGCGCGGAATGGGAGAGCTCACCCCGGGAGCCATAGGGTCCCGAGGAAGAGCAGGAGGCAAGAGATTCACACTCACCTTCGTCCCAGAGTCCGGAAGGGGGGGCTGGAGTGCAAGAGAAGGGAGCCCGTCCTCTAACACACTCAGAGCCCGTGGCGAGATGCACCGATCCTGCGAGCTGGAAGGCATAGCGTCCCAGACTGGCAGTGTTCGGGCTGTCACATCCAGAGAAGGGGGAAAATGCTCTTTTATTGAAAATTTTGCGGCCGCCGGCCGTGAGGCTAGCAGCCTGGTGTTGAAAAACACCGTTTGATGTTGGTTCGCTCGGCCCTCCACCGAGGAAAGAGCAAGTCCCCTCTTCTCCGGATGGCCCGTCTCAGGGTCGCTTCGCAGTCCGTTTACCGGACTTAACGGCGCCCTGGGGCGGGGGCGCTGAACGCCTGCGAGGTGCTCGACGCTGCCGTTTAGCCGGTGGAGCGGGCAGAGGCAGTGGAGCAGGTCTTGATGCCGCAGGCGGGCGCCCTCGGCGAGGAGCAGCCGAGGTGGATGGTTCGGCGGGAGGAGCGGTTTTACGAGCCCGCCGATAGATGACCTCACCCATCGCACTTGACTGCTCTTTCACCGCTGTGAATTCCTGGGTGAACTCACCAACGGTGTCGCCGAACAGGCCAGCCTGGGATATGGGTGCGTTAAGAAAGCGAACCTTGTCAACGTCACGCATATCTGCCAGGTTTAGCCAGAGGTGGCGCTCCTGGACCACTAGTGTGGCCATCGTCCTTCCCAGGGCACGCGCAGCCGACTTGGTGGTACGCAGAGCATAGTCGGTTGCGGTGCGGAGCTCGTGCATCAAGCCTGGGTCGGAACCACCCTCGTGCAGCTGGGCCAACGCCTGCGCTTGGTAGCGCTGATACGTTGCCATAGCATGCAAGGCGGAAGCAGCCTGGCCCGCAGCAGTGTAAGCTCTGCTCCCGAGGGACGCAGATAACTTACATGCTTTGGACGGAAGACGAGGCTGACCACGCCAGGAAGAGACACCACGCGGGCAAAGATTGACCGCAATGGCGCGCTCCACCTGGGGAATCGCCTCGTACCCCCTGGCTGCTCCACCGTCAAGGGTGGTGAGAGAGGAAGCGCACGCAGATCGGGCAGAGAAAGGTGCCCTCCAAGACTGCGTGAGCTCACTGTGCACTTCCGGGAAGAAGGGGACGGGAGGCTTAGAAGGCTTGGCCCTCCTCTTAGCCTCCACGTAGCACCCATCTAGTCGGTCCGGCCGCGGGGCTGGGGGATAAACCATCTCCAGACCCACCGCCGAAGCAGCCCGGGAAAGCACGGCCAACATATCTGCTTCTAGATCCGGCGCCTCGCTCACTCCCCCGGAGGGAGGGAGCGGGTCCGGATCCTCGTCAGAATATGACAGCCCACCCTCCGATGCCGCGATGGACATCTGATCCTCGGTGTCATCGAGTGAGAGGGCGACCATCCGAGAGGATGGAGCGCTTCTCTCACTTGAAGCTTGGATGGAGCGCGCTGAGGAGCGGGAGGTCCGCGAGCCCGAGGGCGGCGGATTGACTCCCACTGTAACCCTCAGATCTGCCCGAGTGCCAACCGACTTGCGGGGGACAGCAGGGGTGGTTCGCTCTTTTGCAAGAGCGAGCCGCGATCTTAGCTGCGCCACAGACATGCCATCGCAGTGATGGCATGAACTGCCCGCGAGCACTGAATTAACATGCTGGACCCCCAGACATGCAACGCAGTGCTCGTGCCCATCATCCGGGGACAGGAAACCACTGCATCCAGAAACGCACGGTCGGAACGACATCTTTAAAAAGACGCGCTGCTCGACCGTGTTGCTCTTTTAGGGAAATTTGCTCTTTACTATACAAACCGCTCTTGTAGAACCGGACCAGAGAAACGCCCAGGGACGGGAGAATGAACCCAGCTCGACCGCCGCTGCCTGCGTTGTAGCTCGCTCTGGGACCGGGAGAAACAGCTCGTTCTGAAGCCACTCTTTCTCTCTCTCTCTCTCTCTCGTGGAGATCTTTAAGCGATACTCTCAGTTGCGTGAGGCTTCTGAAAGCGAAAAGGTGTGGTTGTGTGGCACAGCGAGCATTCTTATTCACAAGCTGATTATGATTGCTGCCAGCTGTGCACGCTGACACCGCCAACTCATTGGCATTTCATTGGCCCGTTTAATTACTCTTCAGAGTGATTGGCTTTCTGACGAAATCCCCATAGTGGAAGTTTCCACATAGCATTGTAGTTCCCCTCCCGCTGGGGAACGTTGCAAGTACATGTCAACTTACACTATCCCTAACCCTAACTTTACATTCTACTAATACTCTAATGAGAATTAGTTGGCATGTAACTGCAATGTAACTTAAGATCAACAAAATGCGCTAAAGGGACCATCAAATTAAGTAAGACCAACTTAACTAGTTAAATGGAAAACAGAATTAAAGTCAAGTGTTCTTTTTTTCATATTTATTTCCATATCGCTCAGCCCTAATTGACTCTAATTGTCTGATTTCAAAAGAACGCTCTGAACCTGCTTTATTTATATCCCGAACTGATTGGTCTCTCATCTTGTAGTGAGCTTTTTGCGCAATCAGAAACGTTAAAGTAGCAAAGTCGAGAGTCACTTTAGCTTAAGCTGAAGAGAGCTGGCACACCTTCTTCTGACCCATAACAACAATCAACAAATCACTGAGGGTAATTATGTGCAGATGTTTCATATCATGTCTAAGTCAAAATTATTACGACACGTGATTTGACTCGTTAAGCCTTTCCTGTCTCGTTTGAGCGTATATGAGCACTAAGGTTCAAAGTCAATTCGCCTGTGAGCTGAAATCAATATGTCAGATTGCATCATAGTGTTTACGATCATGATCCATGGCGCGGCTGTGAAGGGTCAGAACACTGAGCCCAATCTGATCAAGTGATCGGCCGTAACTCCAAACATCCACCCTCCTGCCGTCACCTTCATGCCAACAGGACGCTCATCCACGTGTCACATCCTGTCACACATGTCAATCTTGTGATGTCACAGAGTCATTCTTGCTGTGTACTGCTTTTGAGTTAATTAGCTAGATATAAACTGCTTTCTGTTGGCTTCGGGCCTGGAAATAAATTGAATTTGGAATGATTCAAATCAGTTGGACAGGCTGTAGCTGCCGCACCACAAAAGTTCAGAAAGCAAATGACTTGAAGTTTGCTTAACATTATTTCCTGTCTCGACTGGGACCTCTGAAACATTATTACTGAGTCAAAATATTTCTTGAAAAATGAAGCAGTTTTTTCAGTTTATGGTTTTACTAAAATGCTGAATGTACATACAAATGCTTTAAGCCACTGACAATAATAAATGTATCAACTTTCCATTATGATCACTGCTATTGTCCTTATAGTTCATGCATCTTTAATATACTGATGTGTGATGCACTTGAAAAAAACTTTCTTTAATCAGCTGGTTTATTGTAGGGATTCAAGATATATCGGTTATATCAATATTGACTGCTAAATGCTATTTTATTAAAGGTAATGCTATCGGTCCGATAACAAAAGTATGCTGAGATTTTTATGCCAATAGGTTACGTATTATTTCCAGTGGTTGCAACTGGTTTTTATTACTTTACTGGTATTTGGATATTGGCTAATGTTCAGTAACTTTTCTTTATGCATGCATTTTTTTTTTTGTCAGGCAGTAGATTTTTATTTATATAAAAGAAAATTGGCCATAAAAAATAGTACTTAATCAAATTATAAAAAATAGTAAAATCAGTAGTTCACAGTATGTGTTTGCCTTTTTTTTTTTTTGCAATCATGTAGAAAAATGTATATTTATTGGCTAATATATTGGCAATCGGCAATCTAATGGGCTATCGGTATTGGTAAAAAAAAATTTGTATTGGAAATATGTGCCTAACTACATGCAACACAACAAGATTCCAGCGACAAGCAATTTAGCTTTCAGCACCAAACATGACGCATCACGACATGACAGAAACATTTAAATACCAACCACTCGTTTAAAGACCACCCACAGCACTCCCCACAAGATGGTAAGGGTTATAATCGAATTAATACATATTAAGCCTCTTTAACATAATTAAAAGTACAAAGGCTACTGAGTGACTGATGTTGTTGGTTTGCACTCATTTTCAAACCTTTTGCTACTTATTTTATTTTCGACATTTGAGCTGTCTGCTGTCTGTGAACTATCTGCTGCTGCTTTCAGTAGTTTGGCAATAAATGTGAGGTAAAATGGTGTTCAAACTCATGTTGGTAGCATTTAACACTGAATAAATTACATTAACTGTACCTGAGGTGATCATTGTCATAGTAGTTTATGCTGTTGTTGTGCCGCGATGAAATTTTGTATGGTTAGGACTAAAACTCTTTTTAGCATGGAAAGTACATGTTGTGGAGTCTTATCGTGTGTAGTTAGGACACCGTGTCAGTCTTCATTTTTGTGAAACATAATCCATCAAAGGGTGCTGTCTACACTATTGCGAATCTAAAGTATGTTACTTAGGGAACATTTTGTTGCATGTTTCCTTCTTGTACACGTGGGGCTTGTTGTACCGATCACATAGCAAAAAAACGACCTAAACACAACCAATAGTGTTTTAAAAAAACATATGCAAAAGAAAAATACACTGCGTCCACATACTTTTCTTAGATTTTAATTGCTTTTATCTCTTTTGTGGAACTGCCAGACTCAAACCCCAGCACTCTTCATCACCATGTCAGAAAAGTTGTATACCTGGAGTCTCATAGGTGAGGCAAAAGACACCCTTGAGTTGTTTTGTGGTATTTATTTATTGTTTTGGAAAGAATGGCACAAACAAAATGTATAACTTTAGTGCGAAAAGGAACAAAAGTTGTTGCGATCATATCGCCTTGTGTAGTATAACTGTAGTCAAACATATGTTTTTGCAGTAAAAAAAAATGTAAGCTGAGGCATGTATTTCCAATGAGCCTGTGTTGCAAAGTTTGTAATGAAAAGAATGTTGCATTTACTTTTTAAGGTAACTCATAACACTGACTATTGAGCTAAGAAGGTAGTTCATGATGTTCTAGACAAGCTGAATGTCAAATTAATGTTACATTTAAGCCCCTGACAAAGATAAATGTATAAACTTGCTCTCATGATCAGTGCTTTGTTCCTCATTAAATTTAATCACACAACATTTACGTGAATAATTAAGGAGAGGAACTGATCGATAGATTGAAATTGCAGTATGAACCGTGTAGTTAGAGAAGTTTGTTCTTGCTTGCTGTCTACGTTTAATAATTAATCAATGGAAGCTCTTGGTTTTTGCCAACAATCTCTCTACTAATCAGTCTTCAGATTGGAACTAATTACTAAATAGAGCACGATTTACACTGGCTCTTGTCATTATCATGATATATGTGTTTACCTTTCTTTACATCTAGTCGCATCTGTTTCCAAAAAAACAACAACAACCACATCACAACCTTTATATTTGGCTTCCTCAAGTAAATAAAAGTGATTTATACTAAGGGCCTGTTGAATGCTTGATTCTAAGGTGTGCAATTGTTTTCAGGGAAATGCACTGTATTACACTTTAATATTACTGCACCAAATGATTCAAGTTAACAACAAAGAATTATAACCCAAATAGGATAATACAGACTTTTTTTGTCACAAAATTACATCTTATATATTTTTTTTTCCATATAAACACACACTTTCCCAGTGATGGGTTGCAGCTGGAAGGGCATCCGCTGCGTAAAACATATGCTGGATAAGTTGGCGGTTCATCCCGCTGTGGCAACCCCAGATTAATAAAGGGACTAAGCCGAAAAGAAAATGAATGAATGAATAAACACACACATACAATACAGTCTCAATACAATACATACTCGCAAATAAATGTGTCGTCAGCACTGCTCTGATGAGTTACAGTTGTTTTACGTGGCAAACAACAAACAGTGCTAATTTACTGAAAATTGGACAATCATAACATTTAACTTCATGGTGCAATCTCAGTTGGGCAGACACTGGTTCATTTTTCATCCAGGAATATTGTACTTTCAGGAGAGTGTTCACATTTGTAGTTCCGCTCTCATATGATGTGGGAGTATACATTTAATGCTGGTCCACGTAGTGTTCCAACTCTTTTTCAAGAGTGAGAGCCTAAATGGTTTATCTGGCTTATATAGCAAAACTGACCAAACATCTGAAACAATGCTATCAGAATCAGATCAGAATCAGAAAGAGCTTTATTGCCAGGTATGTTCACACATACGAGGAATTTGTTTTCGTGACAGAGCTTCTACAGTGCAACAGAATTACAGAGACAGGACAAAAAACAGATAATAAATATATTTAAAAAATAAAAGTAAAAGTTCTCAGTATATGTACTGAGTTAAATGTACTCCTGTACCTGTGATGGTATTTATCAGCTGGATTTGTTTAGATGTTTTTTTGGTTTGTTGAGATGTCTGTGTTGCATTCACATAGCATTCAGTCCAACCATACCAGAGTTTATTTGTAAGTGGACTGAGACCTATCATTTCAGTCGACATGCTGAGGTGTGCATTTCCCAAAACCATCTAAGTTCCGTCATTTCAAGCATAGTTCAGTGATTTGGTGTTTCCCGAATCCAAC
Source organism: Danio jaintianensis (assembly GCA_903798115.1). Taxonomy (NCBI): domain Eukaryota; kingdom Metazoa; phylum Chordata; class Actinopteri; order Cypriniformes; family Danionidae; genus Danio; species Danio jaintianensis. Next base: position 19,716,485 of record CAIGQV010003909.1, read on the forward strand.
GTTCCAATGAACGTTCACAAGCAGGTGGAGCTACACCTGTAGACCTGTAGTTAGCAGCAGTAGACAAAAATCTATACATATATAACTAGTTAATGCCAAATGTAAACATTGCTACATTGGTGTTCATAACTTAATCACACTGCATGTTTAATTAAGCAAGTAATGTCTATTTAGTTTGCAAATTATATATATAGCCCATATATAAAATATATATATATATGGGCTGCACGGTGGCGCAGTGGGTAGCACGTTCGCCTCACAGCAAGAAGGTCACTGGTTCGAGCCTCGGCTGGGTCAGTTGGCGTTTCTGTGTGGAGTTTGTATGTTCTCCCCATGTTGGCGTGGGTTTCCTCCGGGTGCTCCGGTTTCCCCCACAAGTCCAAAGACATGTGGTATAGGTGAATTGGGTAGGCTAAATTGTCCGTAGTGTATGTTTGTGAATGAGTGTGTATGGATGTTTCCCAGTGATGGGTTGCAGATGGAAGGGCATCCGCTGTGTAAAACATATGCTGGATAAGTTGGCGGTTCAATCCGCTGTGGCGACCCCAGATTAATAAAGGGACTAAGCCGAAAAGAAAAAAAAAAAAGAAAAAAAAAATATATATATATATATATATATATATATATATATATATATATATGTATATAGGGCGTCACGGTGGCGCAGTGGGTAGCACGTTCGCCTCACAGCAAGAAGGTCGCTGGTTCGAGCCTCGGCTGGGTCAGTTGGCGTTTCTGTGTGGAGTTTGTATGTTCTCCCCGTGTTCGCGTGGGTTTCCTCCGGGTGCTCCGGTTTCCCCCACAAGTCCAAAGACATGCGCTATAGGTGAATTGGGTAGGCTAAATTGTCCGTAGTGTATGAGAGTGAATGAGTCTGTATGGAAGTTTCCCAGTGATGGGTTGCAGCTGGAAGGGCATCCGCTGCGTAAAAACATATGCTGGATAAGTTGGCGGTTCATTCCGCTGTGGCGACCCCAGATTAATAAAGGGACTAAGCCAAAAAGAAAATGAATGAATGAATATATGTATATATATATATATTTTTTTCCAATTTATAAATGACATATTAAAAAGTAGTTAATTGATAAATAACCTACATGGTCCAGTGTAATATTCAGCATTTGTCCTCTTCTCCTATGTGCTTACATAATATTATTTCCAGATGTAAAAAGTTGTCAAACACAATTCCTGAATTCTACAGTAGAGCAGCAAGGCAAAGCGTTTTGCTTGCTTTACCATGTTTTTAGTCTGAGAATCCTTTTCCCAGGAGCACCACACAACTACTCCAGTTTCATGCGTTTATTTAAGTACAACTGAAAGTAAATGCTATGAGCGCTACTCTGAATCTTGGAGTGGCATAACACTGCTAAGCAGTTCACCTGATACACTGACACAGGATGATGAATGAGTGTCACAGCAAATCCAGTGGCTTGTACAACACAGGATCTGCATCAGCCAAGATTAATGCTGCCATCCCTCCGCTCTCCTGCGGCTACAGTTTATAACCGAGCACACACAAGCCCTACTATGTTTAATTGACTTTCACTGAAAAACGCACCAAGACCTCGCCTAACACTTCTTTAAGCATGATGAATTCATATTGAAGGAGTGCTTTGGGAGTTTCAGGGCCTGATTGTGGCACACATTTTTATTAATGGGTTTGTCATATATTTTTATATAATATTTGATTCTGTGGCGTCACGGTGGCGCAGTGGGTAGCACATTCGCCTCACAGCAAGAAGGTCGCTGGTTCGAGCCTCGGCTGGGTCAGTTGGCGTTTCTGTGTGGAGTTTGCATGATCTCCCCGTGTTCGCGTGGGTTTCCTCCGGGGTTTCCTCCCCCACAAGTCCAAAAACATGTGGTATAGGTGAATTGGGTAAGCTAAATTGTCCGTAGCGTATGTGTGTGAATGAGTGTGTATGGATGTTTCCCAGTGATGGGTTGCAGCTGGAAGGGCATCCGCTGCGTAAAACATATGCTGGATAAGTTGCCGGTTCATTCCGCTGTGGCGACCCCAGATTAATAAAGGGACTAAGCCGGAATGAAAATGGATGGATGGATGGATTTGATTCTGTGCATCATATTAACCAAAAAGAATGTCTGAATTTTTAAAATGGTTTGACAACTGTTCTTTTTTAGTTGTGAAAGATGTGAAGAAGATTTTTAAAATTATTTCTCCCTTTTTTTTTGTTATTTAAACAATACTTTGTGTACAATACAGGCTTTGTGTGGTTTTGTGTTGGTGCCTTTACACCTGGTTTTACACCTATCCTGGATAAATAAAAATGACACAGAACCTACCACCACCAGCATTCCCTACATCATTAAAACAACCATTGCAATATTAACATAATACATTTCACACAACAATATACTGTTACAAGGAAAAAAACTTTATGATTCTGAAACATTTGGATCATTAGAATAAGATTGAAGCCTTCAGTTGCCAGAAAAATTACGTTTATCGTAAACAAATCGTAAACAAAAGTGCTGAGTTGCAAGACAAAATCTCACAAGGGGTACACTGTAAAATCAAGCACTTTAACTTAATTGCAATTAATTGGTTTTATTAGTTAGTTAGTTTAATTAGTTTACTGATAAATGAATTATGCATATATGAATTAAATATCATTCATTAATTATATATTAATTAAATATGAACTTTTGAGTTAATATGATGTATATGCAGAGAACTTGTATAAGTACAAAATGTAAAAATAAAAGTTTCACTAACTTAAAAATTGTGGTTTATTTATAAATGTTTTGAGTAATCTGGACGTATGGAGTTTTTCAGTGTACTGATGTATTTTATATAATAAATTTGATCATAAATGTAATGGAATAGAGAAAACATAACTCACAGCATAACAGGGATAAGCAAAAACATCAAGGGGATGGGCATCAAAAACCCATTTGTTCTATGAAGATGCAACCAAAAGTGCTGAGTTGCTTCCTTGTTTCTGTGGTTTTGGCCATTGGATTAAAATGATGAAATGAATGATTAAAAATAATAAAAATGTAGGTCTATTTCCTTTAATAAGAAATACTTTAACTGTAACTGTTTAAAGCAGTAAACTAGCATGGTGTACAACCCTTCGATGACTTAGAGGACCACACAAACACAAGCAATACACAAATACACTTCATTGAAAATGTATTATACACATAGACATCACCTTTTTAGAAAGTACACTATATATATTGTATAACTGCATATATATATATATATATACTGTCCACCCAACACACAACACCTTAACGTTTCTGATTTTGACTGTAATGTATTTAAGATGCACCTTTTGTATAGCTGCTTTGGAACAATAATTAGAAGCGCTATACAAATAAACTTGAATTGAATAGCATAGCGATGCCTTCAAAGCAAACAGATACAAGCACAAAAGTTTAATTTCGATCTCGCAAGGTCTTTAAAGAATGTTTTATGTCTGCGAGCATGACTGGTGACCCCATAAAGGAAGAAACAAAAACCAGTCCTGTGTGTTGTCTTCGTGTCTTGACAAGGCATTTAATAAAAAGGCTTGTAGCGTTCCTGACTGCGTCTCCATCCTTTAGGAAGGTTGGCCACATTGTATCCATCAATCCGGCCTGCTGTCATCCCAGCACAGCTAAATTAAATCAATGTCTGAAACCAGAGACAAGGCTTCAACTGCAGCAACAGAAATAGAAAATCTAGTTTTGCTGTCTGCTAATGATATTAGTACGTTCCTAAGTGGCCGCCCACCGTCGTCAGGCAGGAACACAGGAGAGATATAATTACAGCCTGAACACTTGCATCTCCATTTACTGGTAAAACACATGGGGATCTTACAGTGTTTTATAGATTAACCCCCCCTCACACACACACACACCCTACCCCAACCCTCCATCCACACTCGTCCTGCAGGTAATGATTCATTTCTAAGCAGTATTATGTTATCCGCTGTAATTAAACTTTCCAAGGTGAACCCAAGGAGAATCGGGGACCGCATCATATTGACCATGTGAGAAATTCATTAAAAGGCCGACGTCAATGACATACGAGACGCTGTTTCATTTTCCGATGACAAAGGAGAGAGGGCTATTTCAACAGAAAGCGGATGTGTTTAATGAGTTCATTGTGTAAACCTGCCTACCTGCATGGACGTTTCTGTTGTACGACAGATTCGAGATAAGAAGCAGATCAATAAGAGAAGATTTGATGTTAACTATTGAACACATCATTTGTGCCAGGGGTTAAATCATGTGCTTTGTTTCAGAGAGATAAAACAGCCAAATGTTGCTTTATCAATTGTTATTCATTTATATTCAACGCTGCACAGTTTTAAGCTCAATAAACAGCATTAGTGCCATTATTGATTATTACCACAAAAAGTAGATTGTTATGACTTATTTGTCTTTAAAAGCATTGTACCATTCAAATAATAATACATTGTGTGTGTGTGTGTGTGTGTGTGTGTGTGCGTGCGTGCGTGCGTGCGTGTGTGTGTGTGTGTGTGTGTGTGTACATGTTTTTGTGACATGTCAGGACATAAATTTGTATAATGACATAGGTATGACACAGGTATTACAAAAAGGAGGTGAAATATGAGGACACAGCTGATGTCCTCATTTCTCCAAAAGCTTATAAATCACACAGAATGAGTTTAATCAGAGAGTAAAGCTGTACACTGTTTCCTGTGATGGTTGGGTTTAGGGGTAGGGTGGGGTTAGGGCAATACTAAATACGGTTTGTGCTGTATAAAATCAATGAAAACCTATGTAATGTACCCACTTTTCACAAAAACAAACGTGTGTGTGTGTGTGTGTGTGTGCGTGTGTGTGTGTGCGTGTGTGTGCCTGTGCGCGTGTGTGTGTGTGCACAATATTCTGGAGGACAAAAAAATTACAATTCTCTGGATTTCTGAAATATAGTAATTATGTGTAGAAGTAAATCATATTTTTATTTATTCTGTAAACTATGCTGATGACATTAATATCAAATGTTAAATCATAATTAAAGCTATTTATGGATATATACCAAATAACAAACAGGTCCCTGTTTTTAGACTTGTTTATATATACATTTTTAGACAACAAGATACCAGTGTTTGAAATTATTTAAGAAATCAATATTTGGTGTAATAAGCCTAATTTTCAATCATGACAAATGAAAGCATTACATTGCTATTTCTGACCAGTTTTCAGTCTTTTTTTTTATTTATAAAATGCTCTAAATGACAATAAATTTCATTAACATATGGAAGAAATGTTACCAGACATTTACAGAATAAAATAAATATTAACAATGTACTCAAACCAATAACTCTTTTGTTAAGTCCTCTGTATTATTTAAGCTTTAAAGTTGTTCTTGTTTATTTTATGATTATCTTAGGTACAGTTTTCCTGCAAACTTCCTGCGGAGTCAGAATAAATCTTTATACCTCAAATGCTTTTGGTCTGAACTTGTATTGAACCCAGAATATTCCTTTATTCCACTGTTAAGATGATGAAAGTGCTAAGATTTCTTCATTGCGTGCTGACGGATGTAAAAAGTGTGTAAAAGGACAGCCAAAAGTTGACAATATCTGGAATCAAACTGAAATGCTGGATCTCTGTGGTGTTACATTTGGTGTGTTTTTTTGGACAGGTTCACTCGGGCTGTATTTTCCTCAAAGGCTTTACACAGAGAACATCTACGTGGGTCAGCAGCAGGGATCACCAGTGCTTCAGGTCATTTCAATGCTGGAAATCCCTACAGAGAGGCCTTATTTCTTCCTGTGCTCGCACAGAGATGCTTTTACATCATGGTTTCACATAGATGAGGCGTCCGGAGTCCTTTATCTCAACAAAACCCTGGAGTGGAGTGACTTCAGTAGTATACGTGAGTTCAGCATATACAGCTTGATTTGTTTGAACAATTCACTTTATATACTTAGGTTATAGAGAGAGAACTATTATAATGTTCTTTAATATTTTGCTGATATATTGTGATGATCATCTATCACAGTAAAGTTTCTAGCATCATTGAAGTATAGTGATTGTATGGTTATAAACTGTTTGTGTTCGTGTTATATATTTTTCTATTTTACAAAGATACATTTACTTACGAAGTAAAAAGATTATCTGTTTATTTCAGAGGGTATGTGATTTATGATATGGGATATATGATTTTATCTTCCAAATTGTTAAAGTGCTCAGAGTGTTCAGAGGACTGTAATGATTTTTTTTTTTTATCATTATACAGTTATTTGTTTATTGTGCAAAGTTTTTCTTCTTTATGTAATACTAAATTTACTAAATTTATTCTTTAAAAAAAAGATTAAGTTTTTCAAAAGGTATATGAAGTATTTTTTATGACACATTCTCTAAAACTCTTAAGCATTATATGCTTATACATATTTATTATAAATACTCCATATACTACATTACTACATTTATGTTAATATGTATATATATATATATATATGTATATATGTATATGTATATATATATATATATGTATATATATATATATATATATATATATATATATATATATATAT
>CAIGQV010003909.1:19727071-19770858 GCA_903798115.1 Danio jaintianensis
TAAATAATGGGTCCTTATTGTAAAGTGTGTACATATTAGTGTGTACATGACCCTGGACCACAAGACCAGTAATAAGGGTGAATTCTCTGAGATTTATACAGTTTGAAAGTCAATTAAATATGCTTTGATATAGGATTTGTTAGCATAGGACAATATCTGGCTGATTTGAAAAGCTGGTATCTGAGGGTTCAAAAAAATCACCTTTAAAGTTGTCCAAATTAAGTACTTAGCAAAGCATATTACCAAACAAAAAATATGTTTTGATATATTTACACTAGGAAATTTACAAAATATCTTGACAGAACATTGTTTTTACTTAATATCCTAATGAATTTTGGCACAAAAGAAAAATCAATAGTTAAGCCCCATACAATGTATTTTTAGCTATTGCCAAAAAATATATACCTGTGCAACATAATTTTGGTTTTGTGGGTCATATATATATAGTGTTTATTAGTTAAATATTCATTCATTCATTTTCTTTTCGGCTTAGTCCCTTTATTAATCTGGGGTCGCCACAGCGGAATGAACCGCCAACTTATCCAGCATATGTTTTACGCAGCGGATGCCCTTCCATCTGCAACCCATCACTGGGAAACATCCATACACACACTCATTCACACACATACACTACGGACAATTTATCCTACCCAATTCACCTATACCACATGTTTTTGGACTTGTGGGGGAAACCGGAGCACCCGGAGGAAACCAACGCGAACACGGGGAGAACATGCAAACTCCACACAGAAACGCCAACTGACCCAGCCGAGGCTCGAACCAGCGACCTTCTTGCTGTAAGGCGAACGTGCTACCCACTGCGCCACCGTGACGCCCTTAGTTAAATATATTATTATAAATTTATTAGTGTTTCTTAATACTTAATTAACATAAGATTTTAACAGAAACATTTGATTTTAATGTATTAGTAAATGTTAAAACTAATGCAATTAATATATGCTTAATATAATATCTGCTATATAAAATATTTTTCATTATTAGTGTGAACAAATTTTAGGTAGAAATTGCAGTTTGCTTTGTCAGTTACTCCAGAGAGTTCGCACTAATGTGTCTCTTGTGTTTTTTTTTTAGATTGGAAAGGTTTGTGTGGAGAACTGTCAGAAGTTTAAGGGCATTGATGTGGCATATCAGTTAGAGATTGTCGACAGGAACATCACTGCTGATGCTCAGTCATGTTACTGGGCGGTTAGTCTTGCACAAAACCCGAATGATAACACAGGCATTCTCTATGTGAATGACACCGAAGTGTTACGCAGACCAGAGTGCCAAGAGCTGGAGTATGTGGTTATTGCCCAGGAGCAGCAGAACAAGCTTCAGGCCAAGACACAGCTCATCGTCAGTTTTCAAGGTGAAGGTAAGCTTAAACGTTTGCATGACTAAAGCGGAGATAAAAATTAGAGAACAACCTAAGCAGTGGTGAAAAGATTACTGAAAAATCATATTCAAGTAAATGTACAATTACTTGCCCAAAAATCTTGTGCAGGTAGAGTAAATGTATCTGTTCTAAATATTAAGTACGAATAAAAAGTAACCTTTCTAAAAGTAGTCAGGAGTACTGAGTAGTGAGTATTACAAAAATTTAGATATGTTAATGTTATTCACGTTGAAGGTTCACCAAGGTTATGCATTTTACTATCAAGCTAAGAGTGTCCAGCAGTTGGCTTCGCAAACCAAGCTCAAGATTAAGGTTAAGATTGCTGCTTACTCTACTCATGGAAATCCTGTTTATTTAAACCAATCAAAGGACAACTCTGCAGAAGTGTTTCCAGAATAGTGTGCCATATGCATCAGATATTTAGCCACAGGTCCGTGGGCGGTCCTTGGCGTGGCGTGATTTGATTGGATGGGAATCCTGGGACTGATTATTCTACTTAGCCAATCACCGTGGACAAGAAAAAGTAAACATAGTGACTAAGTAGACTGCAGGTTAAAATAGCACAGTAAAAGTAACGATATAGAGCTAAAAATGTACTCCAGTAAAAGTAAAGTGCACACCACTTAGTAAAGTACTCAATTAAAGTAATTTGAGTATTTGTCATGTATTACTTTACACCAAGTTTCATCAGCAGAAAGAATTAAAAGACTAGGCAAACATTTTCTGAATGCTGAAGTGTGAGGACATGTTGTGTGGACTGAGAACGGATACAAAGTTCACTTCATTTATAAAAGCAAGATTCATTTCATTGGTTACAATGAGAAACATTACGCTTGTTTTCAAACTGTGCAACGACTAAACCCAAAATGTGTCTAGAGGTCAGTGAAAGGTGAGGAGGAAGTGTCATTGCTTTTCTGTAATTATGAAAAATAAAGAGTTTTTGGTTGAAACATCTTGGTTGTAAAACACTGTTCTAATAGCACGGTATAGCCACAACTGAAATTCCTTAAAATATTGAATGATAAAGATTACATTATTTCTGAAAAAAACAAAAAATGTGTTTATGAATTGTTCTCTAATTTTGATCTTCACTGTATATCCATGAATACTAGTCATGACTGGTGAAAGCATCTTCAGTGTATTGATATTAATGACTATATAATTTTGCTCTGCTCTTTTCTTTCCAAATGTGCCATGTAGCAGTTTTCCTGAGAACAGATGAGCCACGGGTTTTGGCTTGTGCAGAGAAGAGACAGCGAGGAGACTGTGAGGCGACACGAGGCCTGGGAGCCCCAACAGGCAGATGCCAGTGGAGACAAGGCCGAGATAAAGGTTACCCACAATCCCCTTGACTACTACAAGGACATGCAATCGAATACACTGCACTTTACTATATTACTGTGGTGCTGAAAAACGAATTCTGTGTCGTTTGTGTCAACTTAGGAATATCAAAAAGATACTCCACCTGTTCCCCTGATCTCAGCACGTGTCCAGATGGTTACTGTGACGCCATTGAGAGCAAGAACATCTCCATCTGTCCTCAGGATTGCTCCAGTGAGACATTTTTGAGCACTTTTTTGGTGCAGTGTTGTGTAGTTAGACCAGCATAATTGTGCTTTTAGGAAGTAAAATGCCTATATCTGTGTATTTTTATCAGGTCAGCCCATAATCGGGGGTTATGAGAGGGATCTGTATGGAATCAAAGCTGGACATGGGACCTGTTACTGCTTTTCAGGAAAGTGCTTCTGTGAAAAGGATGAACTGGAAGGTGAGCTGAATGTTTTTTTCTATCTAAAGATTATATATTTTTTATATTTTTCTGACTTTCATAACTTCACAGAAGACAAAATAAGCAGTTTTCAAAGTTCATAGGATTGGTAAATATTTTTTAATAGTTGTAAAACTTTTGTAATAGTTGTGTATGAGCTCCTTACTTGTCCTCACAGTGGAAAAAGATTTAGACTGTAGGCATTATAAAGGGTTTAAAAGTGCAAAATATGCCAGAAAACTTGAGGGTTTTTTTTTGTATAGTGTGCTACACATAAAATAGTTTTCATGCTATTGATATCCAAGGGTATGTAGACCTTTAAAAAAAAAAGCTCCAAATGACAATATTTCAATATGATATTTGGAAGAAATATTTACATTTTACTCCAAATCATACCTAATAAACCCAGTAAATCCAGAACAGAAACTGAAAATACCTAAGTGGTCTCTTAATTGTTTCCATAGATTTATGTGGACGACCGTATACATTGACCTATTGTTGTTTATGAAGAAATCAAAGAGCCAATATTAACTATAAAGTCATCTCTTCATTTTGTTTCAAAGCTGTATATACAGAGAGAGGTTCAATTTCTAGTTTTTGAAAATTAAACAAATGCATTGTTTTGAATTGTTTTTCAGAGGCTATATGTGACGACATGTGCAAGACCGTCATTGCAACTGGTATCCTCCTGTCCTTCATTGTCTCCATTCTCCTGTCCTCGTACTTCATCCACCGTTACCACAAGACCACACCAAAACCACCCATTGCCTCTGCTGAAATGACCTTCCGCCGGCCGGCCCAGTCCTACCCTATCAGTTACTCGGCCAATAATGTTCGTCGTGCTTCTCTCGATTCCATGGAGAACCAGGTGGCCATTGACACCTTCAAAATACCTGTGAGTCCTGCTCAGCATTTTGGATTTTAGCCTAATTTTGAGGTTTTATATAAATTTTAACTGATTATTAAATAAGTATTATTTTCAAATTACTGTTAACAGGAGGATCCGAAGTGGGAGTTTCCACGAAAGAACCTGGTGTTGGGTAAAACTCTTGGAGAAGGAGAGTTTGGGAAGGTGGTGAAGGCCACAGCTTTCCGACTCAAAGGAAAAGCTGGATACACTACAGTTGCTGTGAAAATGTTAAAAGGTATAAAACTCAAAATACATCCCATATAGAAATCTGATACACAGAAATATATTACATATAAATTACATATATGTCATACAAGTTAATATTTGGATTTTACATATATAAAATATGTCATATATGCAACATATATTTTGAAATATTGCAAAAATGGCCTCTTACATATATATTTTTCCAACCATTGGAATTACAAATTTGTACATGTTTAAATATAATAGATATACATTTATATGCTCATGTATACCCTTATGGCCATATATGTACACATTAAAATATTATATTATAGTAAATGTATTTTTTATACATTTGAACATATATGTACATATTTGTAAATCCAGTGGTTGATGAAAAAATTTGAAGGCAGACATTTGTGAAATATTTTGAAATATATGTTGTATATATGACATATTTTATATGTGTAAAATCCAAGTATGTCACATATATCATTTGCATATATTGCCATATATTAGATTTCTATGCGGGCTGCATTTGACCAAATCAATTTAGTCTGAAATGACTCCTAACCATCCATTTTGTCCACCACAGAAAATGCGTCTCACAGCGAGCTTCGAGACCTCCTGTCAGAGTTCACATTGCTCAAGCAGGTTAATCACCCTCATGTCATAAAAATGTATGGAGCATGCAGCCAGGATGGTAAGATGTTGTACATAAAAACCTCTATGTTCATTTCATGCATTTGTTTCCACTTTGCTGTGTGTGCTTACATATGTTAATGTGTTCAGGTCCATTATACTTAATTGTTGAATATGCCAAGTATGGCTCACTACGTAACTTCCTGAGAGAGAGCCGCAAAGTTGGACCAAGCTATATGGGCAATGATGCCAACCGCAACTCCAGCTACTTGGAAAACCCAGACGAGAGAGCTCTGACCATGGGCGACCTGATCTCGTTCGCCTGGCAGATATCCAGAGGAATGCAATACCTGGCTGAGATGAAGGTATGTCAGTGATTTAAGGAAACTATCCAACACTGAATACCTAATGTCCTATTTTTAAAGAAGTGTTGTAACGAGAGAACGTGTGTTTAGCTTGTTCACAGAGACCTGGCTGCCAGAAATGTGCTGGTGGCAGAAGGAAGGAAGATGAAAATATCAGACTTTGGTTTGTCTCGAGATGTCTATGAGGAAGATTCATATGTTAAGCGGAGCAAGGTGATATATTTTGTTAAACTGCATGAAACTAGTTACACACCCTCATTTCCACTGATGTTTCAATGGGTCCTATTATTCCTTTAGTTTGTAATATTATTATTTGTATGGTGGCTGAGAGAGCTCAAACGCGTTGCAAGTTATGAAACCATAATCAAATTAAAAAAAACGAACAAATTGAGAACCTCTTCATCATTTTGACAACACACTTGCATGCAAATTCTCACAGCACATGTTAATTCATGCAGACATTTTGTTTGCTGTTGCCTGAGTAGCTGAAGAGGCACCGCCCTCTTCTGGAAAGGGGGTTGGAGGAGCAGCAGCTCATTTGCATTTAAAGAGATTTGAATTGGTTATTGATTACACTCAAAAGAGGTCACTTACTGCATTGAATATCAGATGATGATCTGTAATGTTTTTTGAGCTCAGTCCTGTCAACATTCTGTGGATACCCGAGACTTATAATACATCTTATAAAAAGACTATAATAGGACGTCTTATAAATAAATATGAAGGTGCTTGAAATCTTAGTTGAAAGCCATATATTTCCTATATATATATATATTTTAACCTTTACTAGACTAATATGTTATAATGTGCTTGCAATTTCTAGGGTCGTATTCCTGTCAAATGGATGGCTATAGAGTCTTTGTTCGATCACATCTACACCACACAAAGTGATGTGTAAGTTATCACAAGATCTCAAGTAAAACTATATTATACAGTACATATTTATAATGTATGAATATCATTACAACTTTACAGTATAATCTCTCTCTCTCTCTCTCTCTCACTCTCTGTCTGTTGTCTTTTGTTAGCTGGTCTTTTGGTGTCCTCTTATGGGAGATTGTGACTCTTGGAGGAAACCCCTACCCAGGAATTGCTCCTGAACGGCTTTTCAACCTTCTGAAGACCGGCTACAGGATGGAGAAACCAGAGAACTGCACTGATGAAATGTGTGTTTCACAGTTATCATATCATTATTTGAATGAATTGTATTAAGAACTGATGAATGTTGCAAAGCCACCATGTCATCATAGGATATATATATAATTTATATATCCTATGATGACATGGTGGCATATATATATATATATATATAATTTTAACATTTAGCACTTTAGCATGGTGTAAGCATGTCTCATACAGTCTTGTTTTGTTCTACATTGTTCTACATTTGACCTAAATGTATCATTTATTTTGGTGTGATACTCTCAGATGTTTTGTGTCAGGTAATGAATACTCTTTTGTAATGTAGGTACAATCTGATGCTTCGCTGCTGGAAACAAGAGTCAGATAAACGTCCCACTTTCTCAGACATCAGCAAAGAACTGGAGAAGATGATGGTGAAAAGCAGAGTAAGAACATAGTGAACCCTTTCACAAATCCACACAAATCAAAACACTTCTGAATGAAATGAGCTGAATCTGACTTCACATTTATGGACTTTATATGAATGGTGTTTAAATAGCATTTATTAACAGACTTATTTTTCTCTTTTATTGAAAGAAATGACTTTCATTTTGTTTTTATTATCAAGGACACTTTAGATTTCAAAGTGAGAGTAAATACATTTCCCAAGGATCATGTGACTAAAGACAAATTCAGCTTTGTCTTTAAATATTTATGACACAATTATAATGGCCTTGTGACAATCATGTTTATGGCAGATTTATGACATGTTAGGCTGTCTTGATAATGTCCTATTAATCATATTGATTATAAAGGTTTATTGACAGTCTTAAAAATGTAATAACAAAAAATTTTATGAAAAAAGTCAAGACAACAAATATTTTATGATGCTTTAACCTATTTTAATAAGTTAATCAGGTTTCAATTATTTTTGTTAAATTATACAAATTGTAACGTAATATTTTAGTTTAGTTGGATTGATATAAGTTGAGATATTAATTTGATTCAACTAAAAAAATTAAGGTAACAAGAATTTTTACAGTGTATGAAAATTAGCATTTTAAAATTGCAGTAAAATTTCACTATATTTCTGATCAAATAAAGAATTGTGAGAGCATAAGGAACTTCTTTTAACTACTTAACTACTAAAATGACCATATTTAATCTGTCATACATTTTTTATTATAAAACAACAGAAAATAAAACAAAAACTCAGTTTTCAATATATTTATTTTAAAACAAAAAAGAACTAATAGTTCACAGTTATTGCAGTCTCATCATAATGTGAATCACTAAATGTTTATTTTTAATTAAACTGAACAGTTATTGTTATTGTACCTCACTGTCATAACTGTGTATTTCTCTTGATCAGGACTATCTGGATCTTGCAGCCTCCACACCGGCAGACGCTCTGCTATATGACGACTCTCTCTCTGAAGAGGACACACCCTTAGTGGACTGTAGTAACGCCCCTCTCCCTCGAACCCTCCCCTCCACTTGGATTGAAAACAAGCTCTATGGTAGAATTTCCCATGCATTTACTCGATTCTAATACAGGGAACAAAATTATGTTTTGCCTTCCATAGCTGTGATTGTGCTAATGGCACGGTTGCCAGCGACTTACCAATACTGCTCATGTTTTATAAATTCTGTAGTGTCTGGATCTAAAGATCAGATGTTTCATTTGGACCTGCTTCCGATGTACTTTATTATCTGAAATATACATTTCAAACAGATGTATTAATATCCAAGTATTATTACTACTGATTTAAAAATGAATTCATTTTCTATAAATACACACAGTGAGGAAAAATGCGTTTTTAGATTCACATCTGTGAATTTTCTATTGGTTTGGCAGCGCTTCTTGAGGTTAAATTTTTACATTTGAAACAGGTCCCATGTGCTCTGGATGTGCTCACTCTGTAATATCCTGAACGTATTACAGAAAATGAGTTTTTAAAAGTAGATGAAGTCAGTTCTGAAAGCAGTAAGGCTTTTGAATTTAACTCTTTTTTTTTAGATCATTACAAAATGCAAGTGCTCCCCAAAAATGATGGCATTGATAGGAGAATAACTAAGCAATAAAATGGTCAGCGGTAAGGCAGTTGCTATGCATTTCTTGGAGTACACGAAAACAGATTATGTTTCATTTCAAAGCATCTACTGTACATTTTAAAAATGCCAAAGACAACAATGACGTCACAGAATATACAATGTCACCGCAGCAGAATATTGACCAAAAAACTCTCAAAGGACCAAAGAATGATTTCATGCTTACTATGCCACGTGCTGTTTAATGTAATTGTGTCGAAAAGCGGAGCTTTTGAGTTTTGTTCGAGAGCCTTACTGTCTGGACTTAATGCTTCCTCTGTGCAGAAAAAATGATATGTTCTCGTTTTTAGGCATGTCATACCCGAACTGGCCAGAGAAGAGCCCGGTACTGCTCAACAGACTCGATGCCACTAACCCTGTCTTTACAAGATATGCCAATGATAGTGTTTATGCAAACTGGATGGCTTTGCATTCTCCCGCAAAAATTGTGGACACGCTCGATAGTTAAAAACGCAAGCCAAAATCAATGGCTGAAAAGACACGGGGGGGTGGGGAGATGTGTATATTTCTATGAAACTGTATATATATATGTTGTATGATGATAAAGTGGGTTCCCTTTTATTTCTGCTGTTGTGTAGATGATGAGAGATTTCAAAATTTGCTGGAAATGCATAAAACATGCTTCAAGCAGCTTCTAGGTGATTGTTACCACGAGGCCTCCGTGCTGTATCTCTGCATGACTCTGTACAGTTTAATGTCCATGTTTAAGTGCCTGTGCCGCTTCTGTTAGAGAACACCATAATAAATGCATGGCCGAGACGATCTTGGTCCCACTCCAGGAATTAAAGGGAGCTTCTTTACCATCACTTACTGCAGATGTTTGTCGCAAATACTGGACATGTTTATTTGGAAAAAGAAAAGTTTGTTTCTTCTTGATTGTGTGTCAGGATGGGAAAGAATCACTTATATTTAGTTTGTTTGTTTGTTTTTTTAAATAATGATATTTCGCTCTGTGGTAATAATGAGTTATGCATATTGCCATAACAGAGTATGGATATGTTTAATTTAATGTCATATATTGTGGTTTAATTTTCATTCCTTGTAAAGATATTATTTGTGCAACAATAACTACAATGCATTAAGCTGAGTGTGATTCTTCAATATGTGGTCCAAAGATTACGTTTCAATCAATAAAACCTGTTAGAATATGTCATGCTTTAATTTCTGTGTTTTAATTCTATTTCATTTTCAGACTTCATAAAGGAGCAGTAATGAATCATTATTTGCATAGATTAAAAAGTGATCTGTTCATCCTTGTCTTATGAAAGTTCACTTTGGTTTTAATACAAATAATTTAAAAAAACTATATGTTATTGTTGTTAAATTTAAATTGTTGTAAACAGAAAATTCACAATGGATTTGCTACACTATAGGCTAACCACTATTTGTATTAAATCTGTTGTTATATAAATAGTGATCAGTACAACAAAAAGCGTGGTTGCTACACTTTTACTATAATAAAACAATTGGTTTACAAAAGGAATGCTGTAGCTGATATCATTTGATAATTATTACACAATTTATGACCACAGAAATTAATTTTTAAAAAACGTATGAATTTGGAATGAGATCACTGACATCAGTTTGAAGTTTCATTCCACAAAAATGGGAAGAATTATATAAATCAGACTTCTTTATTTTCTGCCCTAGAAACAAAGCGGAAGAACTGCACAAACGCACATTTAAATGTACTCACAGTTTATTCACCCACAAGTTCCGAAACTTTGTGATGGCTGACGGAATAAACATAATGAGAGTTTTGGACATTCTTTAAAATGTCTAGGTTTGTGTTAAAACATGAGAGACATTCAAACAAATGGAAACTAAAACTTTTCATTCAATTCCCCAAGCACAGATTTGCAAAAATGAAATTACAGGAAATTTGGGAAACTATAGGTTAAAGGGATAGTTCACCCCAAAAGGGATAGTTTTATTTATTATTATTTTATTTTTTTTTACAAAAGAAGGTAAACTAAAAAATGCAACCATTGACTTCCAGAAAGGGTATTTGGATAGGATGGTTACAGGCTTCTAACTTCATTATTCTTATTTTGTTTTTAACTGAAACAAACTCAAACTGGTTTGGAACAGTAAAGAGAAAGTCAACGATGACAGAATTTTCATTTTTGGGTGAACTACCCCTTTAAAGACAGCAGACGGACTTTTATTTTGAAATTGAGCGGCACATAGCGGAAGTAACGTGCGTTTTTATTGTGCTTCCTTTTCTCTCTGCCCCGTGGCGTTGTGTTCCCACATTTATTATGCTCGGGATTCTGCTAAACAGTTGCATAAAGAAACGCTTACCGACAGAGACATACAACCACAACCACCGAGGTAAGTGTCGCACGTTTCCGAAATTGTTTTATAAACGAAAACATGTCGATGTTTTCTTCCGCTATTTATTATATTATTATAATTTTCTTGTTCGAACAGGAACACTTTGCTGTTATGTCTTTTCTTGAGGCTGATGGATCAATGAGCCAGATATTTCCCAGGGCGCATAAAGCTCTCCTTTATTGCAGTTTTATGAGTCGTTTTACTGAGAGTCGTAACTGTTAGGTATTAGTTTAGGGGCAGACGTGTAGCATAAAAATTATTGCTCTCTAGTACAGTACAATTGTTTATTGAGGTAAAGTTGGTTTTATATTCGCACATTCGTTCAACGACAACGTGTAACATGCTCCCTATATTGTTTACCATGGTACTTTGAATATTCGGTCTGAAATCACATGTAGGTATGACTTGAAAACAACATTAGCCCTATTTAATTGACTGTGAACAATGTTGTACTCTGACAGTGATTGGCTGCTAATATGATTTCCCTATTTAGAATTAGCAAAGAATACAATTCTGAAATTATATTATTAAGGAGAAAGTCTGAATGTGTGAATATAAAACCAACTTTACCTCAATCAATTGTTTTCGGTAAATCTGAATCATTTTATTCTGTGTTTGGGATAAATGCAGAAAAGAGTGATCAGGAACCCACAACAAGGTCAGATGAAATACATGGAAATTAATTCTACCTAGCAACAACTTTACAGTATTAATTTGCATGGAATCAGTTTGCAGTTTTTTATTAAATAAAAAGTTAATTATTCTTTTTGCTAATAATAATATTATTAATATAATAACTATGCTGCTACTAGAAACTAGTTACTGAAAAGAGCGAATAGCTGTAATTTAAAAACAAGAGATTGTAGGCTGCTCAATAAGTTTATTTTTATTATTTGCATAATTATTTTATATTATCTGTTTGTGTGTGTGTGTATATATATATATATATATATATATATATATATATATATATATATATATATATATACATACACACAAAGAGAATTTGTTTTTGAATAAATGTTTCTGTATATTTATATTTAATCTGTATATTTAATAGAAACCTAGTCGTTTACTAATTCTATTACTAGTATACCATATATTACTTTTTAATATTATCTAACTTTTTAAAAGTAAAAAAAAAAAACAGACAGATAGATTTAATATATATTTAAATTGTTTCTTAATTAAAATATGACAAATGTAACTATTGCTGTTTGAAAGATTGTTAAATTAAATTATTATAAAATAAAAATTGTAAATGTTTTAATATTGGTTATGGTGTTATGTTTTTGTTTTCATTGTTGTTAGCAACACGACCCTATATGACTGATTTTCTCTTTGTTTTAGATGACTTGTTTCTACTACTCACACAGGAGGAGCGCTGTGTGAGTAGGATGACAGAGTACGGTCACACATCCCTGTGGAATCTGCGCATGTTTAGCACGCTGTAGTGCCAGAGGAGCGCTGATTACAACAGAAATGTGACACTCCCGCTCTCCTCTGCTTTACTGGGGAATGGATTAATGTCAAAGACTTCATCCTTCCTAAAGGTTACATCTTGACGATGCAAAACTGTGGCTGGTGAAGATCTCCCTGCCTCTCAGAAATGCCCAGACGGGGGCTTCCTCTGCAGGGGCGGGCACGCTGGCTTCTCCTGGGTGTATTTCTGCTGGTGATACTGCTCCTCTTCGCTTATTTGCTGGAGTGCACACCGCCTGCAGACGTGAGCCAGGTGCTGCCGGGTCTGGCAGGAGATCCGTATGGAAAAGAGTATTACCAGGCCCTCTTACAGGAGCAGGAAGAGCGCCATCTCAGCCGAGCGGCCAGCCTGAAGAGGCAGATCGCACAGCTCAAACAAGAGCTCCAGGAGATGAGCGAGAAGCTGCGGGTGCTTCAAGAGAAGAAGGAGGGTCCTGGGCCACAGAGTCTGATCGACGGCAGGGATCAAGAGCCTGGTGACCTCCTGGAGTATCTGCATTCACAGATCGACAAGGCAGAGGTGAACACTGGAGCCAGGCTGCCCAGCGAATACGCGCTGGTTCCCTTTGAGAGCTTTACCACCACTAAAGTGTACCAGCTGGAGATGGGTTTGACTCGCCATCCTGAGGAGAAACCTGT
Source organism: Danio jaintianensis (assembly GCA_903798115.1). Classification (NCBI taxonomy): domain Eukaryota; kingdom Metazoa; phylum Chordata; class Actinopteri; order Cypriniformes; family Danionidae; genus Danio; species Danio jaintianensis. The sequence goes on from CAIGQV010003909.1 coordinate 19,740,031, forward strand.
GAGGAAGGACAGGAGGGATGAGCTGGTGGAGGTGATCGAAGCAGGTTTGGATATTATTAATAACCCTGAGGAAGACGATGGACAGGAGGACAACATTCCTATGCAGAGACAGACCTTCACTGAAAACCATTTTTTTGAAGGTAAGAGATGATGAAATATGCTAGTTCTGTGCAACATGACAATATATATCATATGGACAAAATAAAAGGTTTCAAGTTTATGCTATATTGTTTTTATCATGGTGTCACAAAATGCGTTGTTTACGCTAATAATTTGTCACAATTTATAGGAGTACATTGTTACATGCCATTATAGGGATGCAGACAGAAGCATGAACAACATCATCGTGAGAAAATTGCAATCTTCAGATTACAATGTTTACATTTTTGCTTTTCATTTAGCAATATTTTTTTTATGTTGGGGCTGTAATCATTATTTTTGAATATTTTATAAATATGTATTTTATGTTTCAAAATTTTTAGTATTTGCCCTGAAGTTGTAAAAAAAAAAAAGGTGAGAAATATGAGCACGTATGAAGCAGTAAATGTCTGAGTGTATACTTTAAAATGTATAAAAGAAATAGTTCTTTACCTGTGGTCAATGTATATAAACTACACTCTGCCTGTTGAAAAACATATTTAAAATGAGCTGAAACATCACAATTCTTGAGTTTTTTTGGGGTTAACTTAATCGTTTCTACAAATTTAAGGGGATTAAACATGGAACAATTAAGTTAACTTAAATTGCTTTGTGTTGGGACAACATGAAGGAATTGTGTTCAACCCAGCATTTTTAACAGTGTATTAATTGATTGAATTTACAAAAATTGGTACTTTATTATGATTATATATAATTATCAGCACATGAGATGGCTTCTATAGTGACATAAGATTTTTGTCATATCGCCCAGCGCTAGTATGTGCTGCTTTATGCCAAACAGGTTTCGTGTACTTAAAAGGGCTTGTTTGTGTTTGAGCTTAATAAAGTTGGTGTGAACTTTGCACAGCTCCAAATATTCAGTAACTTAAGCTGCTCTTATGTACTTGCTATTCTTGGCAGGGCTCTACAGGACGGAGAGGGACAAAGGCACACTGTATGAGCTCTACTTCGCTAAAGAGAATTCCCATGAGTATCGTCACGTCACCCTCTTCCGGCCGTTCGGGCCCCTCATGAAAGTGAGGAGCACGTCTGTGGACACCGCCAGTGCCATCATTAACATCATAGTGCCACTGTCGGGACGCACTGAAGCCTTTGTTCAGTTTTTACTTAACTTCAGGTGAGAAGGGCACCGTGATAGTGACGTTTTTCATTGGTGTTGGCTCTGTAGATGTGCTGTAGTGATGGCGTGTTTTTGAAGGCCAAGCCATAATTTATCATCACTGCCAAAACCCAATAGAATTTTTCCCTTAGCCTTTTTTGTTGTTCTTGTTGAAAATAAAAGTTCTGTGACGAGAAAGGTTTGATTCCAACACATTTTGTTAATCATTATAACTATTGATAATTATAACAAATGGCTTTAAAAAGTGACATCTTTGAGTTTTGAAGCCTGGATATTCTTCAAGAGAAGTTGAATAATGAATTAGCATGACATCATTTTTGTTCGAAAAATTAATTTACTGTAAAGCTGATTTTAGAGAATTTTTAAGTGGTTCAAAACCTTTCATCACAGTTGTCCTAAAACGATTAAACAACACATTCTTGCCTTGGGACAATTTTGAAAAACATTTTTGATCCACTTCAAATGTTGACTACTGTATATAAAGCACTATAAAAAGATGGCAATTGTGATTATAAACACAATAAAGCTGTACAAGTAGACTAGTGGGAAGATGAGTTTAATGTTTGATGTGAGTTTTAACCATTTACTGATGAAATTGATGTCAATTTAAGAACACAAAATATTTGACCACAAAAAAAAAGGATTGGACAATATTTGGCCAAGATGCAACTATTTGCGAGTTTGAGGGTTCCAAAAAAAATCAAAATACTGAAAACATCATAGTTAAACTTAGCAATGCTAAGTTAAGTTCTTAGCAATGCATATTACTAATCAAAAAACTGTTTGGACATGTTTACAGTAGGAAATGTACCAAATGTCTTCATGGAACAACTTAATATTTTAATGATTTGACAATTTAAAAAATATATTATTTTGACTCATACAATGTATTTTTGTCAATTTCTTTTTTGCAACGGACGACTGTGGTCAAGGGTCACATGGAGAAAGTCCATAGACATTATACTTGAAGCCATTGACCTCATGACATTGGAAATGGAAGTGCCAATTTTTTTGTTTGTTTGTTTTTTTTGTTTACAATGTTATTCCTGCAGAATTTAGATTAGTTTTGATTTGAGGCCAAACATTTACCAAAATATAGATCAATATACACAGTTGTGTATCCATGTAAGAAGCACATACCATACAAATCTGTGTGGCACTTCATTTTATAGTCCTGTTTGTATTTTGCATACTGTTATTAAAATAAAGTGCAATGCAAATTTTTGTGAGCAACTTGAAACAATAAAAATGTTGTGAGTAAATTTTTCACTTTATGTACGTTAAAAACTGATGATTATTTCCTATTGAAATGACTTTTTCAAACAAAGAAAATTCTTTGCTTTCTGTTTCCAGTTTCTGTGTGCTGCGAATCATATGTTTAAGTGTCTTTAAAACTGTGGGTTACACAGCAACGCTAAGCCAGATGTTACACAGTTTTACAAGAGACCGCTTTTCTCTTTGAAGGATTTGGAAATGTTGTTGTCCAACATTGTTTTCTGTGTGCAGGGAGGTTTGTATCCAGCAGGACAAGCGGGTCCATCTCACAGTGGTGTATTTTGGGCAGGCAGGCTTGCAGGAGGTGAAGGAGTCTCTGAGGAAAATAGCCAGGTTTGAACTCTTTAAATATTGTGAAATATTCAGGGCTCTCACAGGTCCTGTAAATCCTTAAATGCTTGAATTTTAATTTAGTGTTGTCAAGGTTCGAAAAGTGCTTGAAAATGTAATTGTGTTGCTTTCATAATAATTTGTTCCTAAATGTTCCATCAGAACTATTTGAATAAAATAAATATTTTTGCTTTTGCATAAAATGAAATCTCTGGAGAATCTTTGCATTTAAGATGTGAGTAAATTACATTTAAAAGAGTAAATGACAGTAATTTAATGTTGGGCTTAAGGCAATCATGCATCTTTTTTTCAGTATACTATACTACAGAATACTATAGTATGAAGCATGTACTTGTAAAGGGATGAAAAAGTTTGAAAATGCATCTGGAAAGGGCCTAAATTTGACTTGAAAAATGAGTAAGAACCCTGAATATTGTATGTGAGTAACCAAACCATCTTTTTTTTCCCTAACAACCTGAAGGGAGGAAATACAAGGGAAGTTTCTTGAGCTTCAAATCAGCATATTAGAAGGGTTTCTGAAGCATCATGTGACACTGAAGTAATGATGCTGAAAATTTAGCTCAAAACATAAGTTACATTTTTACGTTTGAACTTTTATTATAAATGGTAACAATATTTCACGACAACTCTGTATGTCTTGATGAGCAAATAAGATGTCTTTCAAAAAAATGTATTACTTATTATGTTTGCCATTCATCTTATAATCTTGATGCTGTTGTTTTCCAGTGAAGAGAGCTTCAGTAACTACACTCTGATCCCCGTGGATGAGGAGTTTTCTCGAGGCAGAGGTCTGGATATCGGAGCTCATGCGTGGGAGAAAGGAGGAGATGTGTTGATGTTCTTCTGTGACGTTGACATCTACTTCACACTGGAGTTTCTCAGCACCTGTCGACTCAATACAGCTCCAGGTCTGTCTTCTCAACAAACACCTTCATCTAAAACTTCATGCTTCCAATACTAGATCAAACAACCAATGGGATTATCCAAACCGTAATAACGGGACAACTAGCAAATAAACTAATGATGTTTACCTGATTTAATGCAACAGTAAAAAGAAACTCATCCACAATACTAAAATGTAAATTTTTAATAATGTAGACTTTTTCTTGGTTTGTTTTCAAATATACTAAAAGTTACTTTTTTTCTCTTGAAGGGAAGAGGGTTTTCTATCCGGTGGTTTTCAGTTTGTACAATCCAGCTATAGTTTATGGAAATCTGGAGTTTCCGCCACCCATTGAGAGTCAGCTGGTATCTAATCATTATTTTTGTATTCAGAGGCAAATTTAGCAGAATTTGTAGTGATACAATAGAAAGTGATAAATATGTGTGTTCATAGATTCATAAAAAAGATGCCGGGTTCTGGAGGGATTTTGGATTTGGCATGACTTGTCAGTATCGCTCTGATTTCCTCAATATTGGTAAGTCCATGTTGCTTTTGTAGATTGTAAGAAATCATATTCTAATATAGTGTAATAAAATATACATTTTAATAATTACCTAAATGCATTAGAATTAATTATTTTACATTTATCCAATTCTAGTTTTATATTATTTGCTTTATATTATTTGCAACATTTACATTATTACCAAAATAGATTTGGCAAATTGAGCAAAAGTGGTGTTTGAAGTAAATCAGTTATATTTATCTTGTCTGTTTTTTAAAATTTATACATTTACATTATAAAATATTTGTCAAATGCATCAGTTTACTGTAAAACTCCCACATAATATACATCAAATTACATTAAAAAACATAATTTGCTTGGTCAGAATTCCTGCGCATTTTAAAAATTCATCTTTAAGGCTTTTTAAGACCTTTTAGAACTAAAGAAACAAAAGTAAATGCTGCACACAAAGGGTATATACTACTAAAAACTTATTTTTTTATTATTTTTATTCGATCGATTTAGAATGATTTTATTTAAAAAGCATCCCAAATATTACAATTTCTTTCAATCATTTTGACACAAATTTCACAACCCTGGTGTCAGTTTTCAAAACAAAATTCACAACAACTGCCAAAATTGCACATTTTTGCAAAACTCTTAACTCCTTTTTTTTTTTTTTTTTTAAATCACCTTCTCAATATTCATTCATTCATTCATTCATTTTCTTTTCGGCCTAGTCCCTTTATTAATCTGGGGTCGCCACAGCGGGATGAACTGCCAACTTATCCAGCATATGTTTTACGCAGCGGATGCCCTTCCAGCTGCAACCCATCACTGGGAAAACCTTCTCAATATAATACAATTAAACATCAAATTGATCCCATTTCAAAATGCAACTCACACATTACATTTGAAACAACTGTGCATTCATTTAATTAACATGATGTAACTGTCAACTGATACAAGCACTCAAAATAATAAGTAACTGTTGCATTACTCTTAATGCATGGAAACTGATGTACAATATTACATATTTAGATGATGAAAGTTTCAGGATAGATCAAATGACATCAGTTACCACAGAAGATGACCCAACTGGACTACATTATCTATAGATTTCATCCTTATTCCATATATATGGTTTCTATGTTCCATGTACCACTTTTGCAGACCATGTTTTCATATTTTACATTACTGTATGCAAAAAAAGCCCAGTCACAGCAGACCAATATCAGATATAGATTCGCATTGACAGAAGGTTCTTTCCCAGATTTTTGACTAATGAAAACCCCACTGTGATGTGAAGGGGAGAACCTGTGGCCAAATCCACAGGACCAGACTGATGGAAACACAGATCCCAAATAGAAATCTGATGTATAGAAAAGTATGCAAATTACATATGTGGCATACTAGTTCATATGGATTTCACTCATATAAAATATAAGTCATACATGTCAAAATATTGCAAAAATTGCCAATTTTTTCAAACAATTATAATTACAAATATATTACCTGTAATTTATATAGGTGTCCATATATGGCTAATATAGGAAAAATCTGACATTTTAAATACAGTATGTGAAATCCAAATGTAATTTTCATTTGTTGCCATCTATCATGCCATAGGTCAGCTTTTCGATATGGGGACGTGCAATGAGAAACACTTTTGTTAACTTGTTTGTTTGTTTGTTTGTTTGTTTTTTACAGTAAACCTACGTTATGATTGAACGAATAAAACTTTAGTTCAGTGATTCCACTCTCTGTACTCTGTTCCCTCTATACTTATGTATAAACAATAATGAAACTTGTATCATAAATTTTAAACAACAATATTTAATGATTATTTATGGGTGATCTAAAGTTATGTTCCTATTTAGTATTTAGTAGTATTTGTATAATAAGGATTATGTGAACCAATGATTCTGCACATGCAAGGCTTCTCTATAGAAATGAACGCAACAGGCAATGTTTTGAACACCGGAGAGCCTGCGTTAAAAGTAGTGACTGTTTTGAGTGTGGTGTCTAGAGTCTTGAAAATTGACATCAAGGTTCTGAAGTTTGTGGCAAAACAATTGAAAAAAACTGTAAACTAAAACGGCCAAGTTATTTTGGCAAGGCACTGTCCTAATGAGCGAAACCATAGAATCTTTCAGAAATGAATTAACTGACCTTTTATTTAAAGTGACTTTTAAGCAACTGGATTAATTTAGTAACAAATGGCCAAATCACCACTTCTAACGCTATACATACTGCAGCAAAAGCATGTTTTTGTGCTGTTTTGACTTGCTTGCACATTTAAACAATACAAAATTACCACAGGAATACACTACACACACTACTTGTATTTTACAACCCCCACTCACTCATGAAAGGCATCAAAAATATTTACAAAATAATCCATAACCACATCAAGTTGTACTAAACAGCTTTTTTTTGTCCAGGTTAAAGACCATGTTTTAATATTTCAGTTTTAACATTTTCATTAATATAGCAGAAAGAAAAATGTAAAGCCATTTTAAAGACCTTACAATTAGTGCCCCTTAATGCCCTTGTTGTTTTTCTGTTTTCCAGGAGGATTTGACCTGGAAGTGAAAGGCTGGGGTGTTGAAGATGTGCACTTGTACAGGAAGTACCTTCGGAGCGACCCGATCGTGATCCGCACCCCCGTCTCTGGCCTCTTCCACCTGTGGCACGAGAAGCTGTGCGCTGATGAGCTGACGCCAGAGCAGTATCGCATGTGCATCCAGTCCAAGGCCATGAACGAGGCATCTCACTCGCACCTGGGCATGCTGGTCTTCAGAGAGGAGATCGAGACGCACCTGCGCAAACAGGCCTACAAAACCCAGAGCAGACCCGCAGAATGAAGCACATACACAAACGACAGCACAGCAGTTTCACACATTTCAATTTTTTTTTATTTCAAAAGAATCCATGATTTACAGAACATTAAAGGGTTAGTTCACCCAAAATTGTTTGTGTTACTAATTACTTACCCTTATATTGTTCCAATCCCCTGAGATCTTCGTTCATCTTCAGAACACAAATGAAGATATGTTAGATGAAATCCAGGAGCTCTCTGATCCTCCAGAGACAGCAGCAGTTCTGAGATGTTCAAAGTCCAGAAAAGGAACCAAAAATATTGTCAAAACATTCCATGTGACTTCCGGGGAGTTTACTGTAATCATATAAAGCTCCGAAAACATTTTTGTGTGCCAAAAAAACTGTAAAAACAACTTTTCTTGGCACACTATGAGCTTCATGAAATATTTTACACTTTTTTTGGCAAATTTTATCTTATTTTTTGTAAACGAAATGAATGAAAGTCTCAGGGGATTGGCATGACATGAGGGCGAGTAATTAATACCAGAATTCTATATTTTTGGGTGAACTAACTCTAAGTATGGTGGAAGGATAGTACCGATTGGTATTAATAAACCGTTTACATCATTTACACTTGATTTAGTTTTTCTTCAAAGACTTTTTGCATTTATATGTGAATAATGGTCAGTTCCTTTGTGGAGGTGAATGATTGAAGATGAGCTGCAGAGAAATAATGTGGGCCACATTCATGAAAACTATTGCATTTGTGCAGCTATTCATACGTTTGCCACACAAGCTATCTTACTGAGTAGCTTATGAAATGTTTTCTACAAATGATTTGCACAGAAGTTGGTCTCCTCATTAAGATGTGCCAAGTGTGAAGCATGTCTTTGTTGTTTTTTTATTTCATTTTGAAGCGAACCGACAGAGCCATGTGTTGCATTTTTATATTACTACTGTTGAAAGTGTTTGCGTCGGCACAGAAAGGGAGATTGATTGATGAAAGGGACAATCATTCACAAACTGGTCATGCTGGATTTGTTCTGTAGAAAAGGTTTCTGTAGGAACCGTATTCAGACTTTTCACAAAGTCTTCCCAGTTTTTTTTGCTGTTGGAAAAAAAAAAAGCATGGAGCTGATGTGCATTTTGATGCATGTGTCAGGCTTTTACTTTACACCGTGTGTGAGGACACAGCTCAGTGCCATACAGTTGAAAGGTTAGTCCACTCCAAAAATGAGAATTCTGTCAATTTGCTGACCATCATTAAGACGTTTATTTATCTTCAAAAACAAATGAAGATACATTTTTGTCCTTTTTGAAAGCCTGGTGCTTTGTAATGAGATCGTAAAATTCATATGTAGCAATTGGTTCTAATCTAAATCTGCTGAAAAAAAACATTAAATGAAAGTTTGGCTTTTATTCAAGTGAACAATCAGCAAACATAACCAAGCTCAATCATAGTTACTTGACACGTAAAGACAAACTTCATTGGTTCTTGCAGAAGTTTGCACATGAAGAATGAACCTCATTGGTTGTCACTCATCAAGCAAGCATGCTTGAGCTTTGTGGTCAAATTTGAATGCTGTATTGTTTTCTGATTAGTTATATATGTGAATAAAAAGCATAATAAAAATAGGTCAAATTTCTTCAGAAGGTTTAGATCAAACCACTCAATTCAGATGCACCAGAATTACATTTTGTAAATATATAGATGATTCACAGATTTCTTACAGGTTTGGAATGACCTTCCCGTGAGCAAACAATGACAGATTTCAAATTTTTTGTTGAACTAATTCTTTTATATTCTGGGGTTTGTGTTACAGCACTCGCAAGCCAGTGTTTCACCCTCTGCAACCACTTTGAAATGACTATGTGGTACAATTTTGAGTTATTAAAAACAATAATTTCTCTGACTGAACAAGCCTCTACTAATGAGGACTTTTATGTATTTGTTTCATTTAAATCTGCAGGTAGATTAAAAATGATCTAATAATATCTGTTGTAGAGCCTCAAATTCATCAAGATGTTAAATAACATCATGGTTCATTTTTTAACACAAATAAAAGGAATACACAACCAGACTTTTTAACAACACTTGGCTAAATATGCACAACTTCATTTCATGTAGCATGAAAATAAGCTACTATGATCTAGATCCAAATATTTTTCCATGATTTTAGAATCGTACGCATTTTCAGGGTTCGTAGGGGTGCTGGAAATCCTTGAACTTTTTTAGTGTACTGTTTTCAAGGTTTGAAAAGTGCTTAGATTTTGGATAAAGTGATAATAAACTTAATATGTATCGTTGCCCTTTGATTAAGCAGCGGGAGAACATAAAATGCATGGAGATTAAAATAAACATAAATCAAACATGGTTGTTGTTGTTTTTTTTTACACATTTAAGGCGCGTTAGCTCAAACTGCACATTCAAAACTGAGTACGTGTCGTCATATAGCTTACCATGTCGTTTATTTTACCACAGAAAGAATCAATCAAATAAGCATTTTAACTGTAAAACTGACAACATTGCAACATTTTTCTGCGCAAAGTTCACGTCCATCTGACGCGTGTGCTGCTTTTCAGTACTGAGAATAGTTTAAAACGCCTATCCTGGCTCATTGTGGTCAAACGACTAAATTAAACGAATCAAATTGAAACTGGAACTGTTTCAAATAGACTATTCGTTTATTTTTGGTCATACGGTCAACAATAACAACTGTAAATATTTCACTTTTAACAGAACAGTTTGTCTGGACTTTAAATTGTTTTGGCCGTCAGAAGAAAGCATGGTGGCACGGCAGGCTTTCTTTCTTTTTAAAGTTGGTTTGTAGATAACAGACAAAAAAGCAAACATTAATACTGAAGTACAAATAATAGCAAACAAACTTCGTTCCAAAAAGAACAAACCACTTCAGAACAGCTCCCTTACCTCCAGCGTACTGCCGTCCCTTTCCACGCCTTCATACAATTAACAAAAAAACTAAACACAAACAAGTCATATTTAAACCAAATAAAAGTACAATTCAAATAAGGATTACAATCATTATTTTTGTATAGAAAATATTTTAGTACTACAACAGTGGGTCACTGTTCGTCTATTTGGTTTTGTTCATGTATGAATTATTCATCTGAAACATATTTCATGTTTGAGATTCAATGGATTGTAGTATTTTTATTGGTTATTAAATCGACTTGAACACTCCATTTATTCAGTTAACAAACGATAGTCCTTCAAGAAAATGACAGAAATGAACAATCTCAATTTTGGGGAGACCCCTGTCACAAGGTGCCCCACCACAGTGCGTGTCCTGCATGTCCATCCACTATGCCACTGATTTAGGATAGGAGCAAATTGCATTTAAAAAAATACAAATAAATGACAGTAATTCAGTGCTGGACTTGGGGCAAACATGCCATCAAAACTGTTCCTTGGAGTTCTGTTCTACAGAACAACAAATAGGATCTGATAAAATATGTACATGTATGTAAATGTTCATTTGCCACACTTGTGTAATGTTGGAAAAATGTTGATAATGCAATTTTAAAGTGCTTAAATTTAATTTTGGAAAAGGTGTAATCACCCTGCATTTTATAAATGAGGCCTTTGTGTGAGAGTTTCTCCAGATTTAGAGGCAATACATCTTTTGGGGAGTGATGTCGCAGTATAAACCTAGAAATATAGTCTTGAGTCCTATATCATAATTTAAGTTGACTTAAATCCAAGTGCTGGTAAACATTGATTCCCAAATGTTGAACTGCATCCTAGAGAAGATAACTAACATGATCTAACAAACCAAAGTAACACATCAGCTACTAATAGTTAAATTTATTATGACACATGAAGGGTTTTTTCACAGCGTAATCTGTATTTTGTAGATATAATAATAAAGATTCTGTTAATACCATTTGATTCCATTCGCAATTGCACTCAAACACTTGCAAGCTGTATAATTTAAGCTATAAAAATGTCATTTTGAACAGTAATGTATTTAAATCCACTATTTTGACTTGAATTTCTTAATTTAAGACATATGGAATAATACAAGTGTATTTCTTTTAATACAACAGACTAAATAACAGAAAATAAAAGTGAGGACAGTCCCAGTTGAAGAGTTGAAAATGGTTTAAAATTTCCATTCGTCTAATGTGAATTCTGACGACGAAGTGGGTTTTGTCGACTGATCGCGTCAATGCAGCATCTGATCTGGCTGGATGTTCATAGACTTATAAATTTCCTTCAGAAGAAGCAGAGCTGTGTCTTCAGATTCCCTGAAGAAAAAGAGGAACAATAAAAGAGTTTATAAAACACAAGAAGAGAACTTGTATAGACTGCATTATAAAAGGTCACACACACCAGTAACACAGATGACTCTGGAGTGCAAACAGGTATTCGTTGAAGCTCTCGATGGGTTTCTCCTGCAGGACGTAATCAATGCGGTTTCCTCCGTTCAGCAGACCCACTTTTATTCGGCTTTCCTCCTCCTTATGAGGCTCAGGACTCTCCAGCATCTTGCTCTCCTCTGCGAACAGACAGTGAGATTTGGATTTTGACTGAGTCTGAGCTAAAGATTGAGCGCTGTCAACAGATTAGGATAAGAGGATATGACTCACCTTCTCCTCTCTGCATTTCCTCCTCTGCTTTGATCTGATTGGCCACCATGGCGAGTTGTTCGTGCAGTTGAACAGAAGAGGTGTGAGCTCGAGCAAACTCATTGAGAGTCTGCCAAGCACTTTTCAGAGAGCTGATGAAGCCCTGCTTTAGGTCAGAACCCATCCTGGACAAACTCTCTTTTAATTCTGCACAAAAGACAAAACACATACAAAAGATAAAAAAAATATAAATATTAAAAACTAATAATAATAATAATAATAATAATAACAACAATTATATTATACATATTGAAATTATACAAGATACAATTATATATATATATATATATATATTATATAAATATATAAATATAGATTTGTAAAAAAATATTAATTGATATAAAACAATCTTTAAATATTATAAAAATATTAAATATTTAAAACAAGTATAACATTAATAATATATATTTTTTAAACCTAATTAATATTAAAATGTTTAAATTGTATTTATTATTGATATACATATTATAGTTTAAATATATTAATATTTAAATTACTTATATGATTTAATGAATAATTATTTAAAATATTTAAGCAATGTTTTTCTTTCTTTTTTTCCCTCAAAATAAATAAGAAACATCATTTCAAAATAAATAAGAAACATCATTTAAAAAAGCACAGAAATGGTCTAATACATACCGAGATGAAGCCTTTTCCTCCCTTTATGATGAGGGATCAAAACTGGCTCCAGGTCAATGTCTGGTAAGATCATGGGTTCAATTCTGTAAGCAACTGGATCCAGCTAAAAGTATAAAGGAGAAGCTCATTAATGTATCAGCTCAAAATGAATTCATTCATTATTTTTGATTTACACAGACAGTTTAGTTTGAAGCTGCTTTTGTCTCCAAAAGTTGTAGATAAGAAGTAGACAAGCTAAGACACAGCACTCACAGGATGGTAGATGTTGAAGAACCCTTTGCAGGTGGGAAGCTGGTAAGACTCTTCAATTTTCTCCACTCCACGAACTGTCAGAAACATCCCGATGGGAGAACCCAGAGCGAAGAAACTCACCGGTTCAAAGTCCAGAGCATGATAGATCACTGACACCTGCATGAGAACATTCACAAAAATCACACTCCACATTCAGTGGCCAGTATCTGCAATCGCTGCATGTCTCGCAACCTGCAATCAGATTGTTTTTTCTGTAAAACCAGACATACCTTTTAAAATGAAATAAAACAGACTAAGATCAAGCCTTAAAAATAGATTCACTCTTGTCTTATAAATTGATCAGATTTATTCTTAATTCATGGGCCCATTCACATCTGAAATGAAGAAGACTCTATCAATCAGATCAAAAGTGGACAATGATTATACAAGTCTAAACCGGCTCTAAAATGTTTTGCATAATCACTCAAAGTGTTAGTTCACCCAAAGTGGAAAATTCTGTTATTAATTACTTGCCCTCATGTCCTTATAATCTCCAGAGACATTTGTTCATCTTTGGAAGGGAACACAAATTACGATATTATAGATGAAATCTGAGAGCTCCCTCATCCTTCATACACAGTAAGGGTCCAGACTCGTTCAAAGTATAGTTAGGTACTTAATAACATCTTCAAAACAGTCCATATGTGGATCAATCAGAATATTTTCAAGCTACAAGAATGCTATTGTGCGCACATAAAACAAAAAAACGTCAACAATTTATCCTTGTATCCAGTGAGGAATAAGTCACTGAACAGTGCTCATGAAAATGCACAATATACTGACACTGAGGAAAAAACATTTGAATAAAGTTGTTATTTGTTTTATGTGTGCACAAAAAGGATTCTTGTAGCTTGATATTATTCCTACTGAACCACAGAAGGCATATGGTCTGTTTTGAGGATGACCAAGTCAGGGACCTTGCAGTCTATGGAGGATGAGGGAGCTCTCCGATTTCACCTAAAATATGTTCATTTGTATTCTGAAAACAAATGAACAAAGGTCTCGGTGTTTGGAATGACATGAGGGTGAGTAACTGAAAGGTAGTAATTGAGAGGTAGTTAAAACCTAAACTGTACTGTGTAAATACACAGTACAGTTTAGTGCTTCGTGCATCATGATTCACCACTCATATGCTCTGTATGAAACCGAGACCCTCCAGGAAATCTGGTGGCTCATACATTTTTGAGCTGAGAATGAACAACGTTTTCTTATGTCATAATATAGCGCAAAATAACTTTGCAAGTGGGTAATCTCTAAAGTGTTACTGTGATTGTGCCTTCTGGAATGACGACATCTCTTATATGACGTATGAGCTATAGCGACAACATATGATGACATGTGTAGGTGTAGCATTTCATTTCTTAGGGTATTATTTTCTAGGGCCAAGGGGGAGGCTTAGGGTATAATATAAAATTGGATCCAACTTGAGGTGCATATTTAAGCATTACCTGTCCTGTGCCAATCTCAAAATAGTTGTAATCCACGTGGATTGAGGACATGGTTCTTCCCACTGGCAGTTTGTTGACGGCAGGATCTGGTGTGGGCTCAGTCTGAACTGGAGCTTGGGTCTGCTTCAGTTCCTCTTTTTCAACAGACTTCTCTTTCAAAGCCTTTCGAGCAGCCTGTCGAAAAACAAACGTCACATGAAACTTGACGAATGGAAAATCCACACAACTACTGAAAGACTGAATGTAAGCGAGACAAAAAGAAAAGTGCCTCTTTTGCAGACTTCTCCTTGATAAAATTGGCAAGTTTTTTACGTGGCCCCAGAGGAATGCTCATTTCCTTTAGATCATCCACTGTGCACATCAACTGCAATAAAGATGAACAACAACGATTAGTTCTGTTTTTAATACAATAAGAGAGAGAGAGAGTTAGTTTTGAATTTATTGCCATATCAGCTTCTGTGACTATTTTATGGCAAAACCAAATCAAATTTATAACATTTTATACATTTTCTATACAAAAATATATATTTGTTATAAAATATACATGTAGGGCGACATGGTGGCTCAGTGGTTAGCACTGTCGCCTCACAGCATGAAGGTTGCTGGTTGAGTCCCGGCTGGGTCAGTTGGCATTTCTATGCGCTATAGGTGAATTGAATAAACTAAATTGGCCATAGTGTATGTGTGTGAATGAGTGTGTATGGATGTTTCCCAGTACTGGGTTGCAGCTGGAAGAGCATCCGCTGTGTAAAACATATGCTGAATAAGTTGGCAGTTCATTCCGCTGTGGCGACCCCTGATGAATAAAGGGACTAAGCCGAAGAAAAATTAATGAATGAATGAATAAATATGTTTCTATAAAATATATATATATATACACAGATGAGGGCAAAATTATTATCCCTCCAGTAAAATATTTATTTTATTTTTTTCTTCTAGAGAAAGTCTTATTTCTTTTATTTTGGCTAGAATAAATACAGTTTACAAACAATTTATTTTTTTTATTAAACAATATTTTTTTCGATTGTCTACAGAACAAACCACTGTTATACAATGACTTGCCTAATTACCCGAACTTGGCTAATTAACCTAGTTAAGTTTTTAAATTGCACTTTAAGCTGAATACTAGTATCTTAAAAAATAAGTAAAAAAAATATCATGTACTGTCATCATGGCAACGATAAAAGAAATCAGTTATTAGAAATCAGTTAAACTATTATCTTTAGAAATGTGTTGAAAAAAACTTCTCCGTTAAACAGAAGTTGGGGAAAAAATATAAAACAATTAATTTAACAAAAGGGGTAATAACTGTATATATATATATAACAATAAAAAGACATCATCAGCAATAAATAATATATAAGGTAAAAATCTAAAACAGTTTAAGGATTACTTTTAATAAGAATTCTTGTATTTTTGAAGGATTCAAATTTATAAATATTTCCTTTAAACTATCTCCAGATACAAATCTAAAAACAGGGCATTCCAAAGGTATATGTTTAACAGTTTGATTTTTGTTACAATATTAACATTCTGGGGGACAAAAAAAAGCTTCAAAAGCTCATTTTAAATGTTCTCACCAGAGACTCAACATCAATTTTCTCATTTTCAAAAATGCTCAGATATTCAGACAATCCAATCATCTCCAGAACAGACGACAGGTTACCAATCTCCTCTTCCTCTTCCTCTTTTGCCTCTTCCTCAACAGCCGCTACAGGAGGCACTTCAGTAGCCTGAATGTCCGTAGCAGAATTTATCTAAAACAGTTAACAATTAAAAGATTATGTGATAAAGGTTGTAGGGTACAGGAATGCCATAAACAGAATATCTTATCTTAATATACCGTATTTTCCAGAAAATATGATGCATCTATGAACACTGTAAAAGCGATAAGTTGAAAAAAAGTGAGTAAACCCTTTGTAACTTGAAACAGTTAAGTTGACTTAATTTGTATAATTATGCACAAACTTAATTGATTTAATTTTAAGGTAACATGCTTATTTTATTTTTTAAAGTCACAGCTTATTGCTTTAAACGCAACACGTTTACTCAGTTTTTAAAATGAAGTAAACTAATTGCATTTTACATTGTTCAAGATTGCATTTTAACTAGATTAACGATTAATCACATCCAAAATAAAAGTTTGTTTTGACATAATATATATGTGTGTTTATTATACAGTTTATATTTATTATGTATGTTATAGACACACACCCTTTGAAACAAAACAATTTTGTTACATAGATGTTTGAATGTATATACAATCAAAACCAATACAAATATAGTAATTATATATACAAAATAAATATACACAGTTCACACACATATATTATGTCAAATCAAACTTTTCTTTTGGATGCGATTAACTGCGATTTATTTTTGCCCAGCACTAATTGTAACACAATAGGTCACAATTAATTTTTTTGTCATAAATAAACGTAAAAAGGGCTAACAGTACCCCAAAATTAATTTTAACATTTAGAAACATCATAAACTTGTTTTAGTTCCCCTTATTCCCCAGCAAACACTTTACATAGTAGTCAGAACAGATAAAAATAAAAGTAAAATTATTAGAAAACAAGCACAAAACCGCCATTTACTATAAACAACATTATGTTAACATTAAGCTTATAAAATATGTAAAGTGAAACTAAATCTGTGTAAAATGTGCAATACACATGTGTAAAGTGTGGTAATCCTCTTTTCTCTCTCATTCAACACAAATAGACTTTCTTAAAAATTGGTTCGCTTTGTTGAGGAGCATGATAGTGACATGGTGGAAGTATGTCCTGTCACATTTACTCTATATTTGTTAAATAAGGAATGCAAGCTCTTAATTTTGGTCATAAATCTTGTGCAGTATGTCACTAGAGACCTTTTGGTCGCATTATTTTGGCCAAAAATGGCAAAACCTTCTAAAAATGTTTTGCTTGCGTTACTCAAACCTCTTTGGAATATAAGGTGCGGCACTTTACAAATAAATATATAATCAGTTAGATTAGCAAAAATATGCTACTTGTTTTATTAATGTGCAGAATTTAATGGTCATCTTCATTTACAACGTTCAAATACCTGTTTCACATTAGGTGCAGGATTTCCATTGAATATTGGAGCTGAAATGGGGGAGCCGATCTTCTGATTGGACAGTAGATCAAAAAGTATCAAAGAGCCTATAGATTAAGCAAAGAAATACAAGAAAATTGCAAAACAAATATGAATAATTGTTCAGTTCAGCACATGATGTTTTTATACCTCAAATTTATTTAGATTTAGCTTATCCATTTAAAGCCATAAATCACTGGGTGTGCTCACACTATCCGAAACTTGGTCCACACCAAACAAGTTTAACAAATAAACTGATGTGGTTTGACTGAAACATAAACGCAACATGGACAAAAGACGTTGAAATGAACTAAAAACAGGACATGCTATTGTGACCATAAAAAGGCCATCTCATGTATACCTCATCTCATGTATACCTCATGGGAAACGTGTCTCTATGCAGCAGACAACAATTGTGTCAAGAGGGAATTGTTTTGATATTTTTATTAAGCTCGTCACGAGTTCTGCATGTACAGTTTTCTTTGTAAGCCCGAACCAAAAGAAGCAAGAGAATGGTCATAGTTATAAGTGTGAACACACCCAGAGTTCAATCATGTCAAAAGAAAGCATTCTCACCCAAGCTGTGTCCAGCTACAGACACTCTGCCTTTAAAGTCTGGGTTTCTTTGCATGAAAAGTGTGTGTAAACGGTTCATCTCAAAAGCAACTGTGTCCATAATGGTCTGGCAGTATGTCGGGCTGTTGTAGAAAAGCACGTCTAGGAGGGTTTCATTAGTGAAGTGACGCAATCGACCTGTACTGGGCAGTGTAATCTTCTTTATCCTCCTACATAATAAAATAAAAAATTTTAAAAAACATACACAAACCAGAAAACATATCTTATGTCGAAAAACAAAAAACCTTTTATCTGAGTTTTATTGACTCCTCTTTAATTGTCATACAGCTGTTTCAGCATGGTTTTGAATGTCTCATTTGATTTATTTGTTTATTTATTTAAATGTGTTTATTTTCAGTATGGTTAAGATTACCTTACACAACCTTTAATAACTGTATAGTTTATTGTATACTTTGCTGTATATTATTTTTATATAATTTTTTTTACAAATTTTCTATTTATTAATTAGCATATTTCTGTCATTTCCACTTCAGTCTAACAGGCTAGTTTTTACCCTTCTCATAAGTCCCTGTATGCCTATATTTTGTTTATTACATGTATTTTCTTTTTATGCTCACTGTGGTATGCTGATTGTTTTCCAAGTTATTTTTGTGCTGATACAAAAATTATTTAAAAAAATAATAATAATAAAATTCATTTATAATATTACATCTATACAAAAGGAATGGGTTTGAGTTTAGATTCTTGATCAGCAAAAGTCAACATGAGAACACAGATTATATGTGTAATCTATACAGCACCCAAGTACAACTCCTGAATGTATGTGTATGTTTCTACCTGTCAACTCCAGTAGCATCTCCATGCAGAGCTGTGTGCCAGTGCACAGGCAGAAACTCTACACGACTGATGACATGATCGTCACGGACCTTCCTGAAATGACTATTAAGTAACTTCAAGGACACACTCCGGAAGTCATCCACTGTGAACAAACACACACACACACACACACACACACACACACGCACACGCACACGCACACGCACACGCACACACGCACACACACACGTTGACTGAAGCAAAATATACTGTGTTTAAGATTCAACTTGTAGTAGGATATGTTAAATGGACTAAATTATTAAAGCGACAGTTCACCCCCAAAAAAAGAAAATGTACTTGGTTTCAGAACTTTATGAGTTTCTTCTATTGAACACAAAGAATATATTTTTAAGAAAGCTGAAAGATCACTAACCATTGACATCCATAGCAAGAAAAACAAATACAGTGGAAGTCAATGGTTGCAGGTTTCCAGCTTTCTTCAAAATATTATCTTTTGTGTTCAAAAGAAATACAGTAGTCAACGTTTGAAGTGGTTCAATACCTTTATCAAAGTTGTCCTAAAACTACTGAATAACACCCATTCTTGTCTTTGTCATTTTTGATCCACTTCAAATGTTGAATACCGTAGATTTGAAAAGCAAAGGATGAATAAACAATGGCAAAATGTTCAGTTTTGGGTGAACTACCCCTTTAACTGTAACCTATTGAATGCCTCATAAACTGTATTTGATCTGGAGAGTAACTTAGTGCAACATACCACACTCCACCATGCTCCTAAACCTCAGATCACAGACAGGACCAATGCCGTGCACCATAAAAACCAGATGATCAACCTGAGGCATCTCACCTAAACAGGAAATTGCAATAATCTTCAGTCATTCCTCTTTATACTAAGTATTCACATTTAAATAATGTTTGACATATCATATTTGGAAATTTAAGGGAATTTTAAGGTGAGAGAAAAAAAAATATATATAAATAAATCACAAATTTCTGTCTGGATTAAGTAAGAAAATGAGAATTCTAACGTCAGAAGTTATTTACCATCAGGGACTTCATCATGATCATCGTCTACACCCCTCTTGACAACACGAGGTCGAGTCTGGCCGTCCTGTGTTGTACCCCACTCATCAGGCACGGCAGACGGCTGAAATTGCACAATCACCTGAGGAGGAACAAAGCACAGTTAAGCTAAAAGAAACAATGTTAACTATGGAAGCACATTCCAGCCACAAATAAAAACAAGGTAATTGTGACTTTCTATGACAATTGTAACTTGTTCTCTCCACACAGTTCTGACAATTTTCCTTTTATTCTGTTTTAGACTGTTCCACATTTCTAACTTTATTTCTTGCAATACTGACATTAATCCTGACATTTCAGATATTATTTCTTGCAATTCTAAGATTATTTCAACCAGTTCTGAGTTGTTTTTCCCCCACAGGATTGCTTGTTTACATCTTGCTATTTCCCCCCCTTAAAACTGCAGCTTTATTTGGAAGCTGAGTTCTTGTAGGCTCACAATTCTAATTTAATTTCTCAGTATTCTGCATTTATATCTCACAATTCTGAGTTTGAATTAACATTCTATAATTTTAACATGATTTTCTTATAATTGTGACTATTTCTTGCAATTTGCAGTTCATATGCCCCATCTCACAATTCTGACTATTTCTCAAAATTCTGTTTATTTCTTGTTATTCTGTGTATTTTATCTTACAATTAAGTTTTTTTCTTTAACTGACAACTTTTTTTGTCTTAGAACTGTGAGATATAAACTAGCAATTGCAAAAAAAAAAAAAAAGTACAAATTGGAGGTAATTTTGTATATTTTATTAATGTGACAGAAACAAGCTTCCATAGTTTGCCATCTATCAGATAGTGTTGTACCTTTGGATTGTGCATCACGATGGTCTCACCAGATGGGAACTCCAGTCTGCGGTGCCACTGATTAGTGGTCACAGCTTTCTTATATTCCACCTGTTTACAACACACACAACATTGAACTATTAAATGTCCTGAAGAGTCAGCATTCGGAATATAGTTGTACAGAGGAGCACAAACCTCCAGCTTTTCACTGAAGTCTTCTGAATAGGGGATAAAGCGACTGTCTGTATCTCCTTTGTAGAACCAAGTACAGCGGCGGACCTCGGTGGGGTCCTCTTCCCAGTACACAGAGGTCCGTGTGCGGTCGTACAGTTGAACATCATAGCGTCCTCCATCCGTACACACAATCACACTCTCTGGATCTGGCTGAACTGAAGCAACAGATTGCAACATGACTATGTGGTGAAACAGACTAAGAGTAGCCACATGCTCTTAGTATACAGAAAAACACCTTTAAAAAAAGTTCATTTACTATAAATTACGTGGCAGAGATGAAGTGACAGATAAAGTGTTTGGCTTAATATTAGTCAAGTTATCCAAAAGGTAAACAGCACACATTAAAAGCAGCAAACTAAATATTGGGAACAAAAATTGTCCTGCCAATAAAACTGTTTAAAGGTCCCGTGAAGCGCTTTGAAATGTACATTTTTTATTCGATGTTTGACGTAATCTCAACAGAAAAACGAAGAGAGGAACAGAGTAGCTCCTCCTCTTTAAAAAAAGCAGCCAATAGCATTTTGTTTCATCACAGCTATGTCAGTGAGAGTGGTGGAGCTCAAGCGCATCAAATGAAAAGCAAATGAGAATTGTCTTGAAGGGGGCGTGGCATGTCAGATACTAGAGAGCATTTGATTGGTCAAGATTTGATGAGAAAGTGTATGTGTTGACGTGAAAAAAAACGTTGATTCATTTAGGCGGAAGTGTTTATATCATGTTTATATTGGTTTTATATCTTATAACCGCAAATTGCCCGTTTTGTACCACACTAGCTTATAAATATCCTTGAAGACTAACATACTGATACTAACATTTAAAAAACATTATTTTAATATCACTGGACCTTTAATGAAAACACTTATTGTCTTACCAGAGTTGAACGTCTCTTCCAAGCGAATGGAATCCAGAATACTGAAGGGTAGCCAGACCATTTTTGACTCAACTTGTTTGCAGTAGAACCAGTGAGGCTGTACAGGCTCATAAACATTATATGTGTATGGCATCATTGGGTTGGCAGGGACTAACGGTCCGGCCATGCTGGTTGTTGCAGGGGGTGGTGGGATCTGTGTTGGGGCTGGCTGAAGTATAGCAAAGCAGTATTAGGACAAAATACAATCCCCTTTTAAAACTGTTATAAAACATCTCCGTTTCTTTAAACATGCTTAAAACACACTTAATTGACCAAACATAAACATTTGGAAATTCTAAAATTATACAGAAATGTTCATACTTTAAATGTATAACATTAACACCAACTGTTCTCCATTTAATCAAGCAAAAAAAACCAATGAAAAAATCCTAAAATATTTGACAACAGAACTAAATGTGCATTTCTGTTGAATGGCTGTCATTGTAAAATATTCAGAGTGAAACCATCAGCTTATTATTATAAATAGCTTTAAGTCAAATGTTCTGGTTATTCTTTTAATAATATATAGGGATGCACCCTTTATGTTCTGTTTTGTCTCACATTCAAATATTAAAATGCATTTAAAGCTAAAATCAATAATATGAACTACTAAATTGCGCCATTAACATTACACTGATAGAACAATTACAATTTAGGTAACTGAAAAAAAAGCCAAAATAATACAAATTTCACGTAATTTTTTAAACATTATTTCAAAAATACTGCTTTCATCAAATTAACCGATTTGATTAAAAACATTTATGTAAAACAAATACAATTTAAGAAAAAACTATTTTATATAGAAAATTTTAAATTAAAGAAAAAAAATTACAAAAGATGCATGGTATAAAAGGTTTTAAAATGTAAAAAAAAAAAAACTGAATACATTTATTGTAAAAAAATATATAATACATAATTTTATATTAAATAACAGTATATTAAGCAATTATAATTTAGCAAAATTGCTCAATAAGAAGATTACTGAAATTTTACCACTTATCAGTGTTTTCAAAGATTAACTTTAATTGAGCATTAGACAATGGTAATCTATATGTAAACAAAACAAATAAAGAAATGGGCATGAACAATGAAATACCAAACCTCCCCAATATACATCAAATACCGTTTGAAACCAATTAAAATACATTTACCAAAAAGATATGTTGGCTAAAACATATGACATATCATCCCCCTCTTACATGTAACAACAGATTTTTGCACCCAGTGACTTAAAAACAATGATGACGTTGCACTACCAACCTTAGTGAAGGCTGTGGGTGGAGTCTGGAAAGATGGAGTGGGCTGAGAGTAGGGGTTCAGATGCTGGGGTGTTTGACTGGGGGGCTGCTGCTGTAATTCAGGAGCCATGAGGTAAGGATTAGCTTTGCTACTGGCTGCTGTGTGACGGTATGGGTTATAGGACTGCTGGGAGCTCTGGGGAGGAGGAGGAGTGGGTGCATTAGGTGGCGGTGTGTATGTGCGCATAGGGGCTTGATTTGCAACACTGCCATACTGCTGAACAGGGTTCATGTGAGATACAGGTGGGTTCAGAGGCAGACTAGCTGCGACGGATGCCGGCAATGGGCCTGTTGTTGATGGAACAAAATTGGCGGCTGGAGGTGGGCATGACTGCTGCCCTATAGAGGCAAATGGGTCACTGCTGTTGGCGGAGTTTGAGAAGTAATTGAACGTGGAGGTCTGAGGAGCTGTAGATGACGTCTGACCAAGAAAACTGTCTTCTTCTCCAACTTCACTGGCATCTTCTGCAAATAGGATGAGATAAAACAGAAAACTAGCATCATTTTTAATATCAGTATGTAATAGAGTGGTGTCAGAAGAAGCCATAAAAATAATTCAATGCGGGTTTCCTCAGTGTGGGTTTTCTTTTTCTATGGTGTTTCATAATGGGTATTTTCAATTAAAAATTTAAATAAGGTCTGTGATAAACATAATTAAACGATACTGGAATGTTTAGTTCTACTGTCATCCCATAAACTAACATGAATATTTTCATTTTTACTGATGTTAACAAGGATTATTAATTGCTGTAAACATACATTTATACAATACAATTGTATTTATATAGCACAATTTAAAAACAACCAAAGTTGAACAAAGTGCTTTGCACTATCCATACAGAAATCAATTTAAAATACACAACAATAAATGACGTCATAACAAAACAAAGGCTGTAAATATGGGTGAAGTTCATACAACAGAAACATAAAACAGTAGTTCATGGACAATTGAACACCATAGAAAGAAAATAGTTCTTAAGAGAGGTCCAACAAGAGAAAAAGCATGGTCGTCTCTGGGTTTTAGTCTTGTCCTAAGCACTTGCAACAGTTCAAAGTCAGTATAATCATCTCTGTGGCATAGGGCTGCAATAGCTCAGTACTATATAGTACTGTGGGGCCTGATTGTGGAGGGATTTGACACTGATCATTGTTGGTTTATGGTAGCTAATGCACTAACTATGTCAAATGAAGAAAACCTTATTGTAAAGTATTACATAAAGGGAATACAATATGTTAGTATTTATTATGCTGTATTTCTGTTATATATATAAAAAAAAAAGTAGATGAAAGTATTTTAGGTAATACTTTCATCTGCTGTTAATTTATATAACATATACTAAATTTATATAATTAATACTAAAATACTTTCATCTGCTGTTAATTTAACTAGTCATCATACAATACTTTCAATACTAAAATACTTTCATCTGCTGTTAATTTAACTGGTCATCATACAATAATTTATATATATACACATACATACATACATACATTAAACTGATGTGATGTAATGTAGGAAAACAGGAACTAAAGATAATGACTTTTTACTTCATATTTTTTACATTTCAAATGTTTTCATAAATATCCGACCGAGTTGAGGCATTTTTTTAAATGAACCTATTCCTTCTGTCTGGACACAGCAGTATTTTGTTTAATGTAATTTAAATGATGTGTACTGGCAGGTGGTTTTACGTGAGTGAAAATATAATAACATGGTTCGGTTAAACAAAAATGTCATTTTTGAGTTCAAAACATAGTAGTGATTTCTGATTAATTTCACACTGAAAATGTTATCGTTTAGGATAGTCTGCCACGTATATAAACAAAACTGTAACGTCAACGACTATCCGTTACTAATCAGGACAATAAACTCTAACGTACAGAAAATTCCTCAAATATTTAATAACAGTAAAAATTACAGCTCTGTTTACTGGATGTCAAGCCCAAAACAATCTCAATGAAAGCATCAGAGAGCAGAGACCTTTGAGCTGAAAACAGATGAAGGCTAACATCACTAGCCTCTAAAGCAGCTCATTTGGAGACTTTATAAGCTCACCTCCAGATAAAACGGCCGGCCCGGTGGCCTGACTGACCGGTATGAACGGCAGGCTGAAATTAAACTCCGGAGCTCCTGAAAACAGAAGATTCGCGCTGCTACTGGGGATGTTATTGGCTTTCCTATCAGCCATTTTCAATCAAATATTACACGTAGCTTGTCCTCCAGTCGGAACAGGCAGAGCTCTTTTTTACAGCACTTCCTTGTTCGTCACAGTAGCGTTAAAGGGGTCTCTGGATTTTCGCAGATTTACACGTCATTGATTGTCTGAAAGATTCATACGGTAATCGACACTCATGCCTAAAACATGGTGTACAAATCTGTATGGAAGGTCACGTTGACGTACCAAGGCAAAAGTAATCAACGACAAGCGACGTCGATAGTTTGATTTCTTTCGTTTTTCTTTAAAAAATATTTAAACACTAGAAGGCAAACGAACTTTCAAAACGGTAATTATTAAGTTCAAGCATAATGGATGAAGAACGTCGCGCTCAAGGCAGAATTTTATTTTTATTTGAACTAAACACAATTAACCTTTTATTATTATTATATTCTAACTTAATATTTATTATATTTAATACTTAATGGCATATGTATATATTTTATTCATATTATACACATAAAATGAATTTATTATAAATATCTTAAATAAATTTATAACAGTAAGTTGCTGAATTCCAGGAAAGAATAATAAAGTAAATCAGTTTCTGCAGTTGCTACAATGCAAATCGGTGAACTACTGCCAAGTCTACACAGGAGAGGCAATGCAGGGCGCACTGGTCACGTGTTAGTTTTATGACGCAATTTTCCCGCCACGGTGTATTGTGCAGTGCTAAACTCTGGAACGTGTTTATTGTAGTACACGTCAAAGGAGTATTACTTTTAACTTTTGCCTGTTTCTGAATCCTGCAGCGATGCCTACGATTCATGACTGGATTAATAACCCGCTGGGTGTGGTTGACGGGCTGTTTGGTAAGACAAAATGTGTGTTTTTGTGCTAATATATGCGGTTTAGAGATGAGCCATGTGACTTGTCATGCTTTGCTTTTTAAATCGCACTTTACATGTCCTGACAGTAATTATATTGTGAATAACCTACTTTTCTAAAACGTGCTATTGCTTTATGCTTCCACAGCCCAGAGTAATTCAAGTCCAGACTGGGAGAAGAAAGTTGTGGAGTATTTCAAAGAGAAACTGAAACTAAACGACGCTCATACATGGGTAGCTGTCATAAAATATATTTGTTTGGTATTTTGACACGCATGAATAGCTTTATGCGATATTCTGGCATGATTTATGGATGTGCATAGTTTTAGCATATTCAAATTTGTTGGATATTCAAGCTTTCTGGAAATGACATTAATATCATGCAATAAAAAGGGTTTCTTATGTCATGTAGACTTGCCTGATTATAATCTATCATTCTATTCTGCACAGCTTTGTGTAAACATAGGGTTGTAAGGGGAGCCATGATAATTGTACATAATGAATGGTTATAGTGAGGGATCACCTGTTTGACTGTGGTTTCTCCAGGTTCCTTCTCTGAATGATGTTCCTCTGCACTACCTAAAGCCCAACAGCCTTGTGAAATTTCGCTGCATGGTCCAGGATATGTTTGATCCAGAGTTTTTCATGGGTGTTTATGAGATGAACGATCCCACATCAAATTCTAAAGTGAGTACTGTCTGTAATAGAACCAATTTTTGTTTGTATGCTGTTTTTTGTTACAATGGAATATATAACAATAGCAGTCGATCACATCAGTTGACCATCTTTGGAGTTTTTAGATGAAAAGTTGGTTAAATAATTCCTAAATGTGTTCTTACTACAGCAGGTGAAATGTGGAAAATACAAAGATGTCACAGAGTCTGGGGTGAGTAAATATTTCACTTTTCAACATGTAAACATACAGTGCACTCATGCACTTGTATACAAGGTCTGGTAAAATGGCATCATATTTATAATGTAATATAATATTACACTTAGCTGTGACTCGTTTTAAATAGTTTTAAACAGAGGAAGTGTTTTTCTGTGTTCTTCATGACACAGGCAACAAGATCTGAACTGATGTATTAGATCTGAACTAAAATGTACTCCGTCAATGCTGTTTGTTTTATATAAAAGCTTTTATATTTAAATATCTAAATGTAAATGTCATCAGTGGGTAGTTTAGAGACTGGCATCAAACACATGAAAACATTTTATTTTGTGCCTGTACGTGTGACTTTGCTGAAAGTACAGGTCAGATTGAGCCGCTGATATCATCATAATAGAACCATTGGACATAAGGCAGGCGTTTCTATGACTCTAAATGAGAAAGTTGCACAATTAAACATCATATATTGACATGTAGTTACAACTCCAAAATTCAAAATGAGTCAGATTGATCTCCAACATAATGTTAACATTAAATAGACCTCTAATTTTTATTTATTTAGCAACTCTATATCAATTATAATAACAACTGTTCTTTTTTTATCAGCAGGTGGACTTTATCTCAAGAAACACAGTGACTTCAGAGAGACAGACATTTTATTGTGTCCCGATCCCAGGAGAATCCAATTGGGTCAAGGAAATATCCTTTATATGGAGCTAGGATCATGTTTACAATTCAGTTCCGTTTTCAAGCATTTTGATTTGTAAAAGCAAGTTTACATACAAATATGCTGATAACTCACAAAAATAAGCTTATTGAAATAACTTGTTCTGGTTTACATGCAAGCCATAACCAACCAATGCAATCAACCTATATTAATGAGACTTTGAGTGCATCTAAAATGTTAAATACTATATTATAGTATTTAAAAAAAAAAAAAAACGATATGTGGTATCTTCGAAAGCAGTACATGAGAATACCCAAATTGCCTACTACTTCTGGTGAGATCTTGAAGTGCGCATCCAACAGACACTTTACAGAGGCCGATTTCAGATGCAGCTTTTGTTAATAAATTTGCTTATTTTCTGGTAGTGGCATCAACCCTAACAATTTGCCTATCTAACTGAGTATTTTTTTTTTTTTTATGTTGGTTGTCCTATTAAATAAATCATTAAAAACTCAAGAAGTTTATTGCCATGTCAGCAAGTGAACACATGTATTAATATATAACTCTTTGTTTTAAAATGCTTTTTAGTTTGCGTTATATTTTCTCCTCTCTTACTGCAAAACACTTTTCTCTCTCGAAGCGTTTAAACTGACAGTAAACGTTTGATTTGTAATGTGACACAAACGTTTGTCACATCACATATGCATATTCATTCTGAGTGAAATCAGCATCATAGGGCAAAAATCTGGCTTTGAGGATCAGTTTATGCTTATATAAATGACTTAAGCATAATTTCACTGAATTGAACATGATTGCAATGCTCACAATGACCAATATGGAAGTTCATCACATCTTTAACGGCCCAGAACAGCTATGCAGGCACCAGTCAGGCACGAGTGGTGCCCTCTACTTCCTACGTCCCCAACAGGCATAAGCGCAGCTATGAAGAAGACGATGAAATGGACACGCAGTGCCAACAGACTAAAGATATCAGCCACGGTAAGAAGGAATAATTAACTTAGTCTGTGAGTATGTGGACTATTTTGTCCTACCAATGATATATCTTAATGTTGTTTAAGACTAAAATGTTTGTCATTGAACAGGAGCTCAGAGCTCTGCAGAGTCTCATGGCAACACTGAGCCGAAGCGTCAAGAGACCGAAGCCCCCAATCAGGACTCATCTTCATCACACTGCACATCCAGCCTGGATCTCAACTTCCCTTTGCCTGGAGAAAAGGGCCCAGCCTGTCTTGTTAAGGTTCCTTCATCTTAATCCATTGTCTTGACACACGCTTAATTAAATTCTTCTTTTTGTAGGTTGTCATTTTTAATGCGCTCCTTTCAGACTATAATCAAGCTGTCTTGAGCAGCCACATGTTAACATAGTAATTTGCTTGCAATAATATGATGGTTCGCTCCATTGCATTATTCTCCACCTACACAGACAGCCATATAAATCTAACGTCTTCTGTAATTGGCAGGTGTATGAGGACTGGGACAGTTTCAAGCTGAATGACATGTTGGAGATATTTGGTATCCTCTCAGTGGACCCGGCCTTGAGCGTGATTGTAGATGAGAGGTAATCTGGAGCCATTTTGAGATGGTTGTAATTGCTATAGGAGGTTCTCTGCAGTTAAACTGTAATATATTTTTTGTCATATTTTCAGAGAGGCGTCTTCATTGCTGGACCCCACAGAAGGCATGGAGACTATGGAGGAGCAGAGAGTTCACAGCCCACCGGCGTCACTCGTACCGCGACTGCACATGCTGTATTCTCAACCTCTGGTGCACAACAACCCACTGCTGCCCTCTAGTCCACTGGAGAATAACAGCGACTGTAAGATGTTACTTGTGTGATTTGAGACTTGCAGTGTAAATCACTGTTATTTTAGTGAAATGTACACACTCATCACAGTCACTTTATTAGGTACACCTTGCTTATATTTTATTTGACATTTTTATTTTAATTCTTTATTTAACAGGGACAGTGGGCAATCAAATAACTGCCCCAGAATTAGCTACATAGCTAAATTTCATCTGCAGTCCTTGGGCAGGAAAATACAAATAACATAAAAACATAAACAAAATATAATAATAAAATGCATTTTATCAAAATTCTTATGAACGTTAAAGCAGCATTTTCAAATGCAGCTTGAACTGTGCTAAGGTATGACTTGGTCTAATGATAATTGGAAGATTATTCCAATTATTATCAGCTCTTACAGAAAATGCAGACTGACCAAAATCAGTGACCCTTAAATTCTTTACACAATCACCTCTGGATGAAGCTCTAGTTTGTCAACAATATCGAATATAGAAGCAATATCCTTCAATTTGAGTTTAGTAAACTCATTAGACAATTTTCCACTGTGAGGTTTGGCGCACTATTGCTCACTTTTGGGGGCTGTTTCACTGTGTTCTGCACCTAGTACTTTTTCTTTAGTACTATCTTGGGTGAGGTGCCAAGCAAGCTGTACCATTACTGAAACATGACGTATACACACTGCTGATCACAGATTGGTCCAAGAGAATCATTACTACCAGCATCACTGGTTTTGTGACACGAAAAGAATAATCAGCAGCAGCCACAAACCATTTTTATACCGCTGCAAGTAAAAGGCACCTAAAATATCTGCATTGTGGTCAGAGGTTTAGACGTTTCTATTGTCGGTAGCTGAGGAGTGGCTAGAGATGGTTGTGTGAGACCATCTGGTATAGGCAACAATTCAAAGTTCCTAGTCACTTAAATCACATTTCTTTCAACATCTGAAGATCATCTTGAGCATGTCTACAAGTCTAATCAATAGAGTTGCCGTCATGTGATTGGCTGATTAGAGATTTGCATTAATGGGTATTTGAGCAGTAATACACAAGTGGCCAGTGAGTGTGGAAATGTATAGTATTTACTAATATTTTGAAATCGCTTTTTTTATTATGTCTTATTTTTTTAATTTATGTTTTTGTTAAATATATTACAACTTTTCTAGAGTTATGAATTAGTATCAGCTGTTGACAACCCTGTTTCAAGTCCAAATTATGCTTTTTTTTTTGTGTGTGTATGTTCTCCAGATTTGAGCAGTGTTCTTGGGGATCTGGCTTCAGTCCGAGCAGAGCTGCTCACCTTCTTCACACATGTCCTGATGGGAGATTCACTCGCTGCAGAGTACCTCATTCTCCATCTCATCTCCAATGTGTATGTTTCTCTTTGTTTATTTTGAGCAGCTTTGTTAGACGCCTGATGCATGAATACCATTGACATATT
>CAIGQV010003909.1:19770868-19848368 GCA_903798115.1 Danio jaintianensis
AAGTCAGAATTTCCCAGGGGTTTGAATAATTTCAGGCTTGACTGTATTAATTTCTATATTAGCATATTTTGTTTTGGGATGGTTCCTTAAAGTCCTACTTGCTATATGTTTTAAGATGATTTTCAGCTTAAAGGAAAGTGAAACCTAATAACCCACAGCCCTTCAGACTACAAATCATAAAGTTTCCATATGTCTTTTTTTACAGATACAGCAGACGGGATGTTCTTCCTTTGGGCAAGTTTACATTGAATCTCAGTGGCTGTCCTCACAGCTCTCCATTCACTGAGCATCTCTACAAAGTCATCCAACAGCTTGTGCCATCTGTAAGTTATCTACATTGTAGATCTTTCTAACATCACCTCTATTATAGAAACAATTGATTATATACTGCAAGCAATGCTACTACTTTTTAAACATGATTCCACCATTTTTTGCTAGTCATACCGGCTATCAATGAGCCTGCATAATATGAACAACCAGCGCATGGTGCCTCGGAAAGACTACACCGCTAACCGTCTGGTGAGCGGGACTCTTCAGCTGGCCAAAAACACATCACTGTTTCTGGATGAGACGCAGCTGGAGCAGGGCCAACTGGACACCACAGGTGAGAGCACTGATTACAGCAGAGTACAGTAGGAGTCCAAACGTCTGAGGCCACATTAGTTTAATCCGCTTAATCAGTCTTTAATCATATGTATGGCTCAGTCAGACTGAAGAGACTTCATATAAACACCTCAGTCAATCCAGCTGTCCTCATCTTTTTTATAAGCTTTTTCTGATATAAATATATAAATATGAAATTAAAGCAAAAATATCACAAAATGCCACATTGTAGCTCTAGTGGCATTTTCTGTTCAGAGTGTCTGTTTACACTCTTACTGGCAGAGGCTGTTTGCACTGACTCTGCCCACCAGTGAATGGTGTAAACAGTCAAAATGAATGACAATATTTTCTTTTCTCAACAACAGTGTGTAAAGAGTAAGATGGCTTGTAATGGAAACTTTTGATGCAATGGACTAGAGTTCTAAACCACCTTTTGTTAAAAAAAAAAAATAAATCCATTCACCACGGCATTTATGTCTAAATAAAATATTCCAAGAAAATAGAAATAAAATTACACTAAGTGTTTATGATTAGGGGTATGTGTAGGAGGGGCTTTATTCAATAAGGAAGCGTCCAATTGATAAATGATCTTATTTACAGTTTGGTGTTATTACAAACTATTTAATAATGTAGGAATAAGTAATCACAGAAAATTGATGATAGTAAAATGCTATAAAAAATACTACGAAAAAATTTGTATTTTCCATTGTTCTTTTCCTCATGTAAACATACCTACTGGAAATATAGGATTCGAAATTGTGATTGTGGTAAAATGGTTGTAGATTTAAAATTGATAAAATGCATTCGCTTAATCTCTTTGGCTGTCTCAAATCAGGGGGGAACCTGTAATGATACATATGGGATATGTAAACCTGTAGCTAAACCTGTTCAGAGCTCAGGAGTGTAGCCTAAACCTGTAGTTTTATACAGTGCTTTAAAAATAATATATAAACAGTTGCTGCTGCTCAGAGGTGCCATG
Organism: Danio jaintianensis; assembly: GCA_903798115.1. Taxonomy (NCBI): domain Eukaryota; kingdom Metazoa; phylum Chordata; class Actinopteri; order Cypriniformes; family Danionidae; genus Danio; species Danio jaintianensis. Next base: position 19,772,451 of record CAIGQV010003909.1, read on the forward strand.
AATGCATTTACCAAACTATACTTAAATACTGGCAGATGGCGTAGGTCAAAGCAGAAATAAGTTTGTCAGGCTCTTTACTCTGATGTTGAGCATCAAACACTGAATTCTGAGCAGCAGCAGAGCAGTCTTAACTAGCTTAAGAGCACCATCAATACCCTTGACATTGTGTTAATATGAGCACTAATCATTTGGCCTTTCTCAGAGACAATTGCGAGTCTAAAGGAAGCGTAAACATCCTTTTCTGCAGCAGCTGGCAATTCCTTTGTATCACGGAGATGTGTTTTCTTGCATATTGTTCAAAGAGACACCAGGTTTTGTGTGCTGTCTGTCCCTGGTGTAGGTGTGCGTAACATCACTGCGCTGGGGAACCTGATCTCCTGGCAGAAGGTTGATTACGACTTCAACTACCACCAGATGGAATTCCCTTGCAATATTAACGTGCTTATCGCTTCCGAGGGCCGATCGCTCCTCCCGGTAAGAACATCAGGCCTGAGTTGCTTTCAGTCTTTTATTATTCAAATATTACCCACATGTGTTTGGATGAATTAGAGAGACCGGCATCTTAATTTCCAGCAGGTGAAGAGGACTTGGGGCTGAATGCCTCTCCCATAGGGGTTGTTTCCATCCGGCCTAATATTTCCATTGCAGTCCAGAGGGCTGTCGCCAGCTGCCTGGCTGCGCTCCAATCGTAGATTCGCTGTGATGCTAACAGTCTGTGGAATGCGCTGTGCTATTCCTGTACTTCGGCTCTCTCTAGTTGCCATGGTGGCAACTCCAGCACAAGGGCATCTAAGGGAGAGGGCAGGACAGGCCACTTATTTAATGGCACCCAGCTTGATGTACTGTATTTTTACGAAGTTTGAAAAGGCACCAATGGTTTATTAGGAGTAATTTCATGACTCATTAATGGCTTCTGACATTTCCGCACAAGAGAACTTGAAATATCAGGGCTCGGTGATTTTGAAAATGAAAGAGGTCATTAGAAAAAGCATTTAACTGTGATTTTTTGCGGCTGTTTTGCAGTCTGATTGTCAGGTTCACTTGAGGGCCTCTCTGAATCCACCTAACCTGGAGGAGTATCTGAGCGCGGTGCAGGTGGCGCAGGTTCCATCGCAGCTCAACAAGTACCGCGTCTACCTGAGTGTGGCGCGGGCTCTGAACTACACAATTTCAGATGAGATCACAAAGGTCAGGGTTTTGTTCAAAACGAGTGTCTGGGTGTTTTTTGTGATGATTTCTTGTCTCATATGTGGTGTGTTTGATCTGTAGGCAGTGGAAGAGGACTTTGTTGATATGCGAAAAGATGATCCTCAGAGTATCTCCGCTGAAGACCTTCATAGACTGCTGGTTGTTGCAAGGTGAGTTTCAGTTGCTCGTTCTCAGCAAATCTAGTTTGAAATAAGTTTTTTTTTTTTTGAGAGAGAGAAAAGATTCATTTTATTAGTATTGCTCTAGAAGTCATTCAGTAATTATCAAATGGGCTACCATTAAAGAAATTAGTTTTATAATAAGTCTTTATAGTAATTTTTTTTATCGATCATAAAATTCTGTCATCGTTTTTCACCCTGTTCTTGTTTACAACCTACTTGCATTTCTTCTGCTAAACACAAAAGAAGATATTTTGAAAAATGCTGTACTGTTTGTTTTGACTTTTATTCATTCTCAGAATATGAATTCTTAATATCAAAAATTAATTTCATGACAGTTAATTTCTGATACCATGAATGTAATTGCTACTATTAAAATAAGTAATTGTAGATATCAGAAACTACTCTCGTAATCGCATTTTTAGATTTCAAAAGTAACAAATGTAACGTGTTGAAATATAATATGATATGTATAGGATAAATAGGATATGAATTTATCAAGCCTTGATATCAAGAATTGAATTTTTGATTTCAAAAATGCTGATTGTTGATATCAAGAATTACAATTTAACTAGTAACACTGTTAATTCTTTATCAACAATGTCGTCATTTGCGGAAATACAATTCTTGTATAGAATTCTTATCCTGTTAAGCAATAAAAGTAAAACGTAATAGGAAATGCAATTTCTGATATCAACAATTAGATTTGATATCAAAAGTTTATCTATTGTGACATTTAGCAAAACTACAAGTTCAGATATCATCCATTAAGTTGTTGATATTTTAAATTTAAATTGATGAACATTTTATGAATAAAAGTCATAGCAGCCAGCATTCTTCAAAATATCTTTTGTGTTCAACAGAAGAAAGAAACTCAAATGATGAGGATGTGCATTGTCAGGTAGTGATCGTTGATCTGAGATTCATACACAAATGTCTCTCAGTTAGGTGTGCATGTGATTTGTGGGGTAATTGCAAAATTCACTTATCGCTTGATATGTGAACAATAAAAAAAAGAAAACATGGAATTCTGGACCTGTGCATTCAGTTTTAGTGACATTTAGCCTTGCATTTTGTCATTAATGTTGTTCAGCAAATAAACATATTTATAAATGTATTTTAACACCACTCATTTCATAACAAATACTTTATATTTAGCAATAATTTAATAGAAATACAAAAACAATTCTACTGCCATTCACTATAAACATCATTTATTATATCAAGTCTGAAGTAATTTGTTGTAATCAAAACTGAAACTTCCAGGAACTGTGATTCAGGAAGTGTCTCTTAGGAGAGGATATATATAATATGCATGTTTTGCTTGATTCTATTTGCAGTATTGCACTGTCAGGCATGTTTCACATGATAAGACGTTGTTTTTTATTTTTGCTGAACAAGTTTATTCCTATTTACATTTGGTTTCAGGTTGCTCTCACTGAGTCATGGACAGAACACACTTTCTAGAGATGGCTGGATGAAAGCCAAGCAGCTTGAGGCCTTGAGGATTAGTCGGACACAGCAGCAGAAATGTGTGAACGGAAACGAGCCTTAAAGTATATAGTTATTTACAACTACCTAAACTGTTACCGTACTTATTATTTTGGATTAAAAAGTAATGTTTTCATATGGCAAAAAAACCTATTGTATAGTTTAGTTTTTTACTTCATTTTAAACCTTTGGGAAAACATAGACACTGGTGAAGTAGATTTTTGCATCGTTATATTTAGTTTTTGATACTTGTTGTATGTCACATTTTTGTATAAATGTTAATAATGTATAACTGCCTTACAGCAAATATGTACACTTCTGGCACAAGGGTATTAGGAAAATAAAGTTTTGAGAACTTTGTCTAGATAGTCTTAATTGAGAATGTCAATGTGACATTTTTAGTTCTAACATTCATGAGCCTTGTTGTAATTATGTATGACTGTCAATTAAAATTAAACAAATAAAAAGCTTTACAAGAAGGCTCGTCAGCATAGGTAAAAATAGCAAAACGCCAGTGCTGACATGCTAATGTAGAATGTCTTGGGCAATGCAACACAACACCAGAATTTTCCTTTCTGTTATAACCTGACTGGAGGATCCACAAACCTCTCACTCTGCATCTGAATGGAAAGAATGTAGCTCTGTGTACAACAGGTCTTCCGTGGGAGGAGACACATTACTGTGAGTTGAGTAAAGGAGAGCAAAACAGAATACAAGTTTCGCTAGCGTAATTGCAACTGATCAATCTGACATTGAAGTTACAAACTAATTCAAACAAGTTTCTTTTTTTTTTATATATATATTTTACTTAAAAAGCCTCCCACGTACATCCCACAACATTTTAAAATACAGCAGTTTACACATTATTAACATAGGAAAATACTGGGGAATAAGCATGAGAACATTAATTTTGAATAAATATTCTGCAATAAAATGTTAGATACAATGAGAAACAATTCACAAAACATGGAGGACGTTCTCTCATACGGGAAGAGGCTGGAAGTGATGTGCTTAAGAAACGAGACGTAAGACAAAAACAGACATGTCAGTTCGGTTACAAACATTGAAAATAAGTGGATTCAAAAGCACTTTGTGACAAGTTGCAACATTAAGATGTTGGGGGAAGGACCACAGGAACAGTGCAAGTCTTTATATGCATAGAAAATGAAAAACATAAAACCAAAAATAATCTACCCCCATTTCCAAAACGAGGAATGTTGGTGGTCAGCAAAAACCTCCATTTTAAGTTTAAAGCAGTCCAGTGCATGCAGTCTTAAATAGTTTAAAAAAAACTAAATAATAAAAGTAACAAAAGTCAGCTTACCACCAAAACATGTATTTCACACATTGCATAACAGCCACCATATATTAAAGCTCAGACAGTTCCAATCTTCGGAGGTTATTAAAACCACGTACCAGCTTCAGGAATGTCTGAATGTGTACGCAATGCAACAGCATAAAGTTCTGTGCAAGGCAGTGGGTTACACAATGCTACAGTACATGTGAGATAGAGGAGTAAGAAATGATGTGCATGAGAAGCATAACAGCGTGTTTGAAAAATTAACTCTGGCCCAAAGAATACAAGGTTATCATTGATTTCCATGTGAGATCACAGTGTCTTATTCAGACCTTTTGATATTATGTAGCCCGTAAGATATTGAACTAGTCTTCTGACGCACAAAGATCAATCCCACAAGATGACATGAAGCAATGCATAATTAAACTAGGATCTACTGGATAGCATCCAGTAAGGCTTAATGTTCTTTCTACATCTTGAATAAATGGGGTAAGGGCACCTCAAAAGATGATCTAATCCCTATCACCGTTTTGAACCCAATGACCTTCGAGTCAGAGCGAATCTAAAGACATGGCATAGACGCTACAGACAAAACATAAAATGTAACCTGAATGAAAACTGATTCATAGGTAGACTTGTCAAAAACCTGCATTTAGCAATCTGGTAAGGCTGGCTCTTGCCTTTGAGAGTGCAAAAGATGTTTGTCTTGGGTACCTTACATTGGACCTGTGTCAAATAATCGTCAAGAGCAGTCATAAATGCATATGATATGCAAATAACTGTTTTTAGGTTTTAACAGGTGCTTAAAACAGGTCCTATCTGCATAAAAATATTCCCCCATTGTACAAGCAGAGCATTTTATGATAGCAGACCATTGTTCCTTATCCCACCATATACGACAACAAAAAACATTTAAGACTTTGGAAAAACAAATGTCCATCTTAGTCGTCTGCTAATGCAAAGAAATGTATTTTGTTCGACCAAATAGCGTGATTACATCAACAGCGCCCAACTGAACCGGAGGCATCTTTCTTCCATCAGCAATGATTATAAACTCAAACACGTGTAAATATAATCTTTCTATAAACCTCTTAAATGCAGAGTTCTAAAGGAAACTGCTACAGTACTTACATATAATACTTACAGTTGAATAATATGTCTGACCGTTGATCCTACACAACTATTGTGGACCTATTTTGGAATATAATTTATGACAAACACCACATCAAAGATATCCATATTTATAACTACGGTCCGAGTATCTAACATGTAATATTAAGCTGCCCACAGACAGATATTCCAATCGGGAAAGGATTTTGTTACAGCTACAACAGCCAGTGACCTGTACTGCACAAATGGGTTCACATGACGTATCTAGGTCTTGGGGCTTGACATGCAATAAAACTTGCCTGTCCTAATCTACCTCAAGAGTTACCTACTTAACATGCAAACCAGTGATATATATGATGTTTAGGGTTTGACTTGTATTTGGGGGCACTGTTGGATTAATCTTAGACATACTAGTTACTCAACACTGGCTGTAAACTTTGGTTAGGTTAAATGGAGGTGGTGAAACTAGGAGTGCGGCTTGACATTAGTTATTATGCTACCGTTATTGTACTGGAAGTTACGATCTAACGCTAAATATACATCTGCCAAGCACGCTATATCTGAATGATCCTGGTCTGGCACTGTGTAAACATTGCTCGCAATTCGTTCTCTTGGGTTTCATTGACAGCGTCCGGTTCTGGGCTTTTCTGTACTTTTGCCACAGCAAAGTTGATGCCTTGGGTAAGTCCGGCCTGGGTTAAACTAGCCACCTGTACCATGGAGCTCCTGATTTTCGCAAAGGGAGAGACAACACGGCTTCCATTGCTATCCGCAGAAGAGGGTCCTGTGATGCCTTCCAGACTCTTTTGTGACCCACATGATGTTGCAGAGCCCACAGGATGGACAGTCAGGAGATTCGCCCCATGGATAGTGGACTCCACCTCAAGCTGAGATGGGCGAGGAAGCTGATTTTGAGAATGTGAAGACCCTAGTTTTGCGTCAGGAGCTAAGGGAACTTGAGGTCCTTGTGGCTTGGAGGCTGGAGCCACTTCCTCAAACACCTCTATCGGTTTGGTCTTGGCATCCTGGACGAATTGGTGGCAGTAAGCATCGATAGGCGTCCCAAAGTCAATCAAAATGGCTTCCTCTGCCTCAGAGGCGGCCCCAGGAGACTGATCCACGCCAACGGACAAGCTATCCATAGTCTTCTCATCACAGCCTGTGACTCGGATGACAGAGGGCACAGGGATCTCGACGCTGCCAATCGACTGCGAGCGACTGCCAAGCCGAGGTACTGATGCTACAATTCCACAGCTAGGAAGCACGTAGTCTACGTTTTCCCTAGAGCCTGAGCACAGCTGCTCGTCCGAGTTGTAGGAATCGGAATCAGAAGAAATCTCTTCTGAATGTGTGCCATGGTCTTTCAGAGCTCCCGAACCGGTACTGCTATCATGGGTCTCTAGACTGCTGTCTGATTTCCAGAGATTCATATGTAAATTGGGCTTAAGGAAGTTCACTTTCACCTCAGGCTTCGAGAAAGTCCCCAGTTTCCCCAAGGGTTTGAAGTTTCCAATGTTGACGTTGGTCTTCGTCTGCTTCACTTTCTGGTTTAGAGTTGAGAACTTGTTCAAAAAGAAACTTTTGCCTTGAGCCAATCCAGAGCCAAGGACTTGGTCCACTGCTTTTCCTTGTATTCCCATAATATCCTCGTGCGGTTTACTGTGTCTCCTAAAACAAAGCAATTAAAAGGAAGATGCATCTCAACTTGGGGAAAAAAAACATGAAATACAATTTACATACAGATGAGGACAAAATAATTAGCACTTCTGTGAAATTTTTATTCTTTTTTAAATATTTCCCAAGTGATGTTTTACAGAGCAAGAAAATGTTTTACAGTATTTACTGAAATATTTGTATCTTCTAGAGAAAGTCTTATTTCTTGGCAGATTTTTTTTTAAATCATCAATAGTTCAAGGAGTTAAAATATGAACAAGCATGAATTTGTGCACATGACAGCAAAAGCATAAATTAAGTATTTAAAAATAAATCGTATTTAAGAAAAAAGGAGAGATATTAGATTTCCCCCAACAGTGCGAACAAAGATTTTACCAAATTAGGTAAAACATTCTTTATTCAGAGGTCAGAGGTGAATAAACCTACAAAAGATTTGTTTTACCTCTCTAGTTTCTTCTCAACGACCTGGACATCAAGCCCCATAGCTTGCTTTGTAATACGAAGCATTTCAGCAATGCACTGGAGTGTGTCTGAAATGGAAACAATCCAACAAGTGGAGAGGAAAGGATCAATTATTTATCACAAACACAAAACTATTCAAGCAACACCAGCATCCACAGAGCCAAGTTATATCTTTTACCAACTTAACCCATAAAGTCAATCACAGAATTACGCAATACAAAACTTGAACTAGTGCCACACCAAATCATGGCTCTCGGGTACAAACCTTTCCCATCATCCTCTGGATTTCGTGTGACAGCTCTCAGTGTATGAAAGTAACCGCTCGTCTCCCCATTCTTATAGTGCAGCCGCATGCAGCAGTATTTAGGCTTTCCAAATAGAGTTGGTTCTGGACCTAAAAACACCAATATTGGCAAACTGTTATGATCTCGCAGAACATTTTAATTAAGCCTTCATCAACAGTCTGTGATCTTACCAATTTCAATCTTTTCAAGTCCTTCTAAACTGAGTCTCTGGTACTGGTTAACTTTGTCTGCCTCCTCATCGTAACTAAACAGCAACAGTAAAAGTAAAGTGACATTACTGAAGCAATGCCAAGAAAAAAAGGATTTCTTATTTTCAAAACACAAACACGAAGAGAAAATGCACTTACTAGGCTACATAATATGCAGAGTTGGAGAGCAGCAGGAGAACGTCAACATCTTTGTGAGTAGCATCTATAAGACTAAAAGATGGAGAGAAAAAAAAAACAGCATATTCAAAGGTCAAAATCCTTAAAGGGAGGCTCGTAAATGGCACCATTAAAGTCTGGCCATATCGGAAAAAGAGAAACACTGGAAAAAGCCTCGCACAATGCATGGAATTTCACTATAATGTAATTCATTGTCTGTCCATAACAAATGATGCTTACTTGACTGTTTCATCATATCTTATATGAAAATTAACCCAAATAAGCAACACGTATTATGGTCAGAGATTACTTTGCAAAATGTGCTTTTGCAAGATTTAAGACTCCAGCCCAATCAGTATCAGGTTTTAGGCTTCTATCACCATGACCTACCACCAAAAATGCTTAAAAGGTTTAAGAAAATTTGTCTCCCTCACCCAAACAATTACAATCAAATAAAGAAAAAAAAAAAAAAATTTGTACAAATACCTCTGAGCCATTGACAAAAAACTGTAGAAGAAAGAGAACACTAAAAATTTCATTTTTTGAAATCAAGGTTATCAATCTTACTATTATCACTACTACTATTTGTCATTGTAATATAAATATATATGTAATGTTATTATTTATGTTTATGTTAACTGAATATACAATAAAAATACAAATAAAAAAATTGACAGCTGTTAAAAAAAAGGTTTAAGAGGCTGTTTATATGGAACATATTAGTTTTTTCAATGTAACCATTCACTAGAATAGATGGACATCTTCTGACTGTAAAAATGCTTCAAAATACTGATTGCATCCAATTTTTATGTTTCCTTAGTATATGTAAGGCATAAAGCCGATTGTTATTGCAGAATAATGCCTGAGTCTTATCGGCAGCCTGACACGAAGTGGAGGAAAGCTGACAGAAATGAAAATGGCTGAATGGAGCATACACTAACCTATGTATTATTCAGTCACAAGATGGCGCCAAACAGTCAAAAACAGAAGTGTGACAGACAAGAATATAAATATGGATGTGAAAATATTCACTGATCGTCAAGATGATTCTAATTACCCAGATGTGTCTGTGTGATTAGTTTCAGCACTTGTTATCTGGCAATATCTTGAAATGACGCTACTGACCAATTAGCGTTGTAATAAAGTTGCATAAAACATTATGTGAAAGTAGTATGTCTGAATTCACAATACTCCATTTATAGTACTACTTTATTTGAACTGTTTTACTAGAAATGCACTGCTTACAATTTTCTTGTCAGATTCCATTTTTTTGGTGTGACCTGATAATACCAATTTTTGTTGATTCCAATTTGATTTCTAAGATCTGTAATTCACAGCATATATCACAATCAAAAAATATACTTATGTAATTTTTTTAAATAATGAAAAATATTCATTGCAAAATTGTTTAAAATTAATGATAAAATAATTTTAAAAACGTACAAAATTAATTATTAAAAGGAATATTACAGAACTAACACAACGTGCAATTTTCCACTGTTTATAACTTTGACCTTTTCCTCTTTTTTTTTTATTTCACAAAAGTTCACAGATTATAAGAGTATGATTATGAAATATGTTTTGAATAATATTTGTAGATACAACTTTATACTATTATTTTACAGATACAAATTTTCTGACTTTTTTTTTTTTGTTCTGTTAGAGCACTTTCCCTCTCTCTGAAAACAATTATGACTAATATATCTATGTCTGATTCCAGTCCTTGGCCAGTCAAATGTTGTTGTTTTTTACTTTACTATCCCACAACATCACGGGAGAAGATTGTGATAAACACATGATCATGACAACATGGCAAATGTTATTATGTCTGCAATATATTCACACTGAGACATACTTTTAGCAGTCAACACTAGGGCTGAAGCCCAAAATCGAACACAGTTTTATTCCACTCCACATTATCTTCCATATATTTTTTAAACACAAAATTATGTGAACAGCCCCTTTATACACAGCACATAAAATTGGCTCTCTGAACCACTGCTTAATGTGTAGGGTTCTCACCTGGGGTCACAGTCGATTAGAGCCCATCCGCCGTGAAACTTCTCATCATCGGGCAGAAGCAGCTGCATGTAGGTCTGCAGCAGGAGACTGACCTGCTCCTGAGCTCCTCTTTGGCTCTCCTTCTCCTTCTCCTCATGCTCCTTCTCTTTGCTGAAGATGGAGTACAGGTCTTCTGTTACTGGATGGCCCATCATGAGGTCTGGGAGGGCCAGAGATAACAGCATATGACCGATGAGGCGGCAAGCTTGGCTCTTAGCAATGTGAGGCTAACATGGAGTCAAAGAGTTCATAACATGGAGTCTAATTATGCTCACCGATGACGGCCTGTCGGTAGGCGTCCCTGAAGCGGTTCAGATAGTAACGGTTAGCTGAATTCACACCATCCTTCATCACCCCCGCTAACTTTCGCTCTCCTGTTCGTGTGAAATCACCCTAAACAACAGATCACACACAGCAGACTAAGCTGAAAGGGCTAAATAAGACTTGATGAAAATCCCAAATGAAAACTACAATAAAATGACAGTGATGTATATTTAATGTATACGAAATATATATTTAAATGGTTGATTTTTTTATATATAATATTACAAGCATTTATTTTTTAGCTGTAATGAATGAATGATTTATTAGTTAGTAATGTGTATAGTAACACGTAATATTTTAAATATGTATTGTTTGGTTGTTAAAAATGGGCACTGAAAAAATATGTATATATTTGCTAGATAATAAAATAAACAGTATTTAATAATTAAAGTAATACAACTTACAGTTTGGTGGGCGACGCGGTGGCGCAGTGGGTAGCACGTTCGCCTCACAGCAAGAAGGTCGCTGGTTCGAGCCTCGGCTGGGTCAGTTGGCATTTCTGTGTGGAGTTTGCATGTTCTCCCCTTGTTCGCGTGGGTTTCCTCCGGGTGCTCCGGTTTCCCCCACAAGTCCAAAGACATGCGGTATAGGTGTATTGGGTAAGCTAAAATTGTCCGTAGTGTATGAGTGTGTATGAGTGTGTATGAATGTTTCCCAGTGATGGGTTGCAGCTGGAAGGGCATCCGCTGCGTAAAACATATGCTGGATAAGTTGGCGGTTCATCCCGCTGTGGCGAGCCCAGATTAATAAAGGGACTAAGCCGAAAAGAAAATGAATGAATGAACTTACAGTTTGCATGTTAATCAGTTATAATGAAATTGTGTCCAATTTCATAAGACATTCATTCATTCATTTTCTTTTCGGCTTAGTCCTTTTATTAATCTGGGGTCGCCACAGCGGGATGAACCGCCAACTTATCCAGCATTTGTTTTACGCAGCGGATGCCCTTCCAGCTGCAACCCATCACTGGGAAACATTCATACACACTCATTCACACATATACACTACGGACAATTTTAGCTTACCCAATTCACCTATACCGCATGTCTTTGGACTTGTGGGGGAAACCGGAGCACCCGGAGGAAACCCACGCGAACACGGGGAGAACATGCAAACTCCACACAGAAATGCCAACTGACCCAGCCAAGGCTCGAACCAGCAACCTTCTTGCTGTGAGGCGAACGTGCTACCCACTGCGCCACCGCGTCGCCTTCATAAGACATTATTCAGATTAATTTATTTCAACCAATAATAAAAGGGTGTATTATAAATCTTAATTCAGATAATAATAAATAGATGTATAAATTACATATACATTTAATTAAAATGATGACTGATGATTCATTTAAATAATATGAGTAAATCTATTGCATTCTTCAAATATGTAATGTGTGGACAGAATATTTAAAATTGTGAATCCTGTTTTGAATCTTTGTCTTTAATAAAATTTATTTGACAAAAAAAAAGTTTTTTTTACATGCATACATACTATAAAAATTTTGTTGGCTTAAGTTTTTTAGTTGAATCAAATTATCTTTTCTAGTCATCTAAACTTAAATCAATCAGACTGACTAAAAATATTAAATTAAACTTTGTGTAACTTGAATAACTTATTAAAATAAGTTAAACCAACATAGAAATATTTGTTGTCATAATTTTTTTACAGTGTACATACATGCATAAAAACTAATAAAATAAAATAAAAAAATATTAAATTTATTTTTCAATTAATTCTAATTTCAGTAATAGTAATGAACACACTGATTCATTAATATGAAGTAAATAAATTATATAATATTTAGATGATTTTAATAAATAATATGATGACTAGTCAAAAGATAACTGACTTATCAATCTACACTCTAGATACTACATATGCTGACAGATGGCTGTGTAAACGGGCAATGGGTACAGCATAAAAATCAATGGGAGGCATTCAGTGTATTTACCTTCAGGGCAGCTGTGCCAGCATACTGACGGCTAATGGTGTCTCCATTGTTGGCCCACATCACCTGATAGATCCTGTAGCACTTGAGGGGCAGTGGCTGCTCGGGTGGCATTACACCAAGCTTTTTCAGCTGGAACCACACAGATCAAAAGGCTCTTTTCAATGCATACTGAGATCAGCTGAGTGAAGCAAAGACACTACGCTCTTCTGTTGGTACAGTATCACTGCAATCCTACAAACCACACTTTTATTTACACCGCAAGGCATTTAGCACATGATTGTTTGTTTATTCATACTTTACCACAATGTCAGCATCGAGGTTATATATATATATATATATATATATATATATATATATATAGATCATTATAACAGAGATTACAGCTCGATATAAGACACTTTGACCTCATTTTACTGGAAAAGGCACCAATTTAAACCATTAAAAGCCCAGATACAGATATACACACACACACAAATTATTTATACCCCTGGCAAATTCTGACTTAAAGTTTTTGTTCAAATGTAAATAAAGGATGAGAATATTTTTTCCCCTCAATGATCCCTATTGTACACCATCTTATTATCTTTTGGGTGAAGCCTGAGTCATTTCTGGTAAAAAAAAAAAAAAAAAAAAACCTGCTGGTTGAATAAAAGTAAGTCAGAATCTGCCAGGGGTGTGATCATTTCAGGCTTAACTGTACACACATGCACATACATATAATTTTACATATAGATTTTGTAAACTACTGATGACATTCCCAATTTTAAATACAAATGCAGTCAATTAGTGTATAAAATGACCACTGCTCAAAACAAAAATTTATGACTGTTATTTTAATCAGTTTCAGCTTACTTTGGAAAAATGTTAATAGGTCTTTTTTCACAGCTTATACTGTTCATAGGTTTGGGGCCATTTTTTAATGAATCATTCATTTTATTATTAAATCAAAAAAATCTAAAACGTATATAAATCCATTTAAAGGAACACTCCACTTTATCAGAAATAGGCTCATTTTACAAGTCCCCTAGAGCAGTGTTTCTCAACCACGTTCCTGGAGGACCACCAACACTGCATGTTTTGGATGTCTCCTTTGTCTGTCACACCCATTACAGGTCTTTCATTCTCTGCTAATGATCTGAATAAGGTGTGTCTGGTTAAGGAGACATAGAAACATGGACATGGTGGTCCTCCATGAACATGGTTGAGAAACACTGCCCTATAGTTCTGTAATTACAGAAGAGTGAAAAGAGTTGTTTTTTTTTATTTGAGCGAGATGCTAATGGTCTAATACGATGCAATGATTTATGCTAAGCTAAAATACCACCCAACCCAGATATATCGGCTGAATGGATAAAAAAAAAAGGTAAAACACAACTGTTTAATTCTAAAACCATTATAAAAATTAGTCCAACAATGTTTAACAGTTAAGGGAACTTGACATGAGAAACAAAGGCTATTAATAGATATTTATGCAAACGTTTTGTGTGACCCAGTGCATTTACCACAAGATATTATTTAAAACATCCTCTACTTTATGTGTGAATTCATCCAATTGGTGCGTTCCGAAATAAAAGGTGAATTTGCATACCTGCTGCTCCATGATGACACGGGCGATAGCGGCCTGTACCACATTGGTTCTGTCCAAGCAGTCCATGCAGTTCACCCGAAAAATGCCTTCCTGTTGGCAGATGACTCCAGCTTGGTCCACCCTATTTGCAAATCAAAGTAGATGAATTAGCTGTCCAGACTATCTCGGAAGCAAAGGCAGTTCTTATTGGAGAATTAGGCAGATGAAAGACTCACCAGGCCCATCTCATGTCTGTGATAATGTCATAAATGGCATCAGTGAGGGTCTGCACATTCTCAAACTTCATCCCTCGACTGGGAAGCAAAAAATAATCAAATGTTTAGTTGAGATGTTGACCTTTTGTTAAATCACCAGGATTGGGAGATCTTTGGGTTTCTTACCAGTGCTCATGGAAGTCAAATGAAACATATGTTAGATTGGAATTGTTGTATAGTAGTACTTGTTTAAGATAAGCATCACCAATTATCTTCTCACGTCCATTTTGGTCCACTAAATTAATGATGACCTAATGGGGTTGAAGAAAAAAAACTTCTGTAATACTGGAAAATTCTATAGATTTTTAATTTGTCGACAAATGCAATTGCATTTGATGCAGGCCATTTGTTTTCATTATAAACACATTCCTTTTGACATTTGTCTTTTGACAGGACAATTAATTTGCATATTGAAACATTCCAATTCATTACTGAATTATTGCTTAAACTATCATTCAATGTTTAGGGTTATATTAAATGAAGTAATACTTATATTCATCAAGGATGCATTTTAATGATCAAAAGTGACAGTAAAGACATTTGAAAGGTTACAACAAATGGTTTTGTTTTTTTTAAGATTTCACAAAATTAAGCAACTGATTTCAAAAGTGATATAAAACGTTTCACAAGCAACAAATCATGTTAGAAAGATTACTGAAAGATCATTTAAGTTTGAAAAACAGAGTAATGGTGCTGAAAACTTAACTTTGCCATGGCATGAATTAATAAATGACAAATACACAATTACAAATATATATTTTAAACAAAAAACTGATATTTTAAATATAATAACATAATAAGATTATTATTATAATCCCTTTAATAATGTTTTATTGCATTTTTGATTAAACAAATGCAGTTTCATAATATATTATACATTATGTAACTGGTTTACTAAAGCATTAACTTTTAAATAATTCTAAGATTAATCATGTATAAATATTTTAATTAATATATGATAGCATAATGTACCAAAAGCACTGACTCTTAATACTGTTGAACCAGCTTCATTATACTATTTATATTAAAATAGAATTTATTTTGAAAGTACTTTTATTTTTAGAATTTCAATTTAAGTCATTTTGTTGTTAAGTAGCTTTGTCGTTTTTATTACTCAGATTTTAATCAGCTGATTAACACCTCAACATGTTGCACAACTTAAAGCAAAATTAGTATTTCTCTCATTGATTAATCTACATATTATTTTAAACACACCTTACCAGTTTTTTGTAAGTTTCAACTTCCTTTTCGAAATGAGAGGCAAAGTAAGGCATAGTCTCTCTCTCTCCTGCAACAAAGCACATCTGTGTGATAAATCATATCACAGGTGGATCACAGCATTAAAGTCATAGTCCAGCACAGAAATTGTCTCGGAGCACTATTTTTAGCAAAAAAAAACAGGAAAACACACCTGCTCCACACCTGACACCTTTCACAGGCCTAAAACATTTCCAAACAATGTCTACACTGATGCATCAAAGTGATATACTGCTTGTCAACACTGTGCTAGACTGTGCAGTGAGTTTGATCTCATTTATTATTCCAAGAGAGAATGGATTACACAGATACGACCCACCTTTCTCTATGCGGGGTCTGGGATTGTATCGGTACCCAGCCTGGCTCCAGAACACAGGCACGGAGCCTCGCGTTTGCACAAAGGATAGCGTGTGACTGTGTACGTGGATTAACTGCTCTGTCTCTACATAGTTGGCCACATGTCCGTCTGTATCGACCCCCCTTCTCTTGTAGCGCATTCCTGCAGTGGAAAATGCATGATGATGTTATTGCTCTGATGACATGATGAGTAGATATTAGTGATGCACAATACTGGATTTCAAAAACTACTTTTGCCTTATATAATGATACTGTTATCTTTTTTGTTCAGTTTTTTTTTTTAAGTGTTTAAATGGAAACTCAGGTTACTGATTCACCAAAAACTGTTGATTCTGAAAATTAAGTCAAATCAGACTTGTGATTTTATGACACCAATTAATGAGGTGGTTTAGAGTGTAATTTTAAGGCTTGGTTGTGTTTATAAGATGCAAAGCAATGTGTGCTCATGCTTCACTTGTAAAAAAAAAAAATAATAAAATAAAATAAAAAAATTAAAAATTTCATATATCTTACTTTGATTATATACTGTTAACTCTGCTAACATGAACCAACTGTCATATTTCCTAGTTCCTCCGAAAGGGCCGCCCTCAAGAGGCTCTGATAGGTCAGCTAACATAATGTGCTGTGATTCGCGGATCGGCTCCACGTCACCAGGAAAAGCGTCATGCCTCCACAGGCACATGCTTTGCCTCAGCTGTGTAAATACTGTTAGTCAGAGTAGCTGTTAGCCGTATCAGTTTGAGCCTGAATCATACAGAAAATGAAAAGGATGAACCTCATGCCTGCTCTCTAAAACTTGTCTTTCACCTATATTCGGAATAAGCACGTGCAATATGAAACGTTCACATATCTTTTGCGAGTTGGTTATTTGAGATGTAGAACGCACGGAAAGCCAAACAGCATTTCCCGTTGTTTACGTCCTTGCTACAACATACAGTTATAACGCTAGACACCATGCATGTCATAGATCAATTTTAACAAATAAAAATACTTACAGGTTGTGGCTCACATTCCACAGCTTCGTCTATTATGGTTGGAGCTGCTCCTTCTTTGAGTTTTTAGCCAAATCCAGCACTGAACTGGGAGAGATTCTGGAAGCTGACCTTTGTCAAATGCTAGCTATATATTTTTTATAATTCTTTGGAACATAATTAAAATGAAATTGTAAGCACTTCTCTCTTTGTGTCATGTCCTTTGGAAGCCCAAATACAGCTCTGTGGAAATAACAGCGTTTGGATGGCATTTTAGCTTTCTCTGCTATAACATTACAGTGCCTCTGGCCACGCCCCTTCACTGCACAGGCGTTTGTGATCTCACTAATCCGGATGTATTTTTTTGTAGTCCCCAAACTTCGTAGAGCCAATCACAGTTGTATCAACTGAGCACATGAACAGAATGGCCAATCAGCTGTCTATAAAAAATGTGCTCAACAACACTCGGCCAATTAGGGTTGCACGATACTGGAATTCGGTACCAATCGATACTGAAATTTTAAAAACGTCCATTTCCCGCAAACATTTGAGCGCTACTGAGCACGTTCTTAAACAGCGCTGATTTGCCGTTGTGTTCACATGCTCAACAGAAATGACTGTGATTGGCCGTGAAGGTCATCAGTTCACCGAACTCACCGCTGTTTACTGAGTGTAACCACAGATATAGGGACACTGGAGCGTTTTAAAGCTGCGATTCATCAGCGGATCACTCGTATGTCAGCTTATAGACAAACCAGCTGATCGACGTGACTTTGAAACACTCCAGTGTCCCTGTATCTGTGGTCTCAGCCCTATCATCTTATAGATGAGGCATATCAGCCTTTTTTTTTTATATCGGGCCAATGCCGATATACACATTTCAAGCCATTATTACAGAACTATATTATATTCAAACAGTATTGTGCACCCCTAGAAAATATGAATTATTATATACTGTACCTGCACGGTGGCGGCTCCGTCTGGAGATGAGAGCCACGGTGAATCGAGGGTGAATGTCATCCACACAGGTGGCCTCCTGCAGAGGCGTCTCCGGGCTGCTTCGCTCTTCATCTGAGCTCTCATTGTAGTTCACCACCAGCTCCTCCACCTGCACAAAGCCTTGGATGATAGGAATCACCCAAAAGTCCACCTGAGGTGCCTGTAAAAAAAACTCTTGTATTAGAACCATTCAGGTTTGTTTTACATATTAAAATGTTAACCGTTAAAATTCAAATAACAGTTTGGCACCTGCAAGTCTACAAGGTCTTTGATCATGTGCTTGTTCCAGAAGAATCTATCATCCACCTAACGTTAAAAAAACAAAAACAAGTGGGGATCAGCACCACAACATAATGTACCAAAAGCTCTGACTTAGAAACCTTTCAATACTGGTGAACAGGTGTTATTTTAGTGTTGTTTATAAAGTATTTATTAACAGAGACTTGAAGCTTCACTATTAAAATGTAACACAACACTGAAACAAACTAAACAATTTCCTGCTTTCTCAAGTATATAAATCAAAGACCAAAGCATGTTTTCAAGCATTAAAAATATTTTAGCGTCAAATTGCTCTACATAAACATATTAAAATATTTTATTATTCCATTTTATTATTTTTATTAAACAATAAATTTAAAAAAAACTGTTGTATGATCATGTTCCTTAACATATTAAACAATAAGTGCAGCTCAGAAACATGTTAAATGTGTTTACATTTTTATATACATTTATGTTACACAAACTGACAACGGAACATTATTTCACCTCTATTTGGTATTTTTTTTTATTACAAATACTATGTGAAACATTAATTAAAACAGACACTTTACTTGCATTTAATTTTTTTTTTATACAAAATAACTTAATAATTACATAATACATTTTGTTTGATTCAAACACCAAAACGAGGTATCTTACATTCGACTCATATTTGACATTGTCAAAAAATTGTCCGTTTTTCAATGAAAAAAATTCAAATCTTACTTTGTTTCAAACTTACTTTGAGTTAAAATACATTTTATAGCAATAATAAATGCCACACAGTTAAAAGATGAAAATTTTTCAATGTAAAACTGTGAGTCAGTGTGTTCTCACCCTTTTCCACAGGGGCTGATCTGACTTGCCCAACTCTCCCTGTCGCTGGACCGTATTGGTGAGGTCATAGGTCAGACTATAGTAAAATGAATCCGAGTCCATGAATATCTTATAGAGCTCATCAAGCAGCCTCCTCTCCAGACGCTCCTTCTCTTTATTCTCTTTGACCTGAAAGGCAGGGGAATACTGGGTAGGAGTGAACAAACAAAATGAGGTTAAAAGAGACAATGCCAAGATTAAGAATTACTTTCATGGAGGAAACAGAATGGTTAGTTTTTATATTAACCATGTTAAGGGCCCACTCACACAGAGCACGTTTCCCATTGTTTTTCTACAAACTGTAAAGATACAAATTTTTGAATCGAAATTGAAGAACAATCTACTGTGATGCACTCACTTCTTATGCAATGTCTCTTACATAGACTACAGACCATGTGTCACAGCCTAGCTTCTTACTTTTTAAAATGCAAAAAAGCATTCTATGTGCAAAAGCCCTAAAGTGAAGGAACTACCAGATAATATGAAACAGGAATATTTAGTCTCAATATGATTGGCATTATAAAATGATAGCAGTTATCAAAACAACCCATCAACCTTTTTCTTGATGGGAGCGCCAACATTAGATTTGATCTGACTCAGGGTCTTCATCAGGAACTTGGACTCATCCGGTGACTGGGTGATTCTCTCCGGTTTATTTATTCCAAAATGATGCTTTTTACAGAGCTGAAAGAGAATGAGAAAGAGGGAAATGTTTACAAAAATATTTTTTTGTCCTATTTATCTCTAATCCTTTCTATCTCTAGTCCTAACTAGCTCTAAGCTTATCTCTAAACCTTACTTGTGTCAAGCTGTTTTGACACAATCTACATTTTAAAAGCACTATAGAAATAAAATGACTAATTAAGCTAAATTGTCATATACAGTAGAAGTCAATATGAATAAAAAAAGAAATTCTTTTTAAATTATTTCCCAAGCGCTGTTTAACAGAGAGAAGATTTTTTTCAACACATTTTTAAACATAACAGTTTTGATAACTAAATTCTAATAACTAATTTATTTTGTCCTTGCCATGATGACAGAAAATAATATTTTACTAAGTATTATATTCTAAGTAATATTCTGGTATTCAGCTTAAAGTGCAATTTAAAGTCTTAACTAGGTTAATTAGGTTACCTTGGCAAGTCAGATTAATTAACCAAGTCATTGTATAACAGTGGATTGTTCTGTAGCCGTTCGAGAGAAAAAAATTAATTAAGAGGGCTAATAACTTGATGATGATGAAGCCTTTATTTGTCACATACACTTTTACATGCAGTACAAGCGAAATTGGACCCCCCGACCATACACAAACATCACACATTTCAGGGGAAGACAGGTCAGACGAGAGGTAGCTTTTAGAATAAGGAAATAAGATACATTTGGGAAGAGAGAGGCGAAAAAAAAAAAAACTTCTCACACTCTCCTTGAATTAGGGCAGTGTGAGACCAGGGGGGAAAAAAACTTAAATTATATTGACCTTAAAATTGTTTTAAAAAAATTTTAAACTGTTTTTATTCCAGTCAAACTGAAATATATATAAGAAACACTTTGAAAATGTATTTGCTCTGTTTAACATCACTTGGAAAATATTTGAAAAAGAATACAAATTCCCCTATCTCTGCTCCTTACATTTTCCTGTCTGTAAATCTCCACTGTCCTATCACAATAAAGGTGAAATCCCCTAAAAAATAATTAGAAAAAAAAAACTGTACAGTTCTAGGAAAAAAATATGAGACCCCTTATTATTGGTTATCTGGATTTCCCAATAATAGATACGTGTTTTGAGTAATATAAACTACAGATGAAATGTCTTTAAAATTAAAAACCAGAATATTATAATTTAGAGCATTTATTTGTTGAAAATACCAATAAATTAATATAAAATATTCCATGTTTTTTAGACCTTAAATATTTGGAAAAAGATGCTTATATACATATTTAACTTTTTCTTCATTAGATTCATCCAATATTTATGGTCTAAAAAGATTTTATATTTACTGATGCTGTCAAAAGATTAAAATCACATCCAAAATAAAGGTTCATATTTCCAAAATATATTTGTATGTATATTAATGGAAAAAAACAAAGAATGAACAACTTTGAAGTGGTCTCTTAATGTTTTCCCAAAGTTACGTGAACAATTTTTATCTATTTACAGTGTGTGATTGTTTTAGTTTCCCTGATCAAAGTCCATCTGAAAACTGCTTCTAGTAATTGCTTTAATTAAAACAAAAAGGGTGCCAAGATGTGCCTGCTGATGCCAGAGCAGTTTCATGTTACCATAAAACAGAAATTACAGCTAGAGTCCAACTACACAGACAGGCTGCTATCTCAAAGTAATAAAAGGCAATTATTCTGTGATCAACTAATCGAGAAGAAATGGCACGCCAGAACAATGGATTACAGTGACCTCTGACTGTTTCACTTACATGGTTAAACATCTCCTTTCAATCCCAGAAGCTCTGCCGAGAGACTGACTTCCTAGAAACTTCTCGCTTCCTCTGGAATGCCTTAGAAACACACACCACTACTCTCGCACTAACTGTAGGTCAACCATTTACTACACAAGACAAGGCAAGAAACACCTAGAAATACATACAAGTCTTGGCCTAAGCATCAACTGGGTACAAACTGGGAGTTTGGAAAAAAGTTCAGTAAATTCTATCAGGATCCAAAGTATGTCTACCAACATGGACAATAAAAATAAATAACAGTTCAAACATTAGAAAAACATAGGGCTTCTCACACTTGAAATAGTTAATCCTGGGACATTCTAAACCTCCAGGTAAACAGTTTAGCAAATCTAAAGTGTTAAAGGAGTTGCATATGTAATTACGTTGTATACATATGTAATTACATATGACTCACTTTTTTTATTGGCTTTGTGTGAGAGGCTTGTAGCCAACTTAAAAACGAGACCTTTCCCCAATTTTCTCAATGTGTCATGCAATGAAAAGCGATTTATTCAAAGACAGACTTGTATAGCCAGATTGATAGTCTATTGTCTTCAATATGCTTTATACCAAAGCTTTGATTGCTGTGTAATTTTAATTCATTGCAAATATATCCATATTCCTATGAACAGATGCTTTCTTCAAGATATAGTACACAAAAGAAGATTTTCTGAAGAATGTTGGATAATAGGAAAAAGTTACATGGATACTGATGTCCAACATTTGTTTTATTTTGTATTAAGCAGCAAAAAATCAAATCATGTTTGGTACAAGTAGAAGGAGAGTAAACAATGAAAGAAATGCTGTTTTGGGGGTGAACTATGCCTTTAACAGCTGTTTTCTAACAGCTGTCTGAAGACTGGTTCCATAAACCGGGTAAATAGTGGTGATAACCTTGCTTTTAAATCACAACTATGAAACATTCCTTTACCATAGGTTAAAAGTCAGAAAGAATGGTGATAGCCCAGGGTTAAGCATACCGTGAAAAGCATTTATATATACTGATTAAAGGGAGAGTTCACCCAAAAATAACCATACCCTCCACTAGTTCCAAACATGTATGAGCTTCTTCCTTCTGTTGACATAACCCATTGATTTTGATCAATGGAAGTCAACAGGTACTGTTAACTGCTTGGTTTCCAACATTCTTCAAAACATCTTCTTTTATGTTCAACAGAAGAGGAAACACATACATGTTTGGAAAAACTTAAGGGTGAGTAATTTAAGAATAAAATATAATATAATATAATAAAATATAATAAATATAATAAAATATTTTGAGGTGAACTGTCGCTTTCATGTGTTAAGCTGAAGATTACAACTTTTGTTCAATTCTAAACGGTCTTTAATCAAATCCAGAATATTGAACATTTGCACAAAACAGTCGATATTAGTCACCTCTAATTCCAGATCCTGTGGCTCATCCTCTGAGAGTGGAATGACTACTATCTTGGTGATCTTGTAGACTTTGTGGTCTCCTGGCAACTGGCCCACCAGTGCTTTCTGGCGAATCAGAATCAAGCCCAGAGGAAGATCTGCCCAAAAGGGGAGAGGAAAGGAGTGTGTCATGAGTTCCACACCTCGTTTTCCTGCTCGATCCGGCATGAATCATTCCTAAGCCAAACATTCTCATAACAACGTCTTCAAAGACATTTGCATGAAGGCACGCTGCAGTCATACTTTCACTGACAACTCAATATAAATCAATAGATAAAAGTGCACCCTGCAGCAGGCAACTGAGATGTTAAGGTGGAAAATTTAATGAGAACAGCCTGGGCTCTTTGAAGGAATAGCGCAAGGAAATATCGGGTTTGCCTACTGGATTATGTTACAATGTAAGGCATGTACACTGTGTAGCTACAAACTGATGGGTCTGTCTGTGTAGCTTTGCCCTGAAAAACAGCAATCGAGCATAAAATGTCAACCAATTATTTTAGCCATTAGTACTAAAGCACCATTCAAATATAGAAATCAGCAAGTGTTTCTCTGAAAAAGGAACAGAGACTGACATCATAATGACAATATACATATTAAGCTAAGCTGTCAACAATGGACAGAGGAGGTTTCTCAAATTAGCCACCGAAAGATGAAATGAAAGTACAATGGAAGTTTATAATTTCACCTGTATGCAAATAATCCCTAAAGAGTTTCCTTTTTTAATCTATTAAAAGGCATTTGTTTAGTTGAATGGTTTCTGTGCAGTATTTGATTCGAGCATCCTGTAAAATACCCAGAAATTTTTATTAATTATTTTATTAAACACCACTGTATTTAACATGCTAAAGCTACATCACGACGGATCCGCAACAAAGCTCTGAAAGACATTTAGCAATTACAAAACAATAATAAACCAAATTAAGCAGACATTTTTTCTGGTGCTGGAACAGCCTTTCATTATGTTAATCATTATGAGTTTCTGGTACCCAGTTTCTTCCTGCGACAAACTGAATTACAGTAGAACTAAATGGAAATGATCACGTTTGATATTAAATCAGGCACAGAATGGTATTTTAACAATAATTACATTAGACTATAAATCTGTTTTATTCCAAGATCCAGAGCCACCGAATGCATTGCAAACATAAACATGTTACTCTCATCATCCATACACAAAATATGTAGTGTAAAGAGCAGACTTACCGACATGAAGCTGCATTTTTCCAATTATTCCCTCTACAAGGCCCAGACAGACAGGGTTCCATGCTAGCAACAGGTCGGTTGCTGAAAGAAAGACAGAAATAAGTCACATGAGATCAAAACATTTAACCTTGTAACAGAATCATAGTCCGCTGAATCTTTTGGTAATTAACATGAAACCGGGGGATAATAGTGCATTCTTAAGAATCTAGACTTAATGGAGGTTTTTCCCTCCAATAAGGCACACTTTATGTTTTTTAATAATTTGTTGTTAATAATATTTTGGAAAATACACATTCACTTTGATTTTTTATTATTATTATTATTATTATTTCAGCAATTTAAAATATTAAATTTTTTATTCTTATTAATAATTACTACAATTAAACTTGTCTACACGAGGCAATGGATGATAACCGGTTTCAAGGTTTACCAAAGTTTGGAAAAGTTTTTTCTGTTTTACTGTTCCTACAGCATGTGCAATTTTTGTTTTATTTTACATGTTGTCAAATAAAAAAATATATATATATTTTATTTATTTTTTTATGGCAACAGTATATCCAACAGCAGGACCATCCCCATCAAAATATACTGGTCATCCCACGATTAAGCAAACATTTGAAAAACAAATGATTTTTGCAGCAACATCCAAGCATGCTATGGACCTAAACAGTGCAGTGGATTTCTTTTACAAGTTGTAAAGAAATCAATGTTTTTTTTTTAAGTAATGAAGCTAGCAGAAGTCATTTTAATTTGATTTGTGATTTTAACCAAGACATTAAAAAGAACTTATTTTACAACAGTAATCACAATACTGTGATACAGTGATATTTTAGTCCAAGGTTATCATACCATCAGAATCTTATTGCGGCACATGCTTAGTCTACACATTAGTTTGTTTTTTTAAATTAACACATTTTTTTTATTATTATACCACTGCCGCATCATCACAGCTTCAATTGACATTTAACAGTTATAAGAGTGCTCATTATCGATCTCAAAAAACCTTCCCAAAGCATTTCAAAGATGGTTTCCTCACAGTGATGACTGCTGACTTGAGTCAACGACTTGCTGAGCAGCACCTCTTAAACGAAATGATCAGCATCACTTGCATTGTCAGGAATGATGTGGAGGGTCTGAGATGTCATGAGCAAAGACAGCATTTTTTGGAGTATGTCTGACAGTATATGGTTCCTCTACTGACAGAAATCAGAAGTCCATTTGGAAGTGCACATTTGCGGCTGTTGGGCACCCAACCATCCCCTGACTAATTGTGAGGAGACGTTCACAGCTTGATGATTGATGGGTGCGAGCTAGATGAGCTGTATCATGAAGTTGCCAAAAATCTATCAGAATGACCATGAGCTTGGCTCTGGGCAAAAATCCCAGTTTAAGGAAAGAGCTCCAATTACTACACCATGAAAACCTGGTACATTACCTTGGTAGCTGCATGACTTTATGGCAGCAGTTTGATATCAAAATTACTAAGAAATTCTGAACTTAAAGTTCAATTAAACACTGCACTCAAAATTGTTATTAAAATTGGTAATTAAACGAACATTAATAAGATACATTCATTTGAGTGCCTGATGCAAGTAAGTTTGAATTGTGTGCTCTATTAACTTACCACACATCACAGATGGAGACTGAATTATAAACAATCTATTAAGTACTACAGTGGTATAACCTCACCCAGACATGCT
This sequence comes from Danio jaintianensis, assembly GCA_903798115.1. Taxonomy (NCBI): domain Eukaryota; kingdom Metazoa; phylum Chordata; class Actinopteri; order Cypriniformes; family Danionidae; genus Danio; species Danio jaintianensis. The sequence continues at coordinate 19,798,209 of CAIGQV010003909.1, forward strand.
GGAAATTGTGGAACTCGTACAAAAGAACTGAGACTGTATCTATGCATCATGCATATAGTGGAAACCCTTATCCAGTTAAATTATGGAACAGCAGTGCAACCTAAACCCGATCAGCCTGACTGAACGCACGTGGCTTAAAACAACTAGATTTCATTCAAATCTTCACAGGCTTTGAAGACACGGAGAGTTGGACTTGCTGCTCATCTAGTCTTAGACATGACAAGAAATACATGTGGTGTTGGGAACACATTCAGAGATGAAGATCGTGGTTCATGGCTGAGTATTTAAAACTTTTGGTTTAAAAATCTAATGAAAATAAATGTTGGGAAAATATTACAGTAATTTGAGGTAGTATACATACAATATACCACTGTAAGTGTAAACTGCATGAGGTTAGAGAGGTTGGTTTGATGCCAGGGCAAAAAATATATATTAATTTGACTATCTGCCACTTCTGCGACTTGACCTAACACACCTACCACTTTCTCTAGAAGAACGGTCACATGTTTGGCCCTGACTTTAACCTTTGCCATTTAACTGTGTAACTAGATATTTCACTTGTGAGAGTTTAACAGAATCAGAATGAGCCCACATATTCATACACCTCCTCGCTGGTTAAAAAGAAAACTGTCACAACATAAAAAGCCATCAGAGATATAGGGCGCTATTTCTCCTGAAGAAGTTTAAAGAAGCTTTAAGATTCATGAAATGCAAATCAACAGCTAAACAAACAGTGTGAGCTCAAGAGCAAATTTGTGGCCCTGATTGGTTATTATGTGAGCTTGTGAACACACTCAGGACCTTTGCAGATGGGTTGTTGCTAAAAGGGATACAGCTGCGGCCGGAAGTTAACAAGAATTATTTATATTACTTATTAAATTACACAATAATAGTATTTTATTAATGTCTACCTCTACCCCAACCCTAAACCCAACCCTCACAGTAAAGTTAAAAAAAAAGAGTATTGTTCATATTATTAATTAAATTACCCATTAAATTGCTTTTTATTACCACCTACCTCTACCGCAACCCTAAACCCAATCCTCACATTAACATAAAAATAGTAATTATTGTTGTTTCACAAAAATGATGCTATATTGATGTGCGTATCCACAGTTGTATCCCTTCTAGACTTCACCTTGCAGAGGCTGTGGATTAAATTTTCAGTTTCTTGTACAGACCAATCAATTTGCTGTACTAGACATCCACACATGGTCAGGAGTATAAATTTAGTTTTGCCTACATTTTTTTGCCTACATTTTTTGACTGTAAATGTGCTGGCAACCATTCTCTTGTGTTTTCTAAATTGTCACAAACCAAAGTTTCAGCTAAAATCTTCTCTAATGTTCTGCTGAAGTAAAAACAATCGGCAACATCTCAGTTGTCCTGTGGGTGTGCAAATTAACAGTAAATTTTGATCTAAATTTTGAAACTATCCATTTGAAAGAATTGATGCATGTTAAAATATTTATTCTGACATTCCAAACTGAATCGGATTTCTATATGATAATAAATTATGCAAATTAAACCAATACTGTTTGTTTAAGCTAAACTGGTAGCCTCTGCATCTTTTGGATACATGAGATGAAACTGGGCCCAAACCATGTGACAACATCAGACCAAAATACATTTTTACAACAACAATAATAATACTTTTACATTTTATTTTACATAAAATGTAGGCTATATTGTTTATCAAATTATTTCAAAGTCATTATTTGCTCACCCTCAAACTTTTCATTGGAACATGAAAAAATAGGTCATGTCAGGAATAATATTAGGGACTGACAGGCTTTCTCAATTCCCTTTTACAGTTCGGTATGAAAAAAAGGTGAAATGAAAGTTATGGTAAGTGAGTCTGTATGTGCCACTCTATTTAACATCTCCTTTTGAGCTCGACCGAATGAAGTCACACAAGGTTTGGAAAAACACGAGTAAATAAAACAATTGTTATTTTTATGTGAACTAGCCTTTTAAGATTTTTAAGCTGACATGTCAACGTCCTTGAGCAAAATACACTTACCCCCAAAACCACATTTAATGAGGAAAGCAAAGCAATTTAAAAGCACGACATCAGATCAAAACATCACTAGAGGTTTACACTTGACACTGATGTCATCCACGCGCCGCTGCTTTGAAACTAGGGCAATGAAAACACCACAACTGAGCATCTTTCAGATAACAACCTCAATAGCACATAAGAAACTGGCATTTCCATCTACTTTAGAGGATTTTACAAGTCTACTCGTGACAGGAGCAAAAAACATCACTCATTTTATTCCGAAGCAGTCTAAAAAAGGCTTTGAGGCGCGAGAAATGGCAACAACATCAAACGGAAACATTGTAACACGCTATATAAGAAAGTGATGGAGTTGAAATGTAAGCATTACCCGGTCTCACGGCCATAGATCCATCCTTCCTGCTGCACCATAGCGCGTTATCTCCGCTCTGGAGAATATAATGATCTTTAGCCTGAAACAGCTCCATGTTCACCGTAATACCGAAACATACGCGCGTCCCGACAAACCGCTGGATTTGTTCCCGATCCGAGAAACGAGGAAATGAAGCAGCTCCCTTGTCGCCCGCTGGCAGTCCCAGTAGACGCCAGCTAACCTGCTAGCTCTGTACCTGTGTAAACGTTTATATTAATCTGATCAGACATCGTGCCTCTATATCGTCTAATGGCCGACCATCGAAAATGAGTCGACGGTGGATTTAATGTCAGTTTAATAAGGGCGATATTCTTGTAGTGCTTCGCAAATGTGCCGGTCGGTCTAATATTTTCCACTGAGGGGAGCAGCAGCAGCGAAACAATTTCCTCCAGTTATACACACACGTGACCTCCTCCGTCACACTGAACAGCATAGTTCATCAGTTAGTGGATGCCCCACCTGCACTGCTTGTTTTGGTGTGTTGTTTTGTTATAGTCTAGGGAAATCTGAAATATGACCATAGATGAACATATAAAATTATTGCTAAGATATTTACTTGAATATATTTTGTAATTCGAATGGTTGAACGAAATATATGTTATATTTGCGCTATTTTGAAATATGTTGCATATATGGACGTATATGACGTTTTATGTGTGAAATTCAAATGTGAACGATTATCTTATATATGTGATTTGTATATATTGTCATAGGTATAGGCCTATAAATTTCTATTTTGCCATTTATAATTACATGTCAACATGCATAATATAATGTAGGCCTATTTGAGATATTGATAAATTGATAAATAACTAATTCATTCATTCATTAGTTTTCTTTTCGGCTTAGTCCCTTTATTAATCAGGGGTCGCCACAGCGGGATTAACCACCAATTTATCCAGCAGATGTTTTACGCAGCGGATGCCCTTCCAGCTGCAACCCAGCATTGGGAAATTGATAAATAACTGTCATATATAAAATTGGTGGACTGTCTGCCTTGGGTAGTCTGCGTGAATGACATTTTTCAGTTGTTATTTTTCTTCAGTTTTTTATAGACTGATGTATATGATCGTTGCTCTCTCCTCTTATCCAGTGGCACCATAGGGTTTATGAGCCCCTCTTCATATTATCTTGGGCCTCCATTGAAATCATATTTCTTTGGGGTCCCTTCTGATCATCGGGAATTAAAACTAACCCTCCCTTATTAACCCTCCCTATCTGTGTCTTGTCTTGGTTTATTGAATGCAAAAACAAGAAGGGTCATCTATGACAAAAATAAAAATAAAAATAGTTTAATTTGTGCATTTTATATATGTCCATTTTATGCTCTGCACAACAAGAGCATTTTAAAAAAAGAAACTTTTTAAAACGATACTACAATCTCTGTGTAATTTTAGTGAGTGTGTGGGGGGGGGGGGGGCGGGGTTGACAACATAATGTGTTCAGTCTATCGGCATGCATGAGTACTTGATGACCAAAACAATAAGGGAAGACTACAGATCCATATGTATTGTATCCCTGACCCAAATTGCACATTTTATGTGCACATCCAGGAAGTCCGTGATTAATTGCAAAAGAAATGACTATTCAATTTACACAACTGTGGTGGCTCATACTGATTTACTATTATTTTAGAGTATAAGTAAAAAAACTATTCATCAATAGTAATATTGTTTCAGCCCTAAGTATTTTAAGTAAAATGGAAGGGTGCTAGATAGATAACTTTTTATAGGGATTACTTTTAAGAGTAAAAAATCATGTATTCAGTGTTGGGGAAAAAGTAATATATTACAAAATATCTTTGTTAAAGTAACTAAATGTGTTAGTTACTTTTAAGGAAAGTAATGCGAAAGTATGTTATTATTTTTGCGTTATTTTTGGAGTAAGATATAGGCTTAAATTTGTAATATATTACTTTTTTACCCAACACTGCATGTAGTACAGTTTGGAAGTAACTTGCACAACACTGTCCATGAGGCCGTAAGGTTTCAGAAAGATGCTTGCAAGTGCCCCTTTTTGTGCCAACTATGAGCCCTCGATGCACATTTCTGCCAAAACAATCTTCGAGCTACTGACTTCTAAACAACGATCAAAGCAGCATTATGTCATGAAAGAGTGGACTCTCGAGGCAGATTGCAAGGGTTTAAGGAGCCATTTGGAACAGAGCCAGTGCTTGCCTTGCATGCTCATAATACAGAGATTTTAGTTATTGTCATGATCTGTGTGACCCGGGATCATTTTAACAGTGTTGTCTGTTTTGTTGTGTCAACATATTTTAACTGTTTTGTATTAACTTTTAAGTGAATTGGAAGAAAATTCTTACTAAGTCATATAATCTCGTCTGCAAGATTCTGTAAGATCTAGGGCAGGGGATGTAAAAACCTGTACCACTGTCCTGCAGAGTTTTGATCTTTTCTAATATCAAGGGCTGAATCTATAATTGCAGATACTTCCCTAGTGAAAAACAGTATCTGTGACCTACTTCTTGCAACATTTTGAATTGTGTATTGTACAGTATACAATGGACACTTTGCTATCCCATGAGGCCAAGAGAATTTGTAAATGGCAGCGATCAACACAATTGATGCTGGTAAATAACATGATAATAGCAACATGGTGAATATTATTTATACTACACATATTCATAATATATAAAAACATACTTTGTAGTGGTAGTAAAATAATTACTTATTCAATACAAGTACCCACTCAACAACAGCAACCAGTGTCTTCATATTCATTAGAAATGGTTGGAGCTAAAAATCGCCAGGAAAACTACTATTATATTCCTCATTAATCTTGATGAATTTTATGCTATCAAAGTTCAGTCTCAGTGAGCATAATATTATAATCCCAAACTATAATTCTTCAAGTACTTTACACTAATAAATATTGAACAATGTGAAGCTTTGGTTGTAAATGAAAAACCTGTCAACATTATTTTAGCAAAGTGCTTCATTTTATTTTATTTGCAGTCATGCTTATGTGACCATATCGTGTCGACATTTGAACAAACTGCAAATAATCAAGCTGTGAACACTGAACATTGCATACTATTTCACAAAACAGACTTTGAAACCAGTTTTGTTCGCAGTATTAGTACGATATCTGAGTCAGTAACAGGTCATTGAGATTAAAAAAAAGAAAGTCTCACAAGCTTCATGTGAGACATATAGCACTCTGTTTTGAATTGAATTGAGCTAATAGATTATACAAAGTCATTTTTGGTACACTTTTGGTTTCCCCCAGAGCAAGTTGTGATTAAGTTATCTTGCTCAAGGTCACAATGTTGACAAAACAGGAGTCCACAACTTTGCACTGACCCTGACTGCCTTAAAAAAACAGAGCCTTAATCATAAAGGCGACCATACAGTATATTCAGTATAATCAGTATTTTATCATATTAATTTTTTTGAAATTCTAAATTTTAAGCAGAACATTCATACTAGTGGAAATGTTCTTTTTGGCACAGAAAAATAGAATAAAAATATAGCATTATTTGTATCCTTTCATTCAACAAATAACAATACTGACAAGCGTTCAAACCATCACAAGGAATTCTGTCAGCAAAGCTTGCTCTCAACAATGACTTATTCTTCTGCACGATGTTAAAATGTTTATATTCTAAGGCATTAATTGTTTATACAAGTATGAAACAAAATAATCCCATAGTCCAAAACCAAAATTCTTTTTATATTTAAAACGTGTAGATGTCTTCGTTTTTAGTACACACAATGTTAAAAATCGAATCAAACGTTTCCACGCCGATAGCTCATGACTTCAAAAACAACATGTGTTCTTAAGGAATATTCTTCATTCATTCCACATGGTACAAAAGATACTTTTTGGCCGTTAAAATACTTTCTTCTGGTTCAAGGCCTCATTTTCAGGTATGTTTCTTGAATAAAACTGATCACCGTTATGTCTTTTGCTACAAGACATTGGCGTGGTGAGATTTGACAACAGCAGCATCACATAACAGCACTCAGTAAACAAATCACGTTAGATCATTTCCAACAGAAAACTTCAATTATTTGTGCATGCAACTAATAATAATTGCACAAGTAAAAAGAAGAATGGGGATTATATTAATGTTCTCAAATTTGTGCCTTCTTTGCGCAATTATGAAAACTCCTTGACTTTCTCTGTGTTCAACGGGTCAATCATACTCGGATCTCCTTTGACCTCAGGGTACGCATCTCCAGCCTGCATCTCTCCGATCATCTCCAGTTCGTCTAGAATATTCTGAACTCTGCGGACACCGTCTCTCCGAGCCTGACGCACATCTGGACGACCTTCGGGATCTACAGAGTCCAGAGCCAGCAGTTCTTTGGTCAACATCTCCTCCAGTACCAAGTATCTTTTATCATTCTTCTTCCCATCGAAGCACTTCACGTTTTGTGCCAGCTTATTCACGCGTTCCACTATCTGCTGCACTTTGACCAGTCCCGGATGGCTCAGATCTTGTTCCAGAGTCTCTTTGGGCTGGATTTGCGGAGACGGGACTTCTTGAGGTGTTTGAGGAGCAGCTGTTTCCTGGGGTTCTGGTGCTGGAGGAACTTGTATGGTAATATTGGATGTCTCTGATACCTGCGGTGAGGGTTGTGCTTTTGGCTGAGGATTTTGTGTAGGTTGTTGTTGTTGTACTGGCTGATGATGTATTTGCTGGGGAACTTCACTCACTCTTTGAATGGGAACCTCAAACGTGGGTACTCTGATGATTTCTTCAACTGGATGTTCAACTTTAGAAGGTATTGCTGGGTGTCCAATGTGTTGCTGCATCTGGAAATGTTAACATATTCTCTTTAGTTTCATTTTAAGGATTATTTTTTGATTACTTGAGAAATAATAACTGTAAATATGACATAAATTAACAATAAAGGTGCATGAAGGGATTTTTGCCAAACAATGTTGTTATTTTAAGGTACCAAAATTAATACACTACACTATAACCAAACACAACCTCGCCCCTTTTTGAATTCTCTACTATTGTTATTAGACACACCCCTTACTGCTGACTGGCTGCCAGTGTGTTTTGGGTATCATCGGACACTGGTGTCAAAAGCCTTTCTCAAAAATTGCTTAGTGCACATTTAAACTGAAAGTTCACCCAAAAATGAAAATTCTGTCATCATTTATTCATCTTCCATTAGTTCAAAACCTGTTTTAGTTTCCTTCTTCTATTGAACACAAAAGAAGATATTTTGAAGAATGTTGGAAACCTGTAGCCATTGAAATAAAATGTTTCCTACTATGGATGTCAATGGCTACTGTTTTCGTCAGAATATCTTTTTTTGTCTGCAACAGATAAACAGAAACTCCAAAAAGTAAATGATTATTTTATTTTCATCTTTCAGTTTAATATACCCTTGATAAAGAACACACATACCTGAGGTCTCTCTCCCATGATCTGAGCCATGACTGGCGACTGGGCTCTTAAGGGGACAAGGATGGGGCTGGCAGCACGGTTCTGTTGAATCTGAATGGGCACTTGTTCACGGTAGATTTTTTCTCGAGTGGGATGAGAACTTTGGCTAAGCTGGGATTGCAAGACCCCCCCGGCACCCTCATGAATGACCGGAATGGGGATGTATCCTGCCCTGAGACCTGTATTGGTGGATCTGGGCTGCTGGTGAAGGCCACTGATTTGTTGGTGGGTCCCTTGTGGTTGATAACCCTGTGATAAATTAAAAATACAGTTGGGGTCTGTGTGATATATATATATATATATTGAATGAAATAAAATGTTACATTTTGCATGAATGCATTAAATTGGTCAAAAAATACCTTAATGACACTTAGGGCATTAGGAAAATTTTACAAATTAACAAATCTCCAGAAGCACAGTACACAAGTTTTAACTCATGTCTTTACTCTGAAAAATAATAATAATAATAATATCTTATAATAATAAGAGTTTGCTTGAGGATGCGCCATAAATGTAATAGTTGTAAATAATATTCAGCTTCCTGCACTTACTGATTGTTGATTTCACAAACCTCAATATATCAACAGGAGGTATTCATTTTGTTTTGCTCTCTATATGCTTATTTGACTCTCAAGAAATGGTAACCACCGAATTGCATTATATGAATCACCAAGGAGCTAAATATTTTCTTTAACATTCTACTGAGGAAACTGTCACCTGCGTCTTAGATTAATGGTTCCCAATTGCTGTCCTCGGGAGCCACATAAGTAAGGAAGACAAACAAAAAAATGTACTAAGCGGGGGGAATACTACTGGAATTTGAAACCACTGTCTTAGATGACCCAAGGGTAAGTAAATTAGCAACAAATTTTTGTGTGAACTATCCTTTTATTGCAAACCTTTCCCAATAAACCCAAGTCTGCCATGTCTAAGTCTGCTTTCTCGTGATCTTACCTCAGGGCCATGTGAAGTGGGTGAGCAAGACGAATATACTTCTGATGGGGTCTGCACTGGAGATCTAGGCCGACAGTGTGCTGCTGGCGTTGGGGAAGGTGTACGTCCATCTGTTCTCAGATTCTGCTGTACCGCTGGATGAATGTAGGAGAAACTGGGATACTGCTGCAGCCTGGGTTCAGGGTTTTCATGGCAGACGGGGATGGGGATGTAGCCCTGCCGGAGCATTGGCTGCCTCATCTCATTAATAAAGGTTTTGTGCATGTCCTGAGGAGACTCTGGGGACATTGAGGGACCATTGGAAAAAATCTGCAACAAGAAAATGTAAACCGTTAAAACTCATTACTCATGCAATTGTCTGAAATATTTCACACAATAATGCCAGCAATTCTTATATGCTCTGGTCAATGCAAGCCTGATCAACAACATCACTTCTGATGATACTCTTCAGCTGTGAAGTATTTAGTAGCTGTCTGTGAAATTGCTTTGGAGGGGAAGGCAAATAACAAAAGCATGCAGTTGACTGGGTTATTGAATAAGCTCCAGTTATCAATATTTTCTTTACAAGCATCATGACGAAATTTTTGACTTGCACCAATGGCTTGGCTATGACTAGAGACATAAAAAAAAAATCCAGGGGTAATAGTATGTCGGTGTTGTTTGTGAAATAACTCTGCTGCACCTAGGTCATAATTTTTATGATTAATCTGAACTGTAAATGCCAAAATAGGGACAAACATTTCTAGTCACACTTTTAAACATAATAAGAACTCACTGTGTATTAATAAGATAATGCTGTCTATTATACTGTATTTACTACACCCAAATATAGCACAATCGCCTCACAGCAAAAAGGTCGCTGGTTCGAGTTGGCATTTCTGTGTGAAGTTTGCATGTTCTCCCCGTGTTCGCGTAGGTTTCCTCCGGGTGCTCCGGTTTCCCCCACAAATCCAAAGACATGTGGTAGGTGAATTGGGTAAGCTAAAATTGTCCGTAGTGTATGTGTGTGAATGAGAGTGTATGGATGTTTCCCAGTGATGGGTTGCAGCTGGAAGGGCATCCGCTGCGTAAAACATATGCTGGATAAGTTGGCGGTTCATTTCACTGTGATGACCCCAGATTAATAAAGGGACTAAGCCGAAAAGAAAATGAATGAATGAACTTCACCCAAATATGAAGTTTTCCTTTCACACTATAGTGTTCTAAACTTTTAAGAATTTCTCAACAAGGTATTCTAACGAATGTTGAAAAAGCAGCTATTCACATCAATAGTAGGAACAAAAATACTATGGAAGCCAATAGTTTCCTTTTTTTCTAACATTTTTCAGCATATCTTCCTTTGTGTTCAACAGAAGAAAGAAACTCAAACAGGTTCGAAACAAGTGGGGTAGAGTAAATCATGGCAGAATTGACATTTTTGGGTGAACTGTCCCTTTAAATAATATATTTTTACAACAGTCTGGTTCTGAAGTAAACCTTTCATATATTCATTTTCTCCATTAGAAAATGTATTTCTTTTTTTTAATTATCTTTAAAAACAGACATGTTGTGAGCTCCATGGTTGTTACTCAATGAGTTTATTTAACCCATCTGCTCACATTAATTTAACTTAGTATTAAAACTCAACTGTTGGTAAATCAATCTCAAAAGACATTTAGATTTGGTATTTCCACAATATCATAGTACTTACATATTTAAAGTATAATTCCATTATGTCCTTTGCAATGATTCGTGCTGTACCATTCTTGTACTCTTATCTTTGAGTCTGATTTTCAAACATTTCATTGCTTCAAAGCAGAGTTTGCACTTTTGTGATTAGCCACAGTTTTAGTTCGGTTCAAGGCTTACAATGCATCAACAGTGATGTTATAAAATATGCCTGTGGGTAAAAATGCTATACCAGAGCTGTTAAACAGTGGGAACTAATGCTTTATATAATGTTATCAGTTTGATGATGCACATTTTGTGAACTGAAAGTCACTCTTGTATTAGGCATGACACATTATATCATGTGATTAACAGTATTTAACACCTGCTAAATCTTTCCTATTAGCCTCACATCACTGTCAAGTTGTAGGCTTTTACGACTAGTCATATTCAGTCACATGCGACTTTCACCCGTTGTAAATCTGTCTAACGTAAATTGATATTAGGTTATTGCAGGCAATCAACCAACAACTTGCTAGTGTGTTGAGTCACTGCATTATTCCAGTAAGTAAATGTAAATCTTGAGCCTGACTGTGGCTTGCATCTCCTCTCATCTGTTTGACATGCAAAGGTCAATCCGCCCTCTCTCAATGACGAGGCAGTCCAGGATTTAAGCATGAAATATGAGTGGGTAAAACCTCACTGTGCACAGCAACTGTTAAGCGACTGCATTGGCTTACAGGATATACCCTGTATGCTGTGGATTCTAATGCCATGACTCACTCTAGGTAGCATTTTTCAATGGGTTCCTGTGCTGTTGACACTGTGTCTTAAAATACTCTTTGTGAGGGGGAGGGCCTCCCTTACTTATCAATGTAAATTGGAGGTGCATAGACAAAACAAACATCAAACAAGATAAAATCCCTAGCATATCACAAAACACCTATTTTGATGTTGAAACAGCATAATTACGTAATATAAGACAGGGGCTTTCAACAAGGGGCTAATAAATAAAAATTTAGCAGATAAAATACAGTCATTTCAATTGGAATCGACACTAAAAAGTTTCCCACACAGATTTTGCTCCCATTAAAGTGACTTTTGTGTGAACTGTGGCTTGTATGTCACTACACTACTCACAATTGTAGCTTAAATTTCACTTGTGTCTACAACTGAGAAAAAAAAAATGAACTACGCATCAAAATATACTGAATTCAAAAGGTGAAATTGCTCTAGATGTTTCGTTGTCTGTTCCAAATTAAAATGCATAGTACAAATCGTTGACTGTAAATATCAAAACAAATTATGTAAAGACATTAATGTGGGAATATAGGGATAGGCCAAGTGCGAAATGCAACACTCAAAATGCATCTGATTCCTTTTTTATGACTCATGGGCCTGAAAAGTTCAAAGATGGCTCGTTCAAGGTGAAATGTTGCGCAATTACCACAGTTTTAAAGGCAAAATATTAAATATTGAGAATGATGGCTGGTTGGTGACCTCACGCCCTCTGCTATTTTGACGCCAAGAGTAGCGCCCAGTTTATCTCCTGGCAGCTGTCTTTCCAGCAGATCCTAACTTCGGACAAGTGTTGATCTACCTAATGAAAGATGCCAACTGGCAAGCCCTTGTGTTCCCCCCTCCGCATATCTGACTTCCAGAACCTGATGTGCGGAGAACAGTTTGACACTTCCAGTGTGTAACTTTTCAAGCCCATTCATTGGGAATGACAGAATCGGTGAGTGGGTGGATCTCTCTCAAATCCCATGTAAGGGAAACTTTGAGGGACGTGTTAGTGCTGTGTAGCTCCAGCGATGTGGAGAACAAGCGCAGTGTGCGTAGTTCTCGAGGCTTTAAATAAACATTGTGGAGTCGTTCTAACACTCTCACATATGACTGCAGTGCGTCACACAGTAATCATTTCGCCTGAGATCATCACACTAATATATATTCGCCCGTGCAATAACATCTTCCGTCAGGCCGTTCAAATGCACGCTATATTTCCAAGAGGAGACTGCGATTCACGCGCGAGCTAAAGCGAATATCAAGTGCGTGGCTCATCTTCCCTAGACAGTCAGTGTCTGCTCAAGTACGATTTTGGATGTACTGAGTGGGATCGTAGCCTACGCACTCAGCAAAATAGCTTTTTATCGATGAAACAGCCTCCAAAATGCCACAACCCAAAGTAATCTATCAAACGCGTCACACACAGATTTGCATTTTGAAATCGCCGGAAAACGGATCGCGTTTGACAGCGCAACTTCGCAAAAGCAAAATCAGGATCGGTCTTACCTTTTTCGTATCGTGCCGCGGATCGTTCCACGTCGTTGTGCGATTGTTGTGATCCACAAAAAACGGCCAGCCTGTCTGCGGGTCAATTTTGATCTCCCAGCCAGGTGGCAGAGGATCGTTAGTTGCCATCGTTTCGACTGGAGACAGTGTTTTCATACTCTGATATTGCTTCGCTCCCGAATATTGTGCCATTACAGCCGCTACAGACGCTTTAAAGGGTCCGTTTGATGACGTACTGTAAATGGGGACGGGTTTCTCGAAGCAGCAAGGTCCGAGGACTACCGAGAAAGTTCTAGCTGAGGGATCACTGTTACGCCCACACGTGTGACCAAAAATTACCCCTTGACCGTCCAGACACAGATCCACTCTTGAGACTTTAATCGCCTCCCCCCGCGGTTTACTGGACCGAGCACACTTGTTGCTCTTTTACTGTTCATTTCTAAATACAGACAGATTCGACACATTTCATAATCAATCTGTCAGATCTGCCGTGCATGCGGTACCTCCAATTTGGCTTCTATCACATAATCCGTAATTATTTGATCTCCGTGTAAAGACTAGGTCGAGTAATCCCTGTATTATTTCTGTAAATAGATTATGATCGTCTATATTTATATATATGTAATAATTATATAATAATTAGGCTATTGCTATTACAATAAAATGAAATTAAAATAAAATGTAGAAAAAAGATTTTGTTAAGAATATATTTCATATTTAGCCTAAATTAATTAATAATTCATATAAATATTTATAACCTATATAATATGTAAATACATTTGTAATTTAATGCTTTTTCCAATAATAAAATATATCAAAAAAACGTTATTTTGTTTTATAATTTTTACATTTTAATTATATTAATATTTATATTAATTGTACTAGACGCATTTTTATTTCATTTTAATTCATATATCAAAATTATAACCACTGGCATTTCTAATATTTAATCGCTCATACACCCTTGGATATTTACTACGTTAAAACAATATTCATAGAGTTTCATTTTTAATCAAGAAAGAAAAATAGCAAAGGGCGGTTTCTGCAGTCCCAAGACGAGGTTCCCAAGAAAAATGTTCTCAAATGTGTTAAATATTGACTTGCGAATCTAATTTATTAATGACTTTTTCAGATACTTTGTTGTACTCCTTAATTTTCAAGATTTTTAAAAGCATTTCTGCAGTGTAAATTAACAGTCATCACTAAAGCTTTAGTTGTCATGTATCCGCGCGTTTATATGTAAGTAGGCTATGTGTCACAGTAGGTTACCATTTTATTGCTGACTATTGCCGATTTAACTGGCCAGTAGTGGACACCGGAAAACATGTAGAAAACCCCTCCAAAACTTAGAAAAAAAACATCAAACAAGTAACCCAATGTCACATTACCAAATAAAAATACCTTCACAAGGATACCTGCTGTCATGCACCTGCGTTCACAGAAACACTGGGAAGCTCTTTTCTTTCAGATCCAACATTCTCCAAAACACCGGCTGGTTCTGCGCACGCGCACTGACTGTCTTCCTGACTAGCCGGGTTCCGCCATTTTCTACTCAAGATTGAAAGTAACACCAGTCCTGTATTGTTTGTCCTAAAAATAACCCCCTTCTGAGAAACTGAAAAGAGGTTCTGTTAGCACTCTTTCCGGCATCCGATAATGGAAGACGAGAGCCACCCAAAAACCCTGTAAGTAGCTGAAAACACAAAGCCTGTCAGTGCTCAGTAAATAGCCGTTCGACCCTTAGCATCACTGGTTTAGCTAACAGCTAACGTTAGCTCCAAAAAAACGTCGTCCTACCAACGTTTTTGACATCACGTTATTTTACTAATCTTTGTTTATAACCGGTAATCTTTCGGTCAACTATTATCGCTTATATTTCATACAGTGGAGGAATCTTAAAGTGTTTATCTTCAACTGACAAGCGTTGGAAACATGATTATATGTAACGTTAGCATGTTTAAGCTAAGCTAACGGCCAAGTAGACAAAACGGACAGCCTTGAGAACAATTGAATGCAAGTCGATTAGGCGAATATAAGTATAGTGTCTAAACTTAAATTTGGCTTCTTAAGTTACGTTAGATTAGTTTAGTATATAAACTAACAATACGTCATGTTCGGTGTCAATGTGTTTGAACGAGTATGTCATTGTCTCCTAGTGGACTAAGAGCTGTAATATCAGGCCTGTTGCCTTTTATAAAAGTGTGGAGTTTGCGTTTCTCTCAGATATAAATCTCTTGTGAATTGACTTTACGTTGAACTGTAACTCATAGATTCGCTAGTTCGGTTTTGGGTGTAAATGTATTCCTGTCATAAGGTCATTCGGGCATAAAGGGGCTGTCAGATTTCTGGCCTCTGCCTTTCTATATGAAGAAGAGTTTTTTTTTTAAATTGTGTACTCAAGGCTTAAATTTAAAAAAAGTTACCTGTTATTGCAATTGAACTCTTCAGATACTTGTATATGAAGATAGAAAGATACAAAGATATGTATGATGTTGAAAACACTTGTACAATCAAAAGATTTATCTTCATGAGATATATATATATATATATATATATATATATATATTTTTTTTTTTTTGATAGATTAGGTTTAGCAGGTTTATTTTGATGTTTTAAAATTAATCTGTAATCAGTGATATATATTGTTTTTTTTTTTTTGTGTAAATACATAGAGGATGATCTATGAGTTATGACATCCAGTCTGTAAATACACTTGTGTGTTTTTTTTTTTTTAATTAACATATGCTTAATTTGCATTTTCAGCTATGTGGGGAATCTTTCAAGAGATGTAACGGAGAACTTGATCCTACAGTTATTTACTCAGATTGGGCAATGTAAAAGTTGTAAAATGATAACAGAGGTAAACATCCATCACACAATACTTTTTTCTCTCCAAATGTTATGACTTTGAGCTCATGATGAATGGGCTTGTGTGGAAAGCATTGCATTTACCTTAACTTTAAAAATAAATGTACTAATTTCATGTGTTTAAAATCACCAAAAATTGATGTTAATGACAGAAAATATTTCACCTAAGTCTTCCACCCAATACCCATGACTTTGCAATAATACATTTTCCTGGCTTTTCTTCTCAGCAGTCTGATAGCAGCAGGAAGATGAACTCTTCTTCTATTGGATTTTCTGTTTTGCAGCATACAAGCAATGACCCCTATTGCTTTGTGGAGTTCTTTGAACACAGAGACGCTGCCGCGGCATTAGCTGCCATGAATGGAAGGAAGATTTTGGGAAAGGTACATCTTGTGGCATCATTTAGTTAGACAAGATTTGTGTGGTTTGAGGTTTGTTGTGAAGTGTTGCAATATCATGTTATTAAAGGTAATGCCTTTAACAAAAGTATTTATTTATTTATTTACAGGAAGTCAAGGTAAATTGGGCTACCACTCCTAGCAGTCAGAAGAAAGACACGTCAAGTAAGTTATCCACTTGTTAAGTTTAATGTCATGCATCACATTTTCTGGGCCCTAAAGCCTGGGACACACCAGACTGTCATTAAAGAACTAGCGGCAACGAAAACTCACTATGTTGTCTGCTGTGTCTGGACCAAAAAACTGCGCGTGAACACACCAAACGGACAACAGCCGACAAGAATAAAACAAGAATGAGAAACTGTTCTTCACCTGTGTGAGAGGATGTGTCTTTTCATACATGGCAGTAACTGCATTGTCATTCAACAAAGTGAAACTGTAACTAGTGCTGCACACATACAAAGCAGCGTTGTATTTTTGCACACCAGTTAGGGATTCATTTGTGCAAATATGTCTGGTAATCTGTATGGGTAAAAGCAATCATGACGTTTATATCCATGCCTAATCTCAGATGATCAGACAGTTATTCATCTTTTATAAATCGTAAGAAAATTGGTGTCTAGGATGCAACAGGAAGTCCAGAAACTGTAGTGTACACAATGATTTGTTAAAAAATTCAGTTTAATGTGTAATATGATTAAATGGTTTTCGCTCATCAAATGAGGAGAGGCCTGGACTCTGAAACAGTATTTCATGCATTCCATAAGTTAAAAAGCAGATTGTCTTTTACATCAATAGTGGTTCTGATTTAATTTTTTCATTAAATGTTTTTTGTGTGTTAAATATATTTATTTTTCTGCAGATCATTTTCATGTTTTTGTGGGAGATTTGAGCCCCGAGATCACAACTGATGACATCAGAGCTGCATTTGCCCCCTTTGGGAAAATCTCGTAAGTTCTAAGAGGTCACACCCTTCTTGACTGCATAATGTAGAGTGGTCTGTGTTTACTGTAAGCCAGATGACCTCTATATGTAATTTCTTTAACCTTTGTTTTCTTCAAACATTTCTGTCAGTAATGAAAGCATTTTTCTCTTTTATATAAAGCATCAATATTTATAGTTTTAAACTTACACATTTGAGTTGAGAACAGGATGTCATACAGTTTCAGAGACCATACATTTTTTAATTTGCATTGATAATTTTAATAGTCAGTTTTATGAGCAAACAGGGCAATTTAGTCAGTATTGTGTACCCGGATTGATCTGTTGTAAAAAGCACCTTAAAACATTTTTCATCACTAATCTCCACTGCTTTTCTGAAATTGGTAAGTAGTTTCGATTTACCTAAAAGTCAACCAAAAAACAACATTATGCAATGCTACTCTGCCAAATTTTCAGAGTCTCCTTTAGCTCTGAGTGTCAGTTAATAGAGCTCTGGTTATTTTACAGAAATGCTCATAGGATTGGACAGGAGCTTGAAGGCTAACAGCAAGGAACTGTGCACTCTGGAAACTCAGATGTAGATTTTTTTTCTATTTACTCTTTGCTTTTCATATTTGTATACTGCAGTATTTTTTTTATTAACGTTGACGTAGTGTAGACCTTTAACAAACTTCAGATAATTCATGACTATTTGCTTGTAAAAATTGTTTGATGGTTTTCCTAGTTGTGTTGATAGTTTGATTTTCCTACAATTCTAAAAAATGTTAATTTCTCGAAATTTGCAGCTTCCCAAACTCCATATTGGTGGTAAAGAATTGACCAGGAAAAATAAAGAAATCTGTTAACAGGCCATGTATGCCGTTTAATTCCTTTTTTTCTCTTTTGATATTTCTATGTACTCTTGAGTAGAATTAGAGACAGCAGTTCAAATTAGGAATGCATGGTAATGACATTGACTTTTACTGATGTATTAGTGATTAAGATGATGATGATGATTGCACAGCTATGAGGAGATGTCTAAGAAAAGCTTTTGCAGGAGTTTTAAACATACATGCAGTAGTGTAGGTTGCATGACCTTTTAACTTGTTTTTTTATTTTATATCAGTTGTATAATAAGTATAAAGTTTAGTTAGAATAACTTAGGATATTGTAACAGTGTCAGTACAGTACAATGTGTGTGTGTGTGTGTGTGTGGTTCCTTTCTTTTAAAAATCCTCCAGCAAACCGTCGATAGACAGACTTTTCCATTGTTACGTTTTTCTTTCAGGGATGCACGTGTGGTGAAGGATATGACAACAGGGAAATCAAAGGGGTATGGATTTGTGTCCTTCTATAACAAACTGGTAAGGCTCCAGTACAGGAACACAGAGTGAAGGTTATTCTATTTCTGTTTACTACAATTCATATTATAGCTGTATTATTTCAGCAATTCAGTATAATAGAATGAATTTGTTAGTGTTGACTTTTTTTGAGTGTGAGGTTTTAGAAAGATTAGTAATTAAAAGCAAACTAGGACATTTTTTGTGAATAGTTTCTAATTATACAGATGAACGTATGAAAAACTAGTAGTGTTGCTGAGAGCTTATGTTTTTACTTCACATTTATGTGTTTTTGTAAATCTGTTGTTTCTTCTTTTCTAGGATGCTGAGAACGCTATAGTACACATGGGCGGCCAGTGGCTTGGTGGACGACAAATCCGGACTAACTGGGCAACTCGCAAACCACCAGCTCCTAAGAGTGTGCAAGACAGTAAGCTTAGTTTTAATCATGCTCTTTTAGAGACAACAAACACACTGCACTTAACCCAGGGTTATTGTTGTTGTGAAGGCCTTCATAAACACATGAAGCATGTTCTATTAGATTGTGTCTGCTATAATTCTGTGAGGAATTTGTTTTATTCTCTTAATTCTTGTAAAGGGATTTTTATCACTGTTAAACCAAATACAGTTTTAGAGTTTTTAGCCAATATAAATTGTAAAAAATGTTGTATAATAGAACTACAGTACACATTTTCTCGCCATGCCAACTTCTATTGGCTATTTTCGTTAAACACAAACCTACTTTACTTGAGGTAAAAAGTGGTTTAAATGCAATACTTTACTTTTAAACGAACATTCTGACACAACCTACATTGCTGAGAGCAGTGATTAGGTAAATATGTGCTGTACATTTTCTTTTTGAAATAAAAAAATTTACCTTTGGACTGGTTTGTTTCAACCGTGAAACTTGATAACTGGGGTTTAGAATAACCTAGAGTTAACTATTTCAAATGTAAAAAGCCATTTCTCTCTCTCTCTCTCTCTCTCTCTCTCTTTCTGTTGTTGCTAACGATCTCTGAGTTAAGCTGAATTAACACTAACAAATTGGGGAATATTTCAGATAGTGCCAAGCAGCTGAGATTTGATGAGGTGGTGAACCAGTCGAGTCCTCAAAACTGCACAGTTTATTGCGGTGGCATTCAGTCAGGACTCACAGGTACATCTTACATCTGCTCTGGCCTTTTCTCGCTGTTAGCGTTGATGCTCGCTCACATGACTCATGCTTTTCTCTTTAAACAGAACACCTCATGCGACAGACCTTTTCTCCTTTCGGCCAGATAATGGAGATCAGAGTGTTTCCAGAGAAGGGTTATTCTTTTATCAGGTATCATTCCAGTAACAATCTTGATTTATGTTTTTGTAAAATAATGAAAACAGACCTTTTGTGTTTAATGTTTGAGTTAGACTAGTACTCACTGATATGTAGAGCAGAGTTGGCTCTGTGATTAATATTGTTTATATGCAGTTTTTTGTAATCTTTACAATGTAATCGTTATCCAGTTTGATGGTGGGAAATGAGTTGTACACGAAATCAATGCTTTTTTTTGCTGTAGTCACAAAATGCATAGATAATATGGATTTTGTTTAGCTGATCTAAAGCTGAGCTGATGTTACACTAATTTCCCAACAGGGGGCATCATGAACTGATGAAAAAAAAAAAATCAATCAACCTCTTAAAGTTATTACCGATTTGGGGCTTTGAAAGAAAAAGGAAAACAAACATGTTCAAAAACTCTTCCAAACTTAAATAAAAAAAAATTTTATATTAAAGATGATTGTAATTTTGCAAAAGATTTATTTTCCATAAAAATGTTTAAACTTTCTATTTCAGTAAATAAACTTATGGCTGCTTAAAATTCATAAAAATCCGCAGGAATAAATAATATTTAAAAATATAATATTTAAAACATTTTGTATCAAATTTATTCACCCTAAAAGAGCCTTTTGTAAAAAATACAAATCAAATTAATTTTAACCCGAAGTGTATTTGACATGAACTAATTCCGTTTATTTTATGTTTATGTGTAACTTGCAGGATAATGTACTGATTGTTTTAAAGGTAATGTCAAGGTTTGATTAGCCACATAGTGACAAAGATGGTCCTCCTGATTTTATTGAAAACAATAGGATTGCCATGTTCTTCACATTTCTTCATAAACAATCATCTTTTTTTTTTTCTCAGGTTCTCCTCACATGAAAGTGCTGCTCATGCCATCGTCTCAGTGAATGGCACCACCATTGAAGGACATGTGGTGAAGTGCTACTGGGGCAAAGAATCACCTGACATGGCCAAAAATGTCCAGCCGGTAATGTGGAGTTTAACCCATCCCATAGTTGTTTGAATGAGGCCAGCATGAGTTTTCCACCTTCAGCGGGTCATTACAGTAGTTCTCAATGCTGTATTCACAGATGGAGTACGGTCAGTGGGGACAATGGAATCAAATGTATGGCAATCCTCAACAGTATGGTCAGTACATGACGAATGGCTGGCAAGTACCATCCTATGGAATGTACGGGCAAACATGGAATCAGCAAGGATTTGGTGTAGAGTAAGTTTTATGGGCGTCTTATCAAACCGTGATCACAAAAAGGCATTAAATGCGAAGGCTGTGTGTTTTGTGTGAATAAATGTAAAATCTCTCTTATGAATCCTAAAATGTAAATGTGAATTGTAATTTATATATTTATTACAATTGTGATGTAATTTATATATTTATGATGTTGAATGGTATTTCATGGTTTAAATTGTTTTGTACAAGCTTCTCATAACTATAATTTACCCATTTAATTTAAAAAGGTTGAAGTACAACAAAATAAAACAGAAAAAAAAAATTCCTCAAAGTACTTTTTTAGCTCAGTTGGCGTATTATTAGTATGAATTACTACATTGTTAGCATTTTTCTTGCAGTTTTAGCATTAGCTAGCATGTTGTTATAGCAACATAACATTGCTGTGCAAAAACTTAGCATGACAGTTTTATTTTATTTTTTTTTTCTTCTATGTAGGAAGTCCAAAATATTTACACCTCATTTTTGTTGTTGTTGTTGTCGTCTTTGCTGTAGACAATCACAGTCCCCTGCCTGGGTGGGAGGTTTTGGGACGCAACCCTCTCAGGCTCAGCCCGGCGCAGTGATGAACCAGGCTAACTTTGGCATGGCCGGATACCAGACACAGTGATCTGACCTTCTTTCTCCATAACAGCCACTTCTCACTCCTGTACATCCTGCTCTCACAGGGAGAGAATCTGAAGACTCCTTACCATACAGGCTTTTGGATCCCAAGCAGGAAACGCTTTATTGTAAAGATGCAAATTTAGAGTAAAGAAGCCAACGAGACGTGCTCCTTCACTGGAAATCTTAATTCATTCACAAGATTCGTTCCTGCTTTAGTGGAATTGGAGATGAATTATATCTTTTCCCCCACCATTTTTTGTGTTTTTTTTACTGCATATCTCAAGGAAAACTGCAGATTTTCCATTAAATCCTAACTTCAGGAACTTCACAGGTTCATTACATGAAATCCCACGTTTTTCCCACTGTTTTTCTTTTTTTTTTTCCGCTCTTCCTAAATAAGCGATCATGCATTTGCTTGTTCATTACAGTACGGACTTTGAATTTTGTACAAAAACACAACAAACTGTGACAAAAAACCCACATTAATTCTTCATTCTGACCTGGCAAAGGCACTTTTTGGGGGTTCACTGGGCCCGTGTCTTGTAAATGTTGACGTGTAAATGAATTTCTATGTGCAGTGGTGTATATTTAATCCACATTAGCTCCCCGTTCTCCTCGGATTCTAGAGCTCTTTGATACTGTGTGTATAATGTATCTTTTTACTCCCAATTTACAGACAGTGAAATCTCCCGTTCACTACGGAGAAAGGGTCACAACGGCCAAACCTGTAAATATCTTTTGATATCTCGGCCTGGAATAAGGGTTTCAGAAGCATGCGCTCTACTTGAAGAGACTTTTTTTTGCAGAACTAAAGCGGCGTATGTTAGACAAACGTTACATGTGTGACTGACATTTACAAGCCTTAATTTTTGCTTGGTCACACACACACTTTGAGGCCCTCGTAGAGAGCTGTATGATTTATTTTAGATCCTACTGTACATTTGTCCCTTTGCTGTTTTAAAAAAATGCGTGCCATTTTTTGAGTAGCCAGAGAAAGGTTTTGGATTTATTATTTTTTGGTTTGGATTTTTGTTTTCTTCCCTTTGGGGATGTTGAGGAATTGCATGTTTCAAACCATAATATTGAGGTTGCTCAAAGCATTGAATGTAACAGGCAGAAATGTTTGAATACAACTTAGCATTTTGAGTTTTCTTTTTAGGTCTAAATGAGTCAATAAACGAACCATTGGCCAAGAAATGTTCTCTTCTCTTTTTTTCCCAGCATAGCAAGTGATAAATCCTTTTGTTTTGCTATTATTTATTGCTTATAATCAGGAATGAAGAGAGAGAATATGCATTACATAAATATAAATGTCTTAGTATACATGCAAGAGATATTGTTGCAAGATTAATATAGTTAATAGTTATTTTGTTATATACTGATATGCTTCACACTATAAAATACAAGTTCATATCAAAGGAGAAAAATGTATACAATAAATTTCCAAAGGCTAATAATGCACAATTATTTTTTAATGTCACGTAGCAATAATTCTAATTTCAGCTTTCAGTCAAGTTTCCATATTATGTGATTGAAAATAAAGTTGAGATTTAATAACTTAAAGTTGTTTCTAAGAACTAATAGTGAAAATCCTTCAATGTGGAGGAAGAAACCAGAAGATTTCCAACCTGATACAGTTTAAATTCCCAGAAATGAGGGAATACATTTTACGCACCACAATACATCAATTACACTGAGCTGAAACGTTAATCGAGTCTTAAAGCAGAATATAATCAGACTGTCAATCATAGCTCGTAAATTCACGTTAAACTGTCAGTATGGAGAACAGGTATAAGAACACTACTTCATCTACTGTACAGCAATACCTTCCTCTCTAGACAAGGCTTATTATTAGTCAGTTTCCAACTCTGAGTTTGAGGAATCAGTGACGTGCTGAAGTGCTGTTTTCAGTGACGACTGGCCATCCTACATCTGGATACAGACGATTCCTTGCGCTCCCTGTTGGACCAGTTAATGACCAGGACGGGCCCTGAGCCAAGACTCTTTCCAGATTTACCTGAATATTCCCTCCTGAAGCCGGTCTTGATTCCTTTCACAATGCAAGGATAGCATATACATGATTTATATATTTCATTTTTGTACTTTTTAAAAAAGAAATCAGCTATATATATGACTCACATCATCTCTAGTCGTCTGCTTATCCATGTCTCTGTTTTCTGTGTTGAATGTCTGAAGTCTCATTTTCTCCATGACAAAATCCAGTTTAGACATTATAGTGGTTACAGAATGTTCAAGTTGTGAAACTTTGTGAACCAGCCTGTAATGGAAAAGCAAAAATGACTATTAGACATCAATTCAGAAAATACACCACCACCCGTGTTTTTTTTTTTTTTAAGTCCCATAAACATCAGCATTACTGATAAGTAACACTAAAAAAATCATATAGAATAAAAAATGTTTTTAAAAATTACATCAAATTATACAAATGTAAAAAGTAATACATTTGAATTAATAAATACTAGCATACAAATACTATTAAAATAACGCTGGATATGAACACGATGTTATGTGAAAATATAAATATTGGGTGGAAGAACCCTACTTTTATTAATTTTTTTGATCTGTTTATTAAAGTTTTACAGAAATAGCAGGATAGTTTTACAGTCAAATGTAAACAAATATTATTCCCAATCCTTCCCCCGTAAACAAAATGAAATAACAATTGCAAACACAAAAAAAACTATAATAATAAAATAAAAAATAATAATGATAAAAAAATTGGAAAATACATATATTTATAGAGGGGCAGCGCAGTGGGTAGCACTGTCGCCTCACAGCAAGAAGGTCGCTGGTTCGAGCCTCGGCTGGGTCAGTTGGCATTTCTGTGTGGAGTTTGCATGTGCATACATGCGCTATAGGTGAATTGGGTAAGCTAAATTGTCCGTAGTGTATGTGTGTGAATAGGAGTGTATGTGTGTTTCCCAGTGCTGGGTTGCAGCTGGAAGGGCATCCACTGCGTAAAACATATGCTGGATAAGTTGGCGGTTCATTCTGCTGTGGAGACCCCAGATTAATAAAGGGACTAAGCCGAAAAGAAAATGAATGAATGAATATATTTATAGAAAAAACTACACATATACACACAAAAATACAAATTGAAAAAGGAAAATACAAAATAAAAAATTAAATTGTCCATTATGTATAAAATATATATTGTATCCTTTACATTTAGAAATAACCCATGTACAAAGTACACATGTACATCAACAAACTAAAATTATAAACCTTATCCTCGGATACTTATACAATATACTTAATTAAATTCACTCTACAATTGAAAAATCCTAAGGCTTAGATTGACAGTCTGTAGAAGTACTCACATGTTCAAGAACCCTCATTTTTGATACAGCAATTAACTTGGCTACAGCTAAAATTGACTAAAACTAACACTTGAATTAAAAAAGAAGGATAATAAAAAAGTTTGTTTATATAAACATTTTTATGTCCAAAAAAAGCATTTTTTATAGTTTACACAAACGATGGAATAAAATGTTTAATATCTTTTGGGTTTTCAGGCCTCTAAAGCTGTTGTCATGTTACAATTTAATGAACAGACCGAACAAAAACCAAAAAACGTATTCTGGTTTTAGCTGAAAATTACATCTTGAAAACATACCCTAAAATTAAACTTAAAATAATACTGAATACTATAATAATATATAAATCAACGATAGCAAAATAACACTGAACATGTTGAGGAATTACATTCTGAACACAAACCTCTGATAGTCCTCTTGAGGAACAGTGTTTCTGTGTTCCTCTGCAGATTCAACAGTGTTCTCAAGATCACGCAGCTCTGCACTGAGTGCGTCCTAAGCATAAAAATGCACATTAAAAATCTATATCAGCGTCATCATGGGCATCCATCAACACTAACTAGCTGAATTAAATAAACATACCCTTTTTTCCTCCAGCTCTTGCTTCATTCTCTCCTGCTCCTGCTTGTCCAAAGTCTGGTTTCCATCCTGGTCAAATTTGGAGAAAGCGGCTGAGATCTCTTGGTCACTGTGACCCATCCTGACACGCGGGACACACAACCAGAAAACATGACTTCTGCATTATTGAGGTCAGTGCAATTTATTTGTGCAGCACATTTGTTCAGGATACGTATGATTTCAAAGAAGCTTAATGGGACGAAAGCATAAATCTATTTTACAGAGGTTATTGTGTCAAATTATTGTCCACATTGCAGGAATGTACAGTTCTGAAATAGTACAAATCATGCAGGTAATGTTGGAATCTTTTAATTTGACCTGAATAATAGCTAGATCATCAGTTACTACCTGTTTTTATGGTCATAAACAATACTGTATTGTGTTAATGGTTTCTGTGAGATAAACAATGCACATAAATCATCTCCATGTATACATAATTTTATTGTTAACTGTCAGCTTCACTCAAACATGACTTTTGCTGTTTAAACTACCTATTTAAAATGACTTGAAACAACACAATTCTTAAGTTTTATTTTGGGGACAACTTAATTGTTTTATGTTCAATCCACTTAAATTTGTAAAAACGTTTAAGTTAACTTAATCGATTGGTGTTGGGACAACATGAAGAAATTATGTGGAACCCAGCTTAATTTTACAGTGTTGTGTCAATATGAATGTATTCTATGTGTAAATATGTATGTAAATTTCTTTTGTGTTTGCACATTCCTTACAAAAAAATACTGCAGTTTTTTTTAAGAATACTGCAGTTTTAGTTAACTTCTGAAAAGTACCGTTTTTTGGACACGAAAAAAATGCATTATTTAAGTATATTGCAGTATTACTGTACAGTATTACAACTACTGCAATAGTACTGAAGTGATACTACTACTATAATGCAGTACAACTACTGCAATGGAACTGAAGTACCACAACTACTATAATGCAATACTGCTACTATAATATAACTGCAGTACAACCACTACTAGTTATACTTTTCAGAAGTATAACTAACTACAGAAATACATATACAATTATCTACATCTGCAATACATAATAAAACTAAAGTTAGGTACCTATGTACCTAAGTACAATAAATTATATAACATATCACTATATTACCCCTCTCAGCTTATTTAATGTTACTTCAATTGTACTGCAGATTTTACTGCTGTTGAACTTTATTGCATTGTAGTTGAACTGTGTTTATACCTCATTATACTGCAATTTTGCAGTTGCATTGAATTTTGCCACAGTTATCCTTGTATATAGGCTTAAGCTGTTCTACTGTCCAGTGCACTGCCGTGATTTTTTATTATTCGTTTTTGCAAATAAACTCTAAAAATTCTAATTGGAAAATTACTTGAATCCAAAAAAACATCCCTGAAAAACGTACAAAATATTCTTAGAAGATGTTGAAGAACAAACCCCTTGGAACACAAGTGCAGTACAGTTACCACACCATTGGCATATTAGACTACAGCAGCACAAGTGCAGTAAAGACAAAAAGTTTACTTGTTTTTTACTTCAGTTTGCTGCAACTTACACTGCTGTTGACCTTTATTGTACTGTATTCCAACTGTGTTTATACTTCATTGTATTGCAATTTTGCAATTGTACTTAATTTTACTGCAGTTATACTTCTATATACTGCTGTTGTACTGCAGCTATACTGCAGTTTTACTTCAGTTTACTGCAGTTATTTTTTGTAAGGGATACTTGGTAAATAAAGCTCATTCGGATTCGGGTGACATTACATTACAGTTGATTTACAGTTGTCGTCATATTATCAGTGCTGTGTCGATTACAACTGAGACTTACTCTTTCAATGCATTCCTGAAATCTTTAAACTCCAGCTCACTCGTGCCTGAATCCAGAGCTTTCTGAACATCAGAGATCTTTTCCTTTTTAAGCTTCAGCTTCATGAAAGTCTTAGCGTAACTCTGAAATTGAAGCAGTTTTCAGCATGAATTTAAACAGTTCAACAAAACTGGTTTATGTGGTTACACAGTTTTCTGAGTACGCTGCAAAAAATGCTTTTCTTACTTAGATTTTTGTCTTGTTTCTAGTACAAATATCTGAAAATTCTTAAATTAAGAAGCATTTTCTAGACAAGCAAAATTATTGTCCTGTTTTAAGAAAGCAAAATAATTTTTTTTTTAGATTATTTAACTTGTTTTAAGGAAAAACGCACTTAAAACAAGACAGGTTGAAGTGTTTGAAGCAAAGATGTATATAAAAAAAATGTATTCCCAATAAAACATGGCTTAAGTATAATACCTCTTTTAATATCCTTGAACAGACTGTATGACTTACCTGCTTGATGAGATCTGCGATCTGGAACTCGTCTTTCTGAGACGCGAGCTCCGACTTTACCTCAGAGTAAGTGTCATTGATGATGGCCAGAAACATGTTCTGTTCAATCCAGGTCATCACGTTAGTTTATAAAGAGACACTTAAAACAAACATTTATAAATTATATGTGTCTGCAAAACTTACCAGTAACACAAAGAAGACAAAGAATACATAGGAGAAGAAGTATATCGGTCCAAGCACTCGGTTTGCCCTGTCAATGGCATTGTAATCAAAATCTCCAAGGATGATTCGAAACTGTGTGAAACTGCAGAGGAGAGGAATAATTAAAAAAACAACAACTACATTGTTTTCTGTATAACATGCTTAAATATTTTTACTGAAATTTATCATATATAAAAAATATATTTTACAGTTACAGTTGTCGTCATATTATCAGTGCTGTGTTTGTTTCAACTGAGACTTACTCTTTCAACGCGTGTCTGGATTCATTTTTTTTATTTAAACATATTTATATACAGTATATGGGTGACTAGAATTGTGGGTACATTTTTGCACCTACTAAAGATAAACCTTTTTATTTTTTACAACATATTTAATGAAACAGTCTTAAATAATTACATCATAGTTCATTCATTCATTTTCCTTCGGCTTTGTCCCTTTATTCATCAGGGGTTGCCACAGAGGAATGAACCGCCAACTTATCCAGCATATGTTTTACACAGCGGATGCCCTTCCAGCTGCAACCCAGTACTGGGAAACATTTATTCAATTTACCTATACCGCATGTCTTTGGACTGTGGGGGAAACCGGAGCACCCGAAGGAAACCCACGCGAACACAGGGAGAACATGCAAACTCCACACAGAAAATGCCAACTGACGCAGCCAGGACTCAAACCACCGACCTTCCTGCTGTGAGGCAAAAGTGCTAACCACTGCACTATAAGTGAATTGGATGAAGTAAATTGGCCGTAGTGTATGAGTGCATGTGTGAATTTTGAGAGTGTATGGGTGTTTCCCAGTACCGGGTTGCAGCTGGAAGGGCATCCGCTGCGTAAAACATATGCTAGAATAGTTGGTGGTTCATTCCGCTGTGGCGACCCCTGATAAATATGGGACTAAGTCGAAGGAAAATGAATGAATGAATAGTAGATTCATTATTTGTCAAATCTGTTATTCCTTATTCACATTTTTGAAAAATATAATATGCTGAAAATACATAAATTTTTGTTTTAGTCAGTCCATGTGGTATCTGGTTTGAATTTATTTTCTAGTTTCCCTAACTTAATTTTTCTAGTTCTTATAACTTATTTTTTGTAGTTACCAACTTAATTTTTCTAGTACTTATAACCAAATTTTTTTATAGTTCTTATAACTTAATTTTTCTAGTAACCAACTTAATTTCTTTTAGGTAACGCTTAAAATGGTGGAAAATGTCAACTCTGTTGTTGTCAACACTGTTAGTAATTTATCACATTTAAGCATTTAACATTATTTAACATCAATAGTTGATTTAGTTTACTCTAAATTACAATAAAAATAAAAATAAGAAAAATGTTAATATTTTAACATAATAACTAAGGATGATCTTGAAAATTGTTATAAGGCAGATAATCCATTGACTACACCTTAAAGTGCACCTAGCCCTCTGAAAATACAATTATTGGACGCTCAGTATCGGTAGAAACTAAATGTTAAATGGCTTGCCATAGATCTTGATCCAACACGTCACTAATAAAAACATCCTTACATGCATTTGTTGAATGTGCTGAAAGTTTCAACTTCCGTCCCGAAGAGCAGGTACCCAAGCTGAGCATATGCAAAAAACACAATAAAGAACATGATGGCAAATCCAAAGATGTCCAGAGCGCAGCGAGCCAGTGTGGACGTCAGCTGGGTCATTGTCTTATTGAAGCTGATGTACTTGAAGATCTGCAGAGATTGAAGACATTATTCAGAATGGGTCACTTTAATGAAAAGATTGAAAATCCTCAAATTATAGAATGTGATTTGAAAAACATCCTAATACATTACCTTAATCCAAGCAAAAAACAAATTGACTGCATTCATGTTGTTGTATTGGGTTTGCCAAAAGGCCAAAAATTCAAAATCAGCATAGATGTCTGGTTGTTTTAGAAGGTTTCCGAGTAATCCATCCACTTTGATGGTTCGAAATGCACTGAAAACTATTGCCACCACAGCAAGCTGTTCAAAAGAGCCCAGAGTTACTGTTAAAATAACCATGCCAAATTATAGGATTCATTTCTATGATTATGACTAGAAAATGGCTTGATGTGACTTATTTTTGATAGTTTGATAGATGTTTGATAGTGATTTGATGTTTATTTACCATTATAACCACTATGTCTAGGATATTCCAGATACTGGTGAAATGGGAAAGTTTGTGGATCCGGAATTCCAGAATCTCCTCCACGATGTAATATAAGATGAAAACACAGAAGACGATCTCACAGCCGATGATGAAGTAGTCCCATGTGCTGACATAACGAATCAGTTTCACAGTGCGGATCTGGTAGGATGGAATCGCTCCACCGGTAGCTGGAAACTCAACCACTAGCCTAAAGAAAGAAGAAAACATTCTTAGAAAATGCTGTTGTTTTATTAATAAAACATAATATTAATAATTTGAATAATAATAGTGGGGACTCCTGATAAATCAGCAACTAAGCCGAAGGAAAATGAACGAATGAATGAATCATAATATTAATACACTCTAAAAAATGCTGCGAAGTATTAGCCCAACGCTTGGTCAAATATGGACAAACCCAACAGTTGGGTAAAAAATGTGATTTAAATTGAATCTAAAAAATGTATCTAACATTGGGTTTGTCCACATTAGACCCCCCCCAATACTGGGTTAATACAATCCAGCAATTTGTTATCATTATTGTTGTTATTATTATTAAAATCACATTTTCATATTTATTGTCATTAATATTTATTTTCATATTTAAAATTTATAAATTAATTAAAAAATAAAAATAAAAAGCTTACTAAACAAATGTAAAAAACTGTTAAAATATATTATGAAACAAAAGTAATAATTTTATATTATGAAATATAATTAATATTTTATATGTACTAATATATATATATATATATTTGAGATACAAATATAATTTAAAAATATAAATTTTATGTATCAATTTAATGTTATTTATTATTTATTTGCTAATTTATATCATTAGAATTTATATAAGCACCTTATAACACAGAAGAGATTGATGTTGCCGTTGTACGCAGTGAAGTCGATGAAAAGAATCCGTGTTCCTCGATCGAGCCACAGGTTTTGTCTTAGGTCCTCCAGCAGAGCGGCGCTCTCATCTCTAGTCGTCGCCAGGTCTTGATAAAACCCTGCTCCGCTGTATGTGCTCAGCAAACCCCAGTGACTCGAGCCTTTCATCTTCTTCTCTGAGTGATACTGCCAGCTAAAGAACAAGCCAAAACACTGCAGGTAAATAGGGTCACAAATATAACTAATAGTTTTAACTATACTTCCCCAGTTGGTTGAATTTGCATACATTTTTGGCACAACAATTTGAACTTTGAATGAAGACTGGACCAAATTCTTTCTTTTCTTTTTTTCATTTACAGAGGGGATTTATTTTTATCACTTAATATTTCAAAAAGTACTGCAAACAGTAAGAAAAATAGAAAATAACATTTAGAAATCTACGATTTTTGTAGATTATGTATGAACATGAAGTGAAGTGAAGTGAAGTGAAGTGAAGTGTAGTGTGGCCAAGTATGGTGTCCCATACTTGGAATTTGTGCTCTGCATTTAACCCATCCAAGTGCACACACACAGTTAGTGAACACACACATACCGTGAACACACACCCGGAGCAGTGGGCAGCCATGCTGCGGCGCCCGGGGAGCAGTTGGGGGGAACGGTGCCTTGCTCAAGGGACTCACCTCAGTCGTGGTATTGAGGGTGGTGGAGAGTGCTGGTCATTCACTCCCCCCACCCCCAATTCCCGCTGGTACCGAGTATCGAACCAGCAACCTTCGGATCACAAGTCCAACACTCTAACCACCAGGCCACGACTGCCCCTACTGTACCCCTATACTGTATCCCTCTGTAAAACCCTTCAGAATACAGACAGGAATACAACTGTGGAGTTTGGAGTATGTACAGTAAGTGTTTTTGAAGTGGAGATTTATGGTTCAGTGCAGGACAAAAAAAAATCATTTGAAAAAAAAAAGACTTTAAAAATATGTCTTGTAATTGAAATCTACAGACATAAATTGATAAAGTGTGATAAAGGAAACACTTAAACATGTATTCTGCTTTATTGGCTAGTCCACCAAACCACCAGGTATTTCACAGTGGCTTGTGGATACTATGTATTTTTTAAAGTTAGAAAAGATTAGATGCTCTCAGTATGCCTTTAATGATAAATGGCAAGAATAAAATTCTATTCGAATCTTTGATCCCCTCCTCCTTTTTAAAATTATTATTAGGTTATTTATCTTTTTTTTTCCTCATGTTCTCATAGTTGCAAAAGTTTAAAAACAAAAGGTGGAAGGTCTCTCACTATCTGCTATTTCAAGTATGTATATCTTTTTTTCACTAAATAATTTTGCAGTTAAAAATGGATGTTGTTTTCTTTAGAGTAGAATGAAAAAACACTTTATGAAAAGCCATGAATCAAAAACCATTATTGTTTTGTCTAAACAAATTAACACATTTCAACCTCTCAAGACTGCAGCTAATCTTAAATGTGTCTCACGCGGTGCCGTTGATCAGTCCGAACGCACTGTCATCCTCCTTCTTAATGCTGTACACGTCGAAACAGTCACTGATCTCCTTCTTGAAGTCTGTTGGCACCTTGCAGGAGTTCTGCTTTACTTTGAGCTGCCGGACACGAGGGACTCCTAACAGCAGGTTCTCATAGTAAATGAAGGACTGGTTTACATTCTCCAGAGGCTCATCGTTGTACCACTTCGTCCAGTACAGGCTGTCAAGTAACGGGCCCTCCATGTACTGATTCAAGACATAAACAGACAGTCAGAAAGGGATGCTAGAGTAAATTCTGTCCCACAATTTGTAGAAATAACATGTTTAAAAGTTTTATACAGTCATGTGAAAGAGTTAAGACACCCTACTGAATTTCATAGAATTTCTGTATTAGGACACAATTAAAAAACATACACGGTTCTTGGCAGATCTTAAAATTTGGAAGATAAAACAACGCCAGGTCTAAAATATCATGATACATCTCACACTGTGTGATCATTTATTTAACATAGAAAAACCATGGGTGTCAAACTTGGGACACCCTATGATTCAGATGCCTGTAGATCCACTGTTAGCAGTAATCCCTTAAAGTCACTATTTCTGTATGACCTTATCAGTTTCTCCCATCATTCTGAAGGAGTTCTTGATTTTATTGCACAACTCTTGCCACAACATTTCAGTCAAGATGAGGTCTAAGCAACATCTTGATT
Source organism: Danio jaintianensis (assembly GCA_903798115.1). Taxonomy (NCBI): domain Eukaryota; kingdom Metazoa; phylum Chordata; class Actinopteri; order Cypriniformes; family Danionidae; genus Danio; species Danio jaintianensis. Next base: position 19,831,401 of record CAIGQV010003909.1, read on the forward strand.
TCCCCTCTTTTTCAACTGTTGTAGATTTGCTGGTGTGCTTGGGATTTTGTTGCATGACCCAATTTTGTCTGAGCTTTAGCTGTAGGAAAGGCGTTTGTTTTCACACACACCTGAAGACTCCAGACAACCTGATAAAACTTCTGCTGATGATCAGTTCAGGTATTTTATCAGCAGTGACCTGATTTTTATTTCTGCTCTCTCTCTCTCACTTACTCACTCATTCACTTTCTTTTGGCTTTTGCTTTATATGAGGGGTCGCCACAGTGTCCTAACTTTTTCACATGACTGTACATTTATTTTACTGTTGCTTATTAACTTCAACTAATATTTATTTAAGAATAAAAGAAAATCTCATTTTAAATAATGAAAAATTACTGAATAATGAAAATAAAATATTAATAAATGAAAATATAATATTACTGAGAATATAAAAAATCTGCTATTTTTAAAAGCTACAATTTGTGTCAGTTTAATTCATATTAAATCGAATAATTTCGCCTTATATATATTAGATGAAATGTTAAGAATAATTAATGAGTTAAACTGATACAAATTACATAAAATAAGACCAGCAATATTAAGAATTAAATTTTCTATTGCATTATTTTATAACATTTCCATATAAAATGAATTAAATAAAAACTATAACATTTTAAAACATGAACATGTTTGGGATCAAGTATAATAAACAAAAACAAAAAAAAGCTGGAAAGTCAACCATTTTTTATTTTCAAATATCTTTACACATATATTTCCCTTGACTTTCCTTCACCAGGGAACAAGAGAAGCAGCTCGAACTCACTGTCCAGACATCATTCATGCTGCCGATGGAGGAGAAGCTCACGCCGCTGCTGCCCGGCAGATTCACAAACAGATCCGTCATGGCTTTAGTGTAGTAGTAGGTGGCGCTGCTGGTCATGCCGTAGGTCACTGCATGATAACACAATCACATCACGTACTAAACCACACTGTCCATCCATCCATCCTCACTCACGCAGATAAATAAAGCACATCGATTCATTCAGCGCTCATCCATTAGCAGAGCTCACGGCATGAAAGTGGCCAAGAGTGCTTGTTTGAACACACAAAAACAGCCTCATTGAACAATGCGGCTCCAGCACAAACAAAACCTCAATTGCCTGACCTGAGCTCTTATCAGTAAAAGACAGCAGGATCCCGGCTGTGCTCCTTTCAGGCTTGATTTCGCCCCGGACAATAGTGTGTTTTAACATGGGATTTTTATAACCAGCACTTTATCCTTGATCATAATGGAGGGCAAGATAATGGCAAGACATGGGATTAGTTTGGATTACGGCCAGAACAATCAAAGAGACAAAAGAGCAAACGAATGTCATTTGGACTGTTTTACATTTATATGTGCTAATGGATTTGTCTGTCTGTCTGGGATCTTAATATGCACATCTGATCTATATAATTGTTGGGTTTTGGACTGCAGGAGATTGTGAGAGCAGTTTTCCTAACTCACATATAGACAAATCTATATTCAAGTAAGGAGAGGATAACTCTGTTGATAAATGTATTAATCATAGAAACATACTAATACTTACATAAGCATAAATCCACGAGGAAAACAATGTAGATGAGCAGTTCTTTGAGATTTGCTTTGACGTTGAGCTCAGGGTTCTCCTTTGCATCCTTTCTTAAAGCTGTTCCCCACAGACCTAGCACACAAAAACAAACACTTGTTTCTAAATATACATGTGATTATTATCTTCAATATTAGAGGTGGATTATTCTACATTTTTTTAAAAATTTAAAATATTTTAACTGATCATATTTCATTTCTAAAAAACAGCATTGAACTGAATCAACAAATTCATTCATTTATTTTTTATTTTTTTTGGCTTAGTCCCTTTAATAATATGGGGTCGCCACAGCGGAATGGACCACCTGAATCAACAAACTGAATAATAATATTAAATAAAAATACAAAAAGTCATTCATTCATTTTCTTTTCGGCTTAGTCCCTTTATTAATCAGGGGTCGCCACTGCAGAATGAAGCGCCAACTTATCCAGCATATGTTTTACACAGTGGATGCCCTTCTCAGCTGCAACCCAGTTCTGGGAAACACCCATACACTCTTGCCTTCACACACATAGACTACGGACAATTTTGTTTATTCAATTTAGTCCCTTTATTAATCTGGGTCTTCCAGCTGCAACCCATCACTGGGAAACATTCATACACACTCATACACACTCATACACTACGGACAATTTTAGCTTACCCAATACACCTATACCGCATGTCTTTGGACTTGTGGGGGAAACCGGAGCACCCAGAGGAAACCCACATGAACACGGGGAGAACATGCAAACTCCACACAGAAATGCCAACTGACCCAGCCGGGGCTCAAACCAGCGACCTTCTTGCTGTGAGGCGACAGTGCTAACCACTGAGCCACTGTGTTGCCCAATACAAAAATTAATAAAAGAATATTGAACAATAATAAAAAATAACATTTATTAGGAAATTAAGTAAAATTTGTAAAACATATTTGATTATTTAAATTATTAAATAACAGTAACATTTAAAGAAATTAAATAATAACAGTATTAGAAATACAAAGATTAATAATACGCATGAAATGCTAAAAGAAATAATAAAAATAAAGTTAAAAGCTGGCTTAAATTTATTTAATAAATGTATTAAAAATAAATAAAATTATTATATATTTAAAAGCTACATTTTAATAACTTAAAATGTCATTTGAAAATTAGATTTATTGAATTACCGCTTATAAATTATTTTAAAATACTGCAACTGAATATAAAAAAAAAATAATGATTAAATAAAAAAACAGGAACGCTCAAACTTATGAAATATATATTATTATATAGAATACAATAGAAAAAGTGAAAACAAACTTATGTGCTTATTTATTTATCACAACTGTGAATAATATTTATAATGGGTCTATTTTTTAATTATTACAAATTGTACAAATTACTTAAAAATATTATAAATTAATATTAACAAATAATGCATTTTTAATAAAGAAAACATTAGCAACACTTAATCAAATTAAACAATAATATAACAAAAATCCGTAAACATCGAAGAAGTACATAGTTAAAACATAACTGAATATATATATATATATTTTTTTTTAACTTATTTAAACATTAAAACCATACTAGCAACACAACAAATAAAATAAAAAATATTGATAATAATAATAATATAAAAAATAATTATAAATATTAATTAATAACAAAAACAATAATATCAAAAATACAGTTTATTATTAATGATAATAATAAATTAATTAATTAATTAGGCTATTATTATTATTATTACCTTTCACATCACAAAAACGTCCATGTTTTCTCGCTTACCTTTTATAGCTCTCAAGAAGAAGGAGCAACATCCAGACTTCTTGTCCTCATTTGGTAGAGTCCGCGCTTTGTCCTGGTTCAGATAGGGGTTCTCTAGAGGGCTGTGAAAACCGGGCTGAGGGCTGTAGATGGTGCTCACGGGGCGCCGGACGGCCGCAGGAGAGCCGCTGAAGGCCTGATTCACCCAGCCTCCATGACCAAAACTCTCCATCTCGCAGCTCATGTGATTCTCCGGCCGGTTACTGAAGTGCTGCATTGTGGGAAACAGTTCTCTTGTGAAGAGAAGATGGATTTATCTGATGTGTTGGCTAGGTAGACTCTACCTATATTTATACTTTTCAGCTTGAATCACCTCAGTGAGAACTGGACAGTGGTTCTGGGAAAGGAGGGGCTCGTCTTTTGTCCACAGAGCCATTAAAAACAACATCCATTAAGGAAACTGAAGCTTGATGTTCTGGAACAGTGATCGACAATACAGAGCTAAAGTTAACGCCAAACTGCGTCACATGTAGGCTACACAGACTAAATCAGAGATCAATACTCTATAGCTAATAGCCTAGCCTTTTTGAAAATTAACAATTATTATAGCAAAAGCGTAATGTTTGCCGCATTGATTAGCAAAACAATTGGTTTTTTTTCTTAAGGGAAAGATGCGCTGAAATGTTAAAGTATTAGAAGATTTTAATTTTTCTGTTAACTGTTAGCCAAAGTTTATTATGTAGTCTTTATTTTAGCCATAGACTAAATAAATAGACTTTTAGTCTAACGTTAAGCCTACTTGTCGTTGTGTTTAATTTTACATTTTAAAACCAATAATTAAAATGTAATTTGAAAAAAATAACTTTGTATGAGATCAGTAGGATTGTTTACACTTGATAAAGTTCAGGGTTAGCTGGCTTTACCTTTAATCTGGCTCATAATTAACAATATGTTAAAATATTAAAAGAAGATTTCTCACAAAACTGTATTTGTTAAATACAAAAAAGAAATCTCTCTCTCAAAAAACCTGTGTAATAAATAATAAGCAATCATGAGTGCAGATTGAGTGCTAGGAAGTCCATTTCTGCTGTAAAGAAAGCATAATAAGTAGGCATGACCAGGACTGTGATGTAAGAAAATATAAGTTGTGCTTGAAAGTTTGCATACTCTTTGCATAATCTGTTAAAAATGTAAAGAATTTTATTAAAATAAGAAAGATCATGCAAAAAAGTTTTTATTTCAGCTGTGTTTTTGTCTTATGTAAACATCTTTTATTTAGGGCAGTATTAAATAAATAAATAAAAAAACAACATGCATTTTGTATGATCTCTCTTATTTTGTTAAAATTCTTCACATTGTAACAGATTCTGCAAGGGTATGCAAACTTTCAAGCACAACTATAGTTTTTGACCACAGGCTTCTCCCAAAAGATAATAAGACAATGTACAAGAGGCATCATTGTGCAAAAAAGTATTTCTCAGCTTTTATTTACATTTGAACAAACACTTTAAGTCAGAATTTGCCAGGGGTATGAATCATTTCGGTCTTGACTTTGGACTTTTTAAAAAATTTATGTATTTTTTTTTTTGTACAGATGAAATATTTCGCTTTAGAGGATCCATGTATCATCAGGAGACAGGTATTAATTTGGTTTTGAATTGTGATGTTTTATTTGTTTGATTTTTTTTATTGTGTTAAAATGTTTTGTCTCATTGTTCTGATGGCCGTTGAATTCTGCATTTTAGGAATCACCAAGGAGCACGGTTTCAGCTTAAAATCTTATTTATTGTTACACTGAAGAGAGGTCACTTGGATTTACATCTTGGATGGCCTGAGGCGGGTGAGTAAATTACCATCAAACTTTCATTTTTGGGTGAATATGCCTTTAATAGGATAGCATGATAAGGGTTTTAAACTTAAGAAATTAACCATGTCTTGATCTTAAGCTGTCTAATTCAGAAACCTTTTTGAAAGCATTGTAGACAAGATACAAGCAAGTGTCTTTAGCGGAGATTGATGCATACTGATCATAACATGATGATTGGTCATAATGACAGGCGAAGCTAAACGGATTAAGACGGGTTTATATAGCTTCACGTACACGCTTTCGGCCGAGCACTGGCCATTCATGCCTCATTAACACTGAAAAGACACGTTATACACAGTCAGTGGACAGCAAAGAGTTTAATCTCCTCTCTAAATTAAGAGTGGTTATGAGGACAGCCGTAGTCAAGTTTGTGCCACTCGCTCTGAAAATATGTTTTCTTTTCACTACTGATATTGTTGGTTTACTATAGAACTTTTAACCTTAACTTTTATTAACTTAACTATCAATCTAACTGACTCAAAATATTAAGTTACAATAAAAATTTTTTTGTTGAAACCTGATTAACTTATTAAAATAAGTTAAAGCAACATAAAAAGTTTGTTGATTTTTTTTTCAGTTGATATGAGATATTCAAAAAGTGATCAAATAAAATGAGTAAAACATTACTGAAATTTTGAATATTAAATTTAGTATGTTATTTTCTTTCTTCTAAAAGTGCTTCTGTGTAAACAGCACATAGGCCACACAATGTACCAGTGACGTCATTCAGGCATTTAAACAGTATTTATAGCATCATTGCTCTGACATTTGAGACATTTGTTTGGTGTCGTCTTATCTTGGGATACAGAGGGCTTCAGTGAAATGAGTTTATCTGTCCAGTGAGCACACCAGACCTGGTGTTTGCAATGCATTTAGATCTTTTTATTAAAAAAATAACTTTTTTACGCCATTAAAATTATATAGTAAATATATTTCTTTTCTGGGTGTCTACAGATAAGATTGTTTTGAAGATTAGGATACAGAATATGTATAAAAGAGATAAATGTTTTACTTTAACATTAATGTTTTGGTTTACGTATAGGACAGTACAGTAATGTTACCTTTCACTATATAATATATATTTACCATTAAAATGCTGGAGCTAAACTATATTTAAAAAAGATTTTTTTAATAAATATATATACATTCATTCATTCAATCATTTTCCTTCGGCTTAGCCCCTTTATTCATCAGGGGTCGCCACAGTGGAATGAACTGCCAACTTATCCAGCATATGTTTTACACAGCTGATGCCCTTCTAGCTGCAACCCAGTACTGGGAAACACCCATACACACTCATTTACACACATACAATACGGCCAATTTAGTTTATTCAATTCACCTATATCACATGTCTTTGGACTGTGGGGGAAACCCACAACTTCTTGCTGTGAGGCGACAGTGCTAACCACTGAGCTACTGTGTCGCCGAATAATATATACATTTTTTAAAATTAATAAATTAAGATAATTTACTTAAAAAAAAAAAAAATCTTTAAAATCTTGTAAAAATCAAAACAATCAAATAAAAAAATATTTATAGTATAATATATAATTTCTGTAATAAAATAAATATGATCTAATACAATTGATTAAATAAAATGTTTAAAGTGAGTCGTTTAGTCAGTGTTTATTCTTACACAGATTAATTGCACCATAAACAAAATATAACATTTTAAATCCAGTTCAATCAGAAGATAAACTACAGCTCAAACTACTCCGGCTACTGTACAAAACATTATACATAAAAAAATACTATTTTAAATCTATTATTATTAACATTACCACCATTCCTTTTTCCCCCCTCATTGAGTTTATGACCAAAACACAATAAGAAAATGCAATGGCAAAATAACATCACAGTGTATGATTTTCAGCTTCGACTTCAAGCTGAGCACACACTAATCAAAAAGATTTGATACAAAGCAATCCAAATAAAATATGAACATCTGATTCATAAACAAATGCGCTTTTAAATCATCATTGACAACCCGCCCGATGGAAGATTTTCTAAAATTGCACAATTTTTTTTTACTTATTCTCACCTCTATACCACTAGAATGATTCAGACTCCATTAAAGCATGAACATAAAATATTACATAGTAATACAATCTTATTTACACCCTCCTGTATCCACATAAAGAAAGATACAAGTAAATGCATCAGTCCATCAGTCAACAGTTCAGAGGCTTTCATAGTGGTAGAAGGAAGAAAGCATGCAGTCATTTTCCACAGGTGAATCATAGTGCATAAAATATCCTTCAGTTTGTAGGCCGTCAAACTGTAAATTAAGCCAGTCTTTTTGAGGATCCGCGTGTCTGCCGGCGTCGCTCAGGATCCGATTGAGGGCCATGATGTAGCTCAGAGCCATCTGTAGTGTCTCGTATTTGGACAGCTTCTTGTCCTGACCCCACTGAGGAACCACTTTCCGAAGCCGGTCAAATGCCGTGTTCAGGCCTTGCATCCTCTTTCTTTCTCTAGCATTGGCCGCCATCCTGCGCCGCATGGCACTCTCAAACTTCTCCGGGTCTCTGGAGTCAGAATCAGACCCGGAATCTGCACAGCTCGGCCTGCGGGGCTTCATGGCTCCTCAAAAAGTCTCCAAAAATGTCACCGTTGTCACCACTGTCCTTGGGAAGTAATTCCGGATGGTTCTTAAGCGCTTCTGTTCTGCCATAAGGATGAGCGATGCTTATATAGAGTATTAACAGGTGGCAGCAGGTGGAGCCCCACCCTTATTACTCCATCCAAACATCCATTATTATTAATGAAACGCACATCTCCAACAGCAGGACTAGTGCAGTCCAGCCCCAACCCCCAGTAACTCAAACTTTAATGACATTCCAATTAACTTTGGCTGCTCTATCACTGAAAGCAGGCGTTACAAACCAGAGATAACTTACCATCTGGCCACAACCAGCGCCGGGTGGCAAGGACCATTACCTAATTAAAAGTGCATGCATCTTTAAGCAACCGTGACATCTTTGGATTTCTTAAACGAGAACATTGTTTGCTGAAGTAATTGCCTGTATGGAATCAGTTTGATTTTGGCAGTTTGTTGTACAGTTTTGTACAACAAATCTCAGCATTAAAATGTATATTTTGAAACTTTGAAAAAAATTAATAGGAAGGGATAGTTCACCCAAAAATAAACATTTACGCACTGTTTATGAACCCTCAAGTGGTTCCAAACCTTTATGAGTTTCTTTCTTCTGTTGAACACAAAAGAAGATATTTGGAAGAAAGCTGAAAACCTGTAACCAATAACTTGCATAGGAAAAACAAATATTGTGGAAGTCAATGGTTACCGGTTTTCAGCATTCTTCAAAATATCTTCTTTTGTGTTCAACAGAAGAATCTCATTAAGGGTAAAGTAATGGGGAGTAAACGATGACAGAATTTTCATTTCTGGGTGAACTATCCCTTTAAGTACTTTTTTCTTATAAATGTTTGTATTGTGTGTTAGTTGTTTATTAAATCATTTATACATCTTTTTCATAGATAGATAGATTCATCAATATATTATATTATATATGTTATATTAATGTTGATATTAAATTGATATATTATTATAGAATTTTATAATCCAAGTTAATTTCACTAAAATAGTTTTAAGTAAGTGTAGTACATTTTTACATATCACAAATATTTTTTTAATTAACCTTTACAAATAGGAAGATTGTTGTTTTGTTTTGGTCAAACATACTCCAGTTGTCTTTGTTATTTATTGCAAAATATAAATATTTAAGGTAATATTAATATTACATGTAGTATTTGAGTTACAATATGATAATACATTATGACATTATGTATATAGGTCAAAGGCGAGCCATTTTAGTGTGTGCATCAAATAAAATTTACATAAGTTATTTTACACGGAAAGCATATTAAATGCAATTTGAGTGTGTAATTTTTCTAATAAATTTTAAATACATTTTTATTAAATGTAACATTCATGTAAAATATTTTTAACATTTAATATTTAAAATTATAAGCGATGATGCTAAATAAAAATTTTTTTGCTGACAAATGTGTAAAACCTAGCGGCTTGAAGAATAGTGGCAAAATAGAAACATTTAAAATGAAAAATATTTTGTAATTACTTAGTACTCTTGTATCATTACATAATTATATAGTAATAATCAGCATGCTTGTATGGAAAAAAAATACATTTAAAGTTTCTACATTGATTTTTTTATACATTTATATATAATATTTTGATATAGTGTCAGTGTTCATCTATTGCACATTTCTACTTTTAGCAGACTGCACTATCAACTATAGTAAACTGATAACAACACCATATAAAACACATTTCTGGGGCAGCACTAAATAATTGATTTGAGTGTCTCAGAGGAATTGAGACAGACAGAAGTCTTCGACAAGCTGTCGATCTCAATCTGTTCAATGTGAATCAAACAAAGCAAATTCAGACAGTCACAGTTTCATCCCCCCCACCCCAAAAAAAGCCTGTTGGGAAATAAACTCATTCATAAACCGTCCCTATATATTATTATTGTTGTTATACATACCAGAAATATTTTAAAATAAAAGTAACATAACTAAAGGTTTTTAAAGTTATCCATTATGAATTATTATTTCTATAGTAATCATTAATAAGTAGTTATCTTTGACATATTTTTCAACAGGTACATGAGATCATAAAGTAACATTCAATTCAAAATACTGCACTAAATACATACATTAATACATCGGATTTGTGTACAATTTGTGACAAATCGCTATATCTCTCCTACATAATTCATGTCCTGGCTGACTGGTCATCAAGCCACATACGCTCATTCTGCATTAGATGAGTACTTCTGCTGTTCAATTGGGCATATAAACCCAATCCACTGGTTTAGTTTGGTTTCATTGATTGCAGATTGGCATGCCTGACCAGCTGCTGCTTGTCCCGTTTAAAGGGCTTGGTCCAGACATGTAAAACGGCCTTGTTTTTTCACTCGTTCACATGATAGGCTTGTCTGGTCTCCTATGCAAAAGGCCATATGTTACAAGCTACTCCTGTAACTTTTGAGACAGTGTTGAGCAGATTAAAGATTTACTGGGTCTTGACGAGGGGAAAGTGAGAAGGTCTATTATCAGTTTAACAGCTTAAGCCGGGATTTAGTAAATCTGGTTTTCATTTAAAGCATGAAGAGCCGATTCATTCCGAAGGAGAAAACGGTCTTAAAAATCGAATGTGTAATCCTCTGAACTCGAGGAAAGTGACAACTAATCATCAAACTCCTACTTAAGTCAAGCTGACAGTCAAATAATAGATCTAAAACGAAGAATGACTGCTGTCTAATATAATATAATATAATATAATATAATAACTTTATCATTTAAAGTTCATCGATATGACATTAGAATCTGTAAGATATGAGTATAAATTGTTGTGGTCATTTAAACATGGTCATTTAAATTTAAAGAATGGAATAGAATAGAATAGAATAGAAAAGAATGATTAATCATAGAATCAAGTTCTATAATTTTTAACATAAATATCTATCAAATTTTTTTAATATAATAACATCATTTACAGTTCTATGATATGACATTATGATCTCTGAGATATGAGTTTAAACTGTTCATTTAAACACATAATCTATCAAAAAGAATATATAATATAATATAACAGAATAGAATAGAATACAATACAATACAATATAATAACTTATCATTCATTAAAGTTCATCATCGATATGATCTCTGAGATATGAGTATAAACTGTTGTGGTCATTTAAACACACAATCTACCAAAAAAAGTGAGAAGAAAACAGTTTGCAGACTTGAAACTCAAATGTTTAAAGCTATTTTTGATCGATTCTTACAGAACTGGCATATTGACCAATGAGGTCATTCAGAAAAGTGAGGCATATTGTGTAAACAGTGACCTCCATAGACGAGGAGACTTGAACCCCCACCGTTAGATTGGGGCATCTGGTGAGATGAGGCTAGTCACTGTAATTAGGTCAAGCAAGGTGCTTGTAATTTCATGCCTATTTGAGCCTTTTTGTTCCCTTCTGGTTGTTATGTTTAATCTTAACTGGTCAATGAAGCAATGTCTTATTAAGAGCAGTCAATTAGACAAGAAATCTATATTTAATTATTATTATTATTGTTACGACTTTTGTGGGACAAAGATGAAAAGGATTTTTAAGCATCAAAACAATAGAAGTAGCTTTTGTTATGTATTACAATGTGTCCTGTTTAATTGTAATTTTTTTTTTGGCAAAAAAAGGTTATTTTTTGTGTCATTGTTTAAAAGAAAAGATTTCTTTATAATGTGTTTCAATATACATTTTATTTTACGTATTTTATGTTGCATAAATAGCATGTATTCTAATTCTGAGGGATTGTGTTCAAAGTAGTAAAATACATAAATATTATATAAGTAAATATTATAATTTCTGTATATTTCTGTCAGAAACTTTAGCTAGTGATTTTTAAAGGTTAATTAATCAAATTATTAAAAAAATGTATATATATATATATATATATATAAATATATTGAAGTTTTATGATAAAATGTTATCAGAATTCGTAGAACAACAATAAAAAGGCAAAAGGGGGTTGCTTTAGCAGCACTGTTTAATCATAACAGTTTTTGTATATGGACTTATAGTTTTGATTTTGTGTACATTTTGTGTTTTTATTATACTTAGGACAATTAAAGGGAGTAGGTGCTTTTAGGTAATAATAACTGCAAAGAACCTGAAAAGAGATAAGAGACAAAAAATAGGTTATACATCACTTTTAGCAATACACTAAATGGACACATTTAATGAATTATTTAGAAATAATAAGAATAAAAAAATTATGATTAATTAGATTACGAATGACGAATATCTGCATAATAGCAAGTGGCTACTTACAAATTTCTTTACATATTCACTTTGCAGTAACTGCCTTCTTTTTCTTTGGTTTCAGTTTGAAGTACAGAAAAATGGCAGCAATGCCAGCATAAGTGGCCAGAACACACTGGAATCAAAGCATATATTAAGTATGCTTAATATCCAAGCAGAAACAAATATCAGCGAAGTTTGTTTTCAAACCACTAGAACAAATAGCAATTTACTACTGACAACATGGCATGGCTTGTTTAAAAGAAAGCAACATATCTTGTGAAGAGTGAAACTCTATCAGGCGTAATGTTATGGAATAACACATATGGTATATTAATAAACTTCAATGCATCAAGAAATACTCACATTCCTTCTTCCTGTAATGGTGTATGAATTAAAATATTTGGCAATCCCTGTAAACTGGTGTTGGCTCCCAGCATCGTGGCCTCCCATGTTCCTGTTGTGAGTTAAAACACATATTCATGTTCTGACATAATTCGTGCATGTTTATTTAATAGCGTCAAGTATCACTAGCTGTTTTATAAAAACTACAACGCCACAACAGAGAGAGCTTTTATGTGATATCTCACTTGGCTCAAGGTGAACTAATTGTCATATTTATTACTCTCAAGCATTGTGCCACAGGTTAAGATACACATAAAAAGCATTTTAGTTCAGCTGAAATGTTAGAACTTACCTTGCTAAAATGTGGATAGTCGATAGATGGATAGTCTTATTCGTCTTATGCTGCAGTCTGTCTGTTTACTTTGTGTTAAATATCGCCATCTACTGTAGATTTAAAACAACTACCAAAGTTACCAGTTGCATAAACTACAAAACATTAAGATGAGATAGGATCTAAAACGGTTCTACTGTTTTATTTGTTTTTATCTAATGAAATGAAAGTTTTACTGCAGAATAACTTTGTGGAATAGTAAAGTCATTTCATGTCATGGCCTATCATAACATAGGTTATAACGGGCCAGACAGAATCTGCTGTCATATTTGCTATTTCTGTGAAGAATTTTGGAGAAAATCTGCGGATTTATGAATGATTTTGAGAGTAGGCCTATAGTAAATAAAAACTTTACACGTAAAAAAAAATAAAATTATTTAAGGTTTACGATGCAAATCCAGTTTGATCCTCTCGTTTGGTAAACAAAGTAAGTCTCTCATATAATATATCTACTAAATGACAGAAAATAGGCTGTTACTTTACAAACTGTATTGTAGCCTCCGTCTGCAGATTTCCACATTGTTTTGTGGTACATGTTTTTTTTTTTAGATAAGATAGCCTTATATTATTTTTAAGAAGCAGTGTCTTCTGAAAATTAACTGTCCCGCATGAATTATCAAGATATCAAGAATGCTGATTGTTGATATCAAGAATTGATTTTTTTTTTAAGATTTCATATCCTGAGAATGAATAAAAATCAAAACGGCTTAATTGGATTTATTGAGTCACCGAAGGATTCCCAGTGATGGATTGCAGCTGGAAGGGCATCCGCTGCGTAAAGTGCTGGATAAGTTGGCAGTTCATTCCGCTGTGGCAACCCCTGATTAATAAAGGGACTAAGCCGAAAAGAAAATGAATGAATGAATGAGTCACCAAAGGATACTGTTTCAGCTAAAATTTTAATTGTTCAACTAAAGGAAAATCATCTCTTGGATGACCTGATGGTAGGCCTAAGTAAATTAGGGAAATCTATAAATAAATACTAGGAAATTAAATTTAGAGTGAACTACTGTACAAACATATATCAGACACGATTTTGTCCTCCAGGTGGCGCTCGATTTGCCCTTTTTTATTACTTTGACTCTTGACTGCATTTTCCCTGCTTTAATTATAGAAACATTGGACAATTAAATGACAACAAAAAACTAAGCTCAGCCAAGAAGATGAAGGTGTGGCAACAAGTGATTTGTCTTCATTTGATTTAAGTTCATTCATTTCGCTACAAAAACAGGATGTAATTGAATCATTTATTTAAACACCCTCCTCCGTTTCTTCCTTGATGAGATAAAAATTCCCTCATAAGTATTTATACAGAGATGAAAGGATTCTATTTTTAATTTCCACACTCAGACAGAGCAAAGTGTTCATTTGAGCTCCAGAAAGTGAAGCCTTTGTGTTTCATAGCTGTGTGAGTCACTGCATAACATGTGGTTATAGCTACTGAAAATCATGGCATTGGAAGTGCACGCTAATTTGTGGTGACAGTCCATGAAGTAAAGCCAGTGATTATGCATATAAAATGCTAATATCTTGACTCTAGTCTTGTGTATATTATCAATTTGCAGATTCTTTCAGAGGCAATATTTTAGCCTGACAAAGTGTCAGACGTCCTGAAGTAACACATTGCAGCAGATCACCATATGGCAGCAAGTCTGTACAGCTCGCAAATGTTACTCTTCCCTTTTAATCAGAACAATAACATGCTTGTCCAACACTCAGGAAAAATTTCCCTGTGTTTCTCAGCTGCCTTTAGCAAGTTCACACTCAGCCAGCAAGATTATAGGAGCTCAGCTGCATAGCTTTTAGAATAACAGGACTTGCATTAGTGTGTTTTGTAGACTCCTGAAATAGAAACATTCACGTTTAAGCATGACAAACAGCAGATGCAGAGCCGTTCAAACAAGATAATTCAGTTTCCACACAAGTCACGAGATCCTTATTGTAACTTCACACTGGGTCATTGAGTTTGTTCTAATGATACGATCGCACCTTTATTGTGTTTTATAGGTTCCTAATTTTGTCTCCAACAATAAGCAGCACTTTTGAAAAAATGAAATATATTTGTTTGAAGATGAACGCTATAAACCCTGCCTTACCAAGAGCCTACTTTGTTCTGATTGGTCAGTAGCCCAATCCATTGTTATTGGTCTACAGATTACAGTTCATGTCAGAATTGAAATGCTATTACCATACCTGAATTTCAGCTCTGGAGCTTCCTCAATCTTCAGCAATACTGTAAGACAGTTGAATGAAGATGATAGGTTGGCATTATGCAGCTTTTGTTTCTATTCAATTACAAAACATATTAGTTACTAAAGTAAACCTGGAATTGCTGATGACTCATTTTGGCAATTATGCATCAAAACAAAGTTTGTCATGCACTTTGATTATTATCCTAAAACAACACAGGTCATTTTTAAAGGTTGGGTACAAGCACTGTTGTTTGTGTAAAGTTTGGTAATTTTTTATTAAGTAATTTTGAGAAATATTATGACTTTCACAAATACAATTTTTATTTTAATATATATTTAAAATAGAATGTATTCCTGTGATGGCAAAATTGACTTTTTATAATATCCTGATTTGGAAACATGTCATGTTATATATATGAAATATATATATTATACTATTTGAAAACAGATATGCTGCCTAATATTTTTGTGGAAATGTAATAAAAACATTTTTCAAGATTCTTTGAGGAATAGACAGTTCAAAAGAATTGCATTTTTTTCAAAATAGTAAACTTTTGTCACATTATGTGTGTCTTACAGCAACTTTTTAATCAATTTGAAGTATGCTTCCAAAACATTTTTTGGATTAAAATTTAAAATCTTGAAACAGTATATAAAAACTTGTATATAAACTTTGAACAGTATATAAAATATATAAATATTATGTTTGAGATGACCTTACTAAAACAGTGATGGAATATAATGACTGTATCTTTAAATGAGTAATTTTCAATTTAGTGGCAACAGGTGTTGATGAGATTAATCCTCCGTGTTCTAAAATGAAGCCATTTTTAATTATTTAAAATAAAAAACAAACAAAAAAAAACGTTCCATCACAGAAACTGTACATTTTATTGAGAGCCATATATAGTACAAAACATCCACCTTAAATAGCTTAAATTACGCCAAATTTCATTTAAATCTGATTATTCTGGATTACGTGGGTTCTCAAGACCATGAGCTCCCTTTAGCACCCAGAACACTTTCGTGACTCTTAAACAATGAGTGTCGAACGGCAAAATATTGGCAAGAGTAAACACAGACCTGGGTCTCTGAGCTGTTCCTGACTTTGGATTTTGACCACAGTTCATCTCAGATGGAGACTATACTGCCCAGATTGGTCAACTCAGACCCCCCTTTTTGTGCCCGATCTGAATATCTTCATCTGTTTGGAGTCGATCTATCTTGCTGAAAGCTACATTATGACCAAGAACACAGCACGAGTTCATGAGTTCAGCTTCACCGCAAAAATCCCACCTCCCCTCCCTCCCCCCATCAGCAGGAGAAATGTATTTGGGACTCTTCTTCCACTGCCTGCTTCAGTAGTGTGGTGTGTTAACACTGTTTTTAGGTGTGTGAGAGCCTGTCTATCTCTGAGATGAGACGTCCCTCTTCTGTCACACCTCCAGGGGGTTCTGGGGCCCCTCGGCCCCCTGCGGCGGGTCTGGCTGGAGCCTGCAGATGGGTTTGTTGCACATGGGACAGACGCTGCGGATTTCCAGCCATTTCACCAGACACCTGAGTAAAAGACAAGGTGGAAAGTGAAGAGATAGATGGCTCTATTATGCTTTAGTTATCTATTGACGCCAGTGCTGTTATGCATTATGGCCACGTCACAAAATGATGCAAGGATAATACTCATATTTAAGTCGTAATGCCTTGACAGCTTAATTTGTTTTTCCTCTGTGCTTTTCATTTTTGTTTTAGCGCCTCTGGCAATATTTTGTGTCTCAGGAATCTGCAACTTGATTTCGAAGCAAAGTCTTGTTTTGTGTCAATCAGTGTCAGTGTTTAAAATATGGCATCACATTTACAGAAGTCATTTATATAAGTCAGAATTTGCAACAAGCATAATAATTAGAAAGGTTGGATAGTGTGAGAAGAAGACAGTAAAAGAAAAAGAACTTACTTCTTGTGAAAGGCATGAGAACACGGGCAAACTC
>CAIGQV010003909.1:19849515-19862935 GCA_903798115.1 Danio jaintianensis
ATAGATAGATAGATAGATAGATAGATAGATAGATAGATAGATAGATACCATTGAATGATTTACCATTGACATCTCAGCTATTTTTATTACGTTTTTATTATTGTATTATTAAACCTTATATATATTTTCTATCTTGGCATTTTTGTTTACCTATAACATACAGACAGACAGATAGACATACAGATAGATAGACAGACAGTTACCTGAACAGGTAGCAACAGAAGATCATGCTTAACATGAAGATGAAGAGGCCGATCCCAAGAATGATGAGATAGACGTTGAGTGGAAGACGACCGGTGATGTCTGTGGTCATTTTGCAGAGCGTGTCTATAATCTGTCTGTGTCACAAAAGCATGCTGCAAGAGAACAAACGACACCATGCATTTGTCAAATGTACCCCCTAAAGTTTATAATGAGAATCATGGCAGCTCAGGACTAAATAGCATGAATTTTTGCCCATCTTTTTTTATCATAAAATAAGAATGCACAATTCAAATGCAGTAAAAGCACAGCCCTTGATTTCGTCACCTATACGTCATGAATCAGTTATGTGAGTAGGTGGCATATTTCTCTCTCTGTCAGACCCTTGAAAGACAACACACATCACTGTGATTCTCATGTGTACGCTTCTCAGTGGCCCCTGCATGCATATTGCATACTGTGAGCCTGCGGACTGTCCTCGTGTTTCTCAACTCCATGTAACACTGCTCTCATTGTTGGACCTCGCCGAGCAGCATGAACTTTTCACTGTAATACATCTTTTAAAACTGAAAAACAAGAGATGTCACACCGGTGTTGGATCATGTCTCGATTGTCTTTGACAGCTAGGCACAACAGGTTTTTGTTTGAAAGTTCATTATTTACAGTATAGATTGTACTTGGGATCTTTCCTTCATGAAAATGATGAGGTAGGATCCAACTTAACAGGGATCATGTTAAAAAAAGGATATATTTTGTATTTTGTAAAAATCACACCAAAAGAGTACAACTGTTCAGTTTAATACATGTTCTTTAAATATAACACACAATTATGCTCATTTTAAAAAGAAATGTACAGTAAAAAACATATTCAAGTCTTGTAGAAATCCTCCAAAAGTCCTTGTGGGTACCAAGTTGACTTTCGGGATTAAACTACTTCATCACATGTGGGAGTTTTTTTCCAGAACAGTGAATATTATTCAGACAACAGTGGCTTAACTTATATCCTAAGGCAATGTGTTAATTGCAACACAAACTCAACATGATGTTGCAATGGCTTTAACAGTCATCTTTGAACCCAAAATAATTTAGCTGCCTATAAAATGATAGAATGAATACTGCCCTGGGCTTTCTGGCAAAGTGTGAATGTCTGTCGTATAGCATGAGGGTTCATTTTTTCTGACCAAACACACGTTAACATAAATAACAGTCATGTACACTTTATTGTGCAATTCAATGACTTATTATTAGTATCATTGAGTAACTATTGTCTTCATAAATTAAAAACAAAATTAACATTGTAGTTTAGTTGTTTTTTTATATATATTTATAGTTTTTTAATGTCTTATTTTAGTATTTTAGTTAAGTTAAACTAAATGAAAAAGAAATGTTTTTATGGTTTATTTTCAGGTAATGTTTATTTTTTTAACAATCTATTTTTATAATAACCCTGAAATTAAGTTTTCAGTTATCAAAACAATAAGTGTAATTCAGCTTTTCATTTATTTATTTTTTTGTCCCTGTATATTAGTGACCTGTTTAATTTTTATTTATTAAGAATCACAGTGTAGCCTACTAATAAATTGTGATTTTAAGCCTTTATACATATTTTAATAAATACAGTTCAGAGTAAGTATTGAATTCAATATTTTTACATATATTTCTTACTCTCTGTCATTTTAGGAAGCACAAGACATATGCTAATGTGCTTCCCGTGTATGTAGAATAACTTTTGCTAATTTAATTTGAAGTGACAGCAAAATGCGAAGTCTTGTCTATAATAATTATATAAAATGTATGTAAAAACTCATGCAGTTTGGTAGAATTAGTAATAAAGATTTCAGTATTAAAACCTATAAAGTTTAACTACATAGTTAGACTACAACTTTCAAATGTTTCAGAAAAAAAAGCCAAATCAATGCTGTTTGAGGGCCAGTAGTTCCTAATGAAGTGACAATGTACTATATAAACAGGTTAATAATGATTTAAACTATTTAGAACTATTTAAATACTGATGTGTTTCAGCATTTCACTCCCTTTAGGTGCACGTAAAGAATTTAATATCCTATTATCTGACCATTATTTTTCTGCAACTTAGAAAAGAGCGAAAGAGAGCATTTGGCAGCGAGATTGAAGCCTGGCCAATTGTCTGTGCGTAAAGACAAACACGAGTGGTGCACCCTTTCTGCCATAAAGCCACCATCTGGTCCATCTATGAGGGCTTGAGGGGGAGGCAGGAGATGGGAAGGCCTCATCAACCCAGGCAGGAAGCACCATTTGGGGCGACAACAATAATAACCAACCTCGGGGGTTGAATACTGCCAAACAACCACACAATAGGCACAGACACAAAGTGTGTCTCTTCAAGTTTAGGTCGTGGCAGAAAGCGAGTGCCAAAAGGGAGAAAGGTAAAAAGGCTTGGGTTTTCAGGTGCTAGTAATATAAGGAGGATTTCAGTTAAACATTGATAGGAAGCCAGTGGGAGGGTCGAGGGCTCTGTGAATAACACATGGTTAGGGAGCCGTTCGGATTATGTAGCAACTAGAAATGAAGGGAGGAAGAAGAGGAGGAGGGGGTTATGAATCATACTCACCGTTACACCACTGGATAGGTGCAAGATTGCTCCACTATACCAGACGATCCTGCAACTTGTGTCCAAAGAGACAGTGTTGAAACCAAGCCAAAGGAGTGGGATGATCCCCTCACTCAATAATACAAGTTTACGCTCCCAAAACTCCTACCACACAAACATGAGTTTGAATCTTCAATGCCTCTGGTTAACACATTACCATCACCCACCAGCACCTCACTGGGAAATGGAAGAGGGCAGAGTGATTTTGTTTTCTTTGTTGAAACATTCACAAAGCCAAGTCAGTCATTGTCGAGACCTGTGTAAACACAGGCAGATATCAACACCTACTTCTTGATATCTCAAATGCTTTGTGCAGCCATGGGCGAGCTAGAAAACCAAACGCTCTGTTTTTCCAGCATCGTGATCCAAACTGCAGCAGAGAATACGAAAGATTGGCAGTGTGGTTTCACGTCAACAACGGATCACGCTTGACGTGAAGTTGCTGTCACTGGCGTTTTTCATTTTGCACCTCTCTGTGGAGTCATGATAACAAAACAGTAAGAGAGAAAATACACATTGTCTACAAGGCTCACCCCTTCCTCTATTGTCGTCAGCCACTTTCCTCTATAGACTTCTTGCTCAAGATTCTCACCCTCACGTTAGAGTCAACCGTTTTCCCCGGTAACAAAGGAGGAGGAAGAGCAGTGGCAGTGCAACCGTGGTGAAAGCAGCCCATTCAAAGCTGTGTCTTCCTCACACCATCTGCTCTGCTGAGACACAAAGGATAAAAACGCATTTTCCAGACAATGTGATAAGATTCCAGTGCATTTCCTGTCGTCTTTTCCAGCAGCTCTTTCTCCACGTAATGGTGCCGATGACTTCTCTCCTGCTCAGTTTGTAAACAGATCTGTGCTCATGTGATTCGCTGTCTGGATCACAGCTCTCCTTTCACCCGCCCCCTCCTCGCTCTCCCCCTCTCCCTTTCTATCCTGCACTCTCTCTCTCTCTCTATTCCTCCTACTTCTCTCCAGCTGAAGGCTATTAGGAGGTGACAGTGGCCAGGCGAGCAGACAGCAGGCCGAGTCTGAGTTTCTCTGATGAGGCTCTTTGGATAGACAGGGCTGGGAGGGGAATGAGGGTTGATTCACTTTGCTTGACAGGCAGTCACGAAAACAGCAAGAGACAACAGAGGGGAAACAGTCAGAGAGCGAAGGGAATAATAGGATGGATAAGAGCAGAACAGAATCTGGGGATCTGTTCTGTTCTGTTCTGTTCTGTTAGCAAAGCTGCCAATGAGAAAGGGAAAAAAAACGAAATATGTGCATGTGACACATGCAGTGATGTCAGTGCTTTCGTCACACAGGAATTTTTTTTTTTTATAAAATAAAAAAAATAGATAAAGGTAATTTCATAGTTTTGGTCAACAGATTGTGTGTGTCTTTGGGGAAATATGCAACTAGAAATTCATGTTATATCAGTGTTTAATTAAAAGGTGTTTTGATAAATCTCCCTGCAGTGAAATTGAGCCATTAATGCATGTGTGGCGTTATGTTAAAACCACAAAAATGATTTGTCAGTTTAAAAGTCAGTGAAAGTGAAAGGTGACATTAGGATTGTAGGACTTAAAAGGAATGTGACCTTAGCTTTATAAACCTCTATCAATAAAGTCTTAATTTAAATCATTCTTCTTGGAAATGATCAAATATTTGAAATTGTAAATATTATTGAATTCCATTGTGTTAAAATGTGCTATTTTATAAAGTTGTTTTTTTCTTGGACCAGAGCTTTAGTTTTTATGGCATTGTGCACTGGCTTGCATGACTTTACCAAAAGCAACAATAACCATTTTATACACTAAAATCATGTTAAACCTAATGTAGGTGTTATTATTGAAAAAATTTATTTTATTACTAAATTGCTACACTGTAAAAAAAATGCTGGGTTCCAACACAAATCGATTAAGTTCAAGTTCGATTTATTCATATAGCACTTTCCAAACGGTCACAAGGTGCTTTACAGAGAAGATACAGACAAGCAGTACAGACATAATAAACAAAACAGCAATAATGTAATGTAGAAGAGAGCATAGAAAATGTGAAATAGATTACACAGAAACAGTTTGGTTTCAATGCCTAAAAATAAAAAAAGTAATTGACCCTTTAAATAATTCCGCCTAGTTAAGAGATGCTACCACAGTTGACCACATTAAACAGGATTAAAAAACAAAACTGTTGGCCCCACGAGGAAGGGACTTATGCTTCAGACAACCTGGAAAATAGATGAATCTTTAATTTAGACTTGAAAATTTGCATTGACGAAGCCATTTTTAACTCTAGCGTCAGCACGTTCCAAAAGCGTGGACCGGCTATAGCGAATGCACGTTCGCCTCTGCTTTTGAGGTGGGCCTTTGGGACTTTTAATAAAAACTGATCAGCAGAACGCAAGTTTCTGGATGAAGTGTAAGCTATTATCAGTTGAGATGAATAATAGGGACCCAAGCCATGTAAGGCTTTATACACAAAGAGAAGGATTTTAAATTAGATTCATTGTCTCACCGGTAGCCAATGGAAAGACCTCAAAATGGGAGCGACATGTACATTTTTCGGGCTTTTTGTAAAAAATCTAGCTGCTGCGTTTTGCACTAACTGTAGGCGAGCGATCTGAGACTTGGGAAGCCCAAAATAGAGAGAGTTGCAATAGTCTAACTGGGAGGTTATAAGCGCATACATATGGCAATTTCTAGAGAATGTGAAGGACTTCAGTTTCGAAAGAAGGCGAAGTTGGTAAAAGCTATTTCCAACCACACTTGAAATATGTTTATTAAATTTTAAGTTCTGATCTAATACAACGCCAAGGTTACGTACCTGGGGTGATCTGAACTCCTCCAAGTTGCCTAACCTGGGGCGTTTACAGTGCGACAAGTCATTTGGCCCGAATATAAAAGTTAAGTTAACTTAATAGTTTTTAAATATTTAAGTGGTTTGAACATGAAGCAATTAAGTTGCCCCCCCCCCCCCCCCCTCCCCCCCCCCCCCAAAAAAAAATTAAGAATTGTTTGAACTCAGTTTTAAATAAGTAGTAGCAAAAGTCATTTTTTGAGTGTATTATTGTACATTATGTCACAAATGTTGCTCATTTAGCTTTACTAAACTATAATATTCCTTTAATACATTAACATATAATACTTTATTTTCTTCTCATTGAGCAAATTATGCTTTCATGTGAACTTTTGATACACATTTAAGATTCAAATGTTACATTTGCTTCAAATATAGTCGATGTAAATCAGCTCTCAGTAAAATGCCTGTTTACACCAAGGAGAAGTATAATGACAAAATCGTTCCAACTTGAAAAGAAGAACACCACACCACAGCTATAGCAATAACAGCACAAAGGAATGGCATTGAAAAAATCAACCCAGGCTTACGTACCTTGGTGTACATTTCTGCAGAGAGCAAAATACATCCCAGGAGGCCGCTGTGTACTCTTTTTGATATCTCAGATTTCTCTTGCAAGTGCCGTTTGTAAATCCACCAAAGACCGCTGTCGACTGACTGACTGACTGACTCACCCTGTTATTTACTTGTTTATTAAATTTTTTGGCTTTTGTTTTTGTCTTACCTGCTTTCTGGAACCGTTCTTTGCTAGACTCAAACCCTGTCATCATGGTCAACTCTGCTCTGCGTCTCAAATCCTCCAACATACGCCGTCCACACGGAGGTAAACGGTCAGCTGGTAAGCACGAAAAAGAACGGCATCATTGTTTTAAAGATGAAATGCAGCCATACGTATCTCTGGCTACATAATTCGCGATCTCCAGAAATGTATATAGGGCTATGTTTTCAGAATGAGCCTATGTTGGAAAAAATTGTTTAGAAGCTCAGACTCAGACTCAACTTTATTATCCCATTTAGGGAAACTAAAATTGCAGCAAGGTGCCATAACACAGGCGAAGTTCCATCGACGCATTACCAAATTATTACCACAAAACATACAATATATCATTTTTTAGATGCATCTCCCTCCCCACTGGACTCATTTAATGACCTATTGGCCACCATTATAAAAGAATTTCTAATTCTGTTTGTCCTGCAAATAGGTACTCTAAAACAACGTCCTGATGGCAACAGTCAAATCCATCATCCACTGATGATTGCGAGCATTTAAAGAAGCAGATGACAAAACTGTTGCACAGGCTTAGAGTAAACAGAACGGTGTACTGCACTCTTCTACTGTACTCTACACTCTAATATAGTTATCTTTATAGTTATCACCCATGGTACAAACAGGTCTTATCTGGACATGTGATCAAATATCATGAAATGATCCACTTTATCTCATCAACAACCATTTGGTGTTTCACAGGGATCAGTAGTCTGATCACTTTTATTTATCACCGACTAATTTATCATTTCATCATCTTTCATGGTTTCTTTCTATCGTCAATTTTATTAAATGATACTCAACTAATCCTCTATTTATCCACTCTCTGACAACCAGGTACCCTCACAAATCACTGCATGCTTGGCAATCATTTTTGTCTGGATGAACGCCCATCATCTGAAGCTGAAATGATCAAAAACCAAGCTGTTGTTCAATCAAGCCAAGAAGTGCCCTTGCCAAGGCCTTGTCATTTCAATAGACAAGTCGGCCATCTCACCCACACAGAAAGCAAAATATCTTTGTGTCAAACTGAACAATGACCTGTTAACCGAAAACCTCATACTAACCACAGATTTCTCCTATAGAACAGTGGCACAGGCTGCTCTCGTAACTCTTGCAACTAACTCCTGGCAAGCATCCCAGCATGTGCAATCAAACCTCTGTAGCTCAGCTGATATTAAAACTTCTCAAGTACTCCCATGTCACATCTATGCCTTGTCCCATGCATGACTTCCTATCCTTGCTAAAATCAAGCTCAAAACAATGTCCTAGCATTCAAAGCTATCAGTGTTAATGCATTCCTCCACAATTTTAGTGAGCAGTTCTTACAGGAACCACTTTTCTGATGAATGTTTTACTTTTCTCTATACATGTACAATAGTACATGTTTGTGAGTGTGTAGAATCTGCATTTAGGTTTAGTAATAGGCCCATTTGTACACAAAGCGCTTTATTTATAGCATATAGCATGACAAATTGCATGCCTGCCATCTGTTAACCACAACGGTCTCATATTTAGCCCTAACACACTTTTGTTGGTAATACTGCATATAAGCATCTGCTAAATATCTTCAATTACAGTCAGTGATAATAATGTCATTTGAACAGTTCTTTCATTTTCACAATTTTGATTTGCTTGACATACTTGTATCAAAGAAATCTTTGGTAGGCATTTAGTTATTCGATAAACACTAATTTGTCTTTATTGTTTAGTAAAACATAATGAGGTATGTTCAACCTGAGAGTACATTGTGTATCTTAAAACAGATGCTAAATAGTTTCTTGTTCATTATAAAAAATGACCATTTGAGCTGCCAATTCACTACCTACAAAGATAAAAGCTTATAAAAACAAGAAAACCCTTCAGTACATAATCCAAGTAGAAATCTCAATGTCACACACAAACATGTTTCCCATAAAGAAAACAAAAAAAAATGAAGAATACAGAATGCATAAAATGAAATTGTATAAAATTGCATAATAGAATGAAACCCCCATTTTCCCCAACTTTCTTATTAGCCTTAACAGTCGCCGAAATCTTTTGAATACATGTCCCATTTGTTTAAGCGACTGTACAAGGGAGTGTCTTCGACCTCTCTGTACAAGCAAACACCTGTGACGCGGTTCCACTCCAGTCTGGGAATGACGCTCTTGATGCCATTGCAAGTTGCAATATCCTCCTTCTCCTGATTTTCCAAAGCCACAAAGCCAAAGAAGTTCTTGACACATTCAGCCGCATGGTATTTAGCATGTATTTCAGCTGTACGCTGAAAAAGAGCTCGTTCGTTAGAACGATATTGAGTCCAGTATGCCTCCTGCTGATAGCCAAGAGTAGAGCAGCAGCTTTTTAGACAGAGGAGCAGAAAGACAGAAAGTGAAACAATTCCAACCAGCAACCACCCTAACAGCTAGAAGAGAGAGAAAGCAAAAGTTATGCATATCTCATTAAAAAGACAGTTCTACAAAGTGTTGATTCAATCAGGGAGTGATATGTACCTGGGATTCATACTGTAGCTGGCGTTCAATCACTTTAGTGTAGACAGTATACGGATCAGGTACATCCTTACATGGAAACTGGGCCATGATTTCTGAAATCTTTGTAGTTAGAGGGAAATTATCCAAAGTAGAGGGGTCTACAAACTCACTGAAAGCACACACATATGCCTCCCCTCGCAGGAGAGAAATCACAGACCAAGTGATGGGGGCAACAATGGCTCTGCCCATGATGGATCCCAACAGAACAGAAGCAGCAGTCAGCGTTAATTTCCGGCATTTTCTGGTGTGACATTCGGACACCAAGTCCCAGGTGTTTCGATTGAGTATCAACCCAATGACGAAGAAAGCCAGGGCTGGTACACCGATGGCTGCCATGCCGTACAGGTAATTCTTCTTCGGCGAACATGGACAGTTAAATGCAAAAATGTTGTATGCTGTCTGACTGGCCACTGTCCCTAAAGCAATCAGCCCATTGAAGATCATGACATCCTTACTCTTGAAGAAGAGCGAAACAAATTTGAAGTTTTCTGATATGAGAGCAGCCATCTTGTCCCGCTTTCCTCAATGGGAATTAATGCTGATTAATCAACGCTTTTTGGAGAGTCTCTAAATTAAATCAGACTCTAAAGAGAAACAAACAGAGAGAGAACGTGTAGAAGTCAGAGTATTCAGATTCAGTTCAATTTCATTCAAAATAGCTCTATGAACAAAGTACGTCCGGGCATGCCTCAGCACGTCGCTGAGTTCAAATTAGAAACAGTAAACAGTTCCGAAAGGAAAAAGCCTTACATTCCATTGCAATGAGGTACCAACAGTCTTGCTGAACATCCACAAAGTTTTACAAACGTGTACAACCAAATTCAGGCAACAAAAAGAAGTCTTTAAAACAAATGAGTTTTCTGTAGGTAGGCTTTCTGTAGGGTTATGTTTTTGTGAAGTCCCTCCTTCGCTCTGTCTGTTGTGTGCATGTGGCACTGAATCACCATCGGAAATCACATCTGGTTCCAGCCCCAGTGGAAAGTATGAGGATTTAACTAAAGCAGGCTTTTTTAACATCATAAATTAAATCTCCTCCTCACATCCAACAACACAAGTCTTGTCATGTAGATGTTTTTTCCCATAATTAGTGAAGGAAAAAAATATATAATAGGAATAAAATTAAATAAAGATCAAAGTAGGGTATTTTTATAGGCTAGTATACTGGCCACACCTCCACACATTTGTAAACAAAGAAAAGGCTTTTCAAAATAGCATAGACTCAAATATTTGAGCTTATGACAATAAATATAAATAAATCAAACTTGGTCAAAATACCACTAGTATACAATATCATATATTAGTATAGCAATAATAAGTAACTTGTAGCAAAAATGCATTATTTTATTTATTTATTTAATCAGCATGGTGTAATTCTTGGAACTAAATCTTGGCCAAATATTTACATTTTACAAAACATTATTTTGTCATAAAAGCGTCATTGCTTATTAATTACTTTGTTCGAATTTGTATCAGATGTAATACGAATGTAACATACCTTTCAGCAAAATTTTAAGTTACCTTCTGCCAAAGATGAAGTAAAAAAAAAACAAGGAAAACCTTCTACATGGTTGATGTTCTGAATATTAATTCATATGTCACCTTCATATCATCAATTTTCAGCATTATTTGGCTGTTTAAAAAGTCCATTTTCTGTTGTAAAGCAATGAATGAATCACTGTTTGCACAGTCACTCAAATCAAGCAGTGGCAAATTCACTGGTCATGAGTAAAATGTGGTCATGGTATTTTTCACACTCGCGGAAAACTCTCGACTGTAATTATCTTTGAATCTTCTGGATTTTGCCTGACAAAACTTGCAACCGCAGATGTATAGGCTACGTCATGAGCACAGACCAGTCACGGGTGACAAAAACAGTGTAGCTGAATGTTTTAATCGCAAGTCAGTCCCTTCAAAATATGTTTAAATATCACGTCTAGAGCAAATCTAGATGAGTTAAAGTGAATTATTTGAGCCACCCAAATTATAAGAGAAATGCAGACTGTGGCAGAAAATGTTATGCTAATAGGCTACATATAGTTAAAGTGCACATTTTTTACCTAAAAACCACGAAAATTACATAATATTTTTATTTCATGTTAACAGAATAGGCCTGAGCAAATATTATAGGTTACACTGTAAATATAATATATGGAATTTCAGTAATCCTCCTGTGAATCCTTATTCAAATTGGGGCAATACCTGACAAAATATGCATTTGGCAAATCAAAACAACTTCTCTTTAACATCAACAGTGGAAGGCCACCCATATAGGTTATTTCATTAAAAACACACCAATATTGTAAGTTGTAGCACAGTAATAAAAAGCCAGACAAGTTTGATCTCGATCCATAAGCCATCATCATTGCTAAAGAACAAAATCCTAAGGGCACTGTCTAGTATCCCTGGTTGCTGTTAAGTTTTTAAGTATTTTATTGCAGTTATAATAAGTTATCATTCACCTTTGAATATATAATAAGATTTCAAATTGAAATCAGAACACATGCTAACATTTAGTCTATGAATCTTAATCATTTAGATGTATTATTATTATTTCTTAAAATCAACAATTTTTTATTAAAATAAAAAAAAGAATCAATAATTATATACTTTTTCAATTATTGTACTTTTATAAAATGTTCTGGTCTGTGGCACAAATTTCATGGGCGTTTCTTAATACCAAAGATATGACTTTTTGGGTGTGTATATTGTTCATTAATTGAACAGTAATTTGTCAGTTACTTAACAGTCATGCTCATTTGTGTACATGGCCCATTTGCTTAAGCGACTGTACAAGGGAGCGTCATCGACCTCTCTGTACAAATAAACACCCGTGACGCGGTTCCACTCCAGTCTGGGAATGACGCTCTTGATGCCTTTGCAATCTGCAAGAAACTGCTTCTCCTGACTTTCCAAGGCCACAAAGCCAAAGAAACTCTTGACATTTTCAGCTGCATGGTATTTAGCATGTACTTCAGCTGTACGCTGGAAAAGAGCTCGTTCGCTGGAGCAATATTCAGACCAGTACGCCTCCTGATGATAGCCAAGAGGAGAGAAGCAGGTTTTCAGACAGAGAACCAGAAAGACAGAGAGCGCGATGAGTCCCACTAGCAACCATCCCAAAAGCTAGAAGAAGAAAATAAAAAAATGAGATGTGCTTATCACAAGTACGAAGTTTTCATGCAATTAAGTACTGAACAAAGTACCTGGGATTCATACTTCAGCTGGCGTTGAACAACTCCTGTGTAGTTTATAAACAAAACGGGTGTACTGTTACATGGAAACCGGGCCATGATCTCTGGACCAGGAGAAGCTGAAGTGAAATTGACCAAGGATGAGAAGTTCAGGAACTCACTGAAGGCACACACATACGCTTCCCCTCTCAGAAGCGAAATCACAGTCCATGTGATGGGGGCAGCAATTGCCCTGCCCACGATGGATCCCAACAGAACAAACACAGCAGTCAGCGATAATTTCCTGCATCTTCTAGTGCGGCACTCTGACACAACGTCCCAGGTATTTTGATTCATCATTACTCCAATGACGAAGAAAGCCAGGGCTGGCACACCGATGGCTGCCAGGCCATACAGGTAATTCTTCTTCGGTGAACATGGACAGTTAAAAGCTAAGATGTTGTATGCAGTCTGACCAGCCACTGTTCCCAAACCAATGACAGCGTTCAAGATCGTTGCATCCTTATTCTTGATGTAATGTGCAATAAATTTAAAGTATTCTGACACAGACATCTTATGTTTATAGAGGTGGATCTCCGATTCTTTTTGCTGATGGTGATTGTTGTCTCTTTAATTTAAAACAAAAAACCCTGACAAAAAGAGATATGAGAATAAGTGAAATCAGAAGTCAGAAACAGCTTCATTATACAAAATCTACAAAATGTAGTTACAGAGAAATACAGAGAAAGTCATATAAAAACAACTGCTTTATAAGAAAAGCCGTAGTTTCTTCAAGCCTCAATACTCAAATTACACACTGAGAACAAAGAACCAAAAATGTGACTTATTTCTTAAATAAACACTTACATTTCATTGTCAGGTGGTACAAAAGGTCTCGCTGAATTCCTACAAAGATGATGTACATTCAGAGGCAGATTGTAAAAGATGTTTTATAAAACAAAACAACAACAAGATTCCTATATGTAGCTGTTTTTGTTGTGGTAAAGAAGTAAGATCCTTCCCTTGCTTTGTCTGTTGTGTATTTATAGCAGTGAATCACCAACAACAATTACAATCTTGTTTCGGCCCTAAATGGATCTAATGGGCATTTAAATAAAACAGGTTGTGCTACAGTAATTGAGTACAATCAGACACTTGTTAAAAAAACATTTCTATTATAAACTATTGTCTTCAAAGCAAAATGTCATCAGATAAGACTATTAGATCTTGCAGAAAATAACAATATATCAATATAAAAAATACATATATACTGTGTGTGTGTG
>CAIGQV010003909.1:19863335-19902453 GCA_903798115.1 Danio jaintianensis
ATAAAATAGTTTATATTGATATATTATTAAGACAATTTAAAGCCTATCAAATCATTCTATAAACATCCAATATATTGTTAAAAACAGAGACATTTTGAATTGTTTCCATTACATAACATTATATAAGGCTTGAAGTTGAAGTAGGTGTGTTTAAAACAAAGGGTGACAAACAAAATCACACACAGCAAATGAGTTAAGTCGCACCTATTGTTCCTTAAAGGACAGTTTTCCAATCTTTTGGACTCCAAAGCCCTCTGTTGTCCGCAACAATATAGTAGTGGGGTAGTAGTGTTACTGGGGTTATTACATGACTTTCAAATGTTTATGACTTTTAGGATTTTTTTTTAAGTTATATTGTAATCAAAGCAAATAAAGCTACCATATATGGTTCTTCATCCTATAAAGGGTTAAAACTGGGTTTTAAAACATATTTTGTCTTGTTTACTGAGGCCCTCTAGTGGGCACCAGACCCCTGGTTGGAAATCACCACTTTAAAGTCACATTGAAATAAAAAAGGTCTCTTTTATTAAAATTGCAGCATTTATAGTAAGTTACTAGTGTGTGCTCATTATTTTTAAAATTCATGACTCATAATTTTTAGAATACCCCCCTCTTCCTAGATTTCAACTTAGATTTTTAAATTGAAGAGCTTGGTTAGACTTTGAAATTAATGTTCTACTGCCTTAAAAGCATAAGTAAACAGAACTAAACATGAAGATAACTCATAAATAGTCAAGACAGTGAATTACTTTAATTTTTGAAAACAAAACTTGAGTTCCAAATCATCTTTCAAAGGACATACGCAATCGATAATATGTTCTTGAGTTATGACTAACAGATTAGATGGACAAACTTTTCCTAAATTATACCTTATATTTAGTTAAATTTTGCTATAACATGAATTTAGAAAGATTAAATTTGTTGCAAAAGAGAAATAAAAAGTGGTATATTCATCATATCATCATCATCAAGATCATCATAGTCCTTTTATCATTATTATAAATAACTTTGGTCACACATTTAACAAGTTACTAAGCCTCTTTTATCCTATTATTCATGCTCTTGTATATTTATGGAAATAAACAATATGTTTACAATAGTAGATCAAATGAATGGTTGAGTCACATGAAAAAAACATGCAATAAATACAATAGCAGACAGGACTATCTTCACAGTGAAAACTTCTGAAGCGCTTCAAAATACCGCCATTAAGTCAGACTTTGGAATAATACACCACAGCTTTTTTTTTGGTATGGCGCTCATCGGTGAGGCTGTGGGTATCTAAGTGTGCATGTCCATTCATTTCTTCAGTGCGTTTATTCAGCAGTAGTGCAGGTTTACATGTATGCCAGTTCCAGAGCACTTTGTTCATGTCGCCTTCCTTTCGGATCCCAAGAAGCCTCTCCTCATCACTCTTCTGTTTTTCTCCATCGTCATCTTTATTACCTTTCCCTTTCTTTACAGGGGATTGTGGAAGCTGTGAAACAATTTCCCCACTGATGCTCTCGAAGTATTGCTGTATGCAGACCTTGGCGAAGCTCTTGGCATGCTCTTTGCACGTTTCGTCGAATAGTTTGCGCTCTGTGTCAATGTAATGTGACCAGTATTTGGTTTTAAGAAAAGCGGCTTGGGTAAAACAAGGTCTTATTGCTCTTATCAAAAAGGCTGCTAGAGTTATAACCATTAAAAAGGTCCATCCGCATGCCTAAAGAAAATGCAAATACAACAGATTAGTGCATTAAATAATTTCTCTTAGAAATTCTGTGCCTTTTCAATTCCAAGGTAATCTTTTGTAAATTTACACATTATGGTCCTGTAGTGTACCTGGCTGTCAAGTAGTTGTGCATGTCTATAGACTGAGCACAAAATACTCATGAGCATGACGTCACCATTTTCATGAAAATAGGTTTTTGTTTACATGGAGATGATAACAGTATTGTTTTCAAAAAAACTTTCAGGAGACCAAAATGGTACTGTTGAGAAAACGAATGGCCAAAGCACATTTTAGTTTTAGATGCCATAAAAATAGATTCTAGTAATAATCACAGCCATATCACCCTGCAGCCCAAGACCGGCTGCCCACTGAAGCTAAGCAGGGCTGAACTTGGTTAGTACCTGGATGTGAGACCACATGGGAAAACTACTTTGCTGTTGCTGTGGTGTTAGTGAGGCCAGCGGGGGGTGCTCAACCTTTGGTCTGTATGAGTCCTAATGCCCCAGTATAGTGATCAGGACACTGTACTGTCAGTGAGCACCGTCTTTCGGATGAGATGTTAAATCGAGATAATGACTCTCTGTGGTCACTAAACATCCCACAACACTTCTCGTAAAGAGTAGGTGTGTAATCCCGGTGTCCTGGCCAAATTCCCTCTATCAGCTTTTACCCATCAAGGCCTCCCAATTATCCCCTTCACTGAATTGGCTGTATCACTGTCTCTCCTCTCCACCTGCAGCCTGTGAGTTGTGAGCGCACTGGCGCTGTTGTCCTGTGGCTGCGGTCATCATCAGGTGGTGGTGTGGAGAAACCCCCCTCACACTATTGTATTGTATTGCTCTTTGGGTGTATGGCAATACTCAATAAATGCATTATATAATTGCACATTACTGCATTACTGATCTTTACTCATTTATTTTGCTCTGTGTAGCATGTTTGATATTAAAACTTTAACAAGGGCAGATTTTATATTAATGTGTGTGATTGTGATCCTTATTAAACAAAATTGTCAAGCAGGCATAAGCAGATCAGAAAACAGTAACATACACCTCAGGCTCAGCATGTGAAAGTTTCTACATGAATGTTTCTCAGTATATTTGATAAGGTAAGCAGTGAGGCAATTTATTATTGTTGTCTGTTGCTAAACAATTTTAATATGCAACTCATTTTTAGTTAAATAGATTTTTATTATATTTATTTTATTATTTATTTTTAGTCATTTATTATTGATCAATCACTTTTATATATGTTTTGAAAATATAATGTTTATATATTTTTAAATATTATGTTTAACTGAATTGTATCGAAAAACGTACCCATGGTGCTTTACGTAAAAATAAAATCTACCAACTGGACATTTATGGTAAGTAGGTCTGCAAATCTGCCCATCTGAAATACACTGAAAGCAGTGCAAATGGCACGAGTTGGCCTTTTGGAGTTGGAATTGTAGCCTTTTACTGACACTTTGAATTATCAAGGTCCAGTTTTACTTAAGTAAAATGGTCATTCTATCAGGATGGCCTGATGATGAATAAATTAACTTTAGTATTTTTTTCTCTGGATTTCAAATATATTTTTTAAATAAAAGTTTGTAAATGTAATTTATCTCATAGCTGGCTGGCCTAATGGCTGATAACACTTTAACAGACTTTTAAAATCCCTGTATGAACGAAAATAAGCAGCAGAACTGGCAAGCAGCAATGCACTCAATAACACCGCATTCGAAGAACAGGCCATTGATGAATCTTAATCAATCATAACGCGTGCGCTAGATCAAAAGTGTGAAACATTGCATCACCCAGCGTTATCCTTAATATTACTATTTGAAAATAATCCAAATTTAGAAATGAAGCTGTGAAATAATCCCATTACCTGAGACAAACAGCGAATATACCTAGTGGCCGCTTCTCTGGAAATAATCTCATGCTCGTCAAATATGTCTTTACATGGAATCTTTGCTTGTATTTTCAGAAGCTCTTTTTGGGATAAGCTTTGATAGCTCTCGTTGAGGAACTCGGATAAATCCGCCGTGGGGCTGAAGGCGCACAAAAAGCTCTTGCCGTCCATTAAAGTCACAGCTATCCATACAGCCGGAGCGATGAGAGCGCGCTGCGTCATGGAGCTGAACATGTAGCGCAACACCGCCGGGTCTTTGCTGCGCTTTCCAACGGGTCTCTTCCATTCTTCAGTTAACACTGATATGTTGTTGTTCATTACATATCCAAGTAAGAAGAACCATATCGGGGGAACGATGAGAATGCCGATTCCATACGCATAATTGTAGTCTGGAAGGCAAGGGCATGTAAACTCAAATGAGGAATACATCTGAGCACTCGCCAGAGCCATGATGCCACAGATGCCATTCATGAAAGACTCTTGATTGGCTTGCAAAAACTGGACCATTATCCGAAACTTATCCATTTTCAAAACGGGATTTCACCTTTTAGAGCAAAAGAGTACGAAGTTATACACTTGTTACAGCTGAGCAATAATACATAATAAATTGTACTGTAATAATCAAAAACTTACTCTGCCTTGTCAGAGAGAAAAGAGAGAAAGACTGCTGAAGCAAAGCTGAATCCACACTGATGAAACTTCACCTTTGTCAACTTAATGCATCAATGCACATGACTGACAGACGGCCCCTCCTTTAGAGGCTCTATCCTCACCTACATAGATGGGTGTGATTTCCGTCCTCACCTTGCCTAGTACTTAAACTGTTTATTTTTTTAGTCAAAATATATATCTAAAAGACAATAAATTTACAAACTGACTGGCCACTAAAAACCTGAACCAAAAGCAAATATAAAGACACAGAAATCTGTGAGAGTGTCTCCAATACAGCTAAAACCATAATTATTTATTTATTAATAACAAGTACACATAAACTGTACATAAATATACAATACATAGTTTTTTTTCAGGTGCTTCTGAGGTTCAGCAGTCATTTGCATCCAAGCCATATCCATGAGGTTGTTGTGTAATGTGTGTGGAAAGAGACATGCAAAATTACACAAACTAAATCCCAGCATATTCAAATGCACTAGCATGCAAGCTCTGGAACAAGGTTAAAACTAAATATTTCTAAATCGACAACAATCTGATAGTAACATTACATTAAAAAAAATGTTCAACTTTGCACTTTTTGCATGTTCCTTAAGATGAGTTTTATGTAAGTTTTACACATCAGAGAATAATGGCTTTCCACTGTGGTCTTCCCAAGTGATACATACTTTGGGTTTATAGGCCATCTTGGTCACGTCAAGTTCTGGTTTGCATTCGTACCATGTTTGCAGCAAATGATCCACCTGATCTTGTCTGGTTATACCATGCAAACGCTCCTCTTCTTCCTCTCCAAATTCATTTTGGACTGTGCTGTGTCTGGGTGCACTGGAGAGGGGCATTCTCACAGTCACATTTTCTCGCATGTTCTCAAAGAACTGCAGCACACTTTTTCTGGCAAAATCTCTTGCATGAAGGACGCAGGTCTCATCGAAAAGTTTCTGTTCCATGTCCAGGTAATTGCTCCAGTAACGTGTCTGGAGAAAAGTTGCGTGATTGAAGCAAGGCTTGATGACGCGAGCCACTGCACCCAAAAAAATGAAGAAGAGGAGGATTGACCAGCCTATTGCCTTAGAGAAGATAAATTGAATGAGAAGAATAGATGAATCATCTGGTTATGCAAAGCACGAAAGAATTTAACCACCTACAGGTCTGTTCTTTGAACTTTGTACAGCTCAATCTTACTTAGCATCTGTCAAGTCAAAAATGACAATTGACAACTACGGTCCATTGAATAAAGGCTATGTATGAACTTTTGGAAAATACAGAAAAAACAATTGAGAAAACTCACTCACCTGAGAATAACAACGCACATAGCGTGAGACAGCTTTCCTGAAACTGCTGTTTCTGAAGATAACATCTTCTTTGCATGGCACCTTAGCCATGATCTTGACCAGTTCCAGGCCGGTGCTGTTGGGTATTCCTGTGAAATATTTGGGGTCTACATTCATACTAAACGCACAGATGAAACATTTTCCATCCAGCAGTGTCATCAGAATCCAAACCATGGGTGCTAGAAGGGCCCGTTGCATCATTGATGACAGCAGAAATCTGTGAGAAAGATGTTTCAATATGTCTATATTATTAATATGAATATTATTAAGATGCATGATATTGTTGATATTGCTTAGTTACAAACTTACTTTACTACCGCCGGATTTTTTGCCCTCTTGCCAAGGGGTCTGACCCACTCCTCCATCAGCACCCCTGTATGTCGATTCACTAACACTCCCAAAAGAAGCAATATAATCGGGGGGACGAACATGACCCCCATTGCATACATCTTATTGTATTGCGGTAAACAGGGGCAGTTGAAATCAAAACTTGTGTACAACTTGACGCTTATCAGTGACAGTATTATACAGATACCATTGGAGATCGATTCAGAATTTGACTGGAAATATTGCAGAACCAACTTTAAACGATCCATTAACAGTTTACGTTACAGCTAAGAGTTTTCAAATGTGTAAAACTTTTTTAAAAACTTTATAAACAAATGTGTAGGCTACTTATCTGACAATGACCGCCAAATAGCCTACGCTGTTGTGTCTGCGCTGCGCAAAAAGAAAAAAAATCTCGAAGAAATTAAAATAAAAATTCACTGGAAAACGGTTTTATTAAATGTATGTAAAATTATCTGTATCACGTAGAAACGAATCCTTTATCAGTATTAACGCATCTCTCGAGCTCTGCGTGCTGAAGTGATGGCTTTACTTGTCAAAAGCGCGCTCCTGTAAGCTCTTTTTGGACACGCCCAGATGTACGCACGCCAAATACCTGACATAACCATATAAAAACTGGTTTGCTTTCGTCTAATAATTTTTATATAGCCTATAATATTATTTTAAGATCTATAATTACTATGAAAACGGTACCTAAATACTTTACATCAAAATTAAAGAGCAAACACGATTGCGTTTCTTTTCTTTCTTTCTTTCTCGCGACTGAAACAATCATTAGGCCTGTAGGTGCTATATAATTCGAAATTGCACATCTCTACTAAAACAATGTCTTTTTAAACTAAAATAACAATCACATGAAAACATTTTTAACTTAATGTTACACGTTTTTTTATTTAGATAACCTAAATGTTCTTATAATGAGAAATTAAATAAATGTAAGTAAAATAGTCAAATCTGCAAGTAAAATCAGACTATATCAACTGTGCTTACATCACGTAGGCCTACTATTTTGTGGTTTAGACAAGTAGAAATTGGAAAAAAAAAAACAGCATACCATCGCTACCAAGCCCTAATTACCAAGATTATCACCCATTACAATAACATTTTTAAATGTTTGAAATAATCTTGTCAACATTCTCTGACAATCACTGCCTCTTAAAACGATATTGTTGTTGAACTTTGGTGAGGTAGCGACCTCCTGTGGGTGTATCTGTCCCTTGACTTCAGCAGCCACGTACTGCGCATGTCTTTCAAAGAAGTTTTTCCTGAACAACGTATAAAACCTCATTTGTATACCAACCGCGGTCATATCTCGCCAAATCCCATATTAACATTGGTTTAACTCTTAGACACGGGCGCTATGCGCATTTATATTTAAGCATTTTTATATTTAATAGCATCTGCATCCATAATGAACTAATAATAAAATTGTAACTAGTGATGACTTCAGAACTTTTCCTCACGTCGAGGAAAGTGTGTGCTGTCCGCAGAGTCTCTCCGTGTGTGTGTGTGTGTGTGTGTGACATTTGACGTTGACTCAAGAGCGGGGCTGAGTCTGACCCACGTGCTTTTTATAGAGGAGCGAAAACGGCCTCACTGGTCATTTCCTGGATGTGAGAGCAGCTTCTAGTCTTCGAGTGGAGCAGATGAGGAAACAGAGGAGTAACGGAACCGCGCTTTCTCTCGTGTCGGTTCAGTTTCAGTCTGAAACAATGAGCAACGCTGGACTTTAACTCTTGGATTACGGTGTAAGTTACTATTGTGTTCTTGGCTAAAACAAAGACCCACCGCGCGTGGTATTGTTATAAATTATTCAAGTGACCGTAACAGCTGTGATAAAAACAACAATAATACACAACAAGACTCTCGTAAAACACCGTAAGACGTCAACGTAAAATTGAAATAATCAAATTGTGTCGTTTTAAAAGAGAAGCTGTAAGATGCTCTGCTTGAAGTCGTTCGTTTAATGCGTCACCACCCTCTGTTCTACACGCGTTTTATCACTTCTCAAACTTACCAGTGACTTTAATCATTAAAGTCCTGTATTTGACCAGTGTTTCTGTCGTAATAGTGCTTAACTGTTTTCATGTTTGTTTAGTAATGTAGTAGTTGTCTAGTCTCCGCCCTTTTAGTGTTTGTGGATTGTGGGAATCTTTTCAGCGCACACCAATTCCACACTACTTTTCTTCACTGGAGCTCAACTAGTGTGAGTCAGATACCCATGCTGTCATTATGTAAACTATGCTGTTTTATTCTGTTTAACTTAGAATATTTATGCAGTTGCACATGGACATTCATTTTTTTCATTTATATTTATTTAATGTACAATGCCAAAGCATGACTAAAAAGCTGTTGGTAATAGCTCAATTGTATAGAGAGAATACACTAATAAGGGTACATATTGGGCCTGAACGGAAATAAAAAGTAAAACGAAAAATACAAACACCTCCCCCACTTTGTAAAGGAGGAAGGAGAAGGTGATGAACTTTCAGAATAAATCACGAGGTCAAAGTTTTTGTTTTTTTTAATAAGCTGTTTGATCTTCTGTTACACTACAGGTCTTAGGCTTGGAAACATTAAGATTATCTAATGTTTTACATTTAATCATTTAGCAGATGTTTTTGTCCAAAGTGGCTTACAATTAAGGAAGTTTAAGATTCAATAAGAAGAGGCAATACAAACAAGAAGTCTTAATTATACAAAGAAACTGTTTGTGCTCAGCGAATTAAGTGCCTAGAGTTAGGGAGAAAAATGTTTTTACAGGTGGTTTGTCAAGCCCACTCACCTGTGTGAAGCTCGCTTCATAAATGCACAATGTTTTGTTTGTTTGTTTTTATTACAGAAAGAAAGCTGTGTATATTTATCGAAAAATCCAATACAGACAACAATAATGTTTTCATTCTTAATTGTCACATAATTGTCAAATATGCTGATTTGCTGCTTTGAATAATCCATTATTATTAATGCTCATTTACAGGTTTATATTACCATCTTTGATGATACATTTTGTTCAGCATCATAGTTTTCTGAAAACATGGAAGCATTTTACTTTCAGGATTCTTTGAGTAGAATGCTCAAAATAACAACATTTAATGAAAAGGTTTTTTTTAACATTACACATGTATGTAACGTATGATTTAGTGTTTCCATACTGAATAAAAGTATTTTAAAGGGGGTTAGGGTTAATAATTTTTTATTGTATGTTTGATTGGAAATGTATCATAGTTTCCACCAAAACAATGGAGCAGAAAAACAGTTTTTAACATTTATAATAATATAACCAAATCAGCATACTCAGTTAGTATAAAAAGGTCATGTGACGCTTGAATAAACGCTGCTGAATAGTCACATTTGAATCACAGTAAGGTTTTCCGTAAAAATCCTAAAGAAATTAATTAAAAATGAATAATATATCATAGTATTATGTTTTTATAGTATTTTTGATCAAATAAATGTAGCCTTGGTGGTATTTAGTTTGTTTAGAAATTGAACTGTTTACAACATTTTGACTGTTAGTGTTGTTCTTTTTGCAACCTGTAACCACAAATGCATATATACAGTGAACCGAATATTTCCTGTATAAAGAAAAATAATTATTTGAACATTGCTAAAATTATAACTTAAGTATTATACTCAAGCATAATAAATGTTGTTAACAGTACAATTAAAACAAAAATTGAATAATAAGAAGAAGAATATTTGCTTGCTGTATTACCAGTTGTTTCCATGTAAGATGTAACAACTGATAAGTGTAAACTTGATTGTCAATTCAGCAGGCTGTCTTTCTTTTTAATGTCTGTACAAAAGACTAACAAAACATGTCTTCAATGCTCAAAAACATCTTTGGACACCAAAGTGTACCAGATTCATGGAATGTGCCAGTAGCTTGCACACAGTATAAATATGGCATTTTATCTGCTTCATTCCAAGAGTCACTCAGACTCCAAGTGCCACACCATAAATAAACCAATTACATAACTTCCCCCTCAGTGTATATACGACATTCCATCCTTAGCTTTAGTCAAGTCAAAATGTCTGAATTCTTTGTAGAGTTCAGATCACACAAGTTTTCTTTTACCCAACGGGGAACAGAAAAAAGTAATTAAACATTTCCCAGGTTATCTGGCTGGTTTAATTTATGTATAACAAGGATTATCTGACTTCCTTCCCCAGTGCAGGACAGTCTTTTGAATTGAAGATTATAAATAGTGCTCTGATGATGGCAGGTTTTTACAAAAGCTAGAAGTGTTTTCCTACAAGATGCTGACAGTAATCCAAAAATGTGTTTTCCCAGACACACACTAAAGGATGCAAGGTGCGATTGCACGAGTTTGCATGGTGGTAGTAGCGGCAATCCTCAACCACCCGCTTCTTTTCCCCAACGAGAACACCACCGTCCCCGAGCAAGATGAAGACCTCCTGGCCCGGATGAAAGAGCACCAGGAGAAACTGGAGGCTGAACAGAAGCGCCTGGAGCAGGAGATCTCACAGAATGAAACATCTGTGATCGGTGATCAGGATGGTTATGGCTGGTACTTTTGGAGTGCACTCTGCCTTGTCATTTTCTTCACAATTGAGGTTTGCAGGCAGGATATAATCCCTGCTGAAATTCCAGACCCTGCGGAAGACGAAGATGGAGATTTCAGTACCCGTTATCTCTGTGCTAAGACTATCGCATTAGATCGAGGTGTCCTAAATAACTTCTGCAAGACCCGCTTCCATCCTTACACCAACGAAAGTGGAAGAGTGCGGGAATTTATCGAGGGCTTTGCTGATAATTTGTTTGAGGCTTTGAGAAATATTTGCGACCAAGAAGCTGACCTGGAAATTGAGGACTTTGTCGGGATAGGCAGTATGTTTGAATCCTGGAGGGTCTCTAAACCTCCTACATGTGACCTTATTGTGCCTTTTTCTCCTCCCCAACCATTCAGGTTTCAGTTTGAGCTCTGGTGTGACCCTTCCACTGAAATCCCATTAGACCTGCAGGGATGTGGCAGGATTCAACTCATTAAACCCAGTGGTAATGGCACAGATTGTCTTTGTGGCTCTACCAATCTTGGTGATGATATGCTGTGTTTGCTTCACAATAGAAATGAATGTGGAATACTTGAGGACAATGCTTTGCCGGAGCTTCTCTGTGCAAGGGACACTGCATATTTGTCTAAAGGTCAGATCATGAGATGTTTCCAGATTTCTGTGAGCAAAGCTTGGGGCCAGATCTCTCATAAGTATGACTTTGAGCTGGCATTTCGAAACTTGGACTTTCCTGGAGCTCTGAAAATCAGATTTCGATCCGGAAAGACAGTCTTTCTTAATCTTACCCCTGCTGTTCAGTTTGAGGACACGGCCGCTTACCTCATCTCTCATTTCCCGTCTGACACTAGCAACTCCTCAGATACTCATTGGCAACTCTCACTAAGCATTTATGAGAAGAATCTGCTTAAACACCTAGCGAAAAGCCTTCCTACAAATTCCTGTCATGTTCATTGCCTTCAGATAGTTTCTTTTTTGCACAGAAAGCAGACCACTTTGACGGGGATAAGTGCCTTTTGTAATTATCATATAAAAACAGCGCTGTTGCATCTGTTGTTGAGTAAACGTCCTGCCATGTGGCAGCCGCAGAATCTCGATAGCCGATTACGAGATCTCCTCGGCTTCCTTCAACAAGGCCTGGAGGAAAAGAGACTCTATCATGCCGTTGTTGGGAACCCTCGTATCCCGGTTGAAATTCTTGTTCCCAAAATAATCCGTACTGCAGAGCCGATAAACTTGTTTAGGCCTCTTGTGTTACAAAGACACGTGTATGCCAAAATGGAGGAGCATTTTGAGGAGATGGTCAGAAATACCCCTGTGCTTGTTCAGGAATATACACCTCATTTTTCGAACGGTCACGTGAGGCATGAATTTAGCTCAGCGGAGCAGATTTAGACTCTGGTTTTGAGTGCAGGGGATTTCAACAGCCTAATTACATAAAGTAATGCACCTTCATTGTAAACCACATATTAAGCACTGACTGTTACTATTGCGATTATGATGTGTGGGTGTTTCTTCAACTATGAACACTTTTAGGTCCTAGGTGCAATTGAAACAATTTTTTTAAAATATAAAGACCACATTAAAATTTGTTGTAAAGTTTTTTTTTTTTGTTGCATTTATTTCACCAAGGGGAAAGCTGTCAGTAGAGAACATGCTTGACTTGTTGAATACTAAGAAAAAAACAATGTAACTGTTTTTATCATGCAGTTTATTCCAGTTTTAATAATGTGTTTAGGATACATTAAATGCTTTTTTGTTAAAGGGATTGTTTTTTTGTTTTGTCATGTGAGCATGGTTGAAGAAACACCCTCTTGTTGATCATCTGGCAGCTGTTTCAGGGTCTTATTTCAAATGATGTCATGTTAGCCTCATAAATTATTTAATATTATCATAGTATGCGAGTTGTGTATGTGCCAACACTTAATTGATAATAGCACTGCCAATGGTGAACAGTGATGGACATGTCAAAGCAGAAGCTGCTTCAAAGGTCTGAAAACTTTCCTGTACATTGTGCTGCTTATTTTTTTTTTTTTATAAAGAGTGTTTGATTCCTTTTTTAAATTAGTCTGCACAGTAGCAGGGAAATAGTTTTACTTGACACTTTTTGTATGCAATTAAATCTCAATATTATCTTTTAAAAATATTTTTTGTATTTTAACACACACACAGCACTACAGACAAACTTGTAAGTCGTTTCCCCTCCCAGGAAACAATGTTTTGCAGCCTCACAGCATGTAGTGCATGCCTCTGCTGCATTTTACTCTCACCTAAAGAGAAAGCTAGTAATAAAGAGAAAGCTAGTAATATAGGGATTAAAGAAATAAACACGAGTACATGTTTTGTCCATATATTTTATACATCTGTTTATATAAATTCATGTATAAGTGACAAACATGTTAACATACCGTTATAGCATTTTTAATAAAAAAAAATTATGAGCTTTATCTCAGGTCTTTGGCTTAAAAGCTAAATTTGCTATCAATTCAGTAAAATATACTGACAAAGCAAGAAGTAATGATACAAATTCCACAGACAG
Organism: Danio jaintianensis; assembly: GCA_903798115.1. NCBI lineage: Eukaryota > Metazoa > Chordata > Actinopteri > Cypriniformes > Danionidae > Danio > Danio jaintianensis. Next base: position 19,876,366 of record CAIGQV010003909.1, read on the forward strand.
CAATGTGATTTACTCTATAAACCATGGTCATAATTAGGTTTTCCATCCATGAAGCTGTCGAAGAACACCTTGTGAACCTCTGTGTTGAACATGGTGGCTTTCACGACTGGATCCTCAAACATGAGTTCAATCCACTTCCTCAACTCAGGCATCTTGGCCAGACAACTGAAAAAAAAAAAAAAAAATGATAGCGATGCAGAACTATTAAACTAGTAATAATAAACTAACTACACCCTAAAAAAAAAATAAACCAGAGATATAGATTGCATTCATTACTTTGAGAACAAGCACTTTTTTCTTTATGTGCACAAAGTTCACTTACCATAGTTCTAACCAAAGCCCTACCTTTGTTAATCTCAGTCATTCATCTTTCTTTTGCATATCTGTTTGACTTAACCTCCATGACTCAGCAGCATGCTATTGCTACTGCTTGTCAGGTCAAATGGCAGTACATTTTTTTGTGATCATTGTACATTCACTTTATATATTATTTAATAATAATAATAATAATAATAATAATAATAGAACATACTGCTTCACTCCCATCATCTCTGCCCTCTCAAACCATGGCCAGATCAGGTAATCAATCATTGTGATTGAATCCCCCCCGAAATATTTGGTCTTCTTGTTTACCAAAGCCTGAAAAGTGAAAGATATTACTTTAGTTAAAAGTTTATTAATCATTATAATATGTACTTTGAGAGTGTAAAAAAAAAAACTTCAGTTTACCTCGTTTAGTTGGACGAGTTTTTCTGTAAATTCGGCTTCAGCTGTTGAGACGTCCTCTCCTCTTTTCTTGCCCATAGAGATCTTATAGAAGTATGGAATCACCTGAAGAGAAGAGGAATTCACTTGAAATGTATGCAATTGAAATCTTTAATATTATTATTAATAATTAACATGACTAATCAAACAATAGGATTAATAATTAATATGATACTCAAGTTACACAGAGTGGTAAAGGTTTTACCTTATCGGTTATTGTGGTTTCCTTAAAGGGATAGTTCAACCCCAAAAATGAAAATACCTTTTTTTTCTGTTGAACCTAATAGATGATATTTTGAGAAATGCTGGTTCCTGGGACCCATTGACTTCCATAGTAAATTTTTCCTACTATGGAAGTTAATGTGTGCCAGCAACCAACATTCTTCAAAATATTATCGTTTATGTTCAACAGAGGGTGTCAATGTGGCGCAGTAGGTAGCACGATCGCCTCACAGCAAGAAGCTCGCTGGTTTGAGCCTCAGCTGGATCAGTTGGAATTTCTGTGTGGAGTTTGCATGTTCTCCCTGTGTTGGCATGGGTTTCCTTCGGGTGCTCCGGTTTCCCCCACAAGTCCAAAGACATGTGGTGTAGGTGAATTGGGTAAGCTAAATTGTCTGTTGTGAATGTGTGTATAGATGTTTCCCAGTGATGGGTCGCAGCTGGAAGGGCATCCGCTGCGTAAAACATATGCTGGATAAGTTGGCGGTTCTTTCCGCAGTGGCGACCCCAGATTAATAAAGGGACTAAGTCGAAAAGAAAATGAATGAATGTTCAACAGAAGAAAGAATCTGACAATGTGTGAGTAAATGATGAGGTAATTTTCATTTTTGGGTGACCTATGCCTTTAACTGATAACATTAAGACTTAAAGTACTTAAATTCTGAACTGTTATTATTGTATGTTGCTTAAAATTTTAAATCAGCAGTTATACTGGTAAGTTCTTAATACAGTTAGGCTTGGAAAAAACTGACATTGCAATATTTAGTTATAAAATAGATTAATTCAAATATAATAATGAATAAAAACAGTGCTTTAATGTTTTCTGTGGAGTCTAATAGTATTGAGGTTATTCAATAAAATGTAAAAAAAAAAAAAAAAAAAACTGCATAGCCTTCATCTTATAAATAATTAAATACAATTAATATTTATAACTTCTTTGTTTAAATATAATCTTACACAGTGACCGTTTCTAAAAACCCATGCAAATCAAATCTTTCACTTAATTGGAGTTAATCCTTCACAACTATTATAATTCCAACTCGACATATTCTGCGATGTAACTATTGCATCACTGTATACCCTAAATACAGTAATTCATTCAATCTCTTCTGTATTTGTACTTTATACAGTACGAGTTACCCACCTTTGAATAAAGCTCCAGCAGCATTCTCTGTTGCGCCCTCTCAAACGGGTCAGACGGGAGGAGCTTCTTCTCGGGATAGACCTCGTCCAGGTACTCGCAGGTGATTGGAGACTCATAGATCACCTGACCACTGGAGGTTTCCAACACTGGCACGGTCCCAAAAGGATTCTTCTTCAGAAACCAATCAGGCTTGCTTACCAAATTGATATTGATAATGTCATGCCTGTGTAAAGGGAAAATCAAATTCGGATAGTGATTTTATATTTAAAATATTGATTTTCCTTGACGCCAGTACAAAACTCATGTAATCTATGCTCTGTTATTAAAGTATCACATATACACATTAGACCCCGCATCTAACCAAAGATTGCATTAGTACTCACTTTATTCCCTTAGCAGAGAGTACCAGCCTGGTTCTTTGAGCAAAAGGGCAGAATCTCATGCTGTAGAGACGAATCTGACCATTCGGCACCGGTCCAGGAGCAGAACATTCTGTTTCACCAACATGTCACATGGGACACAAAAATGTAAATATTTATATGCGCAAGTGGCTATGAAAAAAACTACATGATACAAATCATCAGTATAAAAAAAAAAAAAATAACTAGTGCTGGGCCAAGATTAAATCGCACCTAAAATAAAAGTTTGTTTTGACAATATGTGTGTGTGTGTGTGTGTGTGTGTGTACTAAGTATATTTATTATGAACATTTAAAATTCATACATGCATATATTTGAGAAAATGTTTCTTTATATTTAGATATAAAATATGTATGTTACAACTATATATAAATTGAAATATCTGTTTTGTGTAGTTTTATTTTATGCATGCGTGCATCACTTAAACATAATAAATATAATTCACACACATATATTAAAAAACTTTTATTTTGGATTTTGATCACTAAGAAACTAAAAGTGTTGAGTCCAAGTTCTTAATTATTATTATTAATATTAATATATATATATATATATATATATATATATATATATATATATATTATTTTTTTAAGTAGTTAATTCCTTACATCAGAAAGAAATTGAAAACAGTAATAATATAACGTCAAGTTCTGATAACATCTTGGGCGAGTTTTGTGCAATCGAACATTTTATGTAACATAAATAAAGTGGCTCACCATTTATGGAGATGGACATACATTTTTATTTAGATGTGTTAGTTTTTCTTCCAAAACAAAACTGTTGCTATTAAAACTGTTGTACTTAAAAATGGCTATTACTCCGCTAGTCACAACGCTTTTAGCTACTAGAATAAAATCATGATTCTTCTTCGTAAGGAAAGTTACAGATCAAACAGTGCAATATTTTTGTCTATTTTCCATTGCATTTCTTACCTTTGCCGAGACATTTTGGAGAAGAAGCCATTGCAGTGGTCGAAGTGTTTGCTTGCAGAGGAGTCGTACTGTAGACATAAACAATCGAATCGAAACAGTGAAAAACATGAGCGCGTTTTGCGGATAAGAATCTAAAGAAGAATGTGTTACATAACGCGCTGGATGGAGGAGAGGAAAATACTTTCGAGACTCTAATGCCTAACATTTTGCTAAAATCAAGCAAATATTCATCCAACGTCAGCTTACCTGTCAACCGGGAAGCTCAGTGGAGTGGAAGTGAAGCTTTTATAGAAGGAAAGGTGTGGCTGAAGAATTATGACTCCTCCTCTTACATACAAACTACATCCATGTTACCTTCAAAATAAAGCACTTCTAGCCTACAAAATGAGTTCATTACGTTTAGGGAAAGGTCTTTTCTGAAGGATGGACAATTGTCCCGTATTAATTGTACAGCAACTGCAAACAACTCAGAAGTCTGTATATTATGGAGCGCGGTTTTACTGTACTTCCTTCTAAATTTTTCCGTGTCATTTTACCTGGCGGCTCCAGGATTGATATTGTAGCTTTGCATTGCTCTGTCATGGACTATATAGTAGGCTAATTGTAATATTTATTATAGTGTGATAAAGTTCCATGTTTACACTGTGTTCAAAACACATTTCAAATGCTCTGCAAAAATACATGACCATGCAATGTAACTTTTCAAAATCACTTGCGTTCATTTTTTTTTTTATTATTAGGCTATTTTATGTTTACAGTTTGTGGAAAAAAATCAAGATATTAAATACAATTTATCATTACAGTTTTGATCAGTTTGCTTTCCAAAATAGATTTTCAAAGCCTATTAGTTTAGTATAAATCAGTCAGTTTGACATCATATTAAATATTAATTATAAAAGTATGAACTACCAAAAATATACCAAAAATATAATTGTATTCATAACATTAAGTGATGATGCTGTAGTCAGACTTGTCATTTTAAAAACCTAGTCATTCCATAGACATTATATAAAAAAAAATTTCTTAACATCTTAATACATAACTGTTGAGACAACACTGTCATCATAATCTCTGATAACGATAAAAACGACTATCCATACCTAGCAGATCATGTTTTTTTGTTTTTTTGATAATATGTAATACTCTGTTTATTTTACTGGCATGTTAGCGTGGGCGTCTTGCAAAGATTTCATTTGCTGTCTAACCTGTCAGTCTATACAGTATACAGCAGAAGTTTCTTGAAATAAATATTTGATAAATCTGTCTTAGTCATAGCTTATTATGACATTGACTTCTGTTGTGCACAGTCATGGTTATCAATTGCTTTAAATATCTAAACGGTCACTGGCAGACGTCCACTGTTTTTTTTGTTTTGTTTTATTGTCCTCATTCAGCAAACAAGACTTGATAGAAACCTGGCCACTGTACTGTATTACAAAATCAACAGACTTTACACTGACTACTGCAAGAAAAAGAAATCCAACCGTTACTCTTTTGAGACTAAAACTATAGCTTTTCTTTCGTTCTTTTTTTGTTTGTTTCCAGAACATGTACCATAGCATTATTGTTCTGCATGTAAATCATTCTGCGCAGGTAATCTCACTTGATTTATGTTTTTATCTTTCCTGCTGTTAAACCTCAATGATACTCTTTCCTCTTCTGCAGATTATGAGTCACAATTAATTCTGAAAACTTTCTGTGTGATATGTGACTTGAGTACGTGGACGCACTATTAGGGCTGTTAAGACTAATATTGCAGGTTAAATTTCAGATAGGTTTGATCCGTGAACTACTGAGATAATGAAAACACTGTAACCCTGGAGCAGAGGGATTAATGCAGTTAATGCACGTCATTGAGGATAACAATACACACTGGGATATCTCATTATGGGCCAACATAGAATTTAGTTTGGATAACATTGTATTAGTTTAAAATAGATGATCAGTTCTGACAAAGTGTTAAACACTGTAGTCTATTTAAGGCATATTATTTAATTAGAATGCATTTTTTAAAATTGGTTTGAATTAATGATTCAGTGACGTACTTCATTTGCTTTATAAATGGATGAACCAGTGTTTTGAATGAATGTCTTAAATTAATGATTCAGCACTTGTCTAATTACTGGATGGATTAGCATTTTGTAAATTAATCTTTTGAATAATTGAGTTACTCAGACTTAAAGGCATTACCTAATTACTTGACGAATCAACATTCTTGAATGAATCTATTGAATGGACGATTCAATAACTCATAAAATGTCAATTCATTTTTGGATGAATCAGCATTTCTGAATGAATCTTTTGAATACTGATTAAAAGACACACATTAATATGTCAATTCATTACTGGATGAATCAGCGTTTCTGAATGAATCTTTTGAATTAACGATACAATGACTGTCTCATAAAGGTACGACTTTCTTAATTACTGGATGAATCAGCATTTCTGAATGAATCTTTTGAATAATGATTAAATGACTCGCACATTAAGATGTCAATTAATTACTGGATGAATCAGCATTTCTGAATAAAGGATTCAATGACTCATAAAGACAACAATTCATTGCTTGATGAATCAGTGCTTATTTTAATGATCATTTGAACAAATTATTTAATAATTCACTCATACAGACTTTGTTTGCTTTATTACTAGAAATACAAAAATAAAGGTGTTTAACAAAAACACCCGAATGATTCAAAGACAAATACATTTCAATCACATGTTGTGAGCAATTGGCATAACAACATAAACAATACAATCTTCATTTCAAGTCACATAAAAAAGATTTACTGTTTGGATCACAACCATAAACATGTGTATTAGCTTCCAAACTATAAACCTTTATTCAAGTACTTTTTTGATAATTTGAATGCTTGTAACAGAAATAACGATACCGTGTGATTCATTAACCACAAGACAACTGCTCTTTCTGTGTCAAATGCAGATCTGAATGCAGTTCACTGTGTTCAATCATGTCAAAGTTTAATAGACATGCGAATCAATGTCATTTAGAGAGAAGATAAGGTCAGATTTTGAACTGAACTTACTTGATTCACATCTGCTTTTTAAGATCAAAATGTTAGATTTACACACCACAAAAAATCCCGAAGTTACACAAAGAATGAATTACCAGTTATCAAATTCTCTTTTCAGATTAATTGTGATCATACGGAGTATAAAAGAATGTATTTGATACCAAACATCTGTTTAAACAGCTTAACAGACAATAAAGGCATTGTTTACCAGAGAAGATTTATTTATCTATAAACCATAATCGTAATTTGGGTTTCCCTCCATGTAAGACTTGTAGAAGACCATGTAAGTGTCTGTGCTGAACATAATGGCTTTAACAGTGGGATCCTCCATCATGCGTTCAGTCCACTTCTTCAGCTCAGGAGTGCCGTCCAAGCAGCTGAACATAACGAGGACACAGTGTTTAGTTGCAGAGGGGAATGTAATGATTGTTATACTTCACTAACATGATTTCTATTCAATTAGTTCTTTTAATTCCCAAAAAATGTAAAATCTCAAAATTCTATATTAATTATTTCGCAAAACAATTCTACTGATAAAAACACTAACATAGCCTTTGGACTAAACCATAATTTATAGTGTCCAGGGGCTAAAACTAACATTTTTATCAAACAACCCATAAAACTCATATTTTGTATTATTTGCATAAAATAACTATATAATACTACTGAACAATAATGTCATTCCAAATAATAATTTTCATTCATTTTCTTTTCGGCTTAGTCCCTTCACTAATCTGGGGTCGCCACAGCGGAATGAACCGCCAACCTATCCAGCGTATGTTTTACGCAGCGGATGCCCTTCCAGCTGCAACCCATCACTGGGAAACATCCATACACACCCATTCACACAAATACACTACGGACAATTTAGCTTACCCAATTCACCTATACCAACGTCTTTGGACTTGTGGGGGAAACCGGAGCACCCGGAGGAAACCCACGCGATCACGGGGAGAACATGCAAACTCACACAGAAATGCCAACTTACCCAGCCAAGGCTCGAACCAGCAACCTTCTTGCTGTGAGGCGAACGTGCTACCCACTGCGCCACCGTGCAGCCCATTTTTATTCATATAATAATAATTTAGTTGTCATTTTATATAACAACAGTAAAATGACATGATAATTATGGCTGTAGTTTTTCTTTGCTTTCAAAGGGCTAAACCATACAGCTTTTAGTTTGGCAGAAAACCACAAGAAAACTTCTCTTTTGAAACAGGTCTCTTTTGCTGACAACAACTTTATAAACCATACACTGGCCTGTTTCACATGCTCAACAGCCAATTGTTAATTCCATTTGGTGCTTGATGGGTATTCATTTTAGTTCTCAATTTTTTAATTAATGCGAGTTAATAATAAAAAAAAATAACATACTGCTTCAGATTCATCATCTCCAGCCTCTCAAACCATGGCCACATCATGTAGTCAATCATCGTTACTGAATCCCCTCCAAAAAACTTGCTCTTCTTCTTGAGAAGGATCTGACAAACCCATTAAGCACAGAGAAAGCACACATATAAAGGAGAAGTGAAACTGAACTCAACAGAAATGCATATCATGACATCCGTTAGAAATCTTTATTCCACTCGTTTATGGCATTACTGCTATGTCAGCTAACCTCATTGAACTGAGTGAGTTTTTCTTTAAGTTCCATTTCAAGTGCAGACACATCCTCTCCTTTTGTCCTGTTCACAGGGATCTTATAGAAGTAGGGAGTCACCTAAAAAAAACACATTTGTTGATATTTATAAAAGCATTCATACAAGCTAAATCATACAAGACTTATTACAGTATTGCAGGTACAATTTTCTGTTTATTCTCCTTAAACTGGGATGATACACAACATGTATACATTTACAGTAACTTATTGTTAAACCTTTTAAACCATTAACAGAGTTGGCAGTAACAAAGTTGACATTTTCCAACATTTTGTGCTTTAGGTCAAGATGCTAACCAAAAGATACCACATGGCATGTCTAAAACGGAACTTTATGTATTTTCAGCATATTATAGTTTAAAAAAAAAAGCAAAGTTTAAGAACTTTATTAATCCCACCAGGGGCAATTCAATTAGGACAGTAGTATCATGATACAACAAACACATAAAGAGACAGATCACTTACAAACAATATAAAAAAAACACAATCCAGCATGCTTCATAATAACTTCATAAATAGTACTAAAAAAACAGCATTAAGAAAACATTACAAATTTAAAACTTGCTAAAATGTAAGGTTATAAAGGCTTATTGCCTCAGGAACAAAGGTGAATTTTTATCTATTAGAAGAGCATTTAAAGCATCTAAACCTTCCAGAGGACAACAATACAAAAAAGGCTTCAGAGGATGGGAATAATCTCCTATCACACTTAAAATTTTCCTTATCATTTGCTGTTCATGTAACTCTGCTAGACTCCGCAGAGGCAAACCAATATCCTTGGAGCAAGTCTTGACTAAGTTTTGAATGAGAGACTCACTGAAATATCACAGTAACAGAGTTGACAAATACTTAATCTACTATTGATTTATTCTAAACATGTTGTACAAAATAATAAGGCATCATGCCATGATGCCTTCCAGAGATTCCTGCCAGAGGAATGGACGTCACTTGGAGGAGTCAGATGCTTTTTCTATCAGTATTATGGTTGTTGGTAAGGGATACAGCTGTGGCAGGAAGTTAACTAGAATTATTTATATTATTTATTTAATTTCCCAAAATTGTATTTTATTAACATCTACTCCTAACCCAACCCTCATAGTAATGTAAAAACAGTAATTATACTGAGTATTATCCATATTATTTATTAAATTACCCATTAAATAGTATTTTATTAACGTCTACCCTAACCCTAAACCCAACCCTCACAGTAATGTAAAAACAGTAAATGTTGTTGTACAGTAATTGTATTCTTGTAATAACATAAATAATTCTCGTTAACTTCCGGCCGAAGATGTCTCCCTTCTAGACTTTACCAAGTTTTACAGATTGTTATGCCTTTGATAACGCATGTAACAGAGTTGACCAAAATGTAAAGACAGCCACAAACATGTATTTTTTAATTACTAAAATGACAAAACAATACAAAAAGTAGATGTCATGCAAATGTTTATCTAACTCAGTAAACACACACACACACACACAAAAATATTAAAATTAGACATGAATCTAAGCTGAATGTGGGATTCAAGCGGCTGTTTCATTAAAGTTTTAGTTTTCGAAAATTAATAGAAGGTTTATCTAGGACCCTAGGGTGGCCAAACTCGATCCTGGAGAGCCGATGTCCAGCAGAGTTGAGCTCCAACCTCACGTAGACCCGCTAATCAAGCTCTTACTAGGTATACTAACTTCATTGCAGGTGTGTTGAAGCAATTTGGAGCTAAACTCCGCAGGACACCGGCCCTCCAGGACCCAGTTTGGGAGATGGAAAATGGTAAATTCTAGAAATCAGCCATATGTAATATCTGTGTGAAATTGAATTGGGAAAGACCTTTGAGAAAAGCTCCAGCAGCATTCTCTGTTGCGCCCTCTCAAATGGGTCAGACGGGAGCAGCTTCTTCTCAGGATAGACCTCGTCCAGGTACTCGCAGGTGATTGGAGACTCGTAGATCACCTGACCACTCTGAGTCTCCAGCACTGGCACTAAACCAAGAGGATTCTTCTCCAGAAACCAGTCAGGCTTGTTCTTCAAATTGATGTTGACGGTGTCGTATCTATGGCAACATCCACAATTATTCATAGTGGGTTTGTACTCGAAACATAGTCTTATTTATTTTTACATTTATTTCATGCACACTTTTAGCACAACAAATAAAAAAAACACTATTGTACAGTCAGTTAGTGTTTGTACTCACTTTATTCCCTTGGCATTGAGCACCAATCTGGTCCGTTGAGCAAACGGGCAGAATCTCATGCTGTAGAGCCGAATATGGTCCTTTGGCACTGGACCAGGAGCAGGACTTCCTGTGGCAAGGTTTAAACAAAAACATGTTAGACTTGATCAACGAATTTCTGTGAAGACAACGCATTATGAGTTGAGGCATTATGAGTTACTGTCTACAGGTTTCTAATAATCATTATTTCATTATGCAGTATGACAATATTTTAAACACTCAATGAATGTAGTAATATACTAGATGAATATAAAATATTAAGAGACATTCCATATGGGTCAATGGAAAAAGTTAAGAATTAGAGTGATAAAAATGTACTTCAGCTTCTGTTTTTCTACTGTACTTTTTAGGAGCAAAGAATAATGACTGTCATACATTTACAGAAGACACACATTCATTCATTTTCCTTCAGCTTAGTCCCTTATTTATCAGGGGTCGCCACAGCGGAATGAACCGCCAACTATTCCAGCATATGTTTTACGCAGCGGATGCCCTTACAACTGCAACCCAGTACTGGGAAACACCCATACACTCATTCTCTCTCTCTCTCTCTCTCTCTCTCTCACACACACACACACACACACACACACACACACTCATACACTTCGGCCAATTTAGTTTATTCAATTAACTTATAGCGCATGTCTTAAGATTAAAAAAAACACGCGAACACAGGGAGAACATGTAAACTCCACACAGAAATGCCAACTGGCCCAGCCGGAACTCAAACCAGCCAGAAGACACACACTAAAATGTAATTTATTGTAATAATAGTTTATATCCCAAGATATCTGGTCAGAAATATTTAGATAAAGAATTTTCTGAATATAATCATAATATATATGATATTCAGAAAGAATATCAAAAGACCCGTTCTTTAAAATTTTGAATAATTCATCTTTAAATTTTGAATGTCAGCATGAAGTCTTTTAAAGTCATTTCAAATATCATAACAAATCATAATAGAATTTAGGTCAGAATAAGAATGTTTCATGTTTAAAGAAGTGTATCTGTTAAGCTGAATGATGATGAAACTTTCAAAACATTTGAAATAGAGTCTCTACTTTGATTCATTTTTATGTATTTAAAATGACTTCTGTAAAAATTGTATTTGATCCAGAAACCAAAATGGTGTCTCTGGCCCATATTCATTCATTCATTTTCTTTTCAGCTTAGTCCCTTTATTAATCTGGATATGTTTTACACAGCGGATGCCCTTCCAGCCGCAACCCATCACTGGGAAACATCCATACACTCTCATACACTATGGACAATTTAGCTTACCCAATTCACCTATACCACATGTCTTTGGACTGTGGGGGAAACCGGAGCACCCGGAGGAAACCCATGCCAACACGGGGAGAACATGCAAACTCCACACAGAAATGCCAACTGACCCAGCCGTGGCTCGAACCAGCGACCTTCTTGCTGTGAGGCGATTGTGCTACCCACTGGGCACCGTGAGGCCCCTGGCCCATATTACTGTATATTATTTATATCAAGTTATTACATAAAGTTACAAAACACTGTATACAGAGTCGGCGTCACGGTGGCGCAGTGGGTAGCACGTTCGCCTCACAGCAAGAAGGTCGCTGGTTCGAGCCTCGGCTGGGTCAGTTGGCGTTTCTGTGTGGAGTTTGCATGTTCTCCCCGTGTTCGCGTGGGTTTCCTCCGGGTGCTCCGGTTTCCCCCACAGGTCCAAAGACATGCGGTATAGGTAAATTGGGTAGGCTAAATTGTCCATAGTGGATGTGTGTGAATGAGTGTGTGTGGATGTTTCCCAGTGATGGGTTGCAGCTGGAAGGGCATCCGCTGCGTAAAACATATGCTGGATAAGTTGGCGGTTCATTCCGCTGTGGCGACCCCGGATTAATAAAGGGACTAAGCCGAAAAGAAAATGAATGAATGTATACAGAGTCTTGTAAAAAAATACAGTCTCTTGTAAGCCAACTCTTAAGGTTGAGGTTGACTGCTAAATGCCTATGGGTTAGTTCACCCAAAATTGATAATTTCCTCACCATTTACTTACACTAGAAGTTTTTAAACTTTTGAATTTCTGTTTTTAACAAAAAACAAGATAATCTGAAGAATGTTAAAAAAAAATTGCCTGTGGAAGTCAATGGCTGTTTTTTCTGACATTCTTCATAATATCTTCCTTTTTGCTCAACAGAAGAAGAATAAAAACCAGATTGGAACAAACGGAGGATGAGCAAATGACGACAGAATTTTCATTTTTGGATGAACTAGCCCTTTAAATGACGACAACATGCATTTATGTAAAAAGGTTACAGAGATAGTAGATGGACTTCAGATAAAGCAAAACAGGATTGACTCCTTTCCAAAATCAACGATGCAACCTGTGGCAGACTCCTCGAACACTGCTGTCCTCACAGTCATGAATACCATTGAAAATATGAAATGCAGTGTCATGCTGTGTTCAGCAATAAACGCATCTGTGGTCATAAAATGTCATGTCACGATGAGTTGTCAAGATAATTTATGTGTACAATGAAAAGAACTGGAACCGTTTCTTAATAAAACAAGATAGACACATCTGGACATGTTTAAAGAGGCTGTACTACATTTCTGGTGGATGTTATATAAACAGTGGATTTTAATCACAACACAATTATTGTCACGGAACCTACAGTAAACTCAAGAGGGGGAAAAACACATACAATGAATACGTCATCAAATTGCATTTCATCATCTAACGAAAGTAATTTCTTACCTTTCCCAAGACATTTCTGAGATGCTGCCATTATTTTAATCAGAGAAATCAAAAGACCTGCAAAGGTTGAGAAGCTAAAGTTAATTTAAACACTGGCGGTGTATTTCATTAATTTGACTGCATATCTTAATTATTTAAACAACTTAGTATGTCATATAACGTTAACCACGGTTTTGCAGAAAGATAAGAGTTTAATTTTATACTTCTGTCATTTAAAATATCATACATTTCACTACAACTTAACTTCAACTTTAAGCAGTAGTTAATTTAATACTCACCTGTCTAAATCAATGACTGTGCCACAAATTTCGAAGATGAAAGCGAAGTTGGTTTATTTATTGGTGAGATAAGGGCATGTGCTATGATCAAATGACGAAACACCAGACGCCTCTTTATTTCAAAATAAAAGTCGTCTATAAAAAGGTAAGCGCAGTCTGGAAAATGATTTTTTTTAATCAACCGAAAATCGTTAATTAAAAAAAAAAAAAAAAGCCCTTATAATTACAAATCTGTGTTCTGAAACGTTATATTTCCCTTTGACAGTGCCAAGTGCATTTAAATTCAATAATTTAAAAATATTAGTATATTGACTTGTTTTTTGCAGAAAACATACATCATAAGACAAATCATACTGTTTTTACACTCCACATGGAAACACTGACATCTGCCTCAGAAAATAAATAATATACTGTGAGATGGGTCATTTATTTATTCCCAAGTATTAATGTCTTATAGAAAGATGTGGATCTTTATGTACTGTAGATTTTTGTACTGCACATTTCTTTTCAATATTTGCAATCAATTACTGGTAAAGCATTCCACTCTAATGATGCAATTAGAAAAAACAAAGAGACAAAATAATGGTTATCAGTTTATTTGTCATGTACAGTAAACACGATAAAACCTAAGTGTTTATAATAAGATGCTTTATACCCATGTTTGAAATATCCTCAGATAATAATCCAACAAAACCAAAATAATGATATTATGCAAAATGTTGTACAACAGTTTTTGTTTGTGTGACACTAATCATTCTTGGAAGAAAGAAAAAAACATGGTTGAAAATCTGATTTGAATAGGGAGTAAGATGGCTGAATTAGTGAAATTAATTTATTATCATTTGCCCACTGATGAATATTCACATTCAATAACCACCAAAACCTGATAATAAAATGTCTGTTGTCATCATCAATACTAAATTGATCAGAGCATATGTCTGATAAAAACATTCTCATAAAACCCATTCTCATAGCTGAAGAGTTTCAACGTAAGGATTATTCTGCTTTTCATTTAGACCAATTGAAACCTTTTGTCTCTTTTACTTAGGCCTCACACAAGTAATATTTGTCAAAATGGCAGTTGAACATGACCTATTTCACTGTTAGTCCTCACACCTTTCTGAACATTCACAGTGAGCCTTTAAAGTGCAGATGCTGAACTACCATATTAAAAAAAAAATTACCACTCAAAATCAAAGTACAATCAGCCCATACAGTGAACTATGGAGTACGTAAATAAATACATTTCTGGAATTACACTGCCTGAATTTTGCTTGCATGTTTTTTTCAATTTGAGTCAATTAAAAATGCATCCCCCAAAATATATTAGGTTGCTACAAGACTGTACAATCTCATTTTAACTGAACGCAGACACCGACAAAGTTACTTAATGTTGAACGAATCATATGAGTCAACACAACCCCAATCCAGCGGTGATGAATAAATGCATTTAAAAGAGTTACTTTCTGTCACGCGACTCTACAAACGCTGTGATTTAGCAACCAGGGATTCGTATTTTGTCCAGCTCCAGTCCTGAGCCTGTAGGAAAGAGAGCAAATATGTGATGTGGTGAATTTCTATGCATTTCACAATACACAAGAAGCCTGTTTTTGCATAAAAGCCATTACCATTATGCTCTCTGATTTCTCCTCAGTGGTTTCTTGCAGTAAACTGGTGAGCTGAGTCAAATAGCGCTGATTCTCCTCCAGTAAATGATTGACTGAATCACTGGAATCAAACATTCACCATCACAGACATTGATAAACTCAGCCATGGTGCATTGAAAGCTAGAGGGTCGTGCTAATATTACAACTAACAGTAGAGCTAAACAATATATCGTTTCACCATCGACATCGCAATGTGCGTAACCGCAATAGTCACACCGCAGGACGTGCAATGTTGAATTAATGTGTTGGGATTTTAGTTGACCAAGAGCCACAGTTTAGAACACTTTTCACTGCAGGCTTTAGGCTTTAGAAGGCTTTTTCACTGCAGAGTTCAACTTATGGAGTGAACGTTTATCATTTGCATGTGTTTTATGGCCCGTGACTGCATTCAGGCACAAGAGAGTTTAAAGTATTCAGGCACAAGCAATTGTACCATTTGTAACTTTAATAAAGATGTATTAAATTAGTATTGGGCGACATGGTGGGGCAGTGGGTAGCGCTGTCGCCTCACAGCAAGAAGGTCGCAGGTTCGAGCCCCAGCTGGGTCAATTGCCATTTCTGTGTGGAGTTTGCATGTTCTCCCCGTGTTCACGTGGGTTTCCTCCGGGTGCTCCGGTTTCACCCACAATCCAAAGACATGCGCTATAGGTGAATTGAATAAGCTAAATTGGCCATAGTGTATGTGTGGGTGTATATGCAAGAGTGTATGGTTGTTTCCCAGTGCTGGGTTGTGGCTGGAAGGGCATCTGCTGCGTAAAACATATGCTGGATAAGTTGGCGGTTCATTCCGCTGTGGCGACCCTGATTAATATAGGGATTAAGCCGAAAAAAAAAATGAATGAATGAATGAATTAGTATACAATGAAAACTATAGTGATGTTTTGCATATGATTTTTAAATTTCCTTACCTGAATTTTGTTAGACTCCCTCAGAAAACACTGTATATATCACTTTAATCTTTCATTTATTCTATTTTATGAATGATTCAATCCCCTACAGAATAATCAGTCTAGATTAATGAATACTTTCCAAATAGAGCTGTTTAAGCAACCGTTCATATATTTCAGAAAAACTAAATTTCGCAATGTCGTATTTTTTCAATATCGTGCAGCCCTTAACTAATAGGTTAAAAAAGAAGGTCTGAAAGTAAAACGTACCCCTCGTGTGGCACTTGCAGGGACATGGGCAGACGGGAGGAACACTGGGCTTGAGTCTGGTTCCACGTGGACAGCGAGGAGGGCATTTCTCCGCTCTGACTCACTGAGCTCCGTGTGGTGTTTTGTGCCTGAAGACAAACCCGTTACATTTGCTTATTATGTAGAGAACACAAACATTTAAAGTTGTGTATATAGTGGCTATCTGACAAGTGCTTTGTATGTAAATGGCTCTTCCTATTAGAATTTAAAAGTCAGCAGTTAGTATGCATTTTATAGAACTAGTTCAAGTTGTTTACATTTTTAATGCCAATACTTAAATTTAATGCGATTGTGTGCGTACAGTGTGACAAGAATTTAGCACAGAATTTAGCACAGTATAAGCATAATGCATGTAATCTATGCGCAGATGACGTGAGCTTTTAATTGTTTTTGCACTACTTAGTTTGTCCACAAGGTGTCAACATTGAACCGGACTGTCCTTTCGTCTCTGAAAGGAAACTGAGACAGAAAAACAAACAGAAGATGACTAAAATAGTGGGCAAGAACATGTGTGAAGACATTTTTTTTTAAATACTCGCATCTCTTCTTTAAATTTGTATAAAAAGTTGTCATTAATCATAATGTCTGTGTTTGTGTACACAATCAAATGGAGTATTCATTGACAGGCTGTGTGGGTTTGCTATCTCAGCGGTAGAGTTTGTGTTACATCTCATCTTCCATCAATGGAAAGTTTGGGGTTAGAAAGATTTGTAAAAATGGCTGATAGAAGTCTCCTATGCTCTAATGTTACTTTAAAATATGATCAATTTCTGTAATGGTGAAGCTGAATTGTCAGCATCATTACTCAAATCTTCAGTGTTACACAATGGTTAGGGTTAGAACAAGGCTTAGGTTTAGTTGCATGCAATTATGTGAAACTATAGTTATTACAACCTTAAGTATATGTAATGGGTACTAGGGCCAGACAGAATCTGCGGACATTTTTTGGTATTTCTGCACAAAATTTTCTCAAAAAAATCTGTGGATTTATGCGGAATGATTTCAGGAGTATCATAACTAAACACTTAGTATATTAAATAAAAAATACCTTTTTATCTTTTATTTAAAAATACCTTTTTATCTTTTACAATGCAAGTCCAATTAAGTCCACTTAATTGTTAAAAAAAAGCAAGTCTCATATATTTACTAAAAGACAGAAAATATTACTTTACAAACTGTATTATAAATAAATCATATGAACATTTTTATATTTGTCAATAATATTACTGAAATTAATTAAAAAAATTGAATAAATATAAATTTACACACATTTAAACAAGTAAATAAATAGACTCGATGATTGGCTAGAAATCTGCGGATTTCTGAGTGCGCAGATTCCTAATAATGGGTAACAATTCTAATATACTAATTTGAAGCTTTTTTGATCAATGTTGAAAATGGTTGTGCTGCTAATTATTTTTATGGAAACCACGTATATTTTCAGGATTCTTTAATAAGCAATTTTTTTATCTATACAAGCCAGCTGCAGTTTGTGTGTTTAATAATTCAAAATAGCTTAATATTCCGCTCTGTGGATATTCTGTTCATGTACACATATACTTATTTTCTATACACATATACTTAATTCTATAGAAATCTAGAAACTTAATACATTATTGCTGGATAAAACTATTAAAAACCCCAGTATACTTCGAACTAAGTTATTCGGTTGAGGGCAAAAAGGAGTTCGAAAAGGCTGAGTGCTGATGGCAGATGCAGCACCGTTGACTGACAGTGCTCACTGATGGTGAGGCTGGCATCCACACAAATGTACACATTTCATACACTTCTTTCAGAAAATATTAAACATATGGCCTGCCTTTCTGGGTACCTGCTATTTGCACTGTAAGTCAAATAAGAGCACATTTTCACAATTTTTCATGTTAATCAGAGATGTTACTTTACTATGCCTGTTTAGTCTGGTTGTCGGAGAAAGTGGCGCAGGCACATAATATCGGCGTTATGATCAGCTAGATTGCCTGTCAATCAAACTGCCTACAAAGGGTCAATTGCTAAATCGTTACAGACCAATGTTATCTCAAAAGTTGTTAATATTAATATTCTTATCTTTCTTGCCGCTGTTCTTTGCAGCTTGGTGCCATATTGCAACTTAATAATGAGTCGGTTAGTGTGCGCTGCATCCAGCCATTTTTGAAAGTAGCTATGTAATAAACAGGATAATTTACATCTAGTTGGTTGATTTTGCAGAATACGCCTCAGGGTTTATTCTGAGAACAACCACCAAGACATACATTATTCCTTACTAAAACCACACCAAACTTTTTTAATGTTAGTATATATTTGGCTCATGTTCAAAATACATCTGAATGATCAAAGTTTTTTTTTTTTTTTTTTTTTCAGCAAAAATGCTGTTTTGTTACTGCTCATAAGAAAGCACTCATTTTATAATATAAGATTTCGGCCCGACCACTAATGCACACAAAACCCTACTCCTGGAAAGTCCGGGATTATGTGGGTCATGTGCAAATTAAAAGCATATCTGTCCTTCAGACATTAGAAGCATGTGACTCACACAGGCAATCTTCAGTAAGTGCCAGAACTCTCTCTGTCTCTTGACCTGCATCTGCATGACCGTGGTGTCTGCCTCCTTTATGTTCTCCAGAGTTCTCTCGATTTTAGGGAAGAGGTCGATGATCTTCTGCTTACTCAGAAGGATTTTACTGCAAAAGCCAAGTTTGAACAGTAAAATCCCTGAACCATCAAATCCTGTTTGAACATAATTGAGTGGCATTAAAAAGCTTTTTACCTGAGGTGTGCATATAGATCTCTTAGCACCCGGTCTTGATTCTGTACAGTCTGTACAATGACCTTCACCATCTCAGAGCTGTCGCTGTAGCCATGCTGAGGGTCTGGCACTAAAGGAAATGAAGAACATACACTATACATTGACCCTCGTGACTTACTAATGCAATTAATAATGATTTCTTTCGAGTATTTGACTACTTGGAACAGGACACTGAGTGAATGTAATTTACTTACAAGCGAACATGCAAATAGAATTGTGCTTACTTTTGCATTTTGCCTTCAACTGTTTGTAGAGTTCAATGGCTCTCTCTTGCCTGTGATGAAAATAAGATTTTCTCAAAAAGTTTTAACATCAAAGAATTAATGCTGATAAAGTTCACAAAGCTTATTTCTGAATGAATATACTCACAACTGCTCCATGACATCTCCTTGACGACGAGCATAAGGACTTCTCTGTAGCTCAACGATTTCCGAATGCAAAGCCATTATTTCCTCATCCAGATGACCAATCTCTGCCACCTTTAAAAGAAATTTTTTAGTTGTTATACAAATACATTTACAAACTACACACACTGTTCAATAATTCTTTCAAAAAGTAATACTTTTGGTCAAAAGACACATGAATTTGAAAAATATTTATAATGTAACACACAACTCTATATCAAATAAATACATTTTAATATAGGCTTTAACTGTTTCCATCCAAAGTTGCAAATTTAATATTGCGAATGTTTCCATCACATGTGTTCAAGAAAAACAAACAGTCACTTCTTGGGAAATTATCAATAACAAAAATAAAAACAGTCCTGAGGTTCTTTGACTGGGTTCCATTCGGAAGCTCTCATCCCTATGCCCTAATCACTTCAGAGGGTTCCTCTGAAGGGATTAGGGCAAAGGGATGAGCCCATCCGAAATGAGTGAAGTGTGTGACACCAAACAACTTCCCCGCTCAAATGATGATGGCCTGAAGCGTCCATCAGTCATATTTTTCAAAATCCTTCATTCCAAAGAGACCTTCAAAGTGGCCAGTTTTAAGCACTTCAGTTTGGAACGACACATATATATGGTGGCCATGACTTTTTTGACTCCGAAAGTGCCCTTCAGAGGGCGATATACCCCATTTGAAATGCACCATTTGTTTTCCAACATATTGCAGAGAGAATTAATGACACACAATAGCAAATATTCTGAACCTTGCATTCAGAAGTAAATGTCATTTTGATAAGACACTCTCACAAAAGTATTTATACGCATGTGTTTAAAAAATATACATATTTTTCTCTTCGTTATGTCCTTTCGTCTACACTGACACTGAGTTTTTATGCAATGGACACATATCTTTTTGAAAATGCTCTCAAAAGTTGCTGAACTTGAAATGCCGACGTGCAGTGTTAAAACAGATGCGAAAACAATGATGCATTTTCAGTCATGTTCTCAATTCAGCTACAATGGTGGCAGACATTGTACAGCATTTGTTTTGGATGCTCTCCATATAGACAGTATTGTTAAAGATTAATGTCAGTTTGTACATGCTCCAGATTGCTTTTCTTCAAAAGACACATTTTTACTTAAGAGTTGTCATTTTGGCACATCTCCCAGTCTATATTCTCACTCTCTTTTGCAATTTTTTACTTAAAAAACATGGTGTTTTTTCTCAACATACTGCTGTGATGTTTTAAAGAGCCAGAAAGTAAATACACTCCGTAATGCATGTGCAGTAAAGGTAAAAAGATAAATAAATAATGTGTGTTGTAGTGTAGATGTAGCCACAGAATTATAAAAACATAATTTGAGATGGTGTATGCTGATTAATTCCGTTATCTAATCACATGATCTGCAGAGTCTGCTAAAGTCACAAGGAATTTATTTGAGTTAAAAAAAACTGAACTCAATCGAGCACATCACTTTTCATGCTCATTTTTATTTTTTAAATTCATGTGCAATGTGGTGTTTGCAACATCCCAAAATTTGGATCAAAATCAGTGGATGAAAACAAAGCTATAAAACAGCATAACTGCTTCAAAATAGAAAACAATCTGATCAAATAAATGCAGACTTTTTTTTTTTAAATGCAGAGTTAATCGGCTGACCAACCCCAAATATTTTAATGGTAGTGTATGTCTATGACGTGAAAACCACTTAGATGACCATTTATTAAAAGTGTCAAGACTACTGTGTATCATTCATCCACTGCACCTGTACAAAAGCAGCAGCCCTCTCTTCATTTTCTTGCCAAGCCTTCAGCATCTTTTCTGAAGCTACAAAAAATAATTGGATTATTAATAATCAATAATGCAATAAACATTTTTAGCTATTCCAAAAAAGCAGCATATTAAAAACGTACATATGCCATACTGCATCTGATCACTGTATTTCTCCAAGTCATACTGTATGCTGGTCTTAAAAAAGTCCAGCTTTGCTTTGAGCTGCTGTGAAAAGGAGAACATCATGTTCTTGTATCTCGTCAAATTTGTATTGAAGCGAAGAAGACTCAGCCTGCAAACAAACAAATGATTCAATTATAAACAGAACAAAAAGTAAGACAGAGACTTTAATGAGCATGGTAAATGTAATGTGTGTACATGGATGCACGCTGGCCCTGGAAGAGGCGGCTGTAGTCTTCTCTGAGGCCACAAATGTAGCTAACCGCCTCACCCCAAACCTTCTTTAGGGTACTCAGTGGGAGCTGAGTTTTGGTTTCCCGAACTGAAACACAAAAACGGGTTGAGAACGTTTAATGTTCTAACGAAAGTAATAAAAAAGTAAATAATACCTAAAACAAATGATCCAGGGAAAAGCCAAATCATTTCTTACCAATAAAGTTGACACTCTCAGGAAGTGTTCTAGCAGTTAAAGGTCCCATGTACTTGGTCAAACTCTTGTCAAACAGATATACAATGTAGCTGTCCCATCCTCTCTGATTATTTAAAATGAACAAGCAAAATAAAATGTGGTGGATTTACAAAACAGCTCATTTGGAGATCAAAAACACACTTAAAAAGCCAAGAAAATACTTACTACTCCGTCTAACACACACTGTGCAGCAGGTTTCCTGGGATCTAACATGACTCCTGTTTCCTGCAGAAGCTCTTGATTCAAAAGTTCAATTTTGGTTTCATTCTCAATCCTCTGTTGCAGAGAGTGAAGCCCTTCATCTGGGCTTAGCAAAAATGAGTGAACCTGGGTCGTAGTCATGTTCAAGATGTGCACAATCTACAAAACAAATCATGCGTCACTTGTCAACTTGTTATCTTACCTGTGTTTTGTGCATTAAAGAATATTAGCTATTTGAAAATGGTGCAATGTATGCTTGTAAGCTATTTGGATCTAGATTTGTGGTGAAAGAAATGTTCCTTCAAGCATTATTTTTCAAATTAATATTGTTGAAGTCGGGGCAGCATGGTGGGCAGTGGGTAGCACAATCGCCTCAAAGCAAGAAGGTCGCTGGTTCGATGGCATTTCTGTGTGGAGTTCGCATGTTCTCCCCGTGTTCGCATGGGTTTCCTCCGGGTGCTCCGGTTTCCCCCACAAGTCCAAAGACATGCGGTACAGGTAAATTGAATAAGCTAAATTGGCCGTAGTGTATGTGAGTGTGTGCAAGAGTGTATGGGTGTTTCCCAGTGTTGTTGGAAGGGCATCCGCTGCATAAAACATGTGCTGGATAAGTTGGTGGTTCATTCCGCTGTGGCAAACCCAGAATAATAAAGGGACTAAGCCGAAAAGAAAATGAATGAATGAATGAATTGTTGAAGTCCAGGAATGTCATGATACTATGAGGATTAGGGCAAAGCAATAATAAAAATTAAAATCTTGCGATTATAATGCAAGATTAAGCTCATAAAATCATTAAAAACTCATTAAAAACACAAGAAAATATTAAATGTTGAGAATAAACTCATTCAATTTTGAGATTAAAGTAATTGTGTTTTTGGGGAGGGAAAAAACGTACATTTAGAGAAAAACAAAAAACGCTGCAAGGTGCTGTCCGTGGTGGTGGTGCTGAATTGGTTAATATAGATGATAGATCTATGAGAAATTATGAGTGATTTTAATATCCACTCATGCAAAAAATATAATTTTGTACATCATTTTCGGACATCAGGGAGATGTTATTAATATGCAGCAGGGTAGTGAATTCACATTTAAATCAGCTGTGGTGTTTCACTTCTATTTTCACTTTTGTCATTATAGGTTCTCTGTGTAAATTGAGAATACTTTAGATGAGATATCTGGTAATGAGTTCATCATCAGTTGAGCATGAGTGACTCAACTGTGGTCTCTCTCCTTACTCTTGATCCGTGATCAGTAAAATCTGACTCCCACAAGCTTATGCTAGATGCACAGTTGTCAACTCCATCTTTAAGGCTTCTTTGAAATTCTTGGTGTGGTGGGTTCAGGGTTTTATACATAGGCAAAGAGAGACCAGATAAAGCACTAAAATGTGATTCACACGGCACGGGGCATAGTACATATGCTTGCGCAACACAAAACACAACACAGACAAAGTTGCAGTTGCACCCGTGAAACTGAGTTAACCTGAAAGGACTCCTGTGCAGTTCACTTCAGATGTTACACCAAATCACAGAAGAAAACTGCTATTAATCATGAATGAGCTGGTCAAACAGTGTATCTATGCGTTTATTTACTCACTTTTCTGACACGCAAAGTGACGCTGCAAGGACAGAGAAAAATCTAATTTTCTTTACAACTTCAGCAGAAAACGATTTATTTTTCGTTCACTTTTACATTACATTCTTGATCAATAGACACATGTGCTGCTGTTACCATGCTGAAAACTTATCTACATTTTTAATGTCCAAAGTTCAAACTTGATGGTCAATTAGAATCGGGTGTGAGCCAGGCAATCAAGCCAAATATGAAAGCACCAGATCCCGCATATAAATCTGAGATCATTTTAAATATCTGTGGAAAATACTGATCCTGAACCAGCAGTTATGAGCAGCTTTTCTCTCGATAAGCAACTATAGGAGGCAGCAAGCAGTGGTTTGAGTGAGAATATACCACAGCCTGTCATCTTTGCTAGTCTCAAGCCAGTGCTCTGGCAATGCTTTTATATATTAAATGACTGCATTAACATTTTATTTTAACATTTAGACATTTAGTTTTTTTTTATTATACACAATGACTTTATTTGCAAAATGTAATTAAAGTTAAACATTCTATTCTGTCATTTTTCTTGAAATTTTATGAGTTTAATATAGTAATATAATTAATTTAATCTCAATATGTTTTTATTGTTGCTTTGCCCTAATCCTTGTCCATATCATACAGACATGGATACTCATAGATTAGTGGTATTTGCTTCTCCATTACTGTTAAGTCGCTGTATAAATAGATTGCAAAGTTAGTCAAATTGGTCCTGCTCCTCCACTACTGTTATTGAATGGGTGGGCAAATAAGTGACGGTTACGAGTAATGTGCCCTACTAAATGCTGAAAAATGTGTAACTCTTGGCAACCAGATTAAGAAATCTCTCAAAATGCTGATGGCATTTTTAAACAACGATTAAAACACACACACACACACACACACGCACGCACGCACATTGATGACAACAAAAAGAAAGCACCACTAAGCAAACCTGACAAACTGTATATTAGCATAAATATATCTTAAAGATATCAAAGAAATGATGTAATAATGCCAATGCCAAACCTTCAAGCTCAGTATTTGATCTAGAAGAACAAAGCATTGGGGCTGTTTTGTGTCTGTGTTCAGTCCTAACCCTCTCTGTACAGGGTCCCACTTGAGCATCAGCTGTAAAAGCCCTTCCAAGGGCTCCAGTAGTGTCCTGCGGAACCAAAAACAATTTGATGACTCAATTTAATGAAATAATCGGTTAACACCCATAAATATATATTTTAATTCTATGAAGTCTACCTGCTAAGATTGTTTGGGTACGGAAGGTGGGTGGAAAAGCGGACCTCGCCATTCATATCTTCCACAGCCATTATGTCCTTAGGACCTTTGTTTCGCACTTTGCTTGTCCTAAAAAATATATAAGCATATTTATACGTGACTTTATGGGTATGTGAATGGCGGCATTATCAGCATGCAGGTTACGAGGACACGTACCACTGCACAGGCTGGAGATTGTGAAGAAATGGCCGAAATCCACAGCAGCATTCAAATATCATGGTGCCAAAGCTCCAAAAGTCCACAGTGACTGTGTAGGACTTGCCTTCAAAAAGCTCTGGAGCCTGAAATAAATGACATGACCAATGTATTAGGAAAATATTTAAAGAAATAAAAATATGTTAACAGATGAATAAATCTGAACATTGGATAAAGGTTCAAAATTCTTGTTGTTTTTTCACATAGTAAAGTCGAATGTTAATTTTAAAACAGGGAATTTTGGGAGTCTATTTTTATTAATTGATAATTCTATAATACTATTTTTTGTGTGTGTTATTTTTTACATAACCAGGCATATCTTGTATAAAGCTAACCCCCTGTAAAAACATTCAGAACATATATATGAATAAAACTTGGAATATTGTTGTAATTTATGCTGTAAAGACATTTGGTGTAAGTGATACTGAAGTGAAGATATGGATCATCGCAAGAAAAAAACTCATTTTGAGATAATGCCCTTGAAAAATATGCTATTAAAATAATGATGTTATTTTTTCTATAATTATAAATTATAGCTATAAAATAAACACTTAAAATTGTATTTTGGATGTTTTTTTCCCCATGAGAACAAAGAACAAACTCCAAAATCTCAAAACTGACATGCATGAACATAAATTTGTTTTTTTTCCCCTGCATCTTAATAAAAAATCTCAAGCCTATGAAAGTGCATCTGAAATTATTGCCATAACCGTCATATTACTAAATAATGTTGATTAAATCATACCAGATATTGTAAAGTCCCCACAAATGAAGTGCATAAGCTCCCCTGGTCCAGGTCTTTGGCATAACCAAGGTCGATTATCTTGTGAACAAGCTGCATAGACAACATAACAAGACCCATGTTTGTAAAACACACACACACACACACACACACACACACACACACACACAC
>CAIGQV010003909.1:19907453-19951633 GCA_903798115.1 Danio jaintianensis
AGATAGATAGATAGATAGATAGATAGATAGATAGATAGATAGATAGACTGTACATGTTTTCGTGATTTGTTTTGTTTTTTCTTTGTTTTTTAGGGTTGCTCCAGTACTGATCAAAGGCAACCCTGTCTACCACTAATCTTTAAAGTCAACAGGCTTTCCTGTTGATGGGTGAAAAGCCAAGGCCAAGAATGATTGGACATTAACATGAGTGACCAAGAGATGGCGCTCAAGTCTTCAAAATGCAGGTGCAAATGTATTTGTTTACATTTAGTTTTAGTTTAAACAAATTTAGTTCAAACAACCGACCTCCAAAGAACATACTTTTTTGTACATTTTAGTCTTAATTATATTCACAGTTTTAGCGTCTCACTAAATATCTCTTTATAGTTTTAGAGTTGAGCAATAATGACTGCATCTGCTGGTCAGTAAGTGGGCTGCGGACAGTGATAATCTGGAAGGGATTTCTTAATTTCAACACAGGTCTGCATATTTTCATAATGGATGTCTTTATGGGAACATTAGCATCTGGTAGTGATGGATGAATGCATATGCTTTTAATTACAGTGCTTGCAAGAAAGATATTGTACCAATAACACCCTGACCCTCAATATTTTAGGCCTGCATCTGTACAGAGTAAATCCATTTTAATTTCGTTTTTTTGTAAATTAAGATTAAACCTTGTTTAAAAAGTGACATAACGTTGCTTTCTACAAAAGAAGTCGCTCAGCATCATAAAAGCTGATGCAAACACTGGCAAAAACTGACACACCGGATGTTATCATCACAGAAGCCAGAAATCAGCAACTCTGGAAGTTCATTAGTGTGTTGAACAGGATATGTGTGTTTGCACGTATCTTAAACGTCTGCACATTTCTTAAGGTTAAAGAGAGGAGAGGTGACATCATCTCCTCTGGCTCACTCATTCATGAAACCCCCCTCATTTATCAATTAGATCTCACTGGTTGAAATCCAGCTAAAACTGATGGCATGGTCCCATGATTAATTGTCTAAGACTGAGAAAAGAAATGTATTGAAGTAATAAAAAAAAAATCATGGTGCCTTGACAAAATGAACATTATAAAAAAGCCCAGGATTTCAAGTTTATGATACCCCAGGCATGCAAACAGAAGCATTAAATGTAGACAGGGAGTAAAAACATATGTGAATGGCTCAGGATGTTAGGAAACAATGAAGAAATCAAATGTCATCATGCAAGGTTACACGGTGACTACATAAATAGGTCCGGTTTGAGTTAAAATTGACTGACAGCAAAGAGATGGATGATGACAATGAATCACCATGTGACGTGATATAATAAAATATCTATTAAATATTTCTACACAATTGTGAAAAATTAAATAAATATCTCTCAAACATATTGTGAAATGGCCATTGCAATACTGAAACCACAGTAATTGTCATTGCTTTAGGGGCAAAGTCCCTATTAGGAACATTTCCCCTTCAAAGTGTTTTATGTGTTTTAAAAGGAAAGAGGTCTTGAGAAATGTAGCATGAGTCACATTATGTGCTTCCACGAAAGCATAGCCAAATTATCTCATTGTTTTCTGCACGGCGCATGTTCCAGTTTGCCTGAGGCCAAGCCCCCTTTCAGCCAATCACAGTCTCTCACTATAAAGCGAGGAACATCAGGAAACACATGACAGCAAGTGCTTAGTAAGCCCAGTAGAGCTCAACGCAGCAGCATCTGCAGGAAAACAGAAAGATCAGCTGTGTCTACTATAAGAAAGGTAAGCACTTTGCTTCTGCTTTGCTTTTATTCTTCTATTTGCATATTTGCTCGTAAAGCTATTTTTCAATAACTTGATTTATGCATATAGATGTGGGAATATGAATGAATTAGAATTTCATTTAAACACATTTTATCTCAGACTGAGGTTTTAACAGCTACAACGTACTGTAAAAGAATAATTTTGGATTCCCTTAGAACCTTTTAGTGACACATACATTTCTTTATTGACACTGATGGCTTTACTTTTAAGACTTGAAACTATGTTTACTGAAAAGTGCTTTCGAAAACCCAAAATGGTTCTTCTATCTATCTGGCATTGCTGTTCGATGTCCCTTTGTAATCTTAATTTGAAAAAGTGTTATTAGTAATTTATTTTTTAGTAACAATGTGTATTACTAAAATATACATTTTCTTTTAGTATTTCATAAAGTACACTACAAATGACATTAAGTGCAATGGAAAGGTTTTAAGGATGTAAAAGTGTCTTCATGTCAATTAACATTTTGTAGAAGAAGACTGTGGGGTACCATAAAGCAATTTTTTTATGATATTTAAGAATGAAGATACAAAAAGTATTTTTTTAAAAACTATATATTGTGTCAATAATTAATAAAAAAAAAGGAGTCATTTCATATACTGAACAATTAATATATTAATGGTTTGCATGAAAAAAAGTTCAGCACTGGACATTTGCTTTCAGAGTCTTTGCTTGCAAAGTTTGGTTTCAATCTTTTCTTGGCAGAACTTCTTTATTTTTTGCCATCTTTTTCCTTGTGGTGAAAGAGCACGTGTCTAAGAGCATGTGTCTTCTATTTTTAAAAATGTTTCTTATTAATATTTAACTCACTTCTTCAAAATGTTTCTTAGGATCTCCAAAAAAGGAAAAAACATTGGTTTGCGGTCAAGATGAAGTGTATACTGGGGGGTTTTCTGCTCACATGTGTCCTGTGCTGGACTGAAGCAGTAAGTGGAAAAATAACACAGAAGTGAAATTCTTTACTTCCTATAAAAGATAATTTATTCATTCATTTTCCTTCGGCTTAGTCCCTTATTTACTATAAAAACTCTTTAAATGGATTTAACATTTACTCCCACAGATGTAATATTTACAATTCTGTTTTTAGATTATCAGAGGGAAAGAGGAAATGTGGAAATTTTCTTCAACTTCTCCAAATGGTAAATCTCTTTTAATGCTGTTACTTTAAAGTTTTTCCAAAGTATATATTATTTGCAGAAAACATGAAGTTTTATTTTAAGTATTTATTATATATAGGTTTAATCATGACTTTTCTCTTCGTAGGTGAGTGCATACTTGATAGAGATGACAGCAAATACACAGGAAAAGTGTCAGTGACTGTCAATGGACGGATTTGTGCACCATGGAATTCCATCCAAAGCTCACGATACTCTGCCTTCAGAAACTGCCATCATAACTACTGCAGGTATCTATATTCATACATTTTGTTACAAATTTTTGTGTCAGAATTGCATGCTGTGTATATTTGTTTTGAAACATACCATCAAAACCTTTAAAAAAGTATGTTTATGATGCATAGATGAAATTCAAACTACATATGTCAACTGGACATCTCACCTGTTTTATAAATACACAAATTCAGACATACTACATGGCTAACATACTGTTTTACACCTACTATGTTTTATGGAAGGAGGCGTATTCTGATGTTGGGAAAGATTATTTTGCTGACTATTTTATTAAAAACTTGAATATTTTGCTTTTTCAGGAACCCAGATGACAGGACTCAGCCATGGTGCATTGTAAAGAAAAGAAACCGTTATGTACGGGAATACTGTGACATTTCTCAGGAGGCAATAAAGCCAGGTAAGTAGAAGTGCATCTTTTGATCATTTAAATCATATTGAGAGTACACTGACTAATATACCCTATTAATGTTCATGCAGTCAAACGTCTACCAACACCCGAGCCAATAAAGCAGGACACAGGTAATATTTTCACTAGTTTACTTTTTTAATCCCCATTCTAAAGAAAACTTGAATGGCAATGCTAGAAAACCCTGAAGTACAATAGATGTATATGCTATTTCTTTCAATAAGGGCTGCCTAGCCATTACTTCTTCTCACAGACTACATGTTTTCTGATGTTATACATATATTATTCAGAATTAACGTGTGGGGAGCGCCGCTTAGACCGCATTTCAAAGATAATAGGAGGATCAAGGTCAACTGTTGAGTCACAGCCTTGGATGGCAGCTATCTTTAAAGGAAG
This sequence comes from Danio jaintianensis, assembly GCA_903798115.1. Classification (NCBI taxonomy): domain Eukaryota; kingdom Metazoa; phylum Chordata; class Actinopteri; order Cypriniformes; family Danionidae; genus Danio; species Danio jaintianensis. The sequence goes on from CAIGQV010003909.1 coordinate 19,911,452, forward strand.
TGGATTCATTTGTGGAGGAACCCTCATTGCTCCATGCTGGGTCCTCAATGCAGCCCACTGCTTCCCTGCTGGGTATGTCAACCGCTTTACTGAAAAGTTTGACCTTATTTTACCTTCCGTGTAAGTGTTATGTAAGAGTACAAATAAAAGAGGGTTTATTTTGCAAGAATACACCGGCCGACAGTACATTATCCTACGTATTACTCCTCAAATATTATCTTAAAGCTTAAGCATTTTTAAAGGGATAGTTCACCCAAAAATGGAAATGTACTCACTGTTTACTCACCCTCAAGAGGTTCCAAACGTTTATGAGTTTCTTTATTCTGTTGAACACAAAATAATATACTTTGAAGAAAGCTGAAAACCTGTAACCATTGACTTCCATAGTAGAAAAAACAAATACTTTGGAAGTCAATGGTTACAGGTTATATATCAAAATATCTTATTTTTTGTGTTCAACAGAAGAAAGAAAGTCAAACTGCTTTGAATTAAATGACAACAGAATTTTCATTTTTGGGTGAACTATCCCTTTAAGCAGTCCACCTAGTATTAATAACCTAACATACTAATTTGACTAAACTGATAGAATTCTCTGATTATTATTATTAATAACTGAGAAGCAAAACGGTGCCAACTGGTAGTGTGTTATGAGAGACATTAAAGTAGCAGAAATTATGGAAATATCAATGAATCAACTTTTGTTAAACTTGAACTTGAAATACACACAAAAGCAAATATCCAAACACACAAACACAAAAATAAATGGACTGAGTGATTTTTTGGGGGGAGTTTTAAAAAAGCACCAAATCTATCCCACTTTGATTGCATACAAATGAATAGTAAATAAGGGATTTATTTTATTTAATTAACTAAATTAAAAAACAAAATGTAAATGTTTCCATAGTTCAGCTTATTTGTTCAATACAGAATCTCTATTGAGTTCTATAGGCTCAAAATGATTTTAGGGTAATTTGGCCAATGAGGAACACTTTAGAAACTAAAACAGGAGGGAGGGATCTTGCATGTAGATTGAAATGAGAGCATAGGTAGATAATAATTCTCCAGCTTGTGAGTAGACATTAAAACAAGAAGTTGGGTGATAACAGTGAATTAGCAAGTTTCTGCATGCCATGGTCAAAATCTACTGCATTCCAGATAGGGGTGTAATGAAACAAAATGTTTCATGTAGATAATGTACAGTAATGTGCTTTAAAATGTTACTTAATTTGATTGTTTCTTTATTTTAAACAGTAAGAACACACAAATAAAGAGATACTCTGTCATTCTGGGAAAGAACGCCATCAATGAAAGCGACCCAGTCAAAGAGCAGAAATTCACAGTGAGCAGACTTGTTGTCCACGAGGACTTTGACTACTCAGCTGAAAACTACACTCACGACATTGGTATGTGTATTTGATATTTTTATTCCAACGTTGATTATTCCGGCAGAGTGCATAAATAACAAATCTCTTCCTTCAGCTCTGTTGAAGATAGAGGACAGCGATGGACGATGCGCTGTAAAGACAAAGACTGTAAGAACTGCGTGTCTTCCTCCTTTCCAACAAATGCTTCCTGTTGGATTCTACTGTGAGATTGCTGGTTACGGAAGATATCAAAAGGGTAAGACGACACATGTTGTATGCTAAGATACTGTATCTGAACACAATAACAAAGAGCTCTTTCCTACGACAGCAAGATATGAGAGCAACAGTGTGTTCACAGAATTGATCTATGACATTAAATATAACACAGACTGGGACGTCCTTTGATTACGACAAAACATACTGTACTGAAGCTGTAAAAATCCCGGTAGAGAATGTAGCTAGACATGGTTTTGGCACATTGGATGTCAATGTAGAATGTCAGGACGATAAATATATAAACATATGATATAAATGTAACAAATGTCTTTTTTCTACATCTGTTTTTAAAGGTATCTTTGAGTTCTCTCGATATCTGAAGCAGGCTCAAGTCAAGCTTATGTCACAGAATGTTTGCCAGAGAACGTATTACAATGAGGACGAGGTCAATGAAAACATGCTGTGCGCAAATGGTAGAGACTGGAAAGAAGATGCTTGCCAGGTAAACCCAACAATGTTCTAATAAAGAGAAATAAATAGTGGGATAAGAGAGAAATGACATTTGGATAAATGATATGTTGACAAGTTAAATAGACAAATGTTGTTAGAAAACATAAAAGAATAGTTCACCCAAAAATGAAAATTCTGTCATCATCATTTACTCACCCGTGACCTGTTCCAAACCAGTTTTATTTATGTTTTGTTCTTTTGAACACAAAAGAAGACGCTTTGAAGAATCTTGGAATCCGATAACCATTAACATTTGGATGTTAGTGGTTACGGGTTTCCAAAATCCTTCAGTTTATCTTCTTTTGTGTTCAACAGAAGAAGAAAAAAACCTCTGGAATTGGAAAGCAAGTCAAGGGTGAGTAAATGATGAAAGAATTTTTCGTTTTGGTTGAACTGTCCCTTTAAAGAAATTATGGAAGCTTTTTTTTGCCTTGGAATAAAAAAACATTAAATTGCGATCAAATCTTTTTTAAAAAGACAGAAAAAAGTTTGAAATAAAGTCAGAATTGCAAGCCCATAAACTTCCAGTTGCAAGAAAAGTTGCTATGCTGAGAACTTTTCTAAGAATTTTGAGTTTATATTGGCTTTTTTACATAATTTTTATATAAAAATTCTGGGTTTATGTCAAGCAGTTTTATAGAATTGATAGAAATAAGTAACAATTGGGAGATTTAGTCAGAACTGCAAGAAAAAAAAGTATAAAAATTGTGAAATAAAATAAGAAATAGTCAGAAAAAAGTTTATGAGATAAGAAGTCTTGATTATCGTATTTATTTATTTATTTATTTATTTAATTCCTATATGGTGGAATTTAATGAATGTCTAAATGTATTTTGTCTTCTTTCAGGGTGACTCAGGAGGGCCCCTGGTGTGTGAAGTAAATAACACCATGTTCCTTTTTGGCATCATTAGCTGGGGAAAAGAGTGTGCAGAAAAAAATAACCCAGGTGTTTATACAAAAGTCAGCAACTATAATCAGTGGATCTCACAGCATACTGGTTTGCCCAGATATACAGCAGGCTCCAGGTATCCACAAAAGGACTAATTATGACTGAACGAATGCTTAGTGACTCGGTAATGTTTCAGCCTGCACAGAATGCACATGCCAATTATTTATCCCAGTCACATTATATATGGCAGCAACTTCTTGCAATCAATAGGAATAATCTTTAACAGTGCTGTAATTGCATTATTATATTGGACAGTGTTACTAGTGGTGTATGAAGGATATATAGAATAAGTGTACAGTATGCTGCAAAAAGTGTATTTTGCTACCTTTTTAAAACAAGATGATCTAAAATTGTTGTTTATAGCAATAAGCATGTTATAAGTGCTCCACAAAGGTACATTTGACTGGGCATTGTTTGTTTGTTTTTTTATTCATTGTTATTTTTTAAATATATATTATTTAATATTTATACAAGAATGAATGTAGGATGAATGTATTTATTTTTTTTCTAAATCTTTGTTTTATATGAAAGTCTCCTTTCCATTTTTATGGTATTTCATTGTATTATATTTGACATTAAAATTGCTTCTCAAAATGCTTCTCATTTTCACTTACATCAATTGTTATTCTTTAAAGCTTTTATTAACCAATTTATTCATCTATTACTCTAAAAGCAATTCATTTTCAAACATTATTAAAATATATTCATGGCCAAGTGGGTAGTACATGTCTGCCAATATGATAGTTAATGCAAAATATAAACAATTTTGTCAAAAGTTTTAAGATATCTGCCCAACATCCCAATCTTGATCGGTAGGGTTTACTATTTAGTTATTTACTAGTGAAGAAATTTCACGAATGGACATATTGCACCATGCTTGAATTCACTGAGCTCCTAAGAGCAACTCATGTTTTTAGAATGAGTCTGCATGTCTAAGTGTGTGATTTGATAACATTCTGAATATTATATAAATATTAATTATGTTATCATTTACAGTTCAAAAATTGAGAAAAATGAATATGATTTGTTTCAGAAATAGTGTAAAATTAATCTTTTAAACTTTGAAAGAAATTTAGTTTTACCATGTGGCTTTACCATGATCATAGAATTGTTTAACAAAATACTCAAAGTATCTTCAACAAAAAAATTGCTATTTTGTGGTTAGAGAACAGCGATGATTGTAGCACAAAGAAAGATTATAACAAAAAATTCTGAAGGTTGCAGCTGTCAAAAATTAGTAGGTGGTGGCTTTCCGCAGTTCACTGGGTTTCTTTATTGCCAAGGATTTTCCAGAGATTTTCAGTCAGGTTTGGTTCAGGACTCTGGGCCAGCCATTTCATAATTCCAATGTTTTCAGCTTCAAAAGCCCTTTTTCTCTGTGACGAGGCTCATTTTCTTGCTTAAGAATTGCTGTTTACAATGACTGGAGATTTGCATCTTCAGTCTACCATGGAGCTAGACTAAATGATTTCTTTGTACACAGTTCAATTCAGGCTTTCCACAGATTGATTGACAAAAATAAAGTTTGCCATCTGACCCAAAACTAAGTAAACTTCTCTTTCCACACAACAGGTTTGTTTAGGTTTGTTTTAATTCTTTTAGCTGATGAGAGGTTTGGTCACTGCAGGGCTTTTTCAGTTCAATCATTGAGACACTGTCTGTCAAGATACAGATTCTTAGCCTGTTCAGCAAACTGCAGAGCAATTCCAGCTGAAGTGATGAACTGACTGACCATTGAGATTTCCCCACATTATGTTGTTCTCTTTTGAATTTGTATTTTTGGGGAACTTGAATGAGTTAATGACATTATAAAGGTGCAATACTCTACAAATCATAGATTTAGAGTGACCAGTTTCTCTTTATGTAGCTGAAAGGTTCATCTCTGTAGCTTCATCTGGACAAGCTGTTGTTAGAAGGTTTGAGTAACTTTAGTTAGGATTTGTCAGTAAATTAAAGAAATTACCACTGGGTGCAGATAACCGAGAGGTTTCTGAAAGTATTCTTTATCAAATATCTCATTTAAGGTTTTTTTGTGCATTTAATTAAAATATTCTGTAATATTTTAATTACAGATCATATGTAGCTATGCTTAAAAGCTGCTCTTTCACTCCTGTTAAAATAACTTCAAATTAAAATATAATAAATTGTTGGTGGATCTATTATTTTAATCTTCCCTGTACTCATCCTTATGATGAACATATATGTACGAACCTGTGGAACACGAGATTATTTTTGTTCATAGAGCTGACGTCAATGGTCACAAATACTGTACCATATTACCTAGTATATGTAAACGTTCTTCAAACAATTCTTCAACTTTTGTGTTCCACAGTGGACATAAAGTACAGTCGTGGCCAAAAGTTTTGAGAATGACAAAAATTTTAGTTTTCACAATGTTTGCTGCTAAACTGCTTTTAGATCTTTGTTTCAGTTGTTTCTGTGATGTACTGAAATATAATTACAAGCACTTCATACGTTTTAAAAGCTTTTATCGACAATTACATGACATTTATGCAAAGAGTCAGTATTTGCAGTGTTGGCCCTTCTTTTTCAGGACCTCTGCAATTTGACTGGGCATGCTCTCAATCAATTTCTGGGCCAAATCCTGACTGATAGCAACCCATTCTTTCATAATCACTTCTTGGAGTTTGTCAAAATTAGCGGGTTTTTGTTTGTCCACCCACCTCTTGAGGATTGACCACAAGTTCTCAATGGGATTAAGATCAGGAGACTTTCCAGGATCTGGAAGTTTTTGCCTTATGGCATGGTGCTCCATCGTGCTGGAAAATGCATTGTTCTTTACCAAACTGTTGTTGGATTGTTGGAAGAAGTTGCTGTTGGAGGGTGTTTTGGTACCATTCTTTAATTATGGCTGTGAGCCCACTCCCTTGGATGAGAAGCAACCCCACACATGAATGGTCTCAGGATGCTTTACTGTTGGCATGACACAGGACTGATGGTAGCGCTCACCTTTTCTTCTCCGGACAAGCCTTTTTCCAGATGCCCCAAACAATCAGAAAGGGGCTTCATCTGAGAATATGACTTTGTCCCAGTCCTCAGCAGTCCATTCACCATACTTTTTGCAGAAGATCAATCTGTCCCTGATGTTTTTTTTTGGAGAGAAGTGGCTTCTTTGCTGCCCTTCTTGACACCAGGCTATCTTCCAAAAGTCTTTGCCTCACTGTGCGTGCAGATGCGCTCACACCTGCCTGCTGCCATTCCTGAGCAAGCTCTGCACTGGTGGCACTCCGATCCCGCAGCTGAATCCTCTTTAGGAGACGATCCTGGCACTTGCTGGACTTTCTTGGACGCCCTGAAGCCTTCTTAACAAGAATTGAACCTATTTCCTTGAAGTTCTTGATGATCCTATAAATTGTTGATTTAGGTGCAATCTTAGTAGCCACAATATCCTTGCCTGTGAAGCCATTTTTATGCAACGCAATGATGGCTGCACGCGTTTTTTTGTAGGTCACCATGGTTAACAATGGAAGAACAATGATTTCAAGCATCACCCTCCTTTTAACATGTCAAGTCTGCCATTCTAACCCAATCAGCCTGACATAATGATCTCCAGCCTTGTGCTCGTCAACATTCTCACCTGAGTTAACAAGACGATTACTGAAATGATCTCAGCAGGTCCTTTAATGACAGCAATGAAATGCAGTGGAAATCCAGTTTTTTTCAGGATTAAGTTAATTTTCATGGCAAAGAGGGACTATGCAATTCATCTGATCACTCTTCATAACATTCTGGAGTATATGCAAATTGCTATTATAAAAACTTAAGCAGCAACTTTTCCAATTTCCAATATTTATGTAATTCTCTAAACTTTTGGCCACGACTGTACAAGTTTAAATGAGAAAGTAAATATGACAGTTTTGATCTTTGAACCCACCCTTTAAACAAACTGTAAAATTAAAACTGTTGAATAATTATATTAAAAATTATGACTAAAAAAGGCCAATGTATACTGTTTTCCTAGTCAGTAATGATGGAAATAATAATGATTGAATGCCCGCTTTTTTATAGCTTCCTGATGGAAACATCAAGATAAAACACCATTTTATTTCAAAATAAAAACACCAAAGAGTCAAAGCCAAAGAATAATTGTTTCAAGCTAAATTAACCTGAACACACAACTTGATACAATAATGTTAAAACAAAAACCTCAGAAAATGTTAGTGTTAAAAATTTTTTTAAAACCTCAGAAAATCACATGCTGTTGTATGCTGACATAACCGTCCAGATGCTATCATGATTTTGCAGAAGCATCCATGAGAAACCTAACAGTAAGTGTTGACCTCAAAATCATAATAAAACTTGAGGCTCCATGGGAGAGAAAATGTGGAAGTAATGAATCACCAAAGACTATTTGTAGCCTCAGATGCAAAAACAATATCCTTCCTCTTACCAAGATTACGTGACGCTTATGATAAAGAAACTACATGACGTAAAAAGGAAAGAGTTTGGTTTACAGACAAATCACGAGCAATGAAATATATATAACAAATGCTATGTCAGCACACTGTTTCCAGTAGCAATGAAATATATATATAACAAATGCTATGTTAGCACACTGTTTCCAAAAGCAATGACACCTCCTCTGTCTCCTTCATTGCAGCATACAGTTCAAATTTGTAACTACATACATCTGTATTATTATATTTTAAAGGAAGAAAATTGTGCCTATGCCCCTTCATGTTTAACTGTTTCGTTACCATGCTATGTATTATTGTTCTGTTTATACTGTATTTAAAACTGTTAACTGCAGACCCCCGCTTGACAAAACATATGCCCTTTTCTCTTTATTCCACAATTTTAGTAATAATCATATAAATAAAATATCACTTGAATGTATAAACGAAAATTCATCATCTTTGAAAACCATTTTAAAATCTGTGATCTGTACTTTAAAACCTCTAAGTGGGTGCTGTCAAGTTACATATTACGAAATATACTATATGACTTATGATTTTAGAATGCATTACAAAAAAATTACATTTCATCAGAGCGCATAATTAAAATCACACATGCAGGAACCTCATTTTTTATGATCTCAACCTTTAGAACCATCCACTTTGCCAAATTTTGGAACCATGTAACTTAGAAATGTGGTTTTGATTTAACTTGAATTCATTTTTAAATTCTATCTATATACATGTGTGTTACTCCTATCTATGTATATATAACAATATCTTTAATTATTATAAAATGCTTTCAGTTCAGCAATATTGTCAGTGTCTTAAAAAAGAGAGATAATACAAACATTTTAATTTAGTGGTGGCATTTTCACTGTGTTAATTTGGGTGGCACTTAAGAGGTTAAACAATTGGTCAATTGTCAATGCAATATAAAAATAGCATGTCTGACTATGCAAATTAATAACAAAAAGAAGGACTTGATGTTAGATTTCATGGAGGAATTTTTTTTCTGGTACCGATCCCCTGCTGTAATTGTGTCCCATTGTTTTTATTACTATATTATATATTTTTACATTTTATTTTATTTATGGGCGGCACGGTGGCGCAGTGGGTAGCGCTTTCGGCTCACAGCAAGAAGGTCGCTGGTTGGAGCCTCAGCTGGGTCATATGGCATTTCTGTGTGGAGTTTGCATGTTCTCCCCGTGTTGGCGGAGGTTTCCTGTGGGTGCTCCGGTTTCCCCCACAAGTCCAAAGACATGCGCTAGGTGAATTGGGTAAGCTAAATTGTCTGTAGCTTATTGTCTGTATGTGTGTGAATGAGTGTGAATGAGTGTGTATGGGTGTTTCCCAGTGATGGGTTGCAGCTGGAAGGGCATCCGCTGCGTAAAACATATGCTGGATAAGTTGGCGGTTCATTCCGCTTTGGCGACCCCTGATTAATAAAGGGACTAAGCCGAAAGGAAAATGAATGAATAATTTCATTTATTAAAATTTTTATAGGGCGTCACGGTGGCGCAGTGAGTAGCACGTTCGCCTCACAGCAAGAAGGTCGCTGGTTCGAGCCTCGGCTGGGTCAGTTGGCATTTCTGTGTGGAGTTTGCATGTTCTCCCCGTGTTCGCGTGGGTTTCCTCCGGGTGCCCCGGTTTCCCCCACAAGTCCAAAAACATGTGGTATAGGTAAATTGGGTAGGCTAAATTGTCCGTAGTGTATGTGTGTGAATGAGTATGTGTGGATGTTTCCCAGTGATGGGTTGCAGCTGGAAGGGCATCCGCTGCGTAAAACAAATGCTGGATAAGTTGGTGGTTCATTCCGCTGTGGCGACCCCGGATTAATAAAGGGACTAAGCCGAAAAGAAAATTTTTATATTTTTGTTTTATTTTTATTTCTGGATATGTTTTTTGCAATTATTGCATAATTATTGTAATGGTCTTGGATTATATGTCTCAATTTGTATTAATACTTCATGTGATGTTCCAGTGCTTATAATAATAATAAAACAAATGAATTTAAAAAAGCATGTCTGACGGAAGGTTTTTATAATGATTGTGTAATGAGTCTTATTTTACATTGGAGGGCGCTGTTGCATCATTAGAACAATGATGGATTTTTGTCCAAGGTACATTTCATTAAAGCTTCATGAACGATTTAATGAAAATATATGTCTATATATGTCTGGAAAAGAAAGTCATTTTCCTCAGATACCCAGAAATACTTCATTCCTAATTGATGTTTATGTGAAACATTGTGTTGGAGAATTACAAAAAACTATTTGAAATCTATTCATGGATATTTGTTGGCTACTGTTTTTACTTTGTCATCACAGAGACGCTTATGTTTCAATCATTCCATCAATGCATATTTAGACTACTCATTAAAAACAGATTCTTCACAGTCACATTGCCAGATATGTATAAACAATTCTGAGTCATTCAACCCAATGAACAACATTAGCTTATTGCTTCAAGTCTGTTGGACACAGTGCAACCAAGAGGGGACATAATATATGATCTGTACACTTACACTAAATTTATATATACACAATTCATACACAGATATGGTGAGGTTCAAACTCTGAGACAGTTGTAAAAATGCCTAAAAATCCATTATATTCTACTTTAACATTTTTTATTAGGCTACAATAATATTTTGAGGATCATTTTGAGGATTTTGATTCAGCATTGAGCTTCATAAACTGTGTGTTTGTGCATTTATTTTACTATAACAAAAAGTAAAGTTAAAATATCCGTTTACTTAGGTTGTGTATGTGAATGAGTGAGGGTGTTTGTCTGAGAGAGAAAACAATACAATCAAAGCCAATGGAGTGCAAATGCAGCAAATATGGACTAGTCAGCTGCAGGGCTGGATGACATAAAACTGCTGAGCACAGCGTTAGTCACCTTGGCTAAAATAGGATCAGTTTGGCACCATTCCATTTCAATACAAAGAGGCTCAACTCCAAAAAAGCCTTACAACTTATTAATAATGAATAATTACAATTTTATCATCAGTAAACATAATAAGATGTTTTCCATTTTCTACCCAAACAGTGCTGTAGCAAAATAAAACTGTGCGCACTGACTGAAATCTTGACAGCTTTTGTTTTCCGAAAGAGTTTAAAAGCACAGCCAAAGCAGGAGTTCTCCTGTCAAATCTGAGAACACTGAGAGACTGCAGACCAAGTCCTAGATACGCAAGCAAGCAGCATCCCCAAGTGATTCTGCACTTACAAGGTTCAATGGCAGCTGCTACTTATATAATAAACAATTTACCTTATTAGTGTTGCAATACTCTTCTCTGTGCTCCTCCATCAGAAATCTCTCCTTATTTGGTAGCCTTATAGTGGCCTTGTGTTTTCTTCCATATTAGCGCTGCATGATGTCTGAAACTAAATCACAATGGAGTCCTACTTGTCTAAAGACCAAATCTGTGAATTACGCATGAAGTGTTAAGCTACATTGTAAAAATTAAATTTTCAATGTTTTCAAAATGTTATTTATTATTATTTTATATGTTAATCAGGTATTTTTTAGATATACAATTTTAACCTTTTTTTTTTTTTTTTTTAATCAGTTTGATGTAAGTAGAGATGACTAGAAAATTTAAGTTGATTAAACTAAACAAATTTCTTTTTTACAGGGTACAACAAATTAGCTTAGTATCTTTATTATATAGTATCTTAGTACCTTCTTAGTAACACAAAAGAAGATATTTAAAAAAATGTTGGATATACTTGTAACCATAGACATCCATAGTAAAAAAAAAACTAATATTGTCAATGGTTATCTGATTTTCAACATTTTTAAAAGAATATATATTTTTTGTGTGTTCAACAGGAAAAAAAAAAGAAAAAAGCTCAAAAAGGTTTGTGACAAATGAAGGGTGAATAAATTATGACAGAACTTTCAGTTTTGGGTGAACTATCCCTTTAAGTGTCCAGCGGTTAACCTCAAAATATGACTTTCTGCAGTGCCTTATGCTTATTTGTATTTCTTTTTTAACTGCATTTTAATTTCAATTTAATATGTAGTTTTATGCATATGGTCACTAAACTAAACTAAGTTAACAGAACTAAAACCATAAAACGAACACAATTTACAAATTTTAATCAAAAACAAACAGGTCTTTTTTACTTGATTACTCAATAAGGATATTATAATGATTTCTGAAATATCATGCAACACTTAAGATTGGAGTAATGTCTTTCAGCTTTGCCATAAGAGAAAAAAATAAATTTTAAAATACATTCAAAATAAACTATTCTAAAATAAATGTATATTTCATGATATGGCATTTTTACTACGCTTTTGATCAAATGCATTCAGCATAATAGACACTTTATTGTAAAAAAAAACATAGGCTATATAGGGTTGTGTGCCCAAAAATCTAGATTTTTTAGGATATTAGAGAGACATTTAGAGGCATATTAACTTCTGGTTCTAGTAAGTGGGTGTTGCTTAACAGCATCTTCTTCCAAAACTAAGATGAACTGTCCACCCACACATTTCATTGTCATGCAGAAATGATCACATGAAAAATAAAACAGCAGCAGATGATCTGAATTAAGTGCTGCAGCCTAAATATAGACATGGTCTGTCATTCAGTATCAGTTATGATATTGCCCTTGTTTCACTAACACAATTACCTATCATTAAGTCAAATGTAACTCACGGAATCATCACTTTGTCATTCCAGCCCGACGCTTTCCTTTTTTGGCCACCGACTGCATGACGTAGCCAGGGAAGCTCTTATCACAGGTAGGGTGGGGCGGAGGAGAGTGGAAACAGCGTCAGCGCGGACCAATCAGATGCTCTGCCTGGCGTGAAACCTTTGCTCTGATTGGTTGATGAGCGCTGGCTCTTTTAAGTCGTGCTGTGGTTCGCACTCACCGGGCGCCGGGCTTTGGTTTCTCCACTGAAGGCGTCGGTCGCTGAGGAGGCGTTCAGGGATTTCTCTCTCTGCATGAGTGGAGCAGACCCGGGAATAGACGTTTGGTTCGTGGTGCCCTTGGAAGAAATCACGGGGAAAGCGCAGGACAGAGCCGAGCACGTGCCTTTTTCTCACTTGTGCTGAGGATATTAAGATTTCAGGATGCCAGTTTTCCATACCAAGACGATAGAGAGTATCCTGGAGCCGGTGGCTCAGCAGATTTCACACTTGGTTATCATGCACGAGGAGGGAGAAGTTGATGGGAAAGCGATCCCAGATCTTACCAGCCCAGTGGCGGCAGTGCAAGCGGCTGTCAGCAACCTTGTGCGGGTGAGAGAGAAAGAGAGAGAGAGAGAGAGATAGAGAGAGAGAGTGCTGTCATCCATACAGCATCTTTTTTTTTTTGCTTCTGCTGTCTTTATCAGAGAGCACACTCAGTTTTGATAAAACGTATACGTTTATAAAATACCATGGTAACCATAGTTTCTTCCTACATGGTTTCTACCACGGTTATTAGTACTACTGGAATAATAAACTCGAGGTGGTTTTCACTCATAGCTTTCACTATAAAACTTTCTGTCATTAGTTTCTTTTTCCTGACACAGAGTTTACTGTTAAAATGCTCTGCTTTATTTTAGGAACAATTATGCTCTGGCATTTTACTGGAAATTACTATTATTGTTTATTATACTTTGTTTTACACTGGTCCTTTTGTGGGTGTTGTTTTGGGAATTGAAAATGACAAGCATACTAATTTGGCTGAGAATTAGGCTAGCTACATCTACAACTTTCTTAATGTATGGATACATGAGGTAATGGTTCACTGTAAACAAGTTCTCTTGAAAGAGGAGGACTAGAGCAGGTTTCACGAAAGTGTGAGTTTTCACTTTTTGAGATTTTTCTTATAAAACATGGGTCATGTTAAAGCGTTTTATTGAAAACAAAGGTTTTGGTTGGGTTACAAAGGAATGCAGCAGCTTTGGAAAGAAATGAAAGTTGACATCACTAAGGATGTGCAGAAAGGTTCTTTAGATTATCAAAATGACCTTTACACCAAGAAAAAATATTATTTGAATAACTGTTTATTGAATGGCTCTTTGGGAAGTAAAAACAGTGAAAACAGCCTTTTTTTTAAAAAAAAAAGTAAGATGGCCTGTAAACTTTCTTGTTGCCTAATGTTGTTCTCTGAATGCATTTGATATTGGAGTAATTACAGTATTTTGAAGCAGCAAACCAGCAGGAAGCAATGATGTTTGCATCATAAAGTTGAACTGTTTGTGGTATACATGAAGTGCAGGCTCTATTCGTCTGTGAACAAGGAGTTCATCTGTTTAGAAAAGTACTTTAAGTTCTGGTGTTGTTTCCAGGAAACGTCAAAAACAGAATCATCAATCCCAGAAACTTCAAGAGTATTGTACCATTATTTTCCCAGTGTACCCACAGCAACCAGACCGAATCTTACGGGTATGTTCTCCTTCCTCTCTGGTCTCAATAAGTGAGTCTCTGAAGCCTAATTGAACTAGTGTTTTTAAATGCATGATGCTATTGAAACACAAAATCTTACAGAGCAGTGCAGAATAGAATATCTAAGATTAAAATGCAAAAACAGAATAAAGTAGTATACAGAAGTAGTATTTCAGATGGGTGAAGGCATTAAAACATTACAAAGTTAATAGAGCTGATTTCAGAATGATTTCACCACTGCAGATCACCATTTCATTAAAACTGAAAACTTAAAAAACAAACAAGAAAAGTAGTTATTGTGTAAACATAATTTCCATTGTGTCCATTAATTATTAGCCTATGTGTTCTTATTTATCTGTTACGAGGTAATTTACTCCCAACTGCTATTAAGTCAAGTAACGTGAGAAGAATTCTCCTTATGTACGTGAGTTAGTCACAAATAGAGAGTGAGCATTTTGTGCTGGGAATAAATAGGCCTTCTAGCCTGATAAGTAACTCTGTCTCACGGCTCATGGCGGGATGGGGTGTTTCATACCCAGGATAAGTGACTCCCTGCTGGCTTGAGGAAGTCTAGGGTGTCAGCGTCTTCGATGAAGACACACCCCAGAGCCCCCCGTCGAGCACTCGTCCCGCACCCCTCATCTGTGGCACCTGTTACTGCTGAAGTGTCCAGCACATCAGCCAAGCCTCGAAATCAAGGCTGAGCAAAGAGGCTTTATATCTGTTCTCACTCTAAAGAACGCTCTGTATCTTGGAGACTGTTCTATGTTTAGATTGTCAACATTCTCATGGTCAACTTTGGGGTTGTGTAGAAATTAGTTCGTCAGCTAATATGAGTATAATGACATATAAAGAATCGATCATGCAATAGGTTTTGGAAAAGATAACACAAATAAATGACTCTCACTAGTTCAAGATTGTGCAGAATATTAGGCCAAGGCATAGTAGATACAACCCAGAACCATATTTGGTCTTGTTGAACTGACTAATGATAATTTTTAGGTGTGGAAAGACTGGATTGAAGCCAGTGAGGAATAGACGGTTAGATCTGGACTTTTTTAGTTCATTTATATTTCTGAATGCTTTCATGGATCTTAACAGAGAACACATCAGGGGTCTGGCGTGAAGGGGAGTCTCCATGTCTGTCAGTATGTCTCTCTGTTTCTCTGGCCAAGTCTGACACATTGCATTGGAAGAGCGCCATTGGCATACCATTCATATGTGTTTGTAAATGTGTTATGTCAACCATGTTTCCACCTGGTATTAGCATGCATCCGTATTCATTTCTTTTTTCACTGAGACCCTTTTCTCTTATGTTTAGTTATCTTTATGTTATGGAGCTTATGAGTGAGTGAGAGTTCAAGTGAATGGATATGAATGACAGCTATGATTGTAATCTGTGTGTATTGACTTTTGTTTTAGTCTGCTTTCACACAACATGTCCTATAAATATCATGTTTAGTCAGTAGTTTGGTCAACTTTGCATATAAAACCATCCTAAAAGTGAATGTACGCCAGAATAAATTGTAATTATTATTAATTTATTTATTATTAATGAATGATTATGGCACATATGATGATTCAAGTAGTTCAATTAAGTCAATATTTAACTTAAATGTTCTCTTAGAGTTTACTTCAAGCTGCACACATTCTCCTGCCAATTTAGTTTTTTATAGATCACAACCTTTGCATGGGAAGTGGTTCTTTTGTGGCTGTTTGAACACATTCAACCAAATGTTTTATCAGTTATCTTTGAAAGTGGTCAAAAGTGGCTCTAAACATATTGGACCGTTTCACTTGTATTTGATATGTGTGTTCAGATTGACAACAACGTCTTAATTCCACATGTAAACATTGGTTTCACTTTGGAGTTAGCTGTAGTCAGAACTACTGTATGTATATATATATATGAAATGCTGCTGTTTTCTTAACATCACATTCAACAGCAAATTGTAGTGATAAATGATGTGACTCAAAGCCAAAATCTAGTACATCAGGCGAATGTTTTCCTCTTTAGCCACCACTAAAACTCCCTAAAAGTATTCTGTGAGAGGAGGTGATGCCCTGTGAAATGTGTTAAACTGAAGTTAATCCCAGTCATTCGTACAGAATGATCACAATGTCAGAGTAAGACTCATACTGATGACACAAGCATAAAGTTGTTTGCAGTTTGCTTCCCCCAGCTCCCATAATCCCTCAAGTACTTTAAACCGATATATTCCTTTTAAAGCAAGCCTCCATTGTGACTTCTTCACAATATGAATCCAGCCTTGAGTTGAGAGAATATACTTTGAGTGGCATGAGCGTTTGCAGTAATGCTCCACATTGATTCTATGAATTATAATGTAGAAGGGACTCTGTCTGCACTGCTTTCAGTGTTGGGTAAGTTACTTCAAAAAATTAATTACTCATTACTAATTACATCATTAAAATGGTATTTAAATGACTTTTTCATGAATTCCTTGTATAAGGAATTTAATTACTTGGCTCAATACTACTTAAAATCCCTATAAATCAGAACACAACAATATAAATTATACTCTTTAATTTGAGTCAAATCTGGCCTTTTTTAGCTTTATTAAAAATTACAACGCTTACGCATTTTTATAACAGACATAAGATTCTTTAGTTTTACAAACAGTTACTCTGCAAAAAAAAATTACTCTGCAAAAAAAACAACATTTGAAAGCAGTCACACCATATATTTCATACCATATATTTTCATTGATTTATTTCTTACTTAATTTAGTTTATACAATTTTCTGACAAATGTAGCCTTCTTTAGTAACCTTTTAAATGTAACCTTAAATAAAATTGAATTTATACAGAACTGTTAAATTTATTATTTTAAGGCAAGTACATTATAAGTAACTGTAAATAATTGACCTAAAATAATCAGTAATCCCTTGCTTTTTCAGTGGATAAGTAATTTAGTTACAGCAACTAGGTACTCTGTAACTAAGTACACCCTGACTACTTTTTATGGGAGCTGGGATGATTCTAACTAAAAGTTGGCCTGTCATGATAAATATTTTTTGCTTTCTCAATATATTGTTACAGAAATTATTGCAATAAATATTATTGTCATTTTAAACCAATAATGATTATACAACAACAGAATAATAACGCAAATAAGAAAACACATTCAAGGGACTATATATCAATATATCGACTTGCACAACCCATGGTCATGATGACCTTGATAATTTTATCATGTTTACAAAAAATGAACGTCACCAACATGTTTTGCAATTTCTGTTAGAGGAGTCAGCAAGCTCAGGTAACTCCTTTAGAAGCAATGCTTGGGCTACTGACAGCTGAGAAAAAGGTCAATTTTTAAACGGTTTGTAAGAAGTTGTCCAACTGATCTCTGCTTCAAAGCTGCAGTCAACTTCCATAAAAGCTACATCACATCACTGATGTCAAAGTTTATTTTAAGACAATTATTTTTTAACATCAAATTACTGAATCTAAATAACCTTACGAATGAAAAGTTGTTGTCCCTTAAAAGTGTTTATGTGCTTATTTGCATTATTATGCTGTTGTATAGTCATTATATATTCAGTGGCACAAAGTGGTGTTAAAATGACAATAATATCACTAATGGGCATACTTTCTGTGACAATATATTGCATAAGAGGCCTATGTTGCATTTTATAATAACTGTTTCTGTTTTAATATATTTAGATAATTAGTAATTTAATAAACTAATTATTCATTCATTCATTCATTTTCTTTTCGGCTTAGTCCCTTTATTAATCTGGGGTCGCCACAGCGGAATGAACCGCCAACTTATCCAGCATATGTTTTACGCAGCGGATGCCCTTCCAGCCACAACCCATCACTGGGAAACATCCATACACACTCATTCACACACATACAGTACGGTCAATTTAGCGTACCCAATTCACCTGTACCGCATGTCTTTGGACTTGTGGGGGAAACCGGAGCACCCGGTGGAAACCCACGCGAACACGGGGAGAACATGCAAACTCCACACAGAAATGGCAACTAACCCAGCCGAGGCTCGAACCAGCGACCTTCTTGCTGTGAGGCGATTGTGCTACCCACTGCGCCACCACGTCGCCCATATAAACTAATTAATAAGTAATATAATTAAATGTGGGTAAAATATTATTCCATTGTAGTAGAAATATTCCAAGCATAATAGAAATATTTATGCAAAAGTATAACAACTCATTCTGATCAGTAGTTCTAAAAATATATGAGTAAGTGCTGAAAATAAATTTGATTACGTTTTAAATGATAATTTTTTTTTACCTTAACTTAATAAAAAATTAAGTTAAGGTATATTTAAAATTACAATAACAATTGATTAGTATTTTAAGATGGCACTGTGATCCTTAAATTGTATAAATAATAGTCTTCAAATAATATCATCAAATGATTCTCGTTGTAAATATGCCTGAAAACATATGCACGAACTTAAAAATATAATTAAATGAATTTCTTTAACAGTATTTATTTACCCAATTACTAAATTGTTAAAAAAGTACTGACTAAACACTTCTGTTAATCAGATTAATTCTAGATTTTCAATGACAGATTAATCAGACAATTGACAGAAGAGTATTATTATTATTATTAGACCACTAATCTTGAAATGAATAAAAATCGAACTGTGCGCTTTTTATTTACTTAAAGGCAACAATCTCAAAATGGTCTTGACTGTTTTTTTGTACAATTTCATATTTTTTTTCTGTTCTCCTGTCTAGGCATGGGCGGTATAAGATTCTGACGGTATGATAACCTTGGATAAAAATATCGCGGTTTCACGGTATTATGGTATTGTAATTACTGCTCTAAAATATGTTTGAAATATGTTTTTTAATGTCTGGGTAAAAAACTACAATTTTTTTCCCCATTGAAGACAATATATTTTATTTTAAGAAACGTTTAAAATATTTTGGATCAATAAACATGTCAGGCTAAATAATTAAAATAAATCATTGATTCCTGCTATCTTCACTAGTTTCAAAAACAAAGATTTCTTTACAACTTGAAAAGGCATCTTTGAGTATCTTTCTTTTCTTTGGACATAAAGTAAGCCACTGCGCTGTTCAGGTCAACAGCATGATGGGAAGTGGGTGCATAAGAGATTTGTTTTTCAAATGTTTCATGAATCGTGGGATGACTAGTATCTCTTGATGTGGAGGTTCATTTTTTGCTGGAGATACTGTTGCCCTAAAAAATTACCCCTAAACGTAACCCGTAAAAAACACATTAAAAAACATACATATATTGTAGGAACGGTATAACAGAAAATTTTAGTGGTTTTAAATCCTTGCCTTTTCCAAACCTTGGTAAACCTTGAAACCAGTTATCATCCCATGCCTATTTCTATGGCACATATGTATGTTTTGACATGATTTGAGCTATTTCATCAAGCACAAGTTCTCTAAGTCCAGTCTCTTCAGTGGTGTTTGCCGAAATTGTCTGGATTGTGCTTAATGATATGTGACAGACAGGAGCAGAGCAGCTGCTGACCCGGACTGCTCTCTCAGAATCCATTATCACAGCACTAATGCACCTGAGATCAAACAGCCTTTTAGTCCAGCTATAACTGCTATAAGCACTCTGCATTAATTATGCATCAAAAGTACACAATCGATTTATAGCTGCCCCCTGAGCCTGTCTTTCTCTTACTCATTTGCTTCGTTCGACACCACAAAAGCTGCCAAATGTGCATTCGAGGGGCCTTTTATGAAGTCAAACCTTTTATGGATCCACCAGTGTGTGAGGAGAGTTTTCCTTTAAAGGAGTCGGGAGTCTTTGTGGAGCTTTTGGGAATCAATGGAAGATACTTCTGAGTGGTAAACAGCCAACAGATGACAGAGTGCTGTGACAGAGCAGGAGTCTTGTTATATAAACAGCCATCATTGAGAGAGAATGCAGTCGCACCCGCTCTGCTTTCGGATGACGGAAAGGCATGTGCTGTATACTGCAGGTGCCGTCACATTTTCACACACACAAACATCTCTATGAGTATCCAGTGCAGACCTCACGCTCAAGTGAACATTGGAGGAATGACAATCGGGTCAGATGTCAAATATCAGTGTGGTTTAGTATGAGCCAATGTCATAAACAAAACACGTGATTGAACAGGTGGATTTTATGAATGCCAAACTGAAGGTTCTTTAACTACATGTCACTATGCTGTAAAAGAAAAATACATTTATATCATGCAAAAAAAAAAAGTAAAGGTGGTGAAGCAGTTTCCATAACTGGACATAGACCGTATAGATTGTACAGTGCCATAACCAACCACACTATGAACAAAAACTGTTGTGACAACTGCAACACTATAATAGTGTCCACAGCAATGGATGATAATATGTGCTCAAGTGTAACGATGAGGGCCTGGCGACGGAGGTGAAGTTCCACTTGCAGCTTTATATTAAAGAATGATTAGGCAGGCAGAGGTTGAGACAAGTGCAAACAACAATGTAAAGGGTAATCCAAAAAGGGTAAATAAAATTGACAGGC
Organism: Danio jaintianensis; assembly: GCA_903798115.1. NCBI lineage: Eukaryota > Metazoa > Chordata > Actinopteri > Cypriniformes > Danionidae > Danio > Danio jaintianensis. The sequence continues at coordinate 19,931,811 of CAIGQV010003909.1, forward strand.
AGAGGTCAAGGCAGGCGGCAAACAATCATAAAACAAGAAACAGTCTGAGAATCAAAACAAGAAACACTGGTGAAGTCCACGACACAAAACAAATTCCCGTAATAAAGGTGTGTGAGTGTGGTGTTTATATAGTGTGTGTAATCAGTGTAAATGATCAGCAGCTGGATGTGTGTCAGTGTCCAGATTAGTAAACTGTTTCAGCTGTGAGATGCAGAGCATGATGGGAGGTGTAGTCCAGGTGAATTGCTGGTTGAGTGTTTCTATGCGTTTATATAATGATCGTAACATCAAGTGTGCACTTCAGTTAGGATCTGTCTGTATAATGTGTATAATGTCAGCACAGATTTTAAAATCAGTCAAATTTTGATAGTCTTCCATCACTTTTAGTCTTGTAGTATTGGTCCTATCTATATATTGGTCCTATGTCTTTTGATGTAGTTGTTGTGTGGACTTCTGGTAGATATTTTTGTATCAGCAGACTTAGCCTAGATTACTCAACAAATCCAATACATATTTACCTAATAGTGTATAATAACAAACCACTGAAGGATCTGCTGCAATATCATAAAATTCTCCTGAATTTTAATAGCAATGACAAGAAAAGCATTTTTCACTTTTGCAACTTGAAAGGTTTCTGTCTCAGCAGATGAATTTGAACCTTTAACGTCTGGCTAATATTCACAATTTTTTACATATTCTCAAAGGTTTTCAGCTTCTTCAAAATCAATATTTTGATTGGTGAGCAATTGGTGACCATTTATTCACCATATCCACCAAATGCTCATGAGAGTTATATTTGATTGCGTACAGTAATTGCTCTGCAATAGAGGCTTTCCATCCATTTCACATTTTTTTCAGACGATATGTTTTTAGTTTAATTCCTGTGTGAAATATCACATAATATTTATTTTTTATCAGAAACTAGCTTGAGATTATTATTTTTTTGATCGTATAGTTATGCAAGAGATCATCATCACTAGAGGTGTGAACCTACACTGGTCTCACGGTTCGGTTCCGTTACGATTATCATGCCATCGATTCGGTTCAATTCGATATCACGGTGCATTGAATCTGCTTTCCATACACAATTTTATGTTTTATTTCACATCACAAGAATTATTGTATTAAAATGTATAATTTTACATATGTATAACATTTTATATGTATTTGTAATACAATTTCGTCCTTTAATACAAGCAGGCAGATATATGAACTGTACCTTTAATTTTACCTGCTCAAAGAAAACACTCTGCATCAAACAAAACTCAAATACATGCACAGAACAACATGAGCATTTAAAGCAAATAAACAAACGTACATATTATCCCGCTTGCTTTTTGAGCATTGTCGAGCGAGTTGTTAAACGCCTATGATTGGTCAGGCGCTCAACAGAAAGGGCTGCGATTGGCTCTAACGCTCTGGCGCTGTTCACCGATGAGTGACACTGATAAACGGACGCGGCGATCACAGCTGATCCATGAGAGACGTGGTGGAGAAAACTCGCTCTGTCTGGATCCAGAAGTATCGCTGTAACAGCCGAGAGGAGTGGAAACGTCACGCCAGCAGGTCAAAGGGGCCACAGTGAGAGAGAGAGAGAGAGAGAGAGAGAGAAATGGAGTTTACTTTCATTTTCTCCACAGCTGTACAATAGGGGCTTCTGCTGTAACGTCAGTGTCATTTAATGACTGTCCAGCAAAGTTTCTGCGTTTTAATTACTCGCGCTCGCCTCCCTCGCCATAGTATTCTACCGCGACATAGCGCATATAAGATAAATGACGTCAATACGTAATAACCGGTTAGGATCTATTACTGAACCAATACCGAATTATCTGCATCTGCATCTCAGTGCACCGAAGAAACAATTAATTTTGACACCCCTAATCATCACTTTCTTACAAATCAATTGTCCCTATTTTGAGTTTAGGTGCAGGAAGCAATAGGAAGTATATTGTTGTAAATGCACATTTTGTACATTAGTCTCCTGAATTATTATATATATTTTTTGTATTACGTTTAGAGTCACTGGTGCTTGTGAACCCCAGAGTAAGGTGGCAGTGGGCTCTTATTTATCACCGTTGCTTCTTGCCCCTCAGCTGGCCTTACAGACCATGACACCAAGCTAAGAATAACCATGTGGTATGTGGCTGAAGGTCCAGTATCTCAAGAGAAGTGTGAGGTGAAGGCTTCACTGAGAAGTGCATTTCAAAATTCTGCATCAGAATATACTTGTTAATAGATATAGTGAAGGAATAAACGCAATTGATCAACCCTCTGACCACATGACATTTAATAGATGCATGTGTTTTGAACGAGTATGTACGAGAACTGGAATGAAGAGGTTTCATTCTGATGAATCTACCAAACAAACAGGCTGTGCAGCATTTTTCAGTCTGTCTGTTGAAAGCAGCCTGAACAGAGCTGATGTTTGTGACTGGCTGCTGTGTGCGCAGATCTGTGTTCCCACTTTAGCACAGCAGTTAACCCAGTTAGCCTTATTTATGAGTCCCACTAAAATGCAACGCACTACAAAAGAACTGTCCTCCATTCACAACTACATGCTTTGCACATGCCAATGCGATCAATTAGCAGGTCATTGGCCATGAATCAATGCACTCTGTTATTTACTCTATTATTTACAGTATGTCCGTTTGACCTGGTTTTCATCTCATTGTGTTATTTGACTCTATTTTCACCTGGCCAATCAAATGAAAGCTGTGTAAGTGCCATTCACGAAAGTCACGAGAGCTTGAAAAATCTTCAAATCTGATTCAGAGACGGAGAATAGACAAATGAATGCGACTGCCTCAGTGTAATTACATCATTGGAAAAAAAGAGCAAGAGGGAAGTGACCATGTGCTGGGTAGAGATAACAAACATTTCTCTGTTGGGCTGCTATCTCTGCTTTAGTGGAGTCTAAAGAAGGACACTGTAATGTCATTCCTGATGTCCAGTGAAAGGGCAAACACACCACGTGAACACGTGTGCTCTGATATCTTGTCACCTCCAGGGTCATGATTTAAAAATCAAAATGGTTTTGCTGTTTTTTTATTATTCATATTTTTTTGAATATACATTTGTATTAAAAAATATTCAGATTAATAGATGATAGGTTTGGGTTAAAACAATCTCTGTGAGAGAAGATGATCAGTGAATTATTCATTCATTAATTTTTCTTGGGGTTAGTGCCTGTTTTATCAGGGGTCACCACAGAGGAATGAACTGCCAACTACTCTGGCTTATGTTTTTATGCAGCGCATAACCCTTCAGCCACAACCCAGTGTCAGTGAATTAATTAAATAATATTCTGAATCAAAAGATTTTAACGTATAAAATGTCTTCAAATCATAAAATGATAGCAAGAATTAAAAAACATATTTTTTCCACAATTATTTTAATATGAAATTTCCCAGATTTTTCAAATTTTGTTAGAAATCCAATGCACAATATGGTTCTTTAAAAGATTACTCACGTTTATTAAAAGTGTTTTGTTTTTTTATTGTTTTGTTTTAGTTGTGCTATGGTGGCTGATTATGCGTTTGTATTTTTTGTTGTTATTGTTGTTGTTTTTTTAATCCACCACCAACCTTTTTTTAAAAAGATTATTTATATTTTGATTCTAGTCTTGGTTATCTTGTCTTTTTGGTATTTGTTTTGTGTGCTTTGTTTGTTTGCTTTGTTGCACACTGTTGTTTTGTTAAAAGTGTAAGAGTTTTTTCAAAGATTATTTACATTTAATCCTGTTTTCATTTCATTTAGTTTTGTTTAATTTATGTGTTGCATTTTGTTTTAGTTGTGTTTTGATTTTGCTTTGTTATTCTTTTAGTTGTCTTTTAATTTCCCATGTGTTCATTGCGGAAATGATCAATAAGCGGGTGTGGTAATGACAGATGAGCAACGTGGGTGCTTGGATGTTGTTTTAGATTGGACAGTTGGCAGTACTGGCAGCGTCCCAGACAGCAAGAGTTCTCAGGGCTCATCCAAGACACACAGGGCCTTATTGGGTCCAGACTCTCAGAGCAACCCCATTCACAAGCTGTGTCCGTTTGGTCTCCCTGAGGCCTAAAGCTTCTTCATATGAGTGTCTATAACATTTCTGAGTGGACGCTGCATGGTGGAACAAAAATAATAATGCATTTAATGGTCTCATCATTTCGTATCTAGTAAACATGCTTGTTTTGCATGTGTTCACAGGTGGGGAAGGAGACAGTGCAGACCACAGAAGACAAGATTATGAAGAGAGACATGCCATCGGCCTTCATTAAGTAAGACCTGAGTTTCCTGTTTCACTTCAGGCTCTTGTCATGTGAACATACATCAATTTAATCACTCTATACAGACACACACACACACACACACACACACACACACACACACACACACACACACACACACACACACACACACACACACACACACACACACACACACACGCACACACGGTACACACACACATACACACAGGTTTGTTTTTGTGACGTATGAGGTTTCTCCATAGGTGTAATGTATTTTATACTGTACAAAACGCATTATATGGCCTTACCCTACCCCTAAAAACCTGCAGGAATTTTTGAATGTGAAAAAAAACATGTTAAGTATGATTTTAAACAGTTTTAAAATACGAGGACACAAAGCAAGTCCTCATAAACCACCTCAACATTGTAATACCCAGGTGATACTCATGTCATTATACAAATTTGTGTCCTCCACCTACACACACATACTCACCCACGCATACCCAGACACATTTTGCACAGGAGTAACGAGGCATGTGCTTTTACCTTGAAAGTTCGAAAGGATTGTGTAAACATCTCTGAGATTTTTTTGTTCATCCAGATTTTGTTTCAAATTATGGTTTGTCATAAGTTTGTCAAATTATGGAACTTCCAATTCAAAAGAACTGATTGATTTTAATAATAAGGTTGTGCTACAAATAATCCATATACCCTTCTGAAAAAAACAGCATATGCTGGTTAGGTATGCTTTGAAGCATGGCTGCTGGTTTGTGCTGGTGCTGAGCAGGAGCTAATTATTTCGGACCAGCACATGTCCAGCTAATAACCAGCTCAAACCAGCAGCCATGCTTCAAAATATATCCAGCCAGCGTATGCTGTTTTTTTCAACAGGGTACATAATGAAATAACTTAGTATTTTAAATAATGTTACGCTTGGTATTTTAACGTGACATTTAGAATCACAGGCATACAGTATCTGTAGCCAGAGCTCTTTTGAGTTCACTTTGTTTTGTTTTTCCAGATTATTTTCACTTTTTATTCCCTACAGCAATTACTATATATACGTCCATAATATTGCTGCAGAAAGACTTGGGGATATTCATAATTGTCTGAAAGTAATTTGTCCATTCTGATTAGGTTTTAAATATTCGATGGATGAACTGTGAGGAGAATAATGACATCATAACTGTTTTTTTAACACGTGTTTGCACACTGATTGTTTAGTGTAATGGAAGTTACTTCTGTAATTTGCATAAACTAAAACCTGATTGGCAGAGTTTATGAGATTTTTGAATGTATTAAAAGTTTGAAATCGTGTTTTGTAGGGCTGTTGCGATAGTTCTGCGTCAGAGCCTGAGTCATACTCTCAGCGCTGAAGCTTGTAGGAGGTTTCCAGCAAGCTTACAATGCATTATTGATAAGTCTACGAAAAAAAAAAAAAATGTATGATTGCTTCTGCTAGTGCCTCTCGGGCTGTGTGAAGTGGTATCTTGGCAGCTGATGCAGATGGAGCAGTTAGTGTTGAATCTGTTTAATATTGATGCACTGTCTGTTTGTGACTGTCTCTCACCCTCTTATTTATCCTTCTCTCCAATGCTTAAGTCAGAAAGTCACAGAGAACACAACAGGGTGTTTGTTCCTTTGTTTTTCACACCTAATAAGATAAAAGTGTTCAGAAACATAAAAAATATATATTTGAAGGATTAAACCTTTGTAAATTTGCAAGGAAAGGGGAGCAATGATGAGAGAAAAGGAGGTAACTTGATCAAAACATGATAAACATAAGAATTACAGTTTAGATCATGTCACGGTTTTTGATTCATAGATTGGAGAGTTTTTTAGGAATATAAATTTAGTGTCAGAGCAGAGCTCATTAATATTCATGACCATTCCAAATATGGTCAACCTATTCTAGGGCTGATTTCTGATCAGCATATAAAATTGTTTTTGGAGACTTTTTGAACTAACCTAAATGTAGATATCAGAGAACAATTTAACATTGAGTCAATGCACTCTATGGCACCTTTAACATTACAAAAGTTACACATTTTGTAATTACAAAAGTTACACATTTGAGCAATGAGTGATTTCTGCACATTAAAGGAACACACATACCCAATATACTGATAAACACAAGTTTTCAATCTTTACGTTTTCTTAAGAATCCACCGAGTGTGTTATTTAGCATAAATAAGTACACCGACTTTTGAAAATGAATATTTTTGACCATTTCTCATTGAATATAGACAATAATTTTTGTTGCATTTAAACAAAACAGTTTTATTAAACAGTTATAACAGTATTAAAATAATACCTTTAAATTCAAAGAGTTATTGCAAAAATTAATTAATTTATTCATTCATTTTCTTTTCGGCTTAGTCCCTTTATTAATCTGGGGTCGCTGCCGCGGAATGAACCGCCAACTTATCCAGCATATGTTTTACGCAGCGGATGCCCTTCCAGCTGCAACCCATCACTGGGAAACATCCATACACACTCATTCACACACATACACTACGGACAATTTAGCCTAACCAATTCACCTATACCACATGTTTTTGGACTTGTGGGGGAAACCGGAGCACCCGGAGGAAACCCACGCCAACATGGGGAGAACATGCAAACTCCACACAGAAACGCCAACTGACCCAGCCGAGGCTCGAACCAGCGACCTTCTTTCTGTGAGGCGAACGTGCTACCCACTGCGCCGCAAAAATTAATTTAACAACATTTTATATTTTTTATGTTTTTTATGTTTTTCTTGATTTTTCCTGTTTGTTTAAACTTTATTTAATATATATCCATAGAATATTAATTTGGGTGTGCTAATTTTTGGACTGATCTTAATTTTTTTTTTGTTAGATTAGTTCCAGTTTTTGGCTTATACTGTAATATCAAATGTATATGCTCAAATATATTATTGTAAAGCATCCTATAGAAAATATTCATTTACAATAGATATCTGTGAGGGGTGTACTCATTTATGTTGAGCACAGTACCTTATAAACGTTACAATAATTATAAATGAAGGTGTTTTATGGAGGTGCTCTTGAATGGTGCAGATGCACTGCTGTAAACACTGCCCTCAGATCAGCAGTGAAGTTGAGAGCTCCACATGGACCCTGCATGGCTTCTCGCTGCTCACTGATCGGCCTCCAAATAGGCTTCATTTTTTGGAAGATTGTCCAAATGCTAAATAAATGACTGTCCAGATTCATGACAAGTGTAATGTGGTCATTCATACTAAGCAGGTCCAAAATTAACCGGAGACTAAATTTAGAGGGCATATTTACAGTTATTAGTGGTGTTTGCTAAAACAAGAATCACTATTTTTATTGCTTTTAATTGGTTAATAAGTTTTTGGGTTGTTCCTTATGCACCATTTATGTTACTGACGTGAATGAGAAATCAAATTGGAATTCATATTATGCAAGTTAAATCAATCACACTTGATTGGGACATGTTTATATGGTTAACATGTTATTGGCGGTGTTTGCTAAAGACAAAAAAAACACTTTTTATTTATATTTATATCAGATTACATTACATTTATTCATTTAGCAGATACTTTTATCAAAATAGAAGCATGTCAAATCACCAGAAAATTATTTTGGGTAACACTTTACTTGAGGGGGCTATTCATAAGATCTTTATAATCATGACATGACACACGTCATGAATGTGAATGAAAATTTATGCTTATGACAGCTGTCATTACTGTAAGTGTCATTTGCTTAGTTATGACATTTTAAATGCAAAGATGACATTGTTTGTTATGACAACTTAATATAAGCAAATACATCAAAACCTGTTTGATAACTTGACATTACCAAGACAAAACTTGTCATAAATCTGTCATAAGCATCATTGCCATGAAGCCATTATAATTGTCATGAATAGTATAACATCGTCGTTAATAATTTTTTTTTACCTCAACTACTGAATTTGTCATTAAAATATCATTAAATATTAATTATGCTCTATGTTCCACTGAAAATATTATCAGAAATATATTCATGACACAATTATAATGTTCAGTCAGGTTTATGACAGATTTATGACAAGTTATGTTTTCGTGTAATATCAAGTTGTCATGCTTAGATAAAGGTTGTGATGTATTTGTTTATGTCAACATGTCATATTTGCATTTAAAATGTCATAACTGAGTGATTGACACTTTATAACAGTTGTCATAACCATGGATAAAATCTCATTCATATTCATGACGTGTCATGCCATGATTATAAAGGTTTCATGACAGTCTTAGGAACACCCCTTCAAGTAGTGTCACCAAATTTGGTTACAAGTCTGGGATATAGTTTACCATATTGTACATAATTGTATTTATTTATTTTTTTATACAAACAAGGACCTATGAAGTACAAACAGCATGTTTCATGTAGCATGTTTCTTCTGCATAATTTGTGCTACTGATATGAAAGATAAGTCAAATTGTGTTTCGAATAAAGTGTGTGATTGCAATCCAAAACAATCAGACTCGATCAAGCCTGTCAGATGAAGCAGGGACTGTCTGTATAAATCTGAAATGAAGTGGCTGGGCAGATGGGCTTGGTTAAAGATCGCAAAAGCCTTAGCTGACACATTTGGCACCATAAACACAATCTGGCAGAGGCTCATCAATCAGCACACATGTGGTCGGTGACAGGAAATGTGAGCTTCTCTATATATAGGCTGTGTTGTAAGCATTGACACCCGGTGGTGCCTCATACAGCAAAGAGTCTGCATAAGTCTGGGTCTCCACCGCAGGATAATGATCAAGAGAGACCTCCTCCTGAACACGTCATCATTCAACACTCTCCCACAGGCCGTGCTTTTAATTTCTATTAATACAGTGTTATCCAGTGTCTGAGAGAAGATGTTCTACTCTGCTTGATGGAGAGCTTTGGAATTGTTTACTGCCCTCAGTTCTGAGAACTAAGGGTTTAAATAATCTTGATCTGTGATTTTAAGTGGGCAGTTAAATCAGCTAGGAATGCCAACTGTTATTGGAGTCAGACGTTACTGATTGTTTGACCTCGCTGTTCAAATGATATGGTGTTTTTGAATATTCATATTGAAAAAATATATGAAGCAGTTATAAATTTGAATACATACTTTTTAGGGGCATATTAATGTAAAACAAAAAATGCAGGTCTATACAATATCTCAGATGTGAAGTCATGGTAGGGCTGGACAGATATACTGTATTATATCAAATCACGATAATATTTATGTCAATAACAGTGATAAGCTCTGGACTTTTTTTTTGCTCTATATTGATCTAAGAGCCAATCACACAGCAGAAATGTGCAACAATGAGAATCTAAAGTGTGTTGATATTAGAAATGTACCGAATTTTAGGCCACCGAAAATTGATCGGCCGAAAATATGTTATGTCATTTAATGGACCCTCTAATTTTTGTGGCTTCAGTCATTGTTCGGGTACTCTTTTAAATCTGGAAGCATTAACATTAACTTATATTGAAATATATATCGTTATCGTTCAATTTGGAAAATGATTATCCAGATTGCATTTTTGCCACATCGCCCAGCCCTAAGTCATGGTTTGATACATTTTTAATACATTTGTAGTATATTTCTTTTTTTTAAACATTGGTTTAAATTGTGGTTTTGTCTTTAAATTACTTCAGTTACAGGCTGCATAAGAATACAAAATATATTTCCTCCACTGCTGTAACTATTACTTGGAGACTTTTAGGAAAATTAAAGGCTACAAATTACAGCAGAGCACAAAACTGTTAAATTCAATTGCTGTGTATTTTTATGGTGTAATGATCAACAGTCAAACACAAAATTGTTGCAAACAAGTTCATTTCTCACATGGCATTTTAAATTAAAATCAAATGATAAAAGTTATAAAACAAGTTGCACGGTTTACGTGAAATTTAATTAGTATATATAGGTTAATATGGTGGAGATATTTAAAAAAATGCTAATTTCTAGAGTTTGTTAGTGAACTAATGACTTGCCTGTGGGAAATTGAATGCTATGTGACACATTGTTTATGAGCTGTTTTACTGATGACTTTCCAGAGTTGATTGATTAATTTAATGGGACATGAAATGTTCATTTGTGTTTATGGCATGCTTTAACTAGTAATGTTTAGTTAATGAATAAAATAAATGGGTTCACTCGTTCTCTGCTGGCGTTTGAACTAAGCAACCTATACATCACTCTGTCAAACACCATTTATTTATTTATTTATTTTTCCTGATGAAATGGACAGAATATAAAAGATGAGACTATTTTTATATAATGCCTGGTAAAGTTTTATTCATAAATCAGATAAAACAGATTGAAAGATTTAATATTCAATATGATTTATGAAGTTTCAAGTTCTGAATGGAAGTGTTTTGTATGGATACCAAACTGAAATGCCTGTTAAAAAATAAGACCCTTATGACTTTATTTCTTTTTGGATATTCATATACAGTTTTTTTTTTTTTTACTTTGTTTTTTGAATCCAGTATTAAAAAGCAGGCGAACACAAATAATTTTGTCTTTCAGGGTGGAGAATGCCTGTGCAAAGCTGGTGGAAGCGGCTCAGATGCTGAGAACAGACCCGTACTCTGTCCCAGCCCGGGATTACCTCATCGACGGCTCGCGGGGAATCCTCTCAGGCACCTCAGACCTACTGCTGACCTTCGATGAAGCCGAGGTATGAGTGGGAATCATGTCTCGATGATAGTTTCAGTTGACGTTTCTTTCATAGCCCACTTTTGATTCATACATCCTCACATTGAATGAGATATTATATACCAATTTCTTTAGTTTTATATTTACCTCAGATTGTGTTGTTTGGATGGCGAAATTTCACAGTGTACAAATCTAGAAAATTTTCAGTTTCTTCAATACTGTAAATGCAAAAGTGGCATTTCTCAGTAACAAACTCTCATCAAAAACACTCATTTGTCAAACTGAACAATCAAAAACTGAACAATTATAAAGGAAGATAATGAGGGTGGGGGAAATATCAATATAGCATAGTATTGCAATATTTTCCATGGCTATACTATAAATATAGAATCCCCATATTAATATATATACACTAATTTATACTATTTGGTTAAATATTTTAAATCAGTTTCTTTACAGTCCATTAGATGGTGGTGTTGAACTTGAGTTGTTACTGGTGAGCGGGATCGGCATGCTAGTAAAATAAAGATGGCTGCAACACGGAAAGGTGCATACAACATTTATTGTTTTCATTACAGTGTTTGTCAGTTTGTCTGCCTGACAATTTCATTTTGCACTGCAGCGATAAAACTGAAGTTAGATAAAGTGAGTTTTTCTTTGGGGACATAATTTGAAGTTGTAAAAATTTGAATATATCGCAAAATATTGCAATATTTTTAAAACAGCCGTAATATTGTATTGTGATGCAAGTGTAATGATAATATTATCATTATAAGAAGATATATATTTTCGAGGGAAATATTACTTAGAAATACAATGTTCTGTCATGAAACTCTATGCGCACGCAGACTGATAGGACACCTTAACTACATGTCGCAGGTGATTGGTTGCTGTCGCCTCAACAGCCAATGATCTTGCTCCTTAGCATTTCATATGCTCAGTGTCGTTTTTTGATGTAATGTTGCAGCAGAGAATATTTCCCAAATGATGTTTAACAAAACAAGGAATATACAATGACTTGCCTAATTATCCTAAATTGCCTAATTAACCTAGTTAAGCCTTTAAATTTGCACTTTAAAGGTGCAGTATGTAAGTTTGACACCCAGTGGTTGAACTAGATATTGCATTCCTGGATCAAAACAAGCGCAAGTGCAGGTTGCCAGATTGAGGACCAAAAGGAGCAATTCTCACGATCGAGCCTAAAGGCTGATTTAAATCATGTTCTATATAAAAGCAACGGCATGCAATAGAAGGAATATTTTCCATATGAGTTTTTGTTCTAACCAACACCTCGAATTGATAAGTTTGCAGTTGAACAACTGAAAACTTTAACAATGATCCCCTCAGGTACACCTCGTGCTTAATTCAGTGTTAAATGCTAACAATGTGAGTTTGAATGCCATTTTACATGACATTTATTGCCATACTACTGAAAGCAGCAGCTGATAGTTTACCTTAGATCTTGAAAATAAAATAAACCGTTTGAAATTGAACTTTAGATCTGTGACTCAAAACTAATATATAGTGATTCAGCATCTACATTTAATATGTATTAATTAGATTATAAACCTTACCATTTCATGAGTGAGTGCATATTCTGTGCTTCTGAATGACTGTCTGGTGAAAACCAAATTGTTATCACTGCAAATCTCCTCACGTAGCGTGTTGTTAGGACACAGGGTTACAATGTAACCTGCTCACCTAATGATTACACTCGTAGTATTCATATTATTTGCTAATTAATAACCTCATGTGGAACTATGAATCTGCGTCTCATTTCGGAGTCTGCTACTGTCCATCGGAGGTTGCATTTCGGTCACGAGCGCATGCTTTGAGCATTTCTGAATGAATGAATGAAATACGCTGTTTTCCACCAAGGCAACCCGGGGTGCTGAAATATAATTGGCTAAACTGGCATTGGGCGGGTTAAAAGAACCAAAATAAAGACAGCGCTCCGGCACAGAACACCCATTTTCAAAGCAGAATAACTGACTTCAGCATTGTTTTTCAGATAAACAAGAATGTTCACTTGGCATGTTTTTTAAATATCTGCAAAATATTATGGATTTTTTTTTTTTGCTTTAGGAGAGTCAAAACTTACATACAGCACCTTAAAGCTGAATACTAGTGTCTTGAAAAAAATTCTAGATGAAAATATTATGTGCTGTCATCAAGGCAAAGATAAAATAAATCAGTTTTTAGAAATTAAAACTATTATGTTTAGAAATGTGTTGAAAATTTTTTCTTTCCATTAAACAGAAATTGTACAGAAAAATGTACAAGGGGGCTAATAATTTAGGAGGGCTAATAATTCAGACTTTAACTATATGTTATGTTTGCAGCAGCGGTGTGTTGTATTCTCCGACAGCATGTCTGTGAATATTCTGACAGTAACAAGTCTTGGTACTTGCTCTGCCATAACAATCAAAGCAGCAGTGTAACAGATCTACTCCACCAAGACCACACACATCAACATTGCCAAATACATATTAATTACCATACTAAATCTCTCCGTGAATTATGATGACAGAAAGATATTAATATTTTATCTTTGAGCCTTTTACCTGTATGATTGTTGGATGTGAATATTGCTAGTGCCCTTTTAATGTAAAAACTCATTAGATCCTGTGTTGAATAATTATCGGAACAAAACAGACTGATTTGTAAAACATTTCTTTCTGTCTACTGATTTATCAGTTCAAGGCACATCCTGAATTTCAATTATTCGGATCATCTTCACAAAAAAAAGCTGTTGTTCCAGCCTAACAACATTAAACACACAGTCTTTTTTGGAGCAGAGTAAGTGTTGTTAATGTGCTGCGCTCCACATATCCAGCCTCCCCTGTGTGTCGACGTGTGGGCGCAGTATAATGAAGCTCATGCACACAGAGCACATGATCTGAGCGAAGCGTCTCGCACACACTGTGTCTTCTCTCAGCACCAGTTACTTTTGAAGTTACTGCTCCTGCGGGTCACACGATTTCACATCACAAGACAACACTGAAAACCGTAAATAGGCTCGTAATATACTGTGCCAACCATAAATGAGTACATCCTAGCAGCTTTCTCAGAGAGACATACATCTTGCTTTTAAATTAATACTGTTTTGGGATCCTGTTTTATGAGATATTTGTGCATATCCAGTTTATTGGTTTTTACATTAGAGTACCAAAGGCAAAACTGGAACTGTTCAAACTAAATAATTTAAGATCGTGGTGCAAAAATAAGTAAACCTCAAATATGATGGGTCAGTTGGCATTTTTGTGTGGAGTTTGCATGTTCTCCCCGTGTTCGCGTGGGTTTCCTCCGGGTGCTCCGGTTTCCCCCACAAGTCCAAAGACATGCGGTATAGGTGAATTGGGTAAGCTAAAATTGTCCGTAGTGTATGTGTGTGAGTGAGTGTGTATGAATGTTTCCCAGTGATGGGTTGCGGCTGGAAGGCCATCCGCTGCGTAAAACATATGCTGGATAAGTTGGCGGTTCATCCCGCTGTGGCGACCCCAGATTAATAAAGGGACTAAGCCGAAAAGAAAATGAATGAATGAATGAATAAAATAAAAAGTAAATAAAATAAAATGTAAATAAAATAAAAAGTAAAAAAAAAAATTTATAATAATTTTGTTAACAGAATAACAAAAACAAAAATTTGAGTCTTGCAGGGAATTGTGGGAAAGTGAATTTATGGTTATCACCATATATCTACAGGAAACTTACTGTAAACCAGGCTACAGATTTTTACTGTAACATATTTTTAAAAAATTTACAGTTGAAAAAACATTTTTTACAGTGTAAACTGAAATGAGGCAATCCTCAGAGAGCGCAGGTTGTGTGGTGTGTATGTTATGTACTGGTAACATGTTAGATCATCGGTTTCTGGTGAAAGCAGATGCTGAGCTCTATTAATAGAGCTGCTATCACCTTTCTTAAGGAGCTGTGCTGTTCAGAGGGCACTGAGTAAGCATGATGTTGTGGTACTATGTTATTATGTGGGTTTTGTTTGCGACTGAGGCCTGCAGAATAGTCATCTATTTATGTCACATGACTAAATATTAGTTCTGTCATGTCATAAAAAAATAATCACATTATTCACAATAATGGACTTTGAATAATCGTGTTTAACTGTGATTTTAAAATAGGAATTTAACTGTAAATGTGCAGTGTTGAAATAAAAAACAAACAGAAACAGATGCTCTAGTTTTATTATTTTAATATTCTTACTAGCTTTTATTTTTAACACTTCTAAAGTCCCTAAATTGGGTGTAACTTTGATGTCTTAACAATGATATTATCAATTTTCATTTGCTGTATTCTACCCTTATCTTACAATGACAGCAAGGGGTTCAACCTTAAATGGTTCATTTGCGTTAAAGAAATATTAATGCGTTGAAATTTTCAGATCAATCGCATGTATTAACACATTAACGTTGACAGCCCTATTAAACATGTATCATTGTTTTTCAAGTACCTACACTGTATGTTTTTATAGTCCACAGTGACTTCAAAACTCTGTTCAGCATATTTAGCATAAAGCATGTTAGCTGATTTCGCAGGACAAATGTGATGCCTCAGTGTGGACCAAAAAGAGGCATTTTCAAGCCAGTAAAGGGGTAGTTCACACATAAATGTTAATTCTGCCATCCTTTAATCACCCTCCGAAGGTTTCAATCCTGCTTGAGTTTATTTCTTCTGTTGAACACAAAAATATATATACTAAAGAATGTTGGAAACTGGTAGCCACTGTCTTCCATAGTATATTTTTCCCATGTGGATATCAGTGGCTACCAGTTTCCAGCACTTTTTAAAATGTATTCTATTGTGTTCAACAGGAGAAGGATACTCAAACAGGTTTGGAACCACTGAAATGGGATTAAATACTGAGTAATTATACATTGGGTTAATTTGGGTGAACTATCCCTTTAAATGGTATAGCATGTTGATTTAGTAATAACACAAACTTCACTGGTTGATTTCCAAGAAATGTGTGTACTGATAAAATGTGTAGAGTAAGTGCACTGCAATTTGCTAAAATATTTTTTCAGATGCATTAATGGTCCTAAATATGTCTCTTTATTTCTTTATTTTCTTTAAGGTGCGTAAAATTATCCGTGTGTGTAAGGGCATCCTGGAGTACCTGACCGTTGCAGAGGTTGTGGAAACCATGGAGGACTTGATCACTTACACTAAAAACCTGGGACCAGGTACTTGTGTTAAACATGTTTGTGTTTATATTTCACTGAATTACAATTGGAAAGGGGCTCAGTGGATAGAACTGTCTAGAACTGAAAATTGGCGTTTCTGTGTGGAGTTTGCATGTTCTCCTCGTGTTCGTGTGGGTTTCCTCTTAGTGCTCCGGTTTCTAGCACTAGACTAAGCCAAAGGAAAATGAATGAAATGAACAATTGGAAAGGTTAAAGTAAAAAAAAAAGTTGACAGGTGGACAGTTTGCAGCAACTGTTTGCACAAGTGATTGACTGATTAATTTCAAAAGCTTTTATTGTTTTAATACACCTTTTGAATAAATGTCCATCCATGGAAAACTGATTATTTGTACTGTAAATCTCAGCATTAAATGTTTTTAATATAATCATGTAGATGTATTCCTTTTCAATTGCCAATAGCCTTGAACAGTAATGTTTTCTTGTATTTGATGCTTGAATAATTTCATATATATATATATATATATATATATATATATATATATATATATATAATACTATAATATATATATACAGTTGAAATCAGAATTATTAAACCCCCTTTGAATTTTTTTCTTTTTTAAATATTTCGCAAATTATGTTTAACAGAGCAAGGAAATCATTACAGTATGTCTGATAATCATTCTTCTTCTGGAGAAAGTCTTATTTGTTTTATTTTGGCTAGAATAAAAGCAGTTAAAACATTTTTAAAACCATTTTAAGGTCAAAATTATTAGCCCCTTTAAGCTATATATTTTTTTCTATAGTCTACAGAACAAACCATCGTTATACAATAACTTGCCTAATTACCCTATTCTGCCTAGTTAACCTAATTAACCTAGTTAAGCCTTTAAATGTAACTTTAAGCTGTATAGAAGTGTCTTGAAAAATATCTAGTCAAATATTATTTACTGTCATCATGGCAAAGATAAAATAAATCAGTCATTAGAAATGAGTTAATAAAACTATTATGTTTAGAAATGTGTTGAAAAAATCTTCTCTCCAATAAACAGAAATTGGGGAAAAAAATAAACAGGGGGGCTAATAATTCAGGGGGTTTAATAATTCTGACTTCAACTGTATATATACATTTTATATTAGATGTTTATTTGTTCACTGATTTGATTTACTTATGAGATATTTGCTGTAGATTCCCTATGTTGTCACACTCAATTTAAAAGTGAATCTTTAAAATATCGCTAATGCCACTAATATTTAGTAGAATTTTTATAATAATAGCATTATTATTTCTCGCTGGACCGTTTATGCACATTTCCTTGCACACCTTTTTGATTTTTGTGTCATGTACTTAATGTTTATACTATATCACACTATCAAAAATGTTACAACATAATGTATTTTTTCAGACTTTTGACCTCTACATCATCATTGCATTGACTCATGCATTTTTTAGGCATGACGAAGATGGCAAAGATGATTGACGAGCGGCAGCAGGAACTCACACACCAGGAGCACCGTGTGATGCTGGTCACCTCCATGAACACAGTGAAGGAGCTGCTGCCCGTGCTCATATCAGGTCAGACACCAGCTGTGTGTGCTGTTGCAGTCTCCATGTGCCAGCCCGTTGATATGGCAACACTGATAATTGGAGCCATTTAACCGCCTTGCAGGGAGGGATAGATTTTCCCTTCATCCGGTTGGCTTTCTGCTGTTGGCTCAGCAATAAATAACCAGGTTGATGGCAGCTCATCTTCACACGCAAAAAGGCTTTTAATGCCGATGTTTGCAAATATGTCTACTCGCATAGTGATAATTAGTTGCCTGATATTTGGACTCATCAAACATGAACTGCACTCTCATTTTTGATGTATAAAATAGATTTAGATGAAACTGAGGACTAACAGATTTTGTTTTTTTTTGACATCCATCAGCCATTAAAATCTTTGTGACAACCAAGTGCACTAAGAGTCACGGTGTGGAGGAGGCCTTGAAGAACAGAAACTACACGTTTGATAAGATGACCGCCGAGATCAACGAGATAATCAGAGTTCTGCAGCTCACTTCATGGGACGAGGACGCCTGGGCCAATAAAGTATGAGCCATATCGCATACAGTACATGCACACTGCTACAAACCCATCTTGAACGGTTACAATAACCTACACTGGAATCTATGGCTCAGTTAAATCATTACTTTTCTGTTTATGAAGAAAAAACAACTTTTTGGTGTAGAGAATCAAAAAATTATAATGCATATACCTTGAAAGTCCATTTGGACGTTCATGAAAGTTTGTAAAGTTGTCATTTTAACTCAATATACTATTGTAGGCAGTTAAAAAAATAGGTTAATTCTTAAATACGTCATATTTATTCAATAAGTCAATCTTATGCTAATGGAATAAATGTGTAATAAAACTTTTTTGTACAAATGCAGCAACATATAGGATCATGTTCACTGAAAAAAAGTAGTTTTTTCCCTAAATGAATATGTACGTTAAACCAAAGTAATTCAATTAATTCATGGTCTATAAAAACAATAGTTTACCTTTGAGTGAATGTATTTTCTTCATGGTCCACAATACATATTTGATTCATATTGAAATTTTTTTTGTTTTGTTTCAACCAAGTCAAAATTATAATTTGAGGAAAATGTATACATTTAGCTGTAACAAATGACAGTATTTTTTTTAGGTTGATTCAAAGCAAAATTATACTGTGATCTAAGGGTAAAAAAGTCTATGTTGTACCAAAGTAAAAGAAAAACAATTAGTGGTCTATGCAGTAAACAATATATTTTTATTTTGTAAATATTTTTGATTTAGGATAAATATTTTTGTTAAGTTTGAACCAAACAGTAATTACAGTATTACAATTTACACTATTACAAATTACAGTATTTTTTAAAAAAGTTGGTTCAAAAGTATAATTTCTTTTAGTGTAAACCCTCCCAATAAAGAAGTCAGGAAAGTGGTCAAAAGTGCTTAAAAACATGTAAATGGGAATTTGACTCCCTTGTCTACTTGTGATCTGATCAATCAAAACACATCTTATCGTCAGTAGTAAACAGGGCCTTCTTAGTTACAGTACTGACCTACTAGTTAGTTGTTTTATATTTTACTTTCTGTTTATGATTAAGTATTTTTTATTTATATTTTACTTTACATTTCACAATATTCAGTTACTTTTTTGGCTTTTTCCAAATGTTCTGGCCATTTTAGTTCAAGGTTTGAACATCGTTATTGAATAAAAAAAACATAAAGAAAATGAATGGGAAAATACATGCCTGCACTCCACTGAGACCTCATGGTGTATCTTTGTTTTTCTCCCTGAATGAATCTGACACTCCCATCCTGCTAATGTAATAATAATCTCTTACATTTCCAGCACTGTTCGCAGTCAGACTCAGAATTCGATAACTATATGACATAAAAACACAGGCCTAATAACCAGCATAGATAAAAAAAAAACATCACCATACAGTATACTGTACACATGGCATAAGAGTTTAACAGTTAGATTAATGATCTGCTTTTTAATATTTCATGATGTCTACTGAATCATTTGATCCCTCTCTCTGACTGATGACACCCTTCGCTTGCTTAGCTTGCATATTTAATATTTCCATGAGAAATCACTCTACTCCTGAGCTTTCATTTACTTTGCTGTCGCCTCTGTTTTTTCTGTTCGCCCCGATATAACTCTGTAAACATGCCTCTTTCTTTTTTGCTCTCTTTCTTTTCTGTGTTCTTCCATTCCCCCCCCCCCCCATGTCCTCTGCC